>JAODLC010000021.1:14415485-14439404 GCA_026781145.1 Hippopotamyrus pictus
AAAACTAGTAGGATCTTGTAATTAGTATATTATAGTTTATTGTGCCCATTGTTTCACTCGGGTAAATTTGGGATGATGGATCTGCCTCTGAAGGTGTAGATGTTGGAGGAGACTTACCTGGCCCCAAACACGCTGCTCAGCTCATCCAGGACCGTGTTGAGCTTGTTCTGCAGCTCCTTCAGGAGGTCACTGGCCTCGGCGTCAAGCTGGGAGAAGAGGGACAGCGATTTCAGACAAGCGGGCGACGTGGTGACAGGGTGGGAGTCGTGCACCGCTGCTCTCAGACTGATGGCCGTGTAGGCAGGACCAGCATCAGAGATAGGGGGCGCTCCTCCGCATGGGGCAGTTCAAGCCAGAACCTTACTGAGCCGCTTTCTCTTTCGTTCAGTAAAAGCTTTGACTGCTCACTTGGTTTTTGCCGTGAGAATGAGCTCAATTTTTAATGCATGTCACAGGTCGATGGAAAAAATGTATGTATTAGTCAGAAAGCAGCTTGGATGGGGCAGATAGTTGGTTTAATCCACAGGATGCCAGTCCTTAGCGCTGGGGATAAGGCAGCCACACCTGCACCTGGTCTGTATCTTACTGTGTGCTCAGTGAGCGAGGACTGTGCAGTGAGACTGGACGCCTCGTCCTGTGTGTGCGTGAGTCACCTGTGTGCGCTCAGTCCGGGCGCTGCATGTTAATGCAGCAGCCCCACCCCCTTCGCAATCATGTGTTAATGAGAGCCACTCCTCTCTCTCAAGGGAGTCCAGTGATGTTCTGGAACTGTAATGCAACTGCAATGGAACTGGGATGCACTGGAACTGTAGATTCATTGCTGAACACTTCTTTTCATCCAGTTGGTTCACCTCCTGGCTTGAACCTTATTTTGCTTCTGTATTGATCCTTCATTAAATTCACATGGAAGCCTGTCCATTATCGTTCATGCAAATTCCTTCCATATAAAGTCTCACCAAGCATGGGGCGCCCCCCAGTGTCTCGGAGGTGTATAGAGACACTTCCGAAGACTACCTTTCTCCTTGAGGATGGAGAACATCGGGAACTAGCTCCGCCCATGTGGGACCAGGTCAATCACAAAGATCAGTCCTGACTTTAACACCAAGTTAACACCATGAGGCTATTATAAATCACGGAGAACAGCTCTCCCAGGGTGTCTAAGCTTTAGAGAAATCCTTCTGAGTACTCATAAGTAATTATACCTTCCTGGCATGAAAAAACAGTACTGTGAAATGCAGTAACAGTGACACGACGGCGGTATCAATTTCTGATGGCGTTGTCAATTTTTGGCCGATTTCCTTCGAAATTTGACCCGGATTGGGGGTTTTAAATCGATCCAGCTGTAACTCAGACACTTTGGTCAGATTTCCGATTCTAAGCGGTTTTTCGTTACAGCCCTAGTTTTGAGGCCTCCGTGCCTTATTGATTTAAGTCATAAAGTGTGATTGTTTTCACACGTCTCCTTAAATTAATTATGGTAAGCCATGGATATTCTGGTAAACAATCAATGCAAAGTTTACAAGCTGTTCAAATTCTTCATTAAAACGTGAGTGATGGTGAAGCCTGGTTTTACTTCAGGGCCCTCAGCGTTTTTAATGGGAATGTGATGCAGTCCTGAAGGTCTAATGCCCAGGGAGCCCCCTAAGGAATCCTTCTGTGCCCCGACATCTGGCATTTTTATTGGCTGTTTGACGTGAGCTGTACCTGAGGCGAGGAAAATTCATCCAGAAGTCGGAAACTGACCTGAGCAAAGGGCACGTGCAGGGTGACGACTCTCTATGAAAGTAGGCTTCCGGAATGTATTGGGCATTCGGAGGTGCCGCAAATCCTTAAGGGGCAGCTCCTGGCTGGATCACAGCCAGCTTGGCCCAAAGCCATCACGCTATAAGCCCTTAAAAACAAGTGGGGTTTTTAAAATTTATCACCTGCACTCATGAATATATTAATGACTGAAAGGCAGTGCTCAGTCATCGTTTTTTTGTGTATCGCTAGCGGGGCGTTGTAAATGCTTCCGACTTGAAGAAGAACACTCCAGCTTGTTTCATGATCAGACCCTGTAACTAAGAGGTCACAGAGGTCAAAGGACCATGTGTCCTGGAGCTAAGGAGACCCTGCCTCAGCCACGTCGTAAGCAGGTGGGAACGTTTGGAAGCGGTAGGAGATCTCGTGGGGCTGGAGGTGCCCACATCTCCTAGTCACCATCTCTTAACGGGAGCTGCGGGGAGGCTGATTGCGGGTAGCAAGGTGGCACCCTGGCGACTGCAGAACAGGGTTCCTGGGCGGGCTAACGGCAGCCTTGTCGGGGGGCCAGCCGTGGGAGCATGCCCCATACCTAATGACAACCAGGACCCCCCAACAGAAGCCATCTCAGCACATGCTGGGAAGAGGATGAAGAGGGTTTGTGTTATGGTGAGGGTTAGTGGGGTTAACGTGCGTGCAGCATCATCGGTAACGGCGACTGGGTGACGGTGACACCTTGGAACAGACCTTAGAGAAGGACACTGTCCCTTCCTCCTGGAGCACGAGGGAAACAAATGAACACAAGACACATCACACCACAACAGCTCAGAGACACAGAGAGAGAGTCTGCCCACAGCAGCAAGGACACCCTGACTGCGGTCGAGAAAATGCACTGTGTTCGGGACAGGTGAAAGGTGCCAAAAGTGCAGTTACTGTATAACTACAGCGTACAGAAGGGGACAGCCGTTTACAGAAGGGCAGGAGAGCGCAGCCGGGATCCCTGACCTGTTTTCCTCCCATGGACTCGAACATCTTCTCCAGCTGGATGCGCAGTTGCTGGATGTTGTTGAGGAGGATGCAGGGCTGGGGAAGACAGCACAAGGCTGTCAGATCTCTGGGCCGCAGCCAAGTCGGCCCTGTTCCGAACCTGGCACTGCGGCCAGGTGGCTCCGCCTCCAGCTGCCACTGCTACGTGTCGCCCTTGGGGACCGAGTCTGCCTGAATGGTGATACCAGCGACAGGCAGCAGGAGGCGCCTCGCTGACAAATCGCTGCATGTGAACTTATATTATTTTACATTACATACTAAATTCATTCACTGGACCTCCTAAATCAATGAAAACAAGATACAATAAGTTTGAATAATATAGCTTAAATCCTGCAAGGGAGTTTCTAGCAAATGAATTTTCAGTGGCGTGGGATAAACGATTTTGCACCCACCAGACCATCCTGCCGATTCCACCAGCAAAATAAACCTTTAATGTATTGCTGATTTTAAAGAATCAACCTGGTAAATCTCACCTCGTCAAAATGATAGCAAAATGCACAGCAGTTTGAGTATAACTGCATACTAATGGTAGTTGACATGCCATTAGGTCATAGATCTGCACCAGTTTTCCCCAGCCTGTTCCTCAGGGATGCATAGATGGTCCATGTTTTTGCTCCCTGTCAGACAGTCCACTACTGAGAGCAAAAACGTGGACTATCTGTGGGTCCCTGAGGACCGGATTGGGAAACACTGATCTACAATCTCCAGGTATTCCCTGCTCTCTGGGGTTCACACACCTGGCCTGACGTCTGTCTGCAGGTGTGAAGCACACTTACCACCTTCTCCTTGTCCAAATAGTTGCTGAAGTCCTTTGATATGATTGCCGCATATTGTAATAAAACTCTGTTGATGGTCTGCATGCAAAAAAGAACAGAAAAAGAAGGTAAAGAACCTCGAAACGGTCAGTCTTCCTGGCCAATTGGATGGTATTGATGAAATAATGAGGTTTGTAGAGCCATCAGCGGATAACGGTCAGCGATCGTAAATCGCTAACGTGAAAAAAAACAGAACGGCATCTTGTAGCATGATATATAATGTGCAATATAAAGAAGGACAGAAATGGACTTTAATGAATATAACATTATTCCCTCCAGCCTAATACTTTGTCATAAAGATTGGACATTCCTCTTCGAAACGTCTTAGAATCCAAAGCCTTAATGATATATGACAGTATCCCACCGTCAAGAAAATGCATTAAACACTATTGATCCCTAACCTTGCTCGGAGACCTTTTGACCTTACCGCTCCATATACTGTCATTCATTGTTGTCAGGCGCAAACCCAGCTGGGGGGGGGGTCAGAACATTTCCATCCAGGAAATTGGGATTTTTCTCCCCCCTCCCCCCACACTGCAGCGGAGGAATCGGGTCACCTGGGAAACGCTTCCGGAACACTGCAGGGTGACTGATCTTTGGTGATTCCTGCAGAGCTGCAGTCGGATAAGCCGGCCACAGGCCAAAGTGTGGGAGTGTGCTAATGGACCCTCTCCTTGCCCGTATATCCACGCTGCTTGTGAATTCAGCGCTTTCCCTGAGAGAAATTGTTTTTTTTTTTTCCTCACTTGAAGCATGATATTGAAGCTTCACACGATGATCTGCTCTTCTCTCTGCATCCTTTTAGAATCTCCCCCCTCCCTAATCCGTCCCACGTCTGACGGCCACGCTCACAGACCTTGGCGAATCGGCACATGAGATGGGCCAGCGCCTGAGGGTTCGGACACTCCAGCTTCTTGATGATCTCGAAGCTCTGGTTCAGCTGCGCGAAAACGTCCACCACGGAGCAGGAGAAGAGCGCATGCTCCGACGTCTGCTGGAACTGCGGAGACAGGCAGCGGCAGGGAGACTCACCTCATCAGAGCGGCAGACGCACATCTCCCGCAGAAACAATTAATTCCTCGTGTTGTAATTTAAATTATGTCAAAACGTTTCGCAAACAGGCGGGTGCCACACACTATATTGTAAGGTGAAATCTAAAATATGGTTAAACTAAAACATGGTTGATAATTAGCAGATCTTAGTGGCTGCTTGTGTTCTGATTGCATCACTTAGGTAGTTTCCTTTTCACGTTGCTCATTGATCAGTTGAATTTGCAGACCTGCAACAGCGACCTCATGAATATGCACGGCACAGCGGGATTCCAAGGTTGTTAGTCCAGGCCTCTGGATGCGTCACTCGTGCCCCAACAAGCCCCCCCCATGCTGCTAAATACAGTTTTTGCGTAAATGGTTACTCACGCCATCCTTTTTGTCTCTCTCCAGAGCCCCATGCAAAAACTCCATGGAAACTTCCTCATTCTCATCCAGCCACTGAATGACAAAGGGCTCAAACCATCTGGAGGAGAAAGACATGGCAGCCATATTTGGTTCATGCAGCCGGCAGAAACTCACGCGTGTCTGTCAGCCGCCTCGTTAAGCGCTTTGTAAAGAGGCGGCTTGCCGTTGTGTAAGAGGGAGTGACGAGGAGAAGACCTTCCAGAGCCCACATTCCTGCAGCTCCGCTCGCCCGCCCTCCAGCATCTCTCAGGTCTAAGCCCCACCACACCTGTATTAAGTACCCTCCGACAAATTTTCACTGCAGGTGGATTTCAGTAGCTGGCTAGATGTCGTGTTTTGACCCCCGTGTGAGGGAGGGGTGAGGCACCTGGACACCGAAGCTGGATTGTGCTACAGAGTACTGAACACATTTCAGTACTGACTCTGGAAAGACTTTAATAATTAAGGAGCCTTTCACTGTCTCAAAGAATAACTATATTCATCTGCAAAGCAAAACACTGCGATGTAAGAAGTGAATTTCATTTTATGCAGTTCAGTAGTCACTGTTTCTTGAGAAGGTGTGGAATATTAATATCTTACTGCAATGGGTTGATAAAATGTTAAAATGTCAAAAAATATGAATAAACAAGATCCAAAATCAATTGCTCTATAAACATTACCTGGAACTAGGATGTGACAGAACCAAGACCATTTTAATTAATAAAACCACCATAAATCTGTTAAACTGTTTGGAATTCACAGGGCATTTGGCAGTGCGCATGCAAGTGTTACAGTCTTCCTGTAATATACAGCCTTGGGTGGTGCTTTTGCACAGATATTAGCTGTAGATTTACAGAACTTTCAGTGTGTTAAGGTAAATGTCACCAAACAAACAAACATGTATGGGCAATATGCTACGTGTGGAGGGTTGCAGGATACCTACAGAGAATATTCCGGCGCAGACTCTTTGAAGGCAGGTAGGTCTCGTACATACTCGTTATAGAACCATTTCACCTTGAAGTGCAAATTCATGTAGTCCGTACTTTTGCATAAACGGTGCTTCTCGTGTTCTGTAAAGGCAATGGAGACAGGAAGAAAGTCAGTGCGGTTATGGAGGGCTGAAGGTGACAGCAACCACACAGCAAATAAAATCTCATACCATGCATATTGACATTAGCGATGACTGATTAGCAAAGTTTCATTTAATGCTTTTGCCGATTGACCACCTGCTTATTATTATTATTATCACATCCATGCTAATATCACTTGAATGCTGCTGGATATCAGTCCACCGTAATCTCAACAATCAACTTTAAATGCTTCTTTGATAGCCCTGCAGATGACGCTATGGAGAGCTGGACTGCTTTTACATCATAGGCCTGCCTGGCTGTCCCCTGTCCCTGGGACCCATCAGGGGGAGGCTATTCACGGACAGCGGGGACCCAAAGGACGGCAGGGACCCAAAGGGTAGCTCTAGATGTCATTTTATTCCAGATTGTTTTCCTGTTTATAAATATGTGCTCTGCACATGCATAACTAATCGCACTAGCACTGTAAATGTCCGTAAATTCAGGTCACTATTTACCCTCTCCTTGCTTGTTCGGTTTATTTTTACCTGAATTGCTGTTTGCAGATGCTCTGTTTGGAGAACATCTGAAGTGAATTTGATGAGATTTGCATTTGATGAATTTACATTATGAGCTCTTAGGTCAGATTAAAAACCGAGGCACAGGTCTTCTGGTTACACAGCTTCTCCCAGTCAGGAAGAACAAGGGTATCGTCATGAGCCCAGTGTTTGTAATAGTGATTTATGGGATGGTACTTCAGTCAGCGATGGGCGAGGCTCCGTTTGTGAGTCATGAAGACATAAGGCCTAGTACAGATACTCCCAGACGATACATCAATTTGCATGTCGTCTGGTAAAGGGCCACTTTGATGCTGCCCACTGCCTGTCGGAAACGTGGACGCGTGGACTAATGAGGCATGGTGAATTAAATCAAGTGGCACTTGCTCAACAGCGAAAGCCTGGCGTTCAGCTAATAAGGAAGGAGTCGATTTACAGAGGATGCCTTCCAATTAAACGCAAGGCGGGGGGAGCCCATGTTCTGCCTTTATGCCGGTTACACATCCGGCCTCAAAGCTGTACTAAGACTTGCACTGGCAGCCAGGTTTAGATACTGCTGTTCCACAGCGTCATGTCCCTAATGACGTCCTAATGATGCCCAGAGGATGACAGCGATGCTGAGGGGGGCATTCCGTGACAAGTTCGGGGCCTTTCCTGTTAATGCGGCCCATCTATTCTCAGTCTTCATCACTTCCACACAGATTGTCAATGCAAGTAGTACAATATTGCTCTGGAATCATACCACTACAACAGACACACTTTCAGAACTGCCAACTTGATTTATGGCAATAGAGACGCAGGCCGATCGCTCGCAGTGCTACATAAATGTCAAGCCTTGACGGTCATAGGATGTGATGGTGATTAATCTTGAAACATCTTCCGAAACTTTTGTTATTGGGCATCAGTGGCAACTCAACTCATTAAAGTAAAAAAAAAAAAATAATAATAATAAGTCAAAATAGGAATAATGGACCAGAATAACAAGAAAACTGCCCGGCTGTTTTGTTACTGGAGCAGTGGTGACTAAAGGCACTTCCCGAACCCTGAAAGAAAAATGGCCTGTGTAAATTTACAGCTGAGAGTCTCAGAGGCTTCACACGGCTCTGACGGAAGTGGCCACTATCGGCGCCTTGCCAAGCCCAGCCCGTGTCAGTCTTCCCAACCGCATGACACCATAACTGCACAATGCCCTCGCCCGACAGGCCTGCACTTTCAGAAACGGTGACACCTCCCACATATTTCAGCATCAAAAGCCTTCTCACAATGTGCAGTGGATCTGACCTCCATATTTTCAGAAGTTCAAAGGCTCCTGGTGAAGATGAATAGAACTTTTCCCACGTGTGTCCATTAGATATTTCCGCCAATAACACCTGGCTTTCTTGGTCTTTGAGTAACTCTTGGTGTACGGTTTTGTGAACTCCCCCATGTTTCATGTATGCTACCTGCTTTGTGCCTCTAGCACTGAACAGTGTGGTGGCATCAGTGATCTCACCCGTCCCAAGCGCGACCCAAACCCTAACCCTAACCCGTCTGAGCTAGCCAAAAGGCCAAGGTAACATTCCTCTCCATGGCCGCTTCTAGCGCCCCACAGGTCATGCTAGCTCCCTGTGATGATGACTACAGGGGTAGGGTTAGGGTGGTAGCTATCACAGAAGGGTTCCATGGTCATCACAGAAGGCTTCCATGGTCATCACAGCAGGCTTCCATGGTCATCACTGAAGGCTTGCATGGTCATGCACCACGGGGTCTCGGCCTAATGCAGCCTCCGCCCTCTTTGCTGTTCCCCATTAACAGCCTCAGACAGTACGTGCATTACATCATCGGGCTCCTCCGGGGACAGGTACACTTTGTCAGCTCAACATCCTTGGGACAACTGACTTTATACAGCATTCAGCACTGTAGCCACTGTAGGCATGTTACTCTAAATTGCTCGCTCCTTTCCAGCTGAGCTTGCAGTACAGCGCATATAACTGGTGTACCCTAGTACCCAAAACGGGGTAAAACGAGCAGATTAAGTACTTGCTGAGGAACAATCGCTGAATTTCCTTTCACTGTTATCAGTAGGCTCATAGGTTTTTATTAATGTTTAACAAGAGTTGGATATATTTGGAGATGCCTGTAAGGTTTACCCAGTCTATGAACCCAGTGTTCAGAACATAGCCAATCCAGATAACTACAGGAGAAAATAGCCTCCTCTGTGATCACTGACTTTGTGGCTTCAGTAGTGTAGCTCATGATAACTGCAATTAGGCTTTCTAGGATAATCGCTTTTTGTGGTGTCCTTTCTTATTCCATCGATATGAACTGCTGTTGCCACCATCCCCCTCTGGACGACATTTGAGCTGATATAGATGAGATGTGGACTCTGGGCACTCCCGAGATTACCATCCAACAGAGACTTAATCATTTATTACTCAGGAGTCTGGTGGCATTTGCGCTGCCATAACGTCCCAAACAGCAGGGTCTCCCTAAAGTGATTGATGGCGCTTTTTCCTCTTTTCATTCAGCTGTCATTCTTGTTAAACTGACTCACACAAAGGTTGTCGTCGGCACAGGGGGTCATGTTCCCACAAGCCTCTCAGCCTCTTACAGCAACAAAGGTCTCTGGATGCTTATGCATGCCGCTGCCCCCCCGTGACCCACTAGAGCAGGGGTCTCCAACTCCGGTCCTGGAGAGCTAATATCCAGGAGGTTTTCTGTCCCACTTTGCTCCTGATGAGCCGCACCTGCTCCTGGTATTTACCTGAGAACTAGTGTGGCTCATCAGAAGCCAGGTAGGATGGAAAACCTACTGGATGGTAGCTCTCCAGGACCGGAGTTGGAGACCCCTGCTCTAGAGGGAAGACAATTCGTCAGACACCGAGCCGGCAGCCAAGTGGACCACATTAACTCCCAAGCACTCAGCCATCAGAGCATTAATAAGTCTGATGGAAACATCATGTAATGTTATATACAGTGGGCGAGCGACTGTGGGTAAATCTGAAAAGTAACAGAAAGCATTACATTCTATTGCTGTATTTTGTTTTTAACCATAACTGTGTGTAGGCTGGTATATGTGAGAATGTCTGATTCTATATAATACTATAAGTAAAAACCAGGAGGAAAATGGAAGTCCCATGCTAACACTCCCCACAAAATTTCACGTCGCCGGAGAGACTGATCAAATCACCCAGCCCAGGCTTGTTCAATAGCTTCCAAAGCTCAAAAAAGCTGAATTTAGTTCTTTTTTTAAGCTCCCCAATGACAACTTAAGAGTTGAATTGCCCCATGAATGGAAGGCTTCATTGAGCAGGACAGTGTGTCAGCAGTGCCGAGGGCTTTCAGCTGCCAGGCTAACACCCACATCAGCTCAGCCACGGACCCGTTTCTCCTCCTGGTCCATTTTCATATCAGTCGACAGGTCACTGTACATCCCCTGTGCATGTGGAAGGGAGCGGATTACCTTCCTGGACAGGAAGTATTCTAATATAATCCCAAGGGAACGTTCCTGTTTGTTTAGAGACAAAAAAACACCCTCCCCACGATTCCGGCAGGTTGACTGTATCAGGAGGAGTTGTCGATCCACACTGCGGCCACTTAGATCACTGTGAGAAAGGGCACGTTTAGTTATCCCTGTCTTCAGTGCAGACAGAAAGCAGACAGACGCTCACCGCGATGATGCGAGCTGTGGGCTGTAGGCAGAACTCCTTTGCCAAGGAGAAGTTCCTGTGATGAAACAGTATTTTTTTTCTTGGACTCTTTGTGATATTTCAATCTGCAAAGAGGAATATTCTCTACATTTATCCACCAACAGCTGTGGCGATACTTCCCATCCAACCATCTGTCAAACAAAAGATAATTCTTCCCCAGCTCTATATTTATCTTTTCCTAAGCAGATATCAGCGAGTCTACAGAAAGCTTGCTTTTGAGAAATCTTTATTCCAGGTGTCCAAAGCCCACGTTTGAAACAATGGCCTTGGCAAGGAGATGAGTGAATCTCAACTGTCCACCAACAGACCATGTGATAACTCACTGTCATTTAGGGTTTAATATTCACTCAATGTCTGTCATAATGTCATAACTGCAGTTCTGCATGTAGGATGAGCAGCATTCGGTTTGCATAAAATTAATAGATTAGAAGAATCAGGACTGAAATGACCCTCAGCATAATGTCATGCATGAAACAGACCTGCTTTGCTGAGAGGAAGTGTCATGGCTGTCATGTCGCTCAGTACCGTCACCGGGTAAATCACAATGTATCTGTAGGGTACACCGTGTGCTGATATTAGGGCATAGATATAACTTTTAACTTGTGTACATTCCAGTCCCAGCGAGTATATATTCGTGTAAGCTCCTTGTTGAACAACGCAAGTGCAATGAACACATTCCTCTGCCCCTCCACTACCTCTCTGCAAGAAGAGTAACAAATGAATTGTTTTACACTGATAACTTACAATACAATTAGTGCCTAATAATATTACTAATGTACGTGTGTCTGTGCTGATAACGGGCACAAAGGATGACTGGAGGAAACATTTAAGGTGGTCTGACAGCCAGCTGGGAAGCGAGAGAGAAACACTCCAGACTGCAGCTATTTGATAGCTCCTAATGTCATGTCTCCTGAAACGCGCCCAGACTTCCTTAAATGGGGTTAGCTCAGGTCCTGGCCCCACTTTCGGTGCCTGTTGAACTGTGTAGCCTAAGGTGTGTGTGATACATTAAAGGTCTGATTACTGATGCCGCACACATTTGTGTGTGGATGGATAAAAGCAGCTGGTACTCTTCCTTATTAATAATAAACAGCTTGGCCGATTGTATAATGAGACAGACGCTCCAGTGACCGGCATGAAGCAAAGGTTAAGCTGCGTTTTCACATGGGGAGAAAATGGGGATTAAGCCAGAGATACAGAAACACCATTACGGCTAATTCTCGTGCAGTGGATATTGTGCAATTAGCACCACAGATAGTGTAATACGCAGTGATATTAAACTAACAGTCTACTAAGGATGATGGATTTCAACAGCCTTGTCTGAGCAAAGCATCAATGGCACAGGAAAATCTAAACAAACCTTTTAAGCTGAAAAGGTTTAGCGAGCTGGTGTAGCAGAAGTATACATTAATTGCAGGCCTTTTTGAAGGCCTCATACTTTGAAGGTTTGCATTATAATAAGGAAGAAGTTTTTAGATCTCTTTAATTTTAGTACATCTGCCACCACTGCAGAGTCGTAATTCTCTGCTTGCAGTGTTTGGCCCAGATCTATTGGGGGACTGCTCTGTAAGTTGCAGGTAAAATAAATGTCAGGGATTCTCAGAAATCTGCATGGCAGCAGTAATGGATTCTGGTATGTTTCCGTAGGCAGTGCGAGGCAGGGGCAGCCTCTGCATCACGCGCAGAGCAACAGTGCCCTATGTCGGTCTCCCGCCCCCCATAAATGAATTCACACTGGGTAAAAAGCGACGTCGAGCGCCTAAACGAGATGGATCAGCAAGGCCTTCTGTGCGTGATTGACGTGCCCCTGATTTGCAGCCCCTGTGGAAACAGTGTGGCTTGCGACTGACATGTTGTTACGGCGAGACGCGTCGGCTGGCACTCGGGGCGGCATCCCCCCGGGGGGGGCTGTAGACCAGGGCACACGCTGCGTCACGCCTGTCCCGTCGTGCTGGGATGCTAAGCCCCAGCCTGCTACGATGCCCACGTTTACCACTATACGTTACATCCAGGAGGACATGCAGTGCACCAGTATGGGCCGAGAACCTTCTATTCACCACTCTGCACCAGCAGCAGTGACTCCCAGATGAATGCAAAGCCAGGCTTAGATGCTAACGTGCACACTGTACCTATCAGATAAGTCGGCATCCACGCACATGAAGCACATGAAGATACCCAAAATACTATATTTTTAACAGAATAAGAATAACCCGGTATCAGAAAAAAGGAGACCTCGAGTAATGAGGCCCGGCTGACCCTGACTGGACTGGCTCCCTCTTTAGGGATTAAACGGGGTCAGTGGGTGGATTAGACAGACTGCAGGGAGTGGCCACAGGCTCCCCGGGTCTGTGCACTCACACCAGGGTTAAATACTCTTCACTGAATCAATTTGCTGGTTTCTCTAGTGCTTCGGCTTTTGGGGCTTTCTGCTCATTTTTCCACGATCTCCACAGCCTTCCTTAAAGTGGGCTTGTTCACGTTTTGCTCACTAACTAGGGAGAAATACCTGCATATAACAGACACATTATGCAGTTAATTAATATTCACAGCATGTAATATGTCATTTTTTTAAATGCAGAAATGATGGGTTAATGTTAGCAGAAATTATATGAGAGGGAGAGAGAGAGTGAGAGAGAGAGAGAGAGAGAGAGAGAACTGGAGAAACTAAGGAGTGTATGATATAAATCAAAGCTCATCTGCGCCAAGGCCTTTGTGCAGAGATTATCCCAGTCCCAGCTTCTTATGGGAGGCAAAGATAAAAACAGGTGTGGAGCAGGAGACTCCATCCTGTCCCCTGACCAGTCCGGCAAGCGGCAAACCATTAATCACATGTCTTCTGTGGGCCAATTAGCAGGGCTGCCAAGAAGAGCCTGTTCCCCTTGTCATTGTTTCAGAGGAGCTCGCATCTGGTCCGCAGAGTGAAGCCGTGGGGCCGAGATGCAAACCTTCTGATGATACGGATATGATGAATTCATAAACATGGAATTACTGCCTTTCTACAGCACGAACATGAATCGTACTGAAAAAGGCCATTTTCATTCAACAGACAAGAGCTTGCTGTTGTTTTTTTGTCTAAGGATTCGCTCTGGTCCATTTCCACGTGCACAATTGAAAGGAAGATTTCCTCTTGTCGGCTGTGCGTGTTTAGCCCAGGCGTGGGACTGATTGTAAATGTGAAATCAGGTATCACAGGCCCAGCTTCCCAGGAGCCTCGGGCTGCTCCTCTGGCAATCACCAAATTCACACGTCACCATGGTGACGAGGTTCTATTCGAGCATCATTTGTCAGCGGCAAACAACCACAGGAAGTGTCCCACTGCCTTAAGCAATTCAGCGTTTCAGGTCTTCAATTTCTCTTGGAGTTTCTGGACTGTAAGAACATTGGGTAAAACTGAAACTGAATAATACATAACCTTAAGGATCTTTTATTCCTGACAACATGATATTCAGTTTCCGCCCAAAAGTCTAGCCAGCTAGGTAAGTGTTTAGATAGGTAAGATGGTTGGATGTGGGCCCAGTTCGATCAGAAGGAGATCAGACCATTCCTGACAGCACCTGGCCGCCCTTTCTGCTGGCCAGTGAACGGACTTGATTGGGAGGCCGAAGCCGGGGCATGGGGTGTGTGAAATTCGAGATTCTTAAACAGTACGAGGGTACGGCCCCTCCCCGTCGCACAGAGACACCTCGACAAAAAAACAACATAATGAAATTCCATTCCAATAAACGTCCAAAGCCATATATTCAAAAAGAAAGCCACATTCATAAAATCATTTTGAGATGTAATCACATTAGCAGGATGAAGGACAAGAGCGGCATTATACTCCATATGAACATAAATATGTAAATCGTGTCGAGAGAGCGATGGCATGTTAAAATTAGACCATTCTGGTGGCTGGTGGAATTTTTTTTTTTCTTCAGGTTAACTCTATAATCCTGCAGGAAAATGACTTTGAATAAGGAAAATCCTCTGGCAGCAAGGATGTCACTTATCCTGTAAAATTGCAGGGAATTCTCATTAATTTTCGTAACGGAGGAAGCTATTCCGTAGTTTCCGCAAAGCTAATTTGCACCCATGAGTTAACGGGTTTCTTTTAATTTTATTCAAACTATTATATGAACTGTTCAACCCGAACAAGAACAACAATAATAAAAATGACGCGTGACCTCAGACTGGATAAGTGACCTTGCGTGGCTCAGTGGGCAGTACTGTCATCTCAGCCCTCCGGGGGGGGCGTGTGAATGTCCCCCCGGTCCGCATATGGAGCTCACATGCTCTTCCCTTGCTGTGCGGGTTTCCCATTTCCCATTGCGTATATGCCCCATCCGGGGCGTTTCCCCACCCATGACCCAGTACCGAGTGACTCGGGGATGTGGTTGGGTGATGAATGGCTGATAGTTTACTATAAAAATGACAGAAAATGATACACGTGCAGCTCACGTCAAAACACCCTCTTTTGGAACGTTTCCCCTTTAAGTGGGAAGTCTAACTGTTATAAATGTTGCCCCCCCCCCCATCACCCCCAGGGAACGCGATTCTTTTTCCTCTCTTTGGATTACTGTATATTTAACTTTACAGCCGTGGGGATGTTCTTGTTAAGGAACTGGATCTGTCAGCAGAAGGTTCCAGTTTGAGGTCCCTGGAGGACCTTAATCTGGAGTTATTTAATCTAAAGTGCACGAGAATTATACCCAGTTTATCACTGTCCTCGCAGTGGCAGGTGACAGCTGATAATTCGGGTAAATTGTGTGAGCTTTATTTCAGATGTGCGACTGCCTGGAGTGAGAGTTGCTGTGGGTTTGCACTGACTCGGCAGTCTGCTCTGCCTAGCGACACGTTCCGCGAGCGCATGGTGTGCAAACCGACTGCTTTTCACGGTGACTTCTACGTGCTGCCGGCGCTCGCCCTGCACTATTTTAGCAAGGAGTCGGGCGCCGCTGTCCATCAGCCAACGGCCGCTGAGAGGCAGTTGCGGAAAATCTGCCGCACATCAGGTTGCAGATTTGAATCTAACCCTGGTGCTGCCCCAGAACATCCATGTCATCCCCTTAAAATCAATGTGCCTCCATGCACCCCCGCTGTCATTACCAGGCAGTTCTTCAAAAGGCAAACCGCGGTGCCACTGGCATCATGCACATGTGAGCCTGAAGATACGTCCCAGTCACTGAGTGGTGCAGAGTTCAGCAAAGCTCTTCACCCGTCAGCCAAGGGCTTCAAGCGGCCTGACCTTTCCTCCCTGCTTTATCCGCTCTCTTTGATAAACGCGTAAATCTGACTGACGGTCGCCAGCATAAATACGTGGTTTCCTTGCTTCCCTTTGCAATCAACCTTAATTTTATAAGGTGAGTGTTTAATATGACAGACAGCAGTCTGAAAATGTGTTTTCTATTCAACAGAATTTCCTAATGCCGGCATTTTGATGCACAATAATCCATAGCATTACCTCCCCATAAATGTATGTAACATACAGTACTTCTGATTTTCACTTTTACATACATTTACTGAAGCCATTTTCGTCATGGTGTCTAGATTTACCGCAAATTTTTGTATCTCATGGTTTTTGCTTTCTTTTTATGATAATCGAGCTCCTCTGTCAAGGGTACAGCTGCAATATTCGATGTTTTACTGGATCTATTACCTTCTGGTAATTTGACAACCAGGCTAATTAGAGCCCTTGCACAATAATCCAATGCCACATCTAGCTTTTAGTTTATTAAGACGTCAACAGTAGGATTCATGTTTTATCTTGATTAAAAGAGCAAATCCTGTCCTCTTCTCCTGTGATCAATAGTATCCTGTAATCCAGACGGATTCCTGAACTATGACAGGAATGAGGTGATTAAAGTAACAAGCCAACAAGCCTTCACTAGACAGAACACGCCTCACACAGATTTTAGCTGTGGGACTGACCCAGAGAGAGGCACAGGGGAACCACAGAGCGGTCACACACATGCATAAAATACTGTATGCATGCACACACACACACACACACACACACACACAGGTTTGTAATTATATCTTTGTGGGGACTCTCCATTCATCCCAATGGAGAAAACTGTAATCCCAACATGACATCCTTAACCCCTACTCAGCCGTAACCTTAACCATAAGTAACCAAACAAAATACTGTACAAGACTTTTGGCACCTGAAAAATGGTCCCCAGAATGTCAAAAAAACAGGTTTTTCGTACATTGTGGGGGATATTTGGTAATATAACCCTAATCCACCCCCGTAAGCGCGCACGCGCACACGCACACACACACACTCAGCTTCTCCGCGGTTCACAGCTGACCTTCCATGGCGTACTTCATGTCCATGGCGAAGAGAGTCCATGTCACCTCTGCACTGATCTTTCCAATGTTCAGCTCTTGCGGAAACCTGAAATTAGATTTCAGATGACAGATAGGTGTTTACATACTGAGGACACTGAGATTTAAAGCTACACTCTCATACTCCCATAATGCAGTGGGCTCAGAGTTAGACAACGACCTTCAAGGCAGTCAATGCAGGCTATTATATAAATATATACATGAATATATTTGCCATGTGTATTTGTGGTCAAAACCCTTATCGCTGAAGATCTCAGAAGGAGATGGAAGTGTATCCTTTTTCTAGATAACATCATTTTCTCATTAAATATCGACTGAGAATATCGTTCTGTTACTATAGCAACGTGTTGTCATGCGCAGCTGGAAAGCCGCTTAGGCAGGCGAGGAAAGGCATGATGTCATTTACGCCGAGAGTAATGGTCCCAATATGAAACAGGAAGCACCCCCCCCCCACAAAAAAAAAGGGAATGCTAGGACCGTATGTACAACTCTCTTGTGATTCACTCTCTGTCTTAGAATCGCCCTGGTCACTGTAATCATTATATCGGACCCCCCCAGCCTGTGGCCCCCCCCAAAGGACGGGTATCACATTGCTGTTTTCCCTGAGGCAGATAGCCTGACAGGTCTGCAGCCTGATAGCAAGCCTGGGGTGGGGTGGAGGGGGGGGGGACACTTCACCGCCCAAAACGGGCTATAGGTTGATGGGGTGAAATGAAAAAATTAAAGACAGAAAAACGATTCAGAAGATTCTTACAAATGACTCCGTAAACGTTTCAGGTGTTCACGCATTTCTCCAAGAGATCCTCCAAAATAGAGCAGCTGTCTACCCAATAAGCTGCGTGAACTCAAACATCACCTTAGGAATGAAGATTTCAGATGAGCTGGGCTCACCGTTGCACATAGAAAGTGACATATATTAGGTACGAGAAGTGCATGGTGAAAGTATGAACTACTACACAGCCGTGGAAAAAATGAAGAGAACCCTGTATTTTCAAACAAATCTGCATTTTTAAATCGTGGGTTAATTGGTTCTGCTGGCAGAAGGCTATGCTGAGCAGCAGGATGCTTTCAGGTTCAAAAGACAGCAGTACACAGGAATAAGGTGAAGCAGGAGACACTGGGAACGACCAGAAACCAGCCAGGCAAATGGCGGAAGCGACATTCTAATGCCACAGATGACTGTTAACTTATCCAACAGTTTCTCGTGAAGAGGAGGATGACATCAAGTGAACTTCAAAAGGAATGGGAAACATTAAGTGCAGGTGTGAAGTGCACTGCTAGGATAGTTTGTATCAGGCAGTTTCTAGAAGCGGGACTGAGGTCCCATAAAGCAAGGAAGAAGCCCTTCATTAATGAGAAGCAGGGAAGAACCAGGCTGCAGCTTGCAGAAAAATATATATTATTCACAGATGCACACCCATAAATTGAGAAATGAGTGAAACAAAAAATTGTGCTGTGGTCTCTTAATTTTGACCTGCGGCTGTATGTTTCTTCCATTTGGCTATACTTATGTAAACAATGGTCCACTACAAACATATCTTCATCTGAATTCCACCTATTCTAAAAAAAAAAGAACACAGATATAAGCAATTAATCGCTCAAGAGTATCTTTGCCATCGCCTTCCATCCTCGCCATCGCCTTTCATCCTTGCCATCGCCATCCTTGTCATCGCCTTCCATCCTTGCCATCGCCTTCCATCTTCGCCATCGCCTTCCATCCTTGCCATCGCCTTCCATCCTTGCCATCGCCATCCTTGCCATCGCCTTCCATCCTTGCCATCGCCTTCCATCCTTGCCATCGCCTTCCATCTTGGCCATCGCCTTCCATCCTCACTATTATTACCTGACTTGGGCATGGTTGTCTCACCTTTTTACATGTAAGCAAACTCTGTCACTCTTTGCAGAGGGTCTCTATGTACCAGTCAGTGTTTCTCCCACCTCAGCTTCTGCCTAAATAGGCCGGGGAGCTGGACTTTCTCACAGACGACGCCCAAATCCTCTATCGACTGCAAGACACATATTGACACACCTCTGTGTCAATAAGGTCAAACAAAAAATGCTGAGTTGGGGGAAAATGTCCAAAGGATATTTGACAATGAAACTAATGACCTAAATCACACCTGTCAGCAAATTAAGGAGAGTTTCAAATCTATGGCCCTTAATTAGTTACAGTAGTATTTATTGTTTCAGCTTATTCACATAATGGAGATATTTTACAAACACTGCAATATGTACAATGTGTAATTATATCATTCAGCATCAAGGAGGCTCACAGGAAGTAGTGTCGGTGGTTTAGTACAGAACATGGAATGACTGAACCCATCTTCCTACTGGGCCCGGTGGTTTAGTACAGAACATGGAATGACTGAACCCATCTTCCTACTGGGCCCGGTGGTTTAGTACAGAACATGAAATGAGAGATCCCAGTTTTCTGCTGAGCCTGGAGTTTTAGTACAGAACATGAGCCTGTTCACTGAGGTTAAAAAGGTTACTTTCTCCCAAACCAGCGGGACCATTAGCGTGTGGTATGGATACTACTCACATAGTAACAGTGCAGTAAATCTCAGAGGAAGCACAACGCTGTCTCCATCTTGGCACCCCTTGGGAATCGGAGAGGAGTGCTGTAAGAGAACCCGCGTGCCCCCCACCTGCAGTAGAACTGCTGCTCTTCTCCTCTTGTTCATAATTTATTAGGGAAGCAGATCTCTGGTTTGGATCTTATAAGTGGTGCTTCGTTCTCCTGTGAATGTGATGATATTCCTGCTCCAGCATAATGGATACGCATCAGTGACTGCGGCCTTCCTGGCCTCGTAGCCTCCTCTATTGCTGTTAAATACTAGGCTGCACTTTCTGCCCAGTGAAGCCTGTCACTGACACATCTTCATCAGTTTTACTGAACCCTAAGACCC
This sequence comes from Hippopotamyrus pictus, assembly GCA_026781145.1. Taxonomy (NCBI): domain Eukaryota; kingdom Metazoa; phylum Chordata; class Actinopteri; order Osteoglossiformes; family Mormyridae; genus Hippopotamyrus; species Hippopotamyrus pictus. The sequence continues at coordinate 14,435,073 of JAODLC010000021.1, forward strand.
CCATTCTCTCCTTCTCTGTCTTAATGCCACACAAAACAACACTACTGCAACCAAACTGCAATATCAAATGCTTATATTACATTGTTGTATGTAGTTTATGAACTCTCACATACTGGTATCGGCTGTGACACCCAACAATATGAACCTTCATCTCAAAATCTTGCGTAGACAAAATTGCATCTCACACTAGCAGGCTCACACTCCCAAATAATGTTGGTCACCCAATGTGTGATTTAACTGGGCTGATGTCCACCACCTGTCCTAGACCCGCAGAAGGCTGAGATTCTTATGGGACCAGTTAAAATACCGGGAGCTATGCTTTCCGGCGGGTAGTTCCGTCGGTCGTTTGTATGTTATATGCCATCAGGCTGACAGAACGTTCTGGTCGTTTGTAAAAGAAAAGGCCTTTAATAGCCATAGCAAAGATCAAGAACGAGTGTGATAAAAATCCTAGGAAAGGGGCTGAAAGTGTATCGTAAAGGTGCGGAACTCACTGGTTGAGCACGGGGGTGTAGGCAGTCCTGTCCTCATCGATGACCGTCACCATCAAGGTGATAAGCTTCGGCCAGAAGTCCAGGTTCTTGATGGATGGCCCTTGCTCCTCACGTGGCGCGTCCTGTTTCTTAGCCTGACGGGGTGGGGGTGGGGGGTTCGACAAGCGTGAGGTCAAGATGAATAATTCAGTATGACCCCAAGTAATGTTCCTGAGAATGATTTTTATAGACACCTTTGCTGGGTTTATCACATCTTGGGGGGGGGGGGCAATTTCTTGGTAGCACCATAAAAAAACTCAGTTTAATATTTAATAAAACTCAAACATTTATGAACTCACAATATGTCCCAATTTCAAAAATGAAATTCTTAAATTCTTAAATTCTTAAATTCTCTGCACCATAGACGTTCTCTTGAGTTCAGTTCTTTCACATTCTGCTTCCACACGATTGCACTCTTGTGTTTGTGTGCGTTTGTGCGTGTTTGTGGCGGTGACTCCAGTTTAAAGTTTAAATAAGGCACAGACACAGTGTTGTCCCCAGGGTACGCTCAGCCGGCCTCCATTAGGGCCCGGGAGCAGTAGCACTTCATATAAACCCAATGTACAGCAAAATAAAACACAACAGAGTCAAAGCAATATCTTTTAAAGTCTTATTTCAGCTTTAAGAGCAGAGTAGCATCAGCAACAACAAATGTGCTGGTGACAAAATAAAACACCACAGTACTCCTCGTACCGAAATAAAATGAAGTACGTTTGATGTAAGCCGTTCTTTAGGCAATATGAATTAAAACATAGTAATAAAATGTCAACAAGAAATAGACACTACACAATACAACACATTATAAGTAAAAGCTGAAACTGGAAAGTAAAGTGTTGCTCCTGGACCTTCACCACAACTCTCTTCCAGGTCTCACTTTTTATAGGCTTAAGTAAGACCCAACAGATATAATTACAGTAAAGTGTCCCAGCAGGGTGGCTCTGCCCCTCATAATTAAAGGCACACTAAGCAAATTACCACTTGACTAAATGCACACAGTCGTCCATCTCTAATATTTATTTCCCTTTTTGAAAGCTGAAAGGTAACACATGATAAATACTTACTGTCATGCTGGCGCTGGGTTCATATCAGTCGCCATTTAAATCATGGGGTGTGTGTGAATTCGGGGGCTGCATCTTTCTAAGATGGCATTCAAAGCCCGAATGCAACGAGGCTGTCGCATTTCGAAGGCTCCTTCAAAGGCAGCCCAGACTTGCCTCCTTCTTTCGCAGAGTCCGCCTGATGGATCCTTCACAGTCCAACACGTCGCGCTCGCCCTCCCTAAACTAACCTGCCTGCCGCGTTTTCCCTGATACCGCGTCCAAGAAATGTTTGCAAACTCGGATGCGGACACACGTGGCCCCAGTCACACGCTTGGCACCCGCCTGTTGGATGCTGCTGCGCCGTGCTGCTTTGAGCGAGGCCCGTCTTGGATTTGGCTCCTGCCACACATGCCTTTTATTTACATTTGCCTTGAGCAGTGCAGTGTGGTGGGGGGGGGGCATGGGGGACGCGATATCTCAAATGTCAATGCGCACCGATCACTCGTTATGGCTTTAGCCCAAAGGCTAAACGAAAGGGCAGGGCGGATCGTGGACGCAAATATTCCACGCCTCTCCGGCAGGCTGCTCGCTGGAGCATGTCTAATTTTCATTGGACGGCTCGGTCTGTATCAAGCTGTAGGAGGGACAGACCACTGGTGAGGGAATGTCATCTTCGCAGTGCGACTTGCATGCGTGTGGGTCAGAGGCAGACTGAGTCCCGACACCGTTCCTTCAGACATGTGCCGTTTTCTACATTTGATGTGACTGCATCCTTTGCTGGCGGGGAGGGATAGGAGTGGGGTTGCGGGGAGGGGGGGGTTGGTTTTTTTAACCGTCTTGATAGACCCTGTCAATGTCATTCATGCCATCCGGGAAAACATTTCTTTGGACTAGAGCTCATCGTTCATTAAATGCTACAAATGCTTGCAGACTCTTCCTCGTGTGTGTGCCAGGTGAGACACAAGGTGGATTTGATTCGATTTGATCCCCTCTGCACTGCCAATTGCTACTTCCAATAATTTCACAACCTGGGGCTCTAGCAAAAATTGAAGAACACCTCGAGTATTGAGGATCATATTAAAAGGAAAGACAATACAATGAAACAAACAAAAAGAGAAGCGTAGAAAAACACAGCAAAGTCTTCCTGTACACAGACCAAGAAAACTATCTGTACACCGAGTTATCCTGCACAAACACAAACACAAAAAGTGAGGAATGGAAGTCCTTCGATTTCTTCTGCTACCTGATACCCAAGTCAGAAACAGCATCGCGCTACAAAATTAACTTCGACAGTGCAGGTGTGCCAAGTAAACAAATCAATTATCAGTAATAGGCCAGTCTCAGAAGCTTTTCTTTCCCTTAAGACAGGAAGCCGGTGGATCTCTTAACAACAGTTTGACCTTCACAGAGAGACAGCTGTCAGACTGGGGTGGTCTTCACCATGTCCTCTTCATGTAAACAGAGACAATCTTCAGAGTTCATTAATGGTCATTAGCCGCTAATATGAGAGCTGCCATGGTAGAAGCGCTTAGTCTCAGACGAGAGCCTCAAGCCGGCCGCCTCCACACTGCAGTCTCATCAGAGGCTCGAGGCAGCGGGACTTTGGACTGTCTGGGTGGATGCTTAGTACGGTCTATAGTTTTGCAGCAGAAGGGATGTCACAGACAATGAGGAGGCATGCATAATTAAACGCCACTGTGGGAGGCTAATCTGCTGCGCAGAATGTTTTGGAGTTTGTTGAGTGCGTTTGAAGTTTTTACGCCAGGCTGATTCCACACCACATTGGTTCTGCATTAGGAATGTTGACCCAGGTCCAGACTGCTGATCCACAACCAAGCACAGCATGAAAAAAGGCAAAACCGTTGGAGGTCTAAAATTTATCACACATTGAATTCCCATGGCCCACGGTCCACCAGACCATTTCTGATTGCCCATTTCTGCCATAAAAGGTGCCGATGATGTCACTCAGTCTAGCAAACCAGGAGTTCACTGGTCCTATGGCCCAGTCATTGTAGCCACTGCTCCCTGTCCCAATTACTGCTTTTAACTGGCTTACATTCTTTCCAAAAGACTCACACGTTACAAACTTCCATCACAGAACCTCCAATGGAGAGTGAGGATTTTCAGCATGAGCTCGATGGCACAATGATTTCCACAAAATTCACATCTGAATGTATGTTTGCGAGCATGATGTCATGTAATTTCTAGCTATTGACTTACAGGTGTGCATGATGAATGTTTGTGAATGGTACAGTATTTATACATATATATTTAGTCTAAGCACACTTTCCTGCTGCACTCAAGTTGCTAGAATGGAAACCTACATATTCTGGGTAATTAGATCATATTTATTAATGACTTTAATGGACTGTGAGTACATTCTAAATAGCTGTAGCTCTACCACATACCATCTGTGTCTTAACCAGCAGCTTTTTGCTCCTTGACACAAAGGTTTTATAACAGCATTTTTACTACGACCGTCATGCGTAGCTGTGAACTGAGAGCCCTTGTAAAGAGCATGGACCATTTAATTGTAGGTCTTCTCCTCCCTGTCTGTGTGATGCGGCCGCCGTTCCTGTTTCAGTGTTTACAATAGGCTGGTGCGGATGGGTTGGACCAAATGGCCCAGGGCAGCGTTAGCGAGACAGTCACGGTGCACGTTAGCGAGACAGTCTCGGTGCACGTTAGCGAGACAGTCACGGTGCACGTTAGCGAGACAGTCTCGGTGCACGTTAGCGAGACAGTCACGGTGCACGTTA
>JAODLC010000021.1:14439504-14452562 GCA_026781145.1 Hippopotamyrus pictus
TCTCGGGGCACGTTAGCGAGACAGTAACGGTGCACGTTAGCGAGACAGTCTCGGTGCACGTTAGCGAGACAGTCTCGGTGCACGTTAGCGAGACAGTCATGGTGCACGTTAGCGAGACAGTCACGGTGCACATCAGCTCCATTCTGCTCCTTTCTAAAAGCCTTACCTTCTTTCTCCTCAAACGCCTATTATCAGCTACTTTGCTGCTTGCTCACGCAGAGCCCAGGAGATGTTTTTACATAATTTCACACTAGTACAGAACTTCCCTCATGATGTTATAGGATCAGGTTTTAGATTTGAAAGCAAGGGCAAGGTGCGGAGTGATAACAATGATGCACTGTCACTCAACGGCTGTAATACGTGTTTCTCAGCATTGTGGACCAACAATAAGAGGATTCAAGACACTTTCTAGGGAGACTGGTTCTGGTCTGGAATGATCCAATATGTAAATATTGTGAGGAATCACCGCAGTTGTGACTTTTCCTTGTCAGTCACACAGACATCTTGTTCCCTTCTATCTCAAGACTGAATGATCTTCATTTTGTGTAGCTATTGTCAGAAATAGGGTTTTCATCAGTCTGTTACAGTTCATGTGTCACGATCATATTTCACGTGGATAATGAAGTAAAGTTCAATTAGTAAATTTGCTTAGTGGCAATTTAAAACACTTGAGCCATGATTTTATGTGTATTACACGCTTATTTTATGTGCTAATAATCCATGCAAAACTATGCTTGGGAAATTGGGACGAGATGTTTGCATTTACTGGACTGAACGAGTCTTGGTCAAAGTCCTTCCTGCTGAGATCACGCCTCTTGACATTGTTCCCTTACCTGATCCAGTAGCTGGTTGTAGAGGTCATGGCAGTTGTCAAAGATGTACTTGTATGTGGAGTCCAGACAGGCCCGTACACAGTCCTTCACCACCATGCTGGCCCGTGGTGGGTTCTGCAGCTCCTGCACCTGCACAACACAATCAGAACCACGCCCAGGCGGCTTCCATGACCTGCTTCTGCTGTTCCTACTGCATAACACATGCTCCAGTCGGGACAGCGAATAGATCCAAGTGGCATGAGGAAGGGAGGAGGGAATGAAGACTTTGACAGAATGGGTCAGATCCACAAAGAGACTGACACACCTGAAAAACATTCAGGAAAAACAAGGCTGAGACTGAGCTGACAGCCAAGCCTAGGCATCGGGGGCTTTGGGACAAAACAGATGAATATTTAATATTTTTGGTGATTCGACCCCAATAATTAAACAGGCTTGTCAGCTGAGTTTCTCCTACACTGAGACATCCATCCGCCATCTTGCTTACTGACAGTTCCTTTTCATGTACTAAGACATTACAGTAGACATGAATCCTATGCCTAAGCCAGTCCCACCCCACCATGGTGCTCCTGACGTCCGCTACGCTGGCTTGTGCCAGCCTGCAGGAAAGTCTTGACCTCAGTTAACAGCAGGATATAATGCATCTGCTAATTCCGAAGCCGTCAAGGAGAACCGGTTAAGGTTGCAGATGTGTAACATACTGGAGCATTTTATCTCCCTACCTTCATTCTGAAGAAGGTGATGCTTGTCAGCAGGTCCACTGTGGACTTCAGGTCCTGAAGTCTCTCTGGGTTGCTGGCCGGGAAATTATCCTGATAACCAGATAGTAGCATTAGCCACTCCGTTAACAATTTTTCTCAATCAGTCTGAGTCCTAGACGAGGAATGTTTTTTTTTCTTGTTGCTGCAAGGAAGCGCTGGCCTTTCTTGGGAGACAAGTTAAAATGAAGCCATGAGGGGGACCGTAAAATGTCCCATTTGGAGATAATTCACTGTCAAAACAATTCACGGCCATCTTTGTGATAAAATAAAAATCCCATTAAAGTCAAGTCCATAGAAGTGGCTTTGGGTACACTGTGGATCATAGCTTTGTTCTGTCCATGCCTCTAGTCACTGGGAACACTGATGAGTGCCACAAATCCTTTGGCTCTTTCCTTAAAAAAGTTACAGGCTATAAGTGCTATTACATTATAAAGTGGGCAGAGTGATTGATGACATCGCTTCCCACAAGGATACAGGATGATGGGTTTGTCGCTGTGGAATTCCCAGCTGCGGAGCGCTTCCATGTAAACATTCCTGATGTCGTGCGTGCAGTATGTACACGAGATATGAGTGCGGACAGTGACTACATGGGTTTGTTTTACCTGAGATTTGTGAAAGCTGTCAGCTGTCACTCCACAGCGTGATTTTATACCCATGAATTTTGCATTTTGACATCACTTGTCATGTATTGGCCAAAGCCCTGAAACAGCTGTGCTTTGGGGGTCTTCTCTACGGAATTCCCATCAGCGAGAAGAAGTGAGAGATGTTCAAGGTCAAACACGTAGAGTCTTCCCAGCAGACAGCAGGGCTTTCAACTGGGAATTCTCACTTGCTTTCACTACCTCCCTGGAGTGCTTGTCAAACTAGAATTACAGGTATGAAGGGTCCCTGTGAAGACTGAATTCAAGCTTTATGGCTGCTTTCTGAGTTCAGAAACTACGGCATGGCAGTGGGGGTAGGAGATAGACTGAGAGGCGCATTCCATGGGTGCAGCTGTCTTCAGTTCAGACAACTATTTTGAGCAATAGGTAAATCCAGTTGAGCCCAGAATTACGGAAAGGGTGAGATCCATACCTGCAGTGTCATAATGCTTGTCTGTCTCGTGTTTTCCACATGTGGAAAAGAGGCAAGTGGGCACGACAGCATACATATAGCAAAGGATTATTCAGAGCAGAAGGATGTATTGTCATTTGGAAACTTGAGCACCTGATCCCTGCAATTTGAGTGCATATACTGTAATGCATGTAAGAATGTGGTAATAGGAGGTCTTCAGAATAGAAAAATGCCTTGTGCCTTTCTTACATGGTTTTTGTTCATCACCTTTGAACGGGATACTTGAAGTGGAACTGCCTTTAATATGAGATGCGTTTTTGCGGGAGATAAAAGAGGACTTTAATCTTGTGGGGATGAAGGATTTAAAATCAGCCAACGTGATTCATAATTCCGTGAAAAGTGTGTAACTCCAGGATACGTGGATCTCCCCGAGTTATTTCCTTATAAACTGACCGACAAACACTATGAAGGATTTCATAAAGGGAAGAAAAAATAAAATGGTGGTGTTTACTGCTTGCTACATTTCAATATGATTATAAGGTAATTTGTAATATTAAATTTTCTTGGTCACAATTATTCTCGCACTGCAGAAATGACAGATAAATATGTATATACCAGTGGCGGCTGGTGGCTAAAAGGAGGTAATTTCACACTATAATACTGAGAAAATGTGTTTTTTAATGGCAATGAAATTATATTCAATGAGTTATTTTGTTTCTTCTTTCATAATTTAACGTTTATGGACCAGCTGAATCTGGCATTCACATTTATTTGGGAAACAGGTTCTAGCATGAGGAACAGCCTACACTGGAATACTGCCCCCCCCGCCCCACTTCTTCCCCCTCGCCTGCAGACGTACCCGGTACTTGGAAAGGTCAATCCTCAGGGAGTTGTGGAGCTGATCCAAGAGCTTGACGAACTTCTCCCTCTGTGGGAAACCATAAAGTAGATGTGCACAGGTGAGGCCGAGTTCTCTGTCCGCCCCAGCCTTCGGATAGCGAGGGCAGCTGCGGACTCACCCCGAAGTTGGAGGCGGCGAAGCGGTCCGAGGCGGAGATGTTGGTGCTGGCGGTGTTGGTGGTGTGAGCGAAGTAGGCGTTGATGTTGGCCAGCAGGTTACTCATGACTGCTGGGACGCCGGGACACATGTACTTGGATGACAGGCAGGAGAAATGGCTGTGAAGAGACGAAGCAGAAAAGGGAAGCGGTGACGGAGAGCGATGACGAGGAAGCCGGGAGAGGGCGGGGCTCCGGGCACTGGGCAGTGACATCACAGAGAGTCCCTGAGAGGACAGCGAGGAGACAGCACTCAGAGAGGGAAAACTCTGCAGCTGACACATCTGGTGAATACAGCCCGGGTCCTTCCTTAAGGCGCACAATATATGATAAGACCTGCAAAACCATGCAGACTGTCGCAGCACTGTACCGTACAATTAAATTTCTGTGAAATTAAGCGTACTTAACGATATTAAAACAAATCATTAAGACTCTGATGAAATACAACTAAATACAGCTGGATATTTTTAGAAACAGCAGTAGATTAACAGGTATTATTCCATCCACACATTATATATTCATAAACGTTATATAACTACATTAACGTTACAAAATTAGACATTCCCTTGAGATCACTGTACGTAACCTCTCAGTTGTAAATTTCTGATTCTGTTTCCCAGCAGGTCAGACGTATCATAATTTAAAAACATAGTTGATATTATTATATGCCATCATGTAGCACGAACCAGCAGTGATGAGCCAATGACAAAGATCAGTTTAAATCCCCCCACAGAGCTGCGTCTGCAGACACCAAGGTGCTCAACCTGAACTGATCCAGTGAAATGGCCATCTCTATGGACTCGATGAATAAAATCATACGCTACTGGAGAAAAGCTCTTTTTGTTTGATAATGTTTCCCTGATAGCACTGCTGCACATTGGAACCACGTGGCTTAAGCTTCCAACGCTGCCTCGTGGTGAGAGCACATATCTCCTGTGTTACGGATCTCCTCACGCTCTTCCTCGCACTGCTTGGTGATGCCTCCTGAATTGATCAGCACTTCCCAATTCCAGCTAACCACAGCCTAAGAAAGGTGCCACCTCCCTCTTCAGAGGCATCAAAGGGCTTTCTAAAACATCTTTGGGGTCACCTAGTCTCTCTCCATACAGGAGCTTTTGCCACTAAAACTGTATTCAGGGCTCCTGGTACCTGTCAGGTGACTCAGAAGACCCTCGTGCAAACAGGCTGCCTTCTTCAGCTTAACAGCTTCCCTAACCACAGAAATCCACCAGCAAGTTTTCCGGTTACCACTGTGATAGTCACGTACTGGCTTCTGACCATGGCCCTTTCCAAAAAAGTTTCACACAGATGTTCCCAACAAACCTCCACTGTTTGTCTGGGTCACTTGTCTCGGTCCATCTGATCTCCTCCTCATGCACCAAATCCAATCCAAGTGCAGATCAGTTTATAGCTCTCAAACCGTGTGTCCAAAAAACGTGACCTCAAGTCAGAATCTTTGAACTTTGCCCTTGGATGCTCTGGTACCATAAACATGTATGAATGTCTTTGTGATCAAACATGTTCAAACTATGGCTTGCACAGAGGTAGAACAGTTCACTACTCAGGATTAGATCCAGGAGGCCATTCTTCCCAGTATGGCCACAGAGCCCGTAAGCGGTACACAGTTCTGTGAACTGTGATTTTGTGCACATGCACAAACAACAGTTAAAGTTAAAGGCAATGTTCAGGAAGAACTCAAGTCACTATGTGCCAGTTGAACTCCATCCATCCATTTTACAACCATTCATACAGTACAGGGTTGGGGTGGACGGGGGGTTGGAAAACATCTCAGATAGCATTGCTATCTATTGTTCTGCTGCCTTTTATTAAAAATAAACACGATATACAGAGGGTTGCAGGGATCCAGAGCCCATCGCGGAAGCTACTGCATGAATACAAGAACAAGCAGGAGTAGAAAATAGATGGATGGACATTATACACGGTTTTTGTCCTTAACCATGGAATGAACCACACCTTTCGCTTTGGTTCAATAATTCAATAAGAAACTTGCTTGTTGCACGCACTAGCACGCACTGCGTGTGCCATTATTCTGCTCGCTTTCTGCGTGGGTTTGCGTGGGCGACTATCAGCAAGTCAGGGCAACAGCTGGCTACCAGCGAGGTGCAGGTAAGAAGCCGACCTTGTAAGCAGACTGCTGCAAGGTCACAGCACGGATGCGGAGAGGCTCTTGCGGCGTTAAACATGAGTCCTCAGTTCTTGTCGAGTGCTATGGGACTGTTACTGCAAAGTCAATTTCTGTTACCGTCTTTGTGTGACAAATCCATGGAGGCTTTGCCCTACTCCAGGTGCCAATAGGGTCAGTGACCCTTTTAACAGGCTGTAATGTGCTCCATGGCTGGTAACAGGCTGTAAAATCATAAAATTTCTGGAAGATTCTTTCAGACTGGACCTATTAATAGACCATTAAGTTCACAAGTCTAGTCATTTATCAAATATTCAGGGGGTTGGGATGCTTCTGTGTTTATAAGACGTTGTCTGCATGCTGCTCTGTTTACATGACGGTGTCTGCATGCTGCTCTGTTTATGTGACGGTGTCTGCATGTTGCTCTGTTTACGTTATGGTGTCTGCATGTTGCTCTGTTTACGTGACGTGTCTGCATGCTGCTCTGTTTACGTGACGGTATCTGCATGCTGCTCTGTTTACGTGACGTGTCTGCATGCTGCTCTGTTTACATGACGGTGTCTGCATGCTGCTCTGTTTACGTGATGTATCTGCATGCTGCTCTGTTTACGTGACGGTTTCTGCATGCTGCTCTGTTTACATTACGGTGTCTGCATGCTGCTCTGTTTACGTTACGGTGTCTGCATGCTGCTCTGTTTACGTTACGGCGTCTGCATGCTGCTCTGTTTACGTGACGGTGTCTGCATGCTGCTCTGTTTACACGACGGTTTCTGCATGCTGCTCTGTTTACGCGACGGTGTCTGCATGCTGCTCTGTTTACGTGACGGTGTCTGCATGCTGCTCTGTTTATGTGACGGTGTCTGCATGCTGCTCTGTTTACTTGACGGTGTCTGCATGCTGCTCTGTTTATGTGATGTCTTCTTTGTACTTGTTCTTGCATCATTTGATAGTGGGAAAATGGCAGAGACATTGCAGATCGGCATGCTGGGTAAAAAGTGGATTTCAAATAAAACAGACAGATTAACTTGTTCACATTAATATGGATTTTTAAGGTTTCAAAATATTTTATTGCGTCTTGACAACTGCAAAGGCTCCAGCTCTGGTTTGTAGACAAGGTTTCTGGACATTTTTTGAGAGTTTTAATGTCAGGCACATGAAGGGCAAGTTCCGTAGCTCCTCCTTTTGACGGACATCTCAAAGGGAGTCAGAAACAAGTCTTATATTTGTAGGGTCTAAGGAACACAAGACTCTGCCATCTTCCTGGCACCTTGGAGCTGTGATGGAGAGGTAGATCAGTAGGCAGTGAAAGAACGGATTGGCAGGAGGACAGCGCTTGCTGAGATGAGGCCCTGGCTCCATGCCTTCTCTATTCACCTGACAGCTACAGCTGTGTGGGTTCCTCCAGCCTGTGTTACAGTTCCCTACGGAGATGCCATGCCTTTGGCACGCTTGAAGGCTTCTGAGGGAGGAGTTATCCCTGCATCTAGGGCATGAAGGCTCTACCAGACACCGATTTTAGGGTCTATGGTTCCGTCGGTGACTGTGCGACGAAACGGATGACCAGACGGCAGAATGCATGCTGGTACTGTACAGTACGCCGTGGATTCATTTCTGCTGGCTCTCCTGCACTGCAATGAAACCCATCAGGAGGGCTAATTAACTACTGAGGTGTTCTGAACCTCCCGATTGTCCGAAAGCACTTTGGAAGTAGAGAAGGGGAACAGCGGTGAGAATGGGCAGCACTCTGAGAGCAGTAAGCGATATATAATTCAGCCCTACGCTTCCCATGGATGTGGTTTCTATCAGCGGCTGCCTTTCCGACAGGAGCAGACGCACTGCTGCTTCTTAATGTCGAGGCCCAGCAGTGGCCTTTTAAGCTGAAGATTTGAGGCACGTCCTTAAAAAGACGTCACTTGCAGCACTGCAATTTGAAGTACGAGGTGTAAGATCTGTGGAGTCAGATCCTGGCTGCTTTATCGGTAAAGTGCTATATATGGGTGGGAAAATGTTGCTTTAATAAGCATTAATAAATGTCTCTAGGTAAAAAATATCATAACATTCGTCATAGATTTACTGGTTGTTTCTGTCATATACCTCTGGGACATCCTATTAAAATGCTTAATACGGTCACCAAACTAAAAGATTTTTGTCTTGCACCCTTATGGCTGGGCGATACAGACCAAAAACCGAAAATCATGTCTCGATATTTCTGCGGCAGAATAGAAATATATGATATATATCTTGGTACTTTCTATGAGGTGGGCTAAATGTTCACTTGTAAGTCAAAGCCACGTGCAAGATGTGACTAACACCAAACACTTATCTTAAAACCAAGTGTGGTCACTAAGTAACTATGGTTCCTTGCTTCCCCGTGAGATGTTAACTGAATGTTGTGATTTTAGCTGTAAAGTCTGGGATTCTATGTTACGTCATACCAAAGTACGTGCATTGTTTACAAATGGGGAGGAATATTGTAGATCTGTATTAGGTCATACTCTTCTCGCATTTGGGTATCAAAATACTACATATTATGACATTGAAATTAGCGCTAAAGCATTAACTTTGACAGGCCTAATTTTAAATGAAATAAAAATAAAAACATATTGATATAAATGGTATTGTCTCATCCTATACCTTGATTGGAAATACAACAATCTACCATAAAAATCTGATATAGACTAGTGGCCAAAATTGTGGAAACACATCCAATTTTTAGAGATTGCAGGACTTTGCTCCAGTTACTCCTGTAACTTGTTTAATCATCCAATGCATGATTTTTGTACAGTAACATTCTTTGATTGTCTATGAACATTACCGCCGGTATAATTCTTAAAGTGTAATGCCAGAAATACTAGGTGTTTCCATAATTTTGGTCACTAGTGTACTGCCCAGTCCTATCCAATCTATTTTGATACAAAGAAAATGCATTTGATGAATTATTTGAATTATAGGCAAATATCAAATACAGCTGCTCACGTCATTGCCTGGTAGATGGACTCGACTCCGAAGCGCATGGCAAACTCGTCGACGATTTCCTGGGAAATGTCATCGAAGTAAACCTTCCACGCTTCATCGCCCCTGACCTCGGGAATCTTCACCGCCCCACTGTTCTGCACTTCCGTCAGGTGATGGAAAAGGTTCTGGAAAGCAAGGTTCACAAAAGGAGGTGCTCAACGCCAACACGGAATTAGCTAACAATTCCAAAGTCCCGTGCCCTTGAGCGGTATGACCTTTGTTTAGAGACAATTCTCCCTAGGCCCTGTTAAAAAGAGAGAGGACATGTTGACAGGGTTTCCCACACTCACACGCTCTGCATCTCAGCATTCCTCCGTCTCCCCCTCCTCTAGGGCGCTAGATGATACATCAGCTTTTATTATAAAATCTGAGGCTCAGAGTGTAAGACTGAAGGGCCTCCACACATTACTGCAGAGACGGGAGACCGGCAGTACTGTTACATTCCTGAACGCGGATGGATTTCCAGTCACACTGAGCAGAAGCAGTAAATTCTAAGCTGTGCATATGGGAGAGAAAACCCTTTTGCGTAAATAAACGAAACAACGGAAGCTAACTTAACGGCAGCAGATTAGAGTGACTAGAGAAGAAAAACTGCAGGCAAAGCTTGGAGAGCCTCTGTGCCCTAAACAATCCTCTGGTCCATAACGGATGGCTTGTGTCCTTCATGGGTACCTCGTGCAGACAGGTGTACTGGCCGTGTGGTGGAGCTGCTTTCTCCTGCCCTTCCATCTCCACGTTGATCTTCAGCCTGATGGCCCCAGACACAGCAGACTTGTCCGTCCTCTTTTCTGCGGGGTTAGTGCACAGGGGGTGTGCAGGTTAGCCAGTAAGCTAACGTATATGTGCTGGCTATTTAACCCTTTAAGACAGATCCTGCTTGTCTCTCGCTTATTTGCAGGGTATCTTTGCTTATCACATTCACTCTGCTACCCAGTTTTTTATTAATATTTGCAGCTTCGTTTCTGCTCAAACTTCACCATTTTCACAGACCGACACACAGCTCCCAGAGTCCCCTGGATAGTGCCCTTTCTCTCTGCATTAAGTTTGAGTGTGACACAGAAATGTCTTGGAAAAAATGAGGGATATTACTCTTTTCTGCTATAGCTAGCTATTGCTTTCCGTTCAGCAGTCAAGGTCTGGCACTGGAGCCGGGCTATTTATTACGAAGGCTGCCGATAGCCCCGTTTGTTTGAGGGAATCACTTTCCGCTGTCAAATTAGCAGGACGGCAGCACAATAACTAGCGGCCCTTAAGCGGAATGCTGGACAGTCACGACTGACAAGGCAATTTGTCTAAATTGTATCTCTAACTCCAGTGCTCTTTGACCTGAAAATTGCATTCGCCATCCAGGTGACACATAATTCTTAACTACGCAGATGGAAGAGGAGAGCATGTCACATGGTCCCAGTGCCAATTGACAAAATGACAGGTGGGCAAGTAAACAGAATCAAATAAGATGTGTTCATTGCAGCAGACACATATGGCATTTTATAGTGGGTCACACACTGTTGTGATCATTATAATATTATGTAATATTTATCTGTAACTACTTTCAAAATGCCAGCAGGATTTATTTAAGCATACTATAATATTTATTGCGTTTTATGATCATGGTGACGGCTTCACATATGGTGGATACCAAGGAGGGGCCTGCACTGTTTTTACCAGGCGTGGTTACCGAAGCACATGTTCGGCAACGCACCCAGGTTATACCAAACGTCCATCTCGCCGCTCAGCGTCCGGACCTCGATGATGGTCTGCCCGAGGAAGTCGTCCGACTCCTTTTTGAAGTGCTGCTTCACCCGGGACTTAATGTCATCGTCCTCATCCCACACTCTCACCTTTATCCTGTCTGTAGCATTGTGGCACTCGCTGGATTGGACAGAAGAGCAGAGACCACATGGTCAATTTCCTTCTGCTGTTTAGCTACAATGAAGGACACTTTCGTACTCTCTGCGGAGGTAATGGATATCATAGGTGGGGGCAGAGTGAATCTCAGAGTAGAAGCTGTGTCACTCTGTTGCATGTTTTAGCGTAGATCATGTGGAAACACCTTCCGGGTTCGATCACAGAGCGTGTGCGTACAGGGGTTAGGGTAAGATTGTCACTCGACTATAGGCCCCTTCATTCATTCAGTTCTGAGGTCTTGCTGTGTCAGTCCTGACCTTTAAGGGGTAATGACACATACTGTTGTTCTTAAAGGATCTTCTATGAACAGCAAAGACTTCAGGAGAACTTGTGGAATGTTCTAACATTCTCTGACAATGGAAAAAAAATTGAAAAAACAAAGAGACAGTGTCACTTACATCAGAGAATTCCATTTAGGGATAGCCTGGCCATGGGGACAAAATGGTCTTAAGTGTTAATATGCGGCCTGATCACCTGAATTGGGTAAATGACCAGGCAGGCCTTTCCTGATTTATTGGGTGACATGTTGAGGCAGCATTTCTGTTGAATATAATCACTGAATGATTATTTCCTAAAAATGGCTTCCAATGGACCACGCAGTATGATTTGTAGGTTTTTCACAGAGGACGCTTGCTGTAAATCTGTTAATCAGCCAGCGGAAACAGCGACTAAGCACACCAGCTGTGCTACTGTCCACGAACAAACACTAAGGCTGATCTCCTTCTTCTTAGAAGACATACGATGTGCCATTAAAAAAGCAGCAAATTCACTTTTTCATTCAGCTCTGTCAGGTAGTTTTAATGCCACATCACCCTCGCCCCCTGCAATTTTGCGCAAGTTCCCGAATGTGGTCCCTTTCCCTTCCTTCATCCTACCCCCCCCCCCCCCTAACCTCCTCCTGTCTCTGTGCCAACAGAACACAGCATGACTTAAGCTGAGGTGCCCACAGTGGAGAGGAGGGGAGCGAACGGACCCCACGAAGCCGGCACCTCTCTTACAGACAGCCGAAACAAAACTAAATCACAACCCCATTAGTTATAGCGTAACGTGACTGTCACGGTACCGACACCCATGCAAAAATGTATGCAGAGCGTCGCACCGACCGAGGGTGGACGATGGAGTGTGGCAGGCAGGGAAGGGGGTTGAAAATGGAGCCCAGGTTCCCAGGGGGATGGGGGAGGGGGGGGCTCGTTACCGCCGTCCCTGCCTTCTTCAGTGTTGTGGTGGTTCATCACTACGTTCACAACATGTGACGCTCCCAATTCCGATGACACGGTGTCTAACGAACTGCTCTTCAACTAACTGCTAAATGTCATAAGTCTAATTGAAATGTCTGAATTTCAAATGGTGGCGCAAAGATAGATATTTTCCATCCCTGTTCCCTGTAAGATTTAAAATAATTTTTAAATCAGCTGCGCAGTACAGAAAACAATATATTTCAAAAAGCATGACCAGCTAGAAAGTTTTTTTTAGTGCAAAATGTTGTATGTATTAAAAGATTTAAAAAATGTGTCAGCTGACTGCCAATAAACAAACAGTTAAACAAAAATATGGAGCACATATCCTGCTTTGCAGAACCCCATAATCCTCATGATTGCTCGAGTTTTCTTCTCAAAACAGCTGAGTTGTCACTGTTTATCATCAATGTGCAAAGCAGAACTGGGGAAGCACATTAACAGGGAAATTCAGTCACCACGCTCCATCGCTGGCCATCTCGATGGTGCTATAACCATCCATAGAACTCCCGCTGGTCACTTTGAGGTTTTTGCTGCTCAGTGTCCTGGAAGCGGCCAATAGTATTCGGCACCTGAGTCAACACAGGACCACTCTTTGAACACTGGATTATCACCACTGCCGTTTGCCACAGGCTGCGGCAGGAATGAACTGGATCAGGATGCACCGTAAGCCTGTATATCTGACTGCTCCTTGCTGTCTGTTTTGCGTCTCCCCCCACATCCCAATGTGCAAGGAACACCCAGATAAAACTGATTTAGGTTAAATTCTAGAGCCCGTCTAGAGGTAATGTGGCAGAGTCGTGAAGCGGCCGTCGAATCACAGCAGAGAGACGTGTGCTGGTCCTCCTCCACATCACCTCGCTCTGCGTGATCCGCCGCTTTCAGAAGGAAATCAGCTTGACAGGCAGCTGCTTGAAGGAGAGCCATCCGCTTAAGTGGCAGAAAAGTCTGCCTCCTAAATTAAAGCCCCCCCGCCCCTCCGGTCTCCCGAAGGATGGATATATCCGTCCAAAAGGCTGCGAGATGAATCCTGCCGGGGGGGGGGGGGGGGGGCTCG
>JAODLC010000021.1:14462805-14473465 GCA_026781145.1 Hippopotamyrus pictus
GGGGGGGGGGGGGGGCGGGGGGGGGGGGGGGAAGAGGGCATTGGGGGGTGTTTACATGTGAACTGTGTGTGAACTTCATGTATGTATGTGAGGTCAGTGAACATGCACTCAAGGAGCTGAGCTTGCTGCAGGCATTACAGGGCCCAGGGTGAAGTCAGGGGTCATCTGGGGTCAAAGGTCATACTGTGCAAAACGCCCACCTCCACGTGGACGTTCAGTGTCAGGCAGGCTACGTAAACACACATTGCGGTAAAACCATCGCTCGTGAAATATTATTCACCCAGGTTGACCCAACAGCAACGATAATTAGATTTCTGTTCGGCTGTGCTTTTGCTTTGTGATGGCGAACACAGGTGGTGCACAGACTTTCACCTATCATCAGCTGCGAAGCCAGAAAGGTGTGCTATGCAGCTATGAGTTGTGTCTTGATTATTATCTGCCTCATTTGTGTGTCACTCTGGATGCCAAATAAATAGATACCAAATGTCAACGCGAGATCAGAGCAGGAGCCCATCAGCTGCTTCCTCCAGATGTCACCGGCAGAACACAGAATGGCCCCCGAAGAAGAAGAGAACACCGCAGTGGATGTGTGTGAACGTAGCCTTGCCCCCCTGTATGAGGGCCTCTCCCCTGGATCACCAGCGGAGCAGAGCCCCAGTGCTGAAGCGGTCAGGCAGCCGGATGTGTTCCATTCACACGGGGGGAGAATGAGCTTGAGGAGGGTGTGACTCAACCCTGGCATTTAAAGACGTCATCGGGGGTGTCAAAGGCTTTTTCTCGCAATGTTTTACATGAGCCAAAAGCCTTGGTAGATTTCAATGAAATCCTCAACATATATTTTTTGGGTAGAGTTGTCAACATTTCGTATGTTTCGTTCGAGCCGCCCGTCTCACAGGATACATATCTGGAGAGAAATCTGACAACTCCCTGAAAAATATCGCCCATAGTGGTTATGGGACCATGTTGGAATGGTAAATATCTATGCAGCGATCCGAAAACAGAAATATGACCCGTACTTACCAAGGTAACGTCGGTTTTTTTATTTCATGAGAGATATGCACAAATACAACGTCAACTTTTCCTTATAGTTTTCAAGATCCACTTATCAAGTATCAAATATATGGCATCAATATGGAAATTTTTATAGTTAAAATGTCCAATATTTATATAGCCCAGCAATAGGACCCTAATGAAGTGTAAGTTATAAATAGGCCAATGAAATATGGCATGAAATGTTTGTATAGTAAGTGAATAAGGTGAAATATGACACTATTATAACTTCATACACAAAATTATGCTGGGTGCAAAAATTCCTAGCAGTTTTTGAATTAGCTAATATGTAGCAGAGTTACAAAAATGATACAATGTAGCATAAACAAGCAACACAGAAGTTTACACAGCTAGAACATGAACCTTTGCGATATAATATAGAGGGTGCTTCAAATCACTATTGTGAAAATAATGGTATAATCCAATGCGGTGGCTACTTTCGGATGATTGTGAGTGAAGGTGAATTGTGGCTGAGCCAGGGAGACGCCACGGACTACATGTCAGTGGTGCGGTATATCGAGGGAAATCGGAGAAAATGACGAGCATCCAGCAGAAACAGGTAACTTACCAGGTCTCGGACGATGGGCACCGTCCTCTTCCGGCGCAGATCCGGCATACTGTCGATGCCATAAAGGATGCTCCCTGGCCTAGTGACAGAGGCAGCTTCATAGTATATTAATGTCACACAATATCATGCAAGCAACAAATAGCTAGTCAGATAGCTCGTGTCACATATCATTTAACGTTATAGTCCCGCTCGAAGCCCACGTGTTACAGCCAAATGAGAAGAAATTAATTACAGCTGGAGGAATTGCCATTTTTGCGGGAGAGACAGTGGCACAAGAAAAGGAAGTGGAGGTCCCTGAGTAGGATGCTTCCAGATATTCTATTTGGAAAGCCATGGAGCGCTCCAGACACCTGTGTAGACTTGGGGGGGGTTCTTGCCCCGGCATCGTTCCCCAATACGAATCGAGAGTTTTTCCATTGGTCATTTTCTCTAGGGGTTCAGTCACAGTTGCCCGACTGAAGATGGTGCATGCAAATGAAGAGAGGCCCACTGGTGGCAGACACTCATTAATGGTGGAGGGGGAGGTATTTACCAAGCCTGGCAGAAAGTGGATCATACAAGAGGTAGATCTACAACAATCCCTCCTTCCCAAATGAGCTACCTTTCTGGATCTCTGCTTTTATTCCATGCTAAACGCTATCGACATGCAGCTGGACCTTCAGAGGAGAACTCCAGTTCAAAATACAGCCCTTCACCTCCACAGTGACTGAACTGATATGTTTGATATAAAAATCGAATTAAAGCCAAAAAGGATGAAACTGGAAAAAACCCAAACCATCAAAAAACCTACAACCACTGCACTGAAATGTATATACAGTATGCATTTGCTACCTGACAGTGTCCTGGGCTTCCTGATCTCCACATGCTTTCTCTGGTGACTGGGCTCCATCGGTCTCAGCCGATCGAGGCGCTTGCCATCCAGCACAGAGTGGGGTGTCTGTACTGTACTTTCGGCTTCTCTCTTTCTTCCTGAGGCTGCACTCAGTTCTAAGCCATTTGTCCTGGCACTGCCTGGACGCAGGACGTTCCTGTGTATCTAGCCCCTTCAGCGTGTCTCTTGGCACCCCACAGATGTCCCTGTGCTGAGGCCTCCCATACATCCTTCACAGTCTCTCAGAGCAGGACAGCATGAAACTGTTTATGAGATTAACTGGCTTTTGGGTTCAATAAGCCCCAAAGCCCTGCTCCTCTTCTATTGTGAACCATTGTCAATAACCCCGTCCAACACGTGACACATTTATGTACGCACGCTAGCCAAATATTTGTTTTTCATATCTTTGAGATTTTATTAATATTATCTAATCATTAACCTGTTGCTACTGGTAGAACATTACTAGGAAAATACTGTATAGATGGTTACATATCTCATATTTTGGACTTTAAATGAGAATACAATGCCACAATAACTTTTAATGCTTTTGAGAAAAACAGGATAACCACTGGCTGCTGTAATTAGTGAAGCATTGTGTTTCAAGAAAACTAGTCAATTTGTATACTGAAATCCCCTGTCCGTGCATTACT
Source organism: Hippopotamyrus pictus (assembly GCA_026781145.1). Classification (NCBI taxonomy): domain Eukaryota; kingdom Metazoa; phylum Chordata; class Actinopteri; order Osteoglossiformes; family Mormyridae; genus Hippopotamyrus; species Hippopotamyrus pictus. The sequence goes on from JAODLC010000021.1 coordinate 14,465,945, forward strand.
GTATGCTATATATCCGTGATCTGAAAGATCCCCTCTCACCTTGCTATAGAACAGTATTATTCATTACAGTAAAAAGCTGTAAACCAGTCTGCGGTACTTTCCAGTCTGCGGTACTTTCCAGTCTGCGGTATTTTCTACTCACCCTCCAGCACCCTGAAGCCCGAGGCTTGTTGTTGTTTCCAGAACATGGCGGCTGGCAATGCGAGCCTTAGAACAACACAGAGCGAAGCGTTACTTCAGAGAAGCCGGACAAGCAAGGCATATTAGCATCCCTGACACCAATTTCCCAAGGAGATGCTGCTGTACCTAGCATGCACATACAACAGATCTCTACGCAGGATAATGTATAACAAAGGCAAGAAGAGCAATTGGGTGCTCTATACGACAGGAAAGTATTCATTAAATAACAGAACAAATCGACATTTCTATCATATACCGTTTAGAAAATTTTCACTCATAGAAACTAGGGATGCTCTTGGAGATTTTAACCTTTATAGAACAGCAGCAATTTTCATACAAGCAGCTTGCATTTTCTGATACTGCGCACAAGCGCAAGTTTTTTATGCACAGTGCAAAGACGCTTTGGATAACATCAGCAAACTACACCAAACAGGACTGAAATGAAACACAGCACACGGACAGGAGCAGACAGGACAGGAAGGAGGAGTTGCGAAACCTGTGCATCCAAAGCAGCGTGGTCTGAAAGACAAGCGGGAGAGAGGTCAGCGTCAGCGATCACAGCTTCGGTGCAGCATTATGTTATGTTTGCCAGGCGGGTTGTAAATACATATATGTCAATTTAAGTATGCCTTATAAAATGCAAGGTCTCCCCTTCATCTGCATTCCAACTTCAATAGCAGCTGACAGCAGTCCTGTGCTGTGCTATGTGATTATACGTTGGAAACCCCAGAATCTGTATGCTCATGAGAAATACAGAGCACAATAATTGACTGGTAACATGATGCAAAGCTACACTCAACAAGTATCACAGGGGGAAAAAATCAGCAGCAATAAAGACTAAGATCCACAGACGTCTGTCTGGAAAATTAATGTGACCAATGTGTAGCCCAGCAAGTCCCAGAGGACTCTGCTCCGAATAGTCTCAGAACACCTGATATACCATAAAACATTGTGAATCCTCATTGTATTACACAATAATGTACATCTTTCCGTGGTGTCACTTTCCCAACCAAAGAGGGGTCATGTAACACTGACCTATTAACAAACAGCGCTCTAATCTCTAATAGCCTAAATTCTGACGTGCGTCACTGGAACGGGAACATGCCAAATCGCAGCGGTTCCCTGTGGACCAGAGAGAAGGACCAGGAAATAAGGGAAACCCTGAAGAGCGGACTGAACTTGACAAATTGAGCTGGATTAAATTACAGGGGGAAGAGTGCCTTTGGGCTAGCTTTCCGTGTGTGGAGTTTCAAAGCAAACCCTCCCCCCCCAAGAAGGCACATAGATATAGTTCTCCATGAGCACAAAACGCATGGAACCTTTGCACCCCCAAATCTGGTTCAAGAAGAGGTTCTTCACACAAATTGTGCTCATCACCCAAATCATTCAAGATTCTATTTTTAAATATTAAACCAGAGCTACAATCTGGGGCACTTGTGTTTCCACAAGTGGCGTAGCTGGGGGGTCAACTGCTCCTGCAGGCCTCAGAACCCAATGACCCGGGGCTTGATGCCTCTCTGTATTCAAACAGACCATGCCCCCAACATCTGCGGCCCTGAGCTTCTCAGTACATTCACTGTTCATGTCACGGGATCAGCCTGTGAAGACAGTGCTGGAATCGGAGGGAAAAACTAGGCATGATTGCAGCAAACAAAGGGTGTCGTCATCTCATTGCTCTGTTCTGATGGTTTATCACACTGTCAGCATAGTGAAACCAGGATAAATATATAAAGGGGAATATTCAGGTCCAGCAAAACACTTCAGCGACATTACATGTGATTTTTGTGCTTTGGTGAAAAAGTGCCACAACTGAAATGCCAGCAAACGTGATAATCCAGGAATAGAGGGTGAAATTGCACTTAGAATATTGTGTGGCGGGGCCCTTGTAGGTGACCAAACACACACACACGGACTCCGACACACTCACACGTAAAAAGGCTTAAAGCTACCTCAACAGCACCGTAGTGGAAGCCAGAAGGGCGCTAAGATACTGGCCAAGCCATGTAATTTACTTGGTGCTTCCAGAAGTCTGGTCACCTGCAGTGATGACCTCAGCATCCAGCTAAATGATGCATCTCCACAATATCTGAATCACCGGGTGCACTACGACACTTCATCGTGGTGTAGCAATCAGCGATGCCCACGCTAGGAGGAGAGAACAGTCACTTGGAACCTTTGCAGCATCCAATCAGATTAATAGAGAGGGAGGACTTTCAAGCTAAGAGTAGGACCTGAATATGTAAACATACATTCCAGGAGTAGAGGGTGAAAGGCTCACACATGTCAGATACCAACAGCCTCAAGTCATTCTGCTTGTCGCCTCAAATCAGATAGAGTGCATGAAAAAAAAACCGTAGACAACTGTGGCCCTGTTTGTCTGGTGTTAGCCTATAATGGAAGCTTCCACTCTACAGAATCTGGGGTTTCATCTCAAGCAAAAAAATATTCCCTCTGAAGTATGATGCATTTAAAATGAAACACTGAATATGAATTTTTGCCACCACGTTTGTCTTAAAAACTCACTTCGAATAAAACGTTCAAAACCTGCTTGCATTGCAACATTTCAAGCACAGGTTACAAACTATTTTAGCATGATTTTTGCGATTTCTTGTTTCTGAAGATATTTGGAAACATTAGTGTACAGATATATAGTAAAACCTGTATGTGAGCAGCATGTGACCAATATGTGACCAGTATGCGACCAGTATGCGACCAGCTTTTACCTCCTGCCAGAATCTGCTCCTCCAGCTCTGTCATTTGCTTCCTGTAAGCTCTCAGGGCCGCTTCCTTAAACGTCGGTCGTATCCTCTTTTTCGGAGGGGTCTCGACCACGGCTGCTGACGGCAGGTTTTGGTTTTCATCCTCTTGTGCTGCCGTGTCCTCGGCCTGCTCCGGTTCCTCAACGTAAGCCGTCGCCTCAGATTCAGTGTTGTCTTCTGTGGCTGGGTTATCATCACAGCCCTCACTATATTCGTCATCATACTGGTCATCTAAGCTGCAGTCATATTCCAGAACATAGTTTCCCTCCTGAGAAATACTGTAGTCTTTATACTCCTCTTCAGGCTCATTTGCATTTGTCCTGTTTTCCAGGTTGGCCAGCACCTGCTCCATCACTTCCACATAATGCGTCTCGTTGTCCACACCTTGCTCACCATAGTCCTCCTCATCTGCCTTGTAGTAGTACGGCTCTGTGTACACGTCTGAGTTTATGGTTGTGCTGGAGCCGTTCGCCGTGGATTGGGACAACGACCTGAGCCGCCCCATGAACGTGGAGTTACTTGGCTCCTCGGGGGCGTTCACGCTCTGTGAGCTCTTGGTCCACACGACCTCCAGCGCTGATTTAGCCCGTTGAAGAGTTGATCCAAATGTTGGGAAGCTGAACGTCTTATCGGTGAGGTCTATGCTGAGGCGGCTGTGCCATGATTTTGGAACTTGCTCAGTTTTTTCTTGTCTGATCTCAGTCTGGCTGTGATACATAGTTGCGGACTTGCTGGGATTTATGTAGAAGCTATTTGTGTCAATATCAGGAAAAGGATCACTCTGAGCGTCTGGCTGACTCGCAGTTTCACTCTCGAGGCCAGGACACGTAGATGGGGTGCTGTCGAGAGTCATGTAATTCTCTCCTTCAAACTGTAAATCCACTTCTTGGCACTTAGTAATGTTTTTAGGGAATCCTGCACTGGCTCTCAGGTCAAATGGGCTGCTGACCTCTGATACTATGTTCTGTTCAGTTGAGGCATCCAACCCAGAATCTGCCCCTTGTTCCAGATGTGGCCATTCCTTCCAAGGGGACAGATCGCCCTGCAGTGACAGCTGGGAGCCACCGAAGTGGCTTCTGTCAGCTGAGACACACACGAGCCCATTGCTCACGCCACTATCGACTGTTTCTGTGGTCTCTGCCCCGTTTGGTTCTGTGTATGCCTGGTTTTCCTCACTCAGGGTTGGATTGGGTGGGCTTGCATACCAAGAGGATGCCATGTCCTCCTGCTTCCTTTGCCAAAGCTCCTGGTCTGAGGAGGACAGAAGGGAACAGCCATTGGTCCTGTTGTAGTACTGATTCTCAGAAAAATCTTCTGAGTATGACTGGCACATCTTTGAACAGTCTGATTCAGAGCGACTTAGTTTTGGGGTTGAGTACTCGCTCTGAGAAAGCCAAATCGGGGTCAGGTCAGAGTAGTACGGTTTTGTTTGTTTGTCCGAGTCTTCATACATAGCTGATTGATAGGTGTCGTCGACGTACGGTGCCGGGCCCGAACGTGCTGTCCTATCTCCCGATTTGCTGTGGGAATGGTGGGATTTCTTCTTGTCAGATTTACTCTTATGTGATGATTTAGAAACAACCGAATATTTGTTGCGGTTAAGGTCAGGCTCAAACTCCCTATCACTGTCCATGGAGTCCCAGTCCTCAAGGTCGGTTTTCTCCTTAGTGGAGACCCTGATGTCCATGCTTTCATACGTCTGTGAGGTGCTCATGCCTTTGTCTTTCCTCTCTTTCGTCTCCCGGGCGAGGCTGTCGGTGGAGATCGAGATGCCTGTGCCTTTCAGCTTGTAGCATTTTTTTAAAACTAAATCCCTGTCTTGAGGTGTAGAGAATATGACAATGACTGGTCGGGGCTTGGCACTGGGGCAGTCTCTTTGATGCCCCAGACGATAGGCCAGGTCAATCCTTATCACCTTTTGTGGGTCACTGAAGCCCATTTTCTCTTTTAAAATTTGGTAAATGAGATTCTCTGTTTTTTCCAATTTATCCTCCGGCACATTGACAAATTTCAAAGTGGCTTTGTTATCTTGACCAACTTGTTTGATGTAGTCGTGTATGTCACGTGTCTCCCGTCTGGACTGCACAAAGCCAGAACGCAACTGTTCGATCTCAGTCTGCACCACCTCCACGCTGCTGGAGATCTCATCAATGGAGCTCTTCAAGGCGTTGACGTGCCCTCTTAGCTCGGAGAGCTCTGTCTCAATCTGACTGATTCCCTGGAGCTCCTTGAAGATCATCTCCATGACGTCCTGGGTCTGGCTGATGCATCCTGTCGAGCTGGAGGCCGGCTCGAAGGAGGCCGCCTTCTGATTTCTTGCAGCTCTATCCAGGGACTTGCTCCGAAGGCCTAGTGACTTTCTCCAGTTGCTCACTTCTCCATCAGAAGAAACACATTCTTGGCTCTTTTTCCATTTCCTTAGTTTGCGTAAGGCTCCTAGTCGAAGCGTCTGCAGACTGGTTCGTTCCACCCGCTCTCCCTCTGAGCTCCCGTCGGAGGGAGCCAGACTGATCAAGCTCTTCCTGTTCCTCCTTACCGGCATCATAAAAGCTTGGTGCTCATCAGATCTGCGCCGTAGTTTTACGTCACTCAAAGAGTCAGAGAAACTGCTGTCAATTGATAAAACGTCTTGAGGAAAATTTTCATTGTTAAGCGAATATCGGTTTGTTGGGAGTCCGTTAGCTATTGCTACACGGTAACTAAATGTTGGCGATAGTGATGCAGGGATATTTTTACCTCTCTTGCCTGTCAGGGATATATTCCGCACGGAGGAGCATTTGGAGATTTTTTTGACTTTGCTTTTTAGTGCTGTAGAAAAGTTTGGATTCCGTGCTTGAGAGTCAGTGGCTAATTTTGGCTCTTTTTTGGAATCTGTACTTTCTCTCTTCTTCACTGGATCTGCCAATTTCTTTGTAAACATTCCTTTGCAAATCTTTACAACATAGGATTGCAGGCTCTGGATTAGGGCAGAAACCATGGGGGACAATGTGCAGTCAGAGTTTTTGAGAGCGGGGGAGCTGTACTGAAGCACTTTCCAGCCGTGGCTACTTGCACACAGACCCTTCAGTGTCGGGAAAGGCAGCCCTGAGTGGCATGAGGCGATGTCCTTGCAGACAGGCTGTTAAATGTAATCCTGCCAGGCTGCCAATACTATATATCCCAATGGACTGCGAAGAATACCAGAAAATCGACAGCTTTCCTCATGGCTAGTCACGTTGCTCTACAAAGGAAAAATGTGGTTTAAATACAAACAAAAAGTATGCTTGCAGATACACAAAAATAGCTAGAGCAGCAATAATATACACACTCAGTTTTTTAGAGAAAGAAAATCACACACAAGGCTGCACACATTCAAGATGAAGTGAAAGAAGACTTACGCCCTAATTAGGGCCTGGAACTTATGACTCTTCAATGGCTTTTCACACAACAGCACATGCATAAGTCAGAAAAGGAGCTGAATGAAATGTGGTCCTCCTGCAGCCAGTGGTACAATGACCCCAGGGGCCCAGTCATAATGACCCCAGGGGCCCAGTCATAATGACCCCAGGGACCCAGTCATAATGATCGCAGGAGCCCGGTCATAATTCACCACATGAAATGCAGCACAGTGTCTGAACTGAAAACCACCACCTCCAAAAATCAAACTGGACGTGGTCTGGCTGTCGTATCGCTTAAGGAGACATGGTTTGCTGTTTGCACTTAACGCAGATCTTGCTGGCTCTCATTCAAGACGGGGATCCCCAGTGTGAGACGCTTAACACGATCACATGAGTAAATATTCAATGTCTGCTCCCTTCGATCATAGCTCTCTCCCTCCTGAACTGAGGTCCAGTGGCTTTATAAACGCGTAGCTAGATAGGAGCAGAAGCTGTTGGAGACCCTAAGATACTGAGACTATTTAAGTCGGACGGCTGCACCAGTTTGCATGCAAACAGCAAATGTGTGAGCATTCCCTTGTTTATTTGCTGTCAAATATGTCTTAACAGTTTGGCCATTACAAAACCTTGCAGGGTAAGTTGAATCAAAGGTCATATTTTCTAAAGAAAATACATTTTGTTTTCTTTAAACTCCTATGTGAAAAAATGAAAAACCTTGGAATTGCTGAAACTCTAAAGGCGGTGGGGATCTTTCTAGCAGAAAAAACGGAGATTTAACAGGGAAGTAAAAGGTCCTCGGTGCTGCTGGAGGATTTATGCCTTATTAGAGTCGGGAAATTGGGTTGGATAGTTAGCTCTTATTTTCTGTGTAATTATCTTTCAGCTGGCATGCAGGATACATGCCTCGCCCAGCCTTCGCTAAGACCACCCGGGGTGGCACCTGGGTGCATCCCTCTCCGTGTGAGTTATAAGACCAGTGTCAAATTAGTCAGGAGAGGAAAAAGGGCAGCCCCTGGCAGAGGAAGGACCCCTTCTCAGGATGCCCGCTTACAGGGCAGAGGGCAGCCCCTGGCATAGGAAGGACCCCTCCACAGGATGCCCGCTTACAGAGCAGAGGGCAGCCCCTGGCAAAGGAAGGACCCCTCCTCAGAATGCCCGCTTACAGGGCAGAGGGCAGCCCCTGGCATAGGAAGGACCCCTTCTCA
>JAODLC010000021.1:14474164-14489273 GCA_026781145.1 Hippopotamyrus pictus
GCCCCTGGCATAGGAAGGACCGCTCCTCAGAATGCCCGCTTACAGGGCAGAGGGCAGCCCCTGGCATAGGAAGGACCGCTCCTCAGAATGCCCGCTTACAGGGCAGAGGGCAGCCCCTGGCATAGGAAGGACCCCTCCTCAGAATGCCTGATTACAGAGCAATCAGGGTGGTCTGACAGCAAGCGGTTTGAAAAGGCTATTTTGGGATGTGTGCTAAGCCGGGCATGCTCGATTGCTCGCACAAATTGTGTGATCTACCCGGGGAAGGGGGTGGGATTTAATCAAATCCAAGAGCTGTCAGAAGAAGGACCGAAAAAAATGCGTAGCCTTTCCTTGTGTTTGGGGCAAGCCTCAAATGTGTCCCAGTTTTACACTCCCTTCACAGCTCTGTTCAAACTCATTTCATCTCGGACTTTGAAACCAAGTATCTGCAAGGTATCTTACAAAAAAAAAATACATGGGTGATGACCTGCACTGCATGAGAAATGAATATCAATGAAGAAACCAGGCAACGCAATCAGGCGACTCGGAGCTGGTCGATGGGCACATGGAAAAGGCACGTTTCCTGCACCACCACAATGCCAGCATGTTCATTCCGACCGGATGGAGATCGCAGAACTCACTCGTGCACAGATGGAGAGACAAAGCAGCAAGGGACAGGTGCGAGGCACAGACAGGGAGCACGCCAGTGGAGCACTTACCTGTGTCGGTGATTCCCCACGAAATGGCAAACTTATTTATCCACCAGTAGCGGCGGTGGGAGCCACTCAGGGTCTCATATCGTGCAGATGGAGCGAGTAAGCAGGTTCCATCCAGCTGTGGATATGGGGACAAGCGTCCCACCCCCCAGAAGACGGAGCTCGCGAGTAAACGGGGCGCTCAGTCAGGCTGTGTGTGAGCAGGCGAATCCCAGTGCGGTCCCCAGCAGCACTCCCTGGGCGTGAGCAGCCTCGCAGGCGAATGCAGATGACAGCTGGCGCGGAGAGGTGCCGGCGAGCCCCGCTCTCTCGCTGTCTCCCTCCCCTGGTCGCCTGGGGGGGGGGGGCACCGGCTAGACCGCACGCGGGACGCTGCTCCGCTCGGCCCCTGCTCCGTCGGCTCCTGTCCGGTGGGGAGTGTCTCTTCCGGGCTGCTGCGGGCGTCGGCGGTGGGGGGGCTCTCTCCGGAGGAAGGCGGGGGCACAGCTTCTACGGTGCCGCCCGTCGCGGTGAGCTGTGGTTGGCGGCGGTGGAGGTGGCTGCAGGTGACAGCTGAGGCGGCGTTCTGCCGCGCGGCGGTGCTCCGTGTGTGTCTCTGCCGCGCCTCCCCACCTCCTCCCTCCCTCCCTCTCTCTCTCTCTCCATCTCTCTCACTCGCTCTCCTCCCTTGCTCGACCATCTCCTTTTCACACACAAAATCATCCAATTAGGCCACTTAGTACCATGTTATGCATTTTCTTTAAGATGACAGTGATGGCGACTATGGTAATGCTGGTAATTTTAAAAAGCAAGATTTAATGCAGGAGCAAAGTACTGATAGGGGAAAATGCAATTCGATTGGACCAATTTGTTTGTCTTTATGTGAGCAGCGAAATGCACAGTGATGTATCAGAATTGTAAATTGTTTTAAAAGCATCAGCTGTACACATGCAGGGTTACATGCAGATTCACGCTGTTTACAGGATCGTTTCTAGGGGCTGAATGCATGATGAAACTGCCCTTGGACTGAAGGCAAATTTGCTGGTTGTGTGACCCGAGAGTGTGAATACGGCCCTTAAAAACCCTCCCCGTGTTATTTTGGGTGACCCTCTGAGACAAAGAAACAGGCGAGGCGTCACGCGAGACAACAAACAGGGCAAATGCAAACGGAAAAACGAATTCTCTTGCCCACGAGCAAAATTGCATTTTCTTTAACAATGAAGATAGGTTTCTCGCTCCCTCCCTCTCTCTCTCTCTCTCTCTCTCTCGCTCCCTCTCTCTCTCTCTCTCTCCCTTCCTCCCTTGTCAGCTCCCCATTTCTATATTTTATCAGTGGGTGAGGCAGGCTGATGCCTGGCCACTGTGCACCACCTACTGGCCAGAAGAGGAACTTTTTTTTTCATTCTTGGAAGCCACTGAATTGTGGGATCCATGCATAATATGTGCCTGTCATTTATCTTGCGGAGGGCGCACAAAGCCATGCATAGCTAAGGTGCTGGTGACTTCACACACAGACCAACAGCTGTCTCTCCTCCCGTCTGTTTACATCACAGCCCCTTTCAAGTCTCAGGCAGGGAGAATAGAAGTGTCAACACAACCTTTACCTTCTTCAGAGCCTCTTCCGAGTAGCACCTCGGTCGTGCAAATTAATCTACCCGCGTGCAAAGCCAATGGAACATAACGGCGGTTAGACCCTGTTTATATTTTGCCTGAGTGCACTGGGTGGGGGGGGGGGGGGGACACGCTGTGAAGGCCACAGCGACAGTCAGACAACCATCAGGCCTAGCTAAACATCCGCCATCCCGCTCCAGCCTCTTTGGAGACGCGCCATTCTGGTGGAGGTCTCTTGGTCACGTTCATTTCAGTTCATTTTGGCGCTCAGAAGCAGATCTGCAGACCAGGACGGCATGCAATCGGTGGCATTGCAGGACAGCCCTCGGTAGAACGCCTGACGAAGCTAATCAACAGCTCGATGAGCATATAATTAGCTAAATCATGTGTAATGATGGAAGTGTAGAACAGGTATGTGGGATGAACTGGGGTCCATGCAGTAGTGGGTCAGAAACCCCTAACATGGTGGTTAGGCTCCTGTAGGCCTGCGGTTGAGACTTCCAGGGGAAGCTTTTCAGTTTGAGATCCTTCAGTTCCTATTTGTCCACCCCACTTAAACCAGTCCTGTATTCTAAATTCCATTAAAAAGAAAAAGAGAGCTGTTGTATTTCTGAATGAAGTAATGTACATTAAAATAGCTTCATTAAGTTTTTAGATGTGTGAGCTGGAATGAACTGTGCCCTTTGTAAATGACTTCGGCTAAAACGATCTGCTATTAAACTGCCAATCCACAGTGCAGGTAATGCAGGCAGCTTTTATTTGGGAGCATGAAGGAGCGCGAGGCAGCATCAGCGGTGCTCCGGGTCATGACAGAGCGCCGCTCCCTTCGAGACGCCTTCCGGGGCGAGAGCGGGATAAATGAGCTCATTTCAGGAATCAATTAGCACAATCAGGCATTTAAACAAGCCAAGTGGAACAAGAGCGTCCCTTCTTTCTTCTCCTGGAGGAAACAGCGTCTGCGGGCGGGAGACGGGGAACATGGGCGCCGAGTCCCGAGTCCTGCACGGGGGCTTCAGCGCCGACGAGTCGGTAGGGGCTTCTCGAGGGACGTCCACCTGGCTGGACCAGTGGTTTGTGCTGCGTGCCAGACTCCCTGCTGCAGTGCAGCTAAAAGCCTCCCGGCTTCTACTTTCACTGTCCTCATCTTGCGAAACCTTCGCAGCCACGCTCTGCACGTCCCAACAACCAGCATGCGATGGATGAAGAGCACGTGGTACTTATGAAGACGGTGTTTGGCTCCTTGTGCCTCGGCTAAGCCCTCCGTGTTGCAGGAATAACCGGCAGTAAGAGGCTTAGTGATTGTGGGGGTGTGCTACTGGGGGTAAGGGGGGGTCTTGGGGTACCCGGGTTTTGGAAATAAGCTTTTCTGGTCTTTGTTTTCAGATCCACACAGAGTTTGCATCAACTTGAGCATCACGCCCACCTGCAGCAGCGTGTTGACTGGATCCCACACTTACGGACGTTGTGTTTATATACATGTGAGCATGAAATCATATTTATGGGAGATATAGAAAAAATGGGTGTGGGATGGATAGGGGAGCCCGGCGCCCCCTAGTGTTCAGGTGTGGTTATAGCACACGAAGTGCCACTGAGTTGGACAGCAGGATGAGGTGGTAGCATGTCTGCAGCGTAAGGAGCTGTGAAAACGTCTGTTTAGAAATGCGAATAGAGAGCGAATAGAGAGCCTCTGACTTCCTTTAATCGTCTGGAGCGACACGCAAATGGGGTGGGGAAGCGGGGGTCACATAAGGCCAATTTCTGCCGCAGGTATGGGGGACTTCACTGACTGAAGGAGCTGCATTCCTAATCTTCAAGACACCCTCCCCCTGACAAAAAAAGCTCTCGGACACCACAAGGAGTGCCGACGGCTCCTGGCCGGCTCTGAGGAGGATGGATTCCCATTCATCCGGACGTTCCTATTCATCCATCACAGGAAGTCACTTTTATGATAAGTCGGCCTTATCGGGGCCCATTGTACCTGCGGTCTGTGGGGCGACGTTATCGGGACGCTTCCGAGAGCAGCCCCGCTGGCCTTTCCGCTGTCTCTCTGCGCCCAGCTCGTGTTTTCAGGCCCGATAATGACATGCCGATGGCCTAATAAATGAAGATGTGGCTCACGGACGACCGCGGCACGGGGCATCAGTGGCAGGCCGGGCAGTCACGTGTCGCGCTGTGGCTCATCGGCTCGCTATGCCGTTACGTCATAACTAGTCTCCAGGAGCTAATCTCGGTCTCCACATCTCGTGGCGCCCCCCCTCCCCCGCCGCGTATGGAAAGCTTAGACCACCCGCGACTACTTGAGTGTGGGCATCAGACAGCATCTGTGATTATTTTTGCAGATCTGGTGACAAGAAGCTAAACTGTCCCAATTAGCCAAACCCTTAGCCCCATAACTTAGCTTTGATTTGCTGTCACTCTTAAGCTGGGCACCATTATTCAAATACTTAACATCCCACAGTTGTAACAAGTCACAGTCTAACACTGATGAAGTTGCAAGCTACACTAATCAACTGTTTAACTGGCTTGCATGGACTATTGGTGATGTTAACTATTAGTATCTAACGTGAAGGCTAATCCAGCACAGACTGCCGTGTCTCTACATACCGACCGTTTCGCCTGGACAATAACTGCAGGGTGATTTTTAATTAAAAATGACCAAATGTAAGCAAGAACTGAATTCATTATCGTTGCAAAACTGTATCCTGCATTGGTTGCTAAAATCAACAATCAGCAGAGGAACAAAGAAAATGTGATTAATCATTAGTAAGTGGACAATGCTTACATCTCGCATTTAAAGTGATACCAGATACATAAAAGTGGTAGATATAATCAATTTTGTAGTCAAAATTAGTGGCCTGTATGTGGTCTTAGAGGCGAGAGACGGTGGTGCGGTGTTGCCTGACACCTTTGGGACCTGGGTTCGAGTGTCCGCCGTGATTCTGTGAGCTTGCATGTTCTCCCTGTGTTGTCGTGGGGTTTCCTCTGGGTCCCCCCCCCCCACAGTTCAAAAACATGCTGAGGTTAACTGGTAAGTGACTGGTGTGTCTGCCCTGAGATGGGTTGGCGACCCACCCTGAGCTATTCCCTGCCTTGTGTCCGTTGGCTCTACACCCCCACAACCCTGCATATGACAAGTGGTTACAGAAATGTATGGACGTAGTCTACGTTGCTGGTAGTATTACTAGTAGTAATCTAAGGTTGGTAACAACGAAATGATATGCTTAAGAAGTTAACTTTTCTTAGCCTTAAATTTTTTAAGCAGGCATATGTGAAAACACCCACAGAAGCAACAGCGAGAACAGCAACATATACCCTTTTCTGTGGTGCCTCTCGCTCCCGCAGCTTGAGTAGAAATCATAGCTTCTGTCCCCTCAGACGCCTCAGCGTGTCGCCGTGCAAGATGGGAACCACTTCCTGCCAGTGCGCTCATCCCAGCCGAATACCACAGGAAGCCAGCCGAACAGCATCATTATCCCCAGGATGCTGTGGAGGAGAGCACTAACACGGTGCTTTGTTGTGGTTTCTATATCCAGATCCCCGTGGGGCTTCCTTCATGCCTGCGCTTGATTCTGTGGTCCACAAATTAGGGGCCAGGAATGAGAGGTGAGCCTTCATGTGTGGATTAAGCAGAGCTGATGAATGACAGTCGTGTCACATGCTCGTGCATGCATGCACATGAGCCGAGTGTGCAGGACCCTGAGACCCAGCTGAACATGCAGGACACTGAGACCCAGGGGTACAGACCATCTGCAGGGCCTGGAGAGGGTTTATAAACACAGGGGTACAGACCATATGCAGGGCTTGGAGAGGGTTTATAAACATAGTGGTACAGACCATCTCTAGGGCCCAGGGATGGTTTATAAACATAGTGGTACAGACCATCTCCAGGGCCCAGGGATGGTTTATAAACATAGTGGTACAGACCATCTCCAGGGCCCAGGGATGGTTTATAAACACAGGGGTACAGACCATCTCCAGGGCCCAGAGAGGGCATATACACACAGGGGATCACTGATGACCCTTTCATAACTAATCTGGGCACTGAGGAGGCACCTGGGACCCAGTTGTTCCTAATTGACCGTTATTCATTTCATGGTTGGCTTCCTCCTACATTTGAGTATTGAAAAATTCTGGCCACATTTTGGAGGGAAGTGAAACACTGGTGTGTTAAATAAATGCAAAAAAATTCTGCCAGCGTGCTGCAGGTTTTCATCGTGAAGTTTACTCGCTTTGACAACCACTTGTTTCGTGTTTGTTGTCAAAGAGGGCCAGAGGTCTCATCGTTGAGATTATTATAGTGCCCAAAAATATTCCACCTCTAAGGGCATGATGTGCGAACTGCTGGCCATTGTCAGTGGTTTGCAGACCAAAAAAAAAAAAACAGGAACGAAACCAATAAAAGCTCTTCTAAAAGGCCCTGCTATGGAGAACATTGTGCTGCTACAAGATTTGGAAATAATACATAATGCCTTATGATCATGTCAGATATGTATACCCTACAATCCTGCATGACGTGAAAGAACCAAGAAAATATATTACAGTTTCAACAGAGGTCAAATGTTGAGTCAGTTGTGCATGAATGACCCTTTGACCTGCAGACAGTTCTGCTCTCAGGAGGTGCATGATAAGTGTGGACGGGGTGACTATGATGGCTTTTCAAAGGCTGCCCAGGCCACAAACCTGATGGCTCTTACCTTAATTTGCACTTCTAGAAACTTCAGTTTCTTACTCACATTGTATAATGATCTGATAAACACGTCCATGTCAGTAATACATATAGTCGTGGTGTTTATGGGTTTTTCCCTACAGGTTTTCTTGTAGGACTTGCTTTTTTGTCTACCTTTTAGTTTGGCACTAATAAGCAAAGGATGATGGGGGAAAAAAGCCTCTCTGAATCCCACAGCCAGTAAGAACCTTCGCAAGCAGGGTGGCAAATAGGGTGGGTGGCAGATATACTGGGAGAAAGAGACTGGGCACCAGTGGAGGCGGGTTTAACTCAATCCGACTGAGTCATGAAAAACAAAAGACGGACTTTTTCGGTATCAGCTCTGGCAAACACACGCAGACAAGAAAAGACAACAGGGTTATAATCAGGTCCAGGGTTGGATATGAGGGTCTCAATGTCTTTAATGGGGGCAAACCAACATTCTTAAACAGTTTTTGCAATTTTCTGGCCCACTTGGTTTCTTCTGCACTGCCTTAGAAAGTGTAAAGTACAGATAAGTCACCAGCAGAGATAAAAACGCATGAAGCAGAATCGGCAGCCTGTCCGGGGAGCAACGCAGCATTGTTTATCATGGAGATTTTAATTCATCCTCCTGTCGATGGAAACAGACAGCCCATTTTTCTAACTGGTTTACATCACACACGCGTGTGCACAGAAAATACAAAAGGAAAGTTACGCTTTAATCCGGTAATCTCTATGTAATTGATTTTGACGAGTAGACCAGGGTATTGTATTCACCCATGAAGCAACAAACTTACAGAAAAAAGGCATAGTTTTAGTCCGGAGAGAAGAGCGGTTTTTTAATGAAATGCATAGAAAGGGGTCCTTTGTGGAATCTCAGGAAATTGTGATTAAAAGTGTGAGCAGGACAGAGAATGTCAGTTAGGCCGTGGTTGGTCCATGGGTTAGTGTTTCCCTGTAAGTAGCACATGTAGTGAAATAACAAGAGGTCCTGGAGACTCGTACGTGTGAGACAAAAGAAGCCAGAGACAGGACAAGCGCTGCTTATCTTGTGTGCCGGCTGTCGGCCACAGTTACAGGCCAGCCCTGCCTGCTGCCGTCCAGGATTATTGAAGCGTGTCCAAATCACAGGTTGGCCGCTGAGAGGAGAGTCTCATCGTGCACAAGAGCAGGGTTATTTTTGTGGTGCTGGGGGGTGGGGGGCTGGTATAGCTGTCTGCAGTGGAGTACAGGTCCTGATTTAGTGAGTGATGAAAACCATTGGTGACATCCTGAATACACACATTCTTTACACCAGTGACCATATTGTTTCTTTTGGCAGAGGATAGCAACCTTCCCTGGACAGTGAGTACACAATTTCCTGAGAGGAGGATAAAACCCGTTCTGTGGACAGCGAGTACACACTTTCCTGAGAGGAAGGTCACCCCCTTTCTGTGGACAGTGAGTACACACTTTCCTGAAAGGAAGGTAACATCCTTTCTGTGGACAGTTAGTACTCACTTTCCTGAGAGGAAGGTAACACCCTTTCTATGGACAGCAAGTACACACTATTCTTTCACTGCAGACTAACACTACTGGTATTATTTGTGTTAGCAGTGATAATAGTTTGATTGCAATCTATAAATAAAAACACACTGATTGACTGCGGATAAAAGACGTCCCAAATTACTCTGCTGTATTTTTTCCCTAGAGGGCAGGGATGGGGGCTGGACAGTTAGTGAAACAGAATGGTAGTGACCTAAAATCTTTATCTACATCAGCCTGCTGCAGCGAGACACCATCCTATCGTAGCGAGAACATCAGCAGGACCTGCAGAAGTTAAGAAAGCTCAGATCTCAGCTGGAAACAGCTGGGAAAGGCAGTCAGATTGAATTGCTTAAGTTTGATAACCAGCAGCTACGCAGCCACACTGAGGACCCGAATAACACAACATACAGTATCAGCTCAGCACTGCTGCAGTCTCTGCAGAGACTTAGTTGTTTAGTCTTAAATGGTTCCCAGGAGTCATTTTGCTACAAAATTTTTTTGTAGTTGAGTTTATATTCCAGTTCTTGCACTGTATTTCCTTTCCATCCCATCCATATCCCACAATTTTACAGATGCAAGGGAAGCACTCACATTTGCACTTGCCTGCTGGGTTCGAGGTTCAAATCCCCAGCACCCGACACCTGAGCCAGCGGCCCTTCTTGGCCAGTGGTAGAGTTCCTTAAACAGTCTGCTGTGGATGAGCGATGTCACGCTTAATGTCAGCACTGCACTCT
This sequence comes from Hippopotamyrus pictus, assembly GCA_026781145.1. Taxonomy (NCBI): domain Eukaryota; kingdom Metazoa; phylum Chordata; class Actinopteri; order Osteoglossiformes; family Mormyridae; genus Hippopotamyrus; species Hippopotamyrus pictus. The sequence goes on from JAODLC010000021.1 coordinate 14,483,401, forward strand.
GAATGCTCTGGATGAGGGAAAATGTGCGAGTTTGGCCAGGTGTAGACATAGGGTGCACCTCTTGTGACAAAACAACCCACCCCCCCCCCCCCCCCCCGAAAAAAAGAAAAACAAAAAAAACAACTCTCTGTTAGATTGTTGCAAAATATTCCTTTCTGTGGCAGGTGTATGAGAGATCCATTAAAATGCATGTCCAGTAAACTAAAACTGAGCCTTTAGGCATCTGGGCCTTGCATCATCTGATATCTGTTCACAGCAAACAAAAAGATTTGGCAAATATGCACAGTCTAATTTAAACTTTGCTCTTTTATTACTCTCTTATCTTTCTGTGCCTGTTAATTAATTTGCATTTCAGTTAAATAATCAACAGTTTGCTTGCAATTGTCCTCTAGATTTCATTTTTCATTTTTTTAACTCTTTTCCTAACTAAAGAGAAAGTAGGCCTAAATCTGAGTTTCTACATACCTGGATGGGAATTGGGAGATGGCATTATGGTTGTGTTCTCAACAAGGGCGTAATTTTGGCTGGAACATTGGGGGGTTGAGGTCTCCACCCATTACGGGGGAAACATGATTATTGGGGGGGTTATATTGGCTTAATCTGATTATTGGGGGGTCATGAGCCCCCTAACCCCCCAGGAAATTACGCGCCTGGTTCTCAACACTGTGTTAGACCAAAACAAAAATCTTAATTTGGTGATTGTAATCGCACATTGTCCATGGAATACAATTATTACCAAAATAGTTTCAAGTACCTCTTCTATAATTCTCCCCCCTTTTTGAAATACAAAGGAAGGTGAATTATAAGCTTATTCATTCATGATTAATCTTGGCAGGACAAAAGTATTTCTTTGCAATTAATTTAAGCTAGCGATGCATGTGGCGAAACTCAAATTAATTGCACTGAACAAATTGCAATCGCCATATTCCCACTGAGCAAAATAAGTCCAAAATACGTCTTTTAACCTGTTGGACATTGAAAAGAAGTCCCCTGAGGAGCCAGAATGAATGTTTTTATGACATCTTTTTATGATGTCTTCTGAATGTCCAATACTGGGTCCTCCATCTGTCGGAACCTCCATAGACATCCAAAAAATTACTTAGCCAGACATTCAAATATTTAACTGCACACATCCAAGAGAGGTCATAGTCAGACGTCCAAACACTGAACCTGATTTACTCATCATGCAGACATACAGATAGGTCCTGGACCAACCGAATAAATATAGACATAATGTACACGTGTAGCCTGGCATTACTCAGTCTACGAATGAGTAACTGATATGGTGTGTTATATGTATGTGGCTGGATTGATTAATTCATAGCCTAAGCGTACTGTTTCCTTAAGAGCAGGTAATACCAACTTGTTCTCTATGCGCAACCTAGTTTGATTCCTCATAGTGGCAGAGTTGTTAAAGAATATGTGTTTGGGACTGTCCGTCATTGGATTAGTACTACCGATTGGGAAAAAAGGGGCGGGAGCAGGAGCGGGAGAGACGCGCTGCACGCGGGTTTTGCGCGGCTAAAAAAGTTATGTTTGTTCCTGTCGTATCCCGTTTCTAATATCGGGATTATAGTACCTTTCGTGGGGCAACCTATGCAGTGTGGTTTTCTTTTATTTTGTTCGGGAGTGACGCCCTAATTGTAACTGTAGTAAGCCTTGGAAGTACCGTGCATTACGGCAACTACGAGCTGCTCAGATAGCGCCTTCAGCTACCGTGAGACGCTGGAGGTTCCTCTGAGTGGTCGACGCGGAGGCCATTTCGCCCGGATCGCACCACCAAGCTACCAAGATAAGGCTGTTGTTCATCTGGCAACGCGGGACAACGAGACCGGTGGAAGGAGTGGTGGATAAAGGGACGTGAGTACCAGAGACTGTCCTAATGGTAATACAGCTTAAGCGCGCCATCGCATCACCTCAGGCCTGCAGCGGGTTTTTTGTTTGTTTGCTTAATTTAATTCCTTAACCTACTGCTTACTATTGGAGCTATAATTTGTCTTAAGTATTGTGTGTAATGTTAAATGGTTTTATTTGGTGAGTTGTGATACGATTATTGGTTGAGGAGGACCCTATTGCTGTGTTGACGCCTACGTTATTGCCTATCGCATAAAGGAAGATCGATATTTTTCTTTTCTTTTTTTCTTAAATATTCATTGCCAGTGAGGAATGGTTGTTTATTATTTTGTAAAATGTTGTGTTTCTATTTAAACAACGTCTGTTGAAGGGTCTCTGTAAATAGATTTATTAAGGGGGCTCAGAACAGTGATAGCCAAAGAACCCAGGTCAGCCCATTACGTTGAAGTACGTAAAAAATTGTTATACACCTATAGCGGACGTCACAAAAAAAGTCTATTTATTACCTATTTCTATGCAAGCGGTACTGTACTGTACACTTTGCATATCAGATTGCTTTGTCATTTCCTATCTAGCAGTGATGGACAAAATGATACTTCATGAACCATTTGCTATATTTTTTGACACCTCTAGATGGTGCTCTTGGTTTGCTTTGGGACATGCTTCGTGCCCTTTTTTGAACAGAATGGGGTAAAAAAAAAAAAAACAGCAAATGGTTCATGAAGTATCATTTTGTCTATTACTAATATCTAGACCTTGTTGTATAATACGTTCTGAATTATGCTTATTATTTATGTATGCACTGGAAGCACTACATTTTGGACCCATTATTAAAAATGCAAAATTAATGGCAAAGGAAAAATTAAGTTACTGTGTGAAACGCGAGATTCCACAGTCACAACCAATGTAGTGATGGACGAAATGATGCTTGATGAACCATTTGATGTATTTTTTTGACCCCACTAGATGGTGCTCTCTGTTCAAAAAAGGACACAAAGCATGCCCAAAGCAAACCAAGAGTGCCATCTAGAAGGGTAAAAAAAATACAGCAAAGTGTCATTTTGTCCATCAGTACTAACAGTGAGGCTGGTTGTTGAGTCAAAGATGCCCGGCATACGTAGGCCAAAACTTTTGATATTGATGCACATACACTAACGATTATTAACTAACAAATTATGTATCAGTAATATTTACATATTAAATGATTTTATGTGATAAGAATCATTTTCTGTATTGATTTGGCTTATGTGTCGAGTTTCTGCAATCTTTCAACAAACTCCACAAATATTCTTATTGAATTGTCCACTGGCGACTCACAAATAGCCGATAACACAAATTTCAAATTCGTGAATATGAAGCCATTACTGTACAGACGCTCCTCTACTTATGAGTTGCATTCTGAACGGCCGTTCGTAATTTGAAATGTTTGTAAGTCGTTATTCAACATCATTTTAAGAGTATACGCAAGTACAAAGAACTTGGGTGCTGAAAGTACGCACATTACGCTGCTGTTACGGACAGGAAATGGGAGCCCAACGAACACGATTTGGACTTGCAGTCCTCTTCGTTTGTATGTCTGAAAGTTGGTAAATTGAAAGTTCGTAAGTAGAGGAGCGTCTGTATATGATTCTAAGAAATATCTTTGCGTGAAAGTTTCTTCTGGAGAAAAAAAATAATGCAGGAACAAGCCTACAGTAAGTATTTGCGGGACTTTACTGGTAGACCTTCCAGTCAAGTTATAAAACCGTAGCATCTAAATGAGATGATGGAAGCATTAATTAATTAGATATTATTGGATTATTATGAGGTCTAGATGAACTGATAATGGGCTGATCATCAAAAAGTTGGATCTCTTTTGTAAAGCCTACAAACTTATTTTCTAGTTCATAATATGACTGGGAAAATGTACTATTTCATAATTAATTATTTCACCTGTGGGGCTCTAAAAAACTTTTTAAGCATTTTAGCGAAACATTTTCAAATCTAAGCAATCAATGGCTGTTTCAGGCAAGTTTCACGACTGAAGAATTAAAAGTTTATGATAAATTACTATGGAGGTATAACGTAAATTAATCTGGAAACAGACAAAGTATAAAAGTTTGTATAAAAGCATGACTGGGACAATGATTAATAATTGCCATCAGGCCACCAAAAAAAAAAACAAAAACCAAGATCAATATTAAAAGCAGTGGATCAGTTTTCTCAAATTTCAACACATTGTGACCCTGTGCTCGATGAATAGCATAGATGATGGATGGATGGGTGGGTGGGTGGATGGATGGATGGAGCAATGGCGCATAGCCAGCTGCGGACAGTTGTGGTTAAATGCCGAGTGCTTTTCCTATCCTTGTTATGTGGCTATCAGGGGTGCAGGAGTCAGATACCTGCCTCACAAGTAATTAACTGATTTATCTGAATGTGGCTGGTTGTAGATGTGAGACTGTAAGCGGCAAACCTTCCGGCAGACAGACAGCCAGCCACCGGCGTATTGTGTATTTGTTTTCTCCTGAGGGTGACCAGAAGAGCCTCTACTCTCTGTTACGTTCTGTGTGAGTAGACGAGCGGACAAACAAGCGATCCAGTCGGGAATGAAGGCAAACGGGGATTTATTCCACATACAGGAAGCACACGGGACAAACGTCAATGACAGATCTGGGAAACAGAGGTAGACGTGGACTGATATACACTAAACAGGTCAAAACTAACATCAAACAGCTGGGACCAATCAGGGTAGTACACGTGGGTAATGAGGGGGCGTGGCACACACGAGGATCGGACGAGCTGGGCGTGACACTCTCCATGTAAACAAGAACTTTTTGTTTTATATCTATACTTAAGAATAATTAACAAAATTAGACCAATAGCACATCAGCTTGTCAGATGTGTAAATCTCAATGCAGACATGCTATGGTGATTTATGGGTATCTATATTTTGAAGTAAATTTTACTGCATGGTCCCCCATTTGACTGAATAGCATTAATGTTTCCTGCTTTTATTAAATGTTTGAAAAACATTTGCATAATTAATGTTTTATTTTTGTTGCCAGCTTGCACTATTTTCTCATGTCTATACGTTAATGTATATAATTTCTCAAATAAATCCTTGCATCATCCATCCACCTACCATAACAATTAACGCGGCACTGGATCACGGAGAGACTGGAACCTGTCCCGGGAAGCACATGGATGGAGGCAGGGGGACGTCCTGGACAGGATGTTGTCCATCACAGGGCAGACGCACATGCACTATGGGCCACTTAATGTTGCCGTTTTACCTAACTGCCTGTTTCTACACCACAGAAGGAAACCAGAGCATGCATGAAGGAGGACAACAAAACCCAACACGATTCTTCATTCAAAAATAATTCACAAATATATTGTGGCAACAAAGTTGAGCCATATATATTTATTTTAAGCAGCAGGTGGGATTTTAGTAATTCTGTAGACACCTGATCCTGATCTACCTTGCGGGTCATATATGGTTCAGCAATTGATTTTCATCACGTCACCAATTATTCTGCCAGTAAACATAATTCCCCCATAGGTGAAAAAGGCCCAGATGTTCCACAGGATGTTATGTGTTGAAAGCCCCCTGATTCAATCACTGCTGGGGTAATACATGAGTCTCAGACAAAGACTTAATGCTATTGCAGACAATCACGGAAGCGAATGATCTCAGGGAACAGGAATCCCACAGCCCACCAGGAACATCCCCAGAAATTACCTTGTTAATTCCAGGTTTCATTGCTGGAAGGAGTGATAGACCACGAGAAACGATAGCGGCACCACGAACCAGAGATAATCACGAGAAAGGACAGTGGCACCACGAACAGCGATAATCACGAGAAAGGACAGCGGCACCACGAACAGCGATAATCACGAGAAAGGACAGAGGCACCACGAACAGCGATAATCACGAGAAAGGACAGCGGCACCACGAACCAGCGATAATCACGAGAAAGGACAGCGGCACCACGAACCAGCGATAATCACGAGAAAGGACAGCGGCACCACGAACC
>JAODLC010000021.1:14498310-14508519 GCA_026781145.1 Hippopotamyrus pictus
AGGTATATAAGATTCTAATAGGTCTGGATGCTGTTCAGCCAAATGGCTACTTCAATATTAGTTTAAATACTAGAACTTGTGGCCATAGGTGAATTTGAGAAAACACTTATTTACACAGCGTGTAGAGTATGGAATAGTCATCCTGTCAGTGTAGCGCAAGCTAAAACCCTGGGTTCCTTTAAATCAGAGCTAGATAAGATTTTAACAACTCTGAGCTAAGTTCTCCCCAAACGAGCTTCATGGGCTGAATGGCCTCCTCTCGTTTGTAAATTTCTTATGTTCTTATATTGTATGCGATATATTGCATGGTGGTGAGTTATTTTAACGGTTATTTTCCATCTGTCATGGCTGGTGATGTCATTCAAGGCTCTGACTCTGCATCAAGAAGGCAGCATCATTGTGTATGATGAATCTACTAGGATTGTGCTCAAAGCATGAAAACCGCAGGGAAACAAACAAACCGGCTTCACGAGCAGACTTGGCTGCGGTCCACTTCCAGGGTTGGGGCTTTGAATCTTGCCCCTCTTCTGTGGGGAGGGGGGTGTCAGAGTTTGCATATTCTATCTGTATTGTGCTTTAGTTTTATCCCATAATCATGCAGTTAAATGACATATCTAAATTAGCCATTGTGTGTGTGTGTGTGTGTGTGTGTGATGTGATCCTTTGACAGGTCATGTCAAGGAGACCCAGATATACTGCAGTTTTGTTGTATGATTGTCTGAGACTGAGAGATAAAGACCAAAAGGCTCGTTTTTCTCACCGTGTGTAGCTGGAAAAAAATGAAGACAGCGAGCCAACACAAAGGGACGGGTGATTTGTGAGGTAAGAGTTTCCACCGAGGGCGGCCGCTCTTGGCATGATCTGAGCGGTGCCAGAGACAGATGGCCAAAATGTGGCCAAAAGCCGCTTGTTACGGTTTTAGTCGATTTTAGCAATGATCTCACAACCATCTGAAGCACTGCTTCAGTGGTCCCAGGGTGAGGGCACTGCGGATGGAGATAAAGCCATGTTTTCATCTCTCAAATGTGCTGATAAATTTGTGGACCGATGCAGATAGAGGACAATATTAGCTGGAGATGTGCTGGGCGCTGTATAGCCCAAGCTGTGGTAGCGAGATAGCTGTGTCATCACTGCGCTGCGGGGCTGCCTGCTCTCAGAATACAAATGACTAACAAAGAAAATAATCACTTGAGAATAGGACGGGCAGCACGAGTCCCCAGTGAGCCGCACTGCAGCTTCACACCTCTAGGGCGGCGCTCCTGATTACCGCCTCCCCCTTTACCTGTGTGGGTTGGTTTGCTCTCCCTGTGTTTTTGTGTGGGTTTCCTCTCGACACACCCGTCTCCTCCAGCATTACAAAGACATTCAGTCATGTGGACTGGCATATCCAAATCGTGTTCAGCATTTGATGGTGAATAAGCATATGTCCTTTGCTCTGAGTTCCCAGGAACAGGCTCTTGGCTCTCTGTGCCCCTGTACCGGACAGTGATTTTAGATGACAGACAGATGGATGGATGGGTAATAACAGGTCAGCTGTTAGTCATTCTGCGTCCAGAGCAGCTGGTGAGAATCTGCTATCTTGGGGAATTGAAAATCTTGTTATACGGCCGATGTTTTCCCAGCTGGATTTGAAGATCCGTTGGCGGAGACGTCCCCTCATTTGCCGACAACAGCTTTGTATTGCTGATGCTGCCAGACATTCTGCATTCATAAAAAGACGGAGCCCCCAGTCAACACGACAAATTGTTTTTATTTCCCATGACAAAAATGAGGAGTGGATAGTGTCAGTATGTCAGTGTTTGCACCCAGCGCAATCAAATACGGTCTGAAGATGTTTCTCGCAGTTCGTTCACTTTGCTGATCGTACCTGGCTGGTCACCGTGCTGTACATTGAACGCCCGCTTGCTCGCTGTCAAGCTTCCTTCCAGGAACTCCCCCTCAGACTTGTGAGCTTATCAGCCAGCTGGTACCTTGCCTGTGCACTAAAAATCTTATACAGAAGACTGCCAGGAAGACAAAACAAAAAAAAAAAAAAAAATACTGAGCCAAGTAAATAGCTAATTTTGTCACTTTGTTAGTCCTCTCCTGTGCTGAAAAATGGCCCACAAAGGCTGGTCAAAAGAAGCGCGATAGAGACCTCACAGAATGGACATGTCACTTTGGTTCCAGGCCCCATGACAAACTATTTTGATGTTCTCGGCATTCCTCGCTGAACACCCCGTGTTCAGTATTGGCGTCCAGGTTTTTGGTTCGTTACTAGGAAGACCCCTTGCGCACACATCTCTCCGTGCCAAGGAATTATGCTGTATTTCTGTATTATTATATATTTATGTATTTCTGTGTGTGGCAAATCAATCCCACCGGCACTTAAACAAAAGCCAAACGTGGAAATCCGTCAGAAGGGCCAGTTGGAGACAGTCAGCAGAGGGAGGCGGTCTGTCCAAAGCTAACCTGTGGATTACTGTGGGTGTGCAATCTGCTTACGGAAGAGACCCTCCTCTCGTCACGTATGTTATGCATGGCTGTGAGAGTGGATAAAGCCGGCCAGCACGGTGGAAACCCTGTCAGCTACAGGAAATAGTGAGGTCATCCTGGGTGACCCCACGTGGACGGCCTTCGTATAGGAGAGCAGGGGAGGGAAGTCATTAAACACGAATAAAGGAGCTACTTAGGTATCAGTTTCCTCTGTCGCTGCCATCTTCCCCTGGGAGACGTGCTCCATGCCAGAGCCCCGGCACTCCGTCGTCCCGGTGACAGCAGGGACCCCATTTGTATTCCATGCAGCGCAGTGCCAGCGACACCTGGCTACGCCTCAGGGCACAGGTGGGCTGTGTGATGGGATTGGACGTGGGGAGACCCCAGGGAGCAGGAAAGAGGCAGCTCGAGGCAGGCCTAACAAGCCACACCGTTCATTTCCTCCTTGCCGGGGGCCATCTCTACCTGTTCGCTACCCAGTGTTCTGAAAAAAGAAAAAAGAAAAAACGGATTCAACAGCGTGTGATTGATGCTGGTACATATATCTACCCTTTTCTGGATCCACAACTTTCGTTCAAATAATCTGACCGCAAATGTTCTTTTACTGGTCGAGGTTGACTGGTTCGGTAACAGGCTGTCAGATTTTCCCCAGGTCTCTATGAATAAAACATTCCGCATCAGTTTGATTTCAAGGCTCTTTTTCCTATAATTAACATCTCAGGGTCATAATTTTTCAAATGTACATATATAATGCAATTCTTTGGTTCTGAGGGATATTCTTTATAGCTTTAAAGATGATGGTGACACAGACAGGCCCACTGATAATGCAGAGGACTGCTATGTTTCCTTGGGGCAGCATAGTGGCACAGTGGTGAGCATGGTTGCCTCACACCTTTGGGATCAGGGGTTGAGTCTCCACCATAGCTCCATGTGCATGGGGTTTGCATGTTCTTCCTGTGTCATCCTGGGGTTTGCATGTTCTTCCTGTGTCATCCTGGGGTTTGCATGTTGGTTTTTTGTCATCATGGGGTTTGCATGTTCTTCCTGTGTCATCCTGGGGTTTGCATGTTCTTCCTGTGTCATCCTGGGGTTTACATGTTGGTCCTTTGTCATCATGGGGTTTGCATGTTCTTCCTGTGTCTTCATGGGGTTTGCATGTTCTTCCTGTGTCATCATGGGGTTTCCTCTGGATATCAGAGTTGTCCTCTCCTCCTCCCAAACCATCCATAGGTATGAATGATGTGGTTGGCGCCTCAACCTGGGTTATTCCCAGCCTTGCACCTATAGCTTCCAGGTTAGGCTCCAGACCCCTGACAACTCTGCATTGGACAAGCAGGTACAGAAAATCGATGGATGGATGGATGGATGGATGGATGGATTGATACGTTTCCTCCTCTAATCTTTAAAATAGCAACTTTAATAGCATTTTAGTGCAAGATATATCTTGAACATAGTTTCCCAGGATATTGGATCCTTATATTAACATCTTCATCCTTTTGGAACCAGTTCAGTTGTGTAAATCAGCAGAAAAACACAAAGCGGCTTTTTGATGCTGCTGTGGTGGCAAACAAGCAGGCAAAGTCTGATAGAAACAAAGTTACAGAGAATAGAAGGATGAGGGTCACATGGATGGCCGGCCGCTTGCTGTTTGCACCTGTGGCCACATTAATCCCGCACTGTACCAATTAGCCAAATTCCAGGAGGCAGATTCAGCAGCGTGTTTGTCCTGCAGATGGTCACATTCAGCACTAACTTCCCCCTGCACGCAACGCGTCGCTCACGGGGCGCTTAGGCCGTAATTATAACCAGGGGGGTCAGGGGCCCAGGTCAAGGGCCGCTTACGGGCTCAGAGGCACCGGGGGCCAACGCGATGAGAGCTGACAGGCGTCGTTCTCATACACCCAGCAGCAGAGCTACAAATGCTGGACCCACAGACAAAATGTGTGGCCCCGCAGTTGGGTTTGCCAAAGAGGGGGAGGGGGGATTACAGGATTTGGGGCCCCAATACCGTGCTGGGGACCCCTGAATCTGCTAGTGTATAAATGCCCCTCCAGGGACATTTAATCTGAAACGAAAGCAGCAGAAGGAGGAATCCCCTCGGCCGTCCCACATCTGTGACGCAAATGGCGAATAAAGAGCGAATAAAGAGCCTCTCTTCTTCTCATCCATCTTCCAAGCTCAGGCTCACTGGACTTTTATTATTTGCAAATATGGGGAAGTGTCCTAATGCAACAAATGTATGTTATTCTACGTAATTGGCTTTACTCAGCAGTTATTAATGATGAAGGCGGCTGAATTGCAAGACCAGCAGCACGGGGATGTAATTACTTCTCGAACCCGGATATAGCAGACAGCTATGGTGTCGCTTCAGTGTGGCAGACCTGGACTCAGGTCCCAGGAGGCATCGCCAGCCACCGCTAACCATTTAGCGTGCGGGCCGCTAGCGGGCGCTCCCGTAGGCCGTGCCGGGAGTTGGGAAGCATGTCCGCAGAGTGCCATTCATCCCCTCCCCTTGAAATGACCCCCGGAATGCCGTGAGGGTACGTAAGGAGAAAGCAGATGGTTGACCGTCCCTGGTGATCATACCCATTGTGGTGCCAACCCTGGCGGGTCACACAAGTTATTTCTAAATGGGGTGACACTGATTTTAATTAAACACCCACCAGAGCCATTCTCTGGCAGTGGGTGTGTGACGGACCCGCACTCCGCATTTCTGCACAGGTGTCATTTTCTCTTTAATGTCTGTGAAATGTACGGATGGGCGGGTCAAAGACAATGAAATGGCACAGGTATGGGCACCGTAAAGGCGGGGAAAGTCAGGACTATTCCAAGGGCCCCTGGGTGACAGGCAACATTAAATAATTCATAACATAATTGGATTGGTCTGGGAGAGGGTGTCAATATAATATGCATTCATGGGGCCCAAAATTTATAGTGGTACCCCTGGGCACGGGTGAAACCAAGAGTGTCACTAGAGATTTATGACAAGGGGGGGGTAAGCTTTTACTGGGGGGCTCTGATTGAGAACACACTTTTTAAACTAATTAGTGTACATTTATATACGCCCTCCCTAAAAGAGCCTTAAAGACCCCTCTGGGTGAAACACGGGAAAATGACGTGGGACTTGGCGTCTTGGCAAGGCGAAGACAGGCCGCCACAACAAGACCGGGGACTGTGAGCAAGGAGGGGGACTGGGCTCCATTATCACAAGACAAGTGAAGAGAAAGAATGTGCTCATCAACTGACTTCATTTTTTTAAATAAATGAAACGTCACTCTGCCATGGCCCGTGTGACGACTGGAGGAAAAGTAATCAAAATGTAGGCTGCTACCATGGAAACGGGAGCAGGGGTGGGCTTTATAAACACATGGGTAGCTGGGTGATGCTGATTGGCTGCTTTTGAGAGCAGTCAGTGTCTCGCCCCTCCTTGTTACTGCAGGATCGCCCCCCTACACTGACACGTCAGCCTCATGCTACTGATCAGGCTCCGTCCAGCTCTCAGCGAGCTACACATGCTGGGAGAAAGGATAGAGGGTTTTTTTTAGCTTTAAACAAAAAGCTGAAGGTGTCTGCAGACACCCCACTCACACTGGATGGCTTGTAGGCTGGTGTGCGCTACCTGCTTTCCTAGTTCCGCCGAGGCCAGAGGCATGGTGATCGATCATGTGCGCATTGACTGGATGATGCCGAGATCGATCACCTATCCCGCAGAACACTCCGGTGTCCGCCAATAAAACCAACCGCAGGCATCTGGCCTAATGAAACAGGCCACTATAAACCTTCTAGGACGTTGTGCCTGTAAACATCAGAAATTGCCCACGTGTTTATTTTTTTATGTCTTCAAATTGCATCTTCATCCTTTAGAGGCACGTGAGAAGACCTGGATGGCAAGCAAATATTTAGGGGCCTAAATATTAATAAACGATAATTAAATTAGCATAAAACCCTCAAACTTCTGATGGCTGACTTATGCAGGAAATACTCAAACGTGCACAGGGATTGTGCGACAGCTATGAGTCCCCATGAGTATTGATTTACAGGAATAGATTAATGCATTTAGGTTGTGCTACTGAGAGTCCGAAGAGACGGATCCAAGCTGTGAGCAGCCCGGCGGTTTCACACCGCGCTCGCACTCTGTGAGCTGCCCAGCTGGATTTCGTGGGATTGGCAGATGGGAAGTAGGTATCACAAGTGTTAGGGGAGTCCACTGCTTACCCCCAGCGGTCGTTCAACATTTATATCATGTTTGGCAGGACGACGCGACTCCATTTTCACACCTACTGAGTGTGTTCAGGTTACGCAGCTCCCAACACAATGGGGCTCCCCTGGTGGCAGAAACCAACCTTCAGCGCACTAGATCTTGTCCTTAAACATGACCGTATTACCCAAAGCAACAGGCTCAAGATGAGCAGAAGATCCATACATAGATCTTTACACGAGGAATCAAATTTTACAACGAAGAGGAGAGGCTCTCTCTGCGCTCTTTGGAATAACCCATGAATGTGACCTAGTTTAACAGGATGTGTCAGGCTGCAGACAGAAGGAACCAGAAAGAGCCAGGTTTGATGGCTGATTAGTGAGTCAGGCCTCAGGGAAGGAGAAGGCATCCAAGATCAACACGTTTCGTGTTTGGATCAGTCTTACCGAGGGGTAGGTGAGAAGGAGGAGCTCTCTGGCTTCCAATTGAATTTTAAGCAAAAATTATAATTTGGGCCTTTAAATTTCAATGTAGATCATTTCACTGTTCAGTAGTTACAGTGACACATATGCCATCCTTGGGACATTTTCCTGGCGTTCCCCGCCCTCGGATCCATGCCAGCTCTGGTGATCCTCTCCCCAAAGCTGGAATATATCGTTTCACGCCACGTCAGATCTGTTCTCCTCTCCTCTTGGCATGCCCAGTCAGTAAAAGTTGAAAAGACGACCCCACGGAGGTCACCCTACAAGGTGTGCCGACACTGGGAAGAGACCAGACCTGGCAGCTTTATATATGCTTGTCTGTCGGGTTTTGTGACGCTAACTCAAGCTGTCTTTCTGGGCTTCATGGTAACGTCCTTCGCAGATGTTTTCTGGCAGCTCTAACAATGTTCCTGCGCTCAACGTGTAGCTCATCACGGAGAGGGCTTGACTTCCAGACAGATAGCACACTCAGTTCCCGAACGCCAGACACACCCACCTCGAGGGCAAGACCGCCCCCAGTATGACCCACGTTATTAATCAGACTGCACCCTGAGGACTCGCAGCTGTCAGTAATCATTACAAATTCCACAGCATGACTGACAGCGTGCTGTGGAAATACACCAGCTATCTGACAGCTGAACCAGGTATGACAGATGCCTAATTCCGCTAAATAACAAAAGGATGAGCCTTATCCCATAAGTAAGACGATAAAGGGTCCACAGACTTCGTGACACACCCAGTGATGTAGGAGACAGATATAATTTAAATAAAAAGGTCTATTTATTGGGAGAAAGAATGAATCCAAATTAAATACTGGGGGGTCCTGGGGCGCTGATTCGCACACCAATGAGACGCAGTCTTGCTGCTGACGTGTATTTGCAGGTACATGTCAGGGCAGAAGTTTAAATATTAACGGCATTCTTATGGTCTTTGACGGTGTCCTTGAGATGGGTGTCTGCAGGCCACAAGGCAAGGATTCAAGGCACCTGAGTTACAATAAGGAAGCCGTAAGGATCACCTGACAAGTGTCAGCATACGGAACCTACCGTCCACAGGATCCCCGAGGGAACTGCGAGCCGATGGGGGGGACACGAGGAGGGTGGCACAAGGAGGCTGGATCCAAGCGAGGAAGCACAGCACAAGGCAGAGGAGCGCCCTCTATGGAATACCCATCCACCACAGGGCACAAGGCAGAGGAACGCCCTCTACGGAACGCCCGTCCACCACTGGGCACAAGGCAGAGGAACGCCCTCTACGGGACGCCCGTCCACCACAGGGCACAAGGCAGAGGAACGCCCTCTACAGGACGCCCGTCCACCACAGGGCACAAGGCAGAGGAGCACCCTCTACGAGACGCCCGTCCACCACAGGGCACATAGACCAAACTACTCACTGAGGGCTGCCAGTGTACATAACCTCATGTATATTTGGCAGTGGGAAGAACTGGAGAACCGAGAACAAGCCTACAGAAGCACAAGTCGAACATGCAGAACCTGCACACACAGCCCTGGAGGTGTGAGGCCGCAGAGTGGACCAATCCACTGAGCCATTGATCGATCTATCAGTCACATTTTATTTTAATACATTTTTTAAAACCTTAAAAACTCAAACCTACTGCCTGACCTTAGGCAGGTTGCCAGTCTGGACGTGTGAAGAAATCCACGGCCTGTTTGCACACAGGCTTGACCAGGAGGTCGGAGCATCTGATTGGTGTATGACCCAAAGCATGCTGGGAAGCACCCCCGTGCTCAGGCCTGTGTGTCCCGCAGACGGCAGGCCGGTGACTCATAGGCCCCGTCAGTGTGGAGGAGTGGAGTCACTTCACAGAAGGCCGTGCTTCACCAGCTAAGCACGCCATGTGAGAAGGAGCCGAAACAAGCGCAGTGACGGCTTCCTTAAGCCCACGGAGGCTGTCGCCATGGCCATGAGGGGGAAGGGCCACCGTACTGCTAACGCTTCCTTAGCGTTCAAGGAGCTCTGCCTCCAGTCATTTTTGAATTACCCAATTATCTTAAGCTGTTCCAGAGCTGTGTTAAATTTTAAACGTTTTTTTCCTGCTCTGAAAACAAAAACAAGGAGACCTTGAGGCAGTGTAGCATCCTGGTGATCATTCTTCAGATGTCTGCTTCCATTTTTTTGAATTATACTGGTCTTAGAGTTATAGGGGCTTTTATCGTGTCTCTTTTTTGTCTTTCACTGTAAACAAAGTCTGTGTTCAATAACAAACGGAGCTCAGCTGTTTGTCAAGCTGTCAGGATGGTGTAAACTGTTTATCCACATCCATCTGCCTGGATGACATTCAAACAGGCATTATAACCCATGAAAGTCCAGCCTTCGATGCTTAGGGTAACCAGATAACCAGATAACCTTGTTATCTGAGCATGAACTTAACTTAATATGCGAAAATATTTTGCAAATTTAAAAACACGCTGGGAAGAAAGTCAAATTACATGTTTTCTGAACTTTTTTTTGAAAAATCAAGTTTTCTCATAAATAATTTATTTTTAATTGCTGGTAATTTAGCATCAGTGCAGGATAAAAGCCTTTTAATTAAACCAAGCATACGTTGGACCAGCCTTGGGAACCTCAACTGAAAGTTGAATATTATATAATGACTTCTTTTCATAACTTCCCTTTTTGAGAAATCAAGCATTCACATAAATTATTTATTTAATTGCTGGTAATTTAACTTTATCGTAGGATAAAAGCATTTTGATATATAGAATGAAATTGTATTTATTGGACAGCCCAGGGTACGTCTGAAAAAGAAAAATATGCTTCTTTTTCATCTTTGTTGAACCTTAATTGATCGACGTCCTGTAAAGCAGGAGCAGGAAAGCTGAGAAAAACCTCATTAGCGCAAAATCGCATCAAGTCATGCGCTGACACAGAGTGCAAACCTATCAGGAATGAGACCTGCTTGACACAGACTGCAAACCTATCAGGAATGAGACCTGCCTGACACAGACTGCAAACGTATCAGGAATGAGACCTGCCTGACACAGACTGCAAACCTATCAGGAATGAGACCTGCCTGACACAGACTGCAAACCT
>JAODLC010000021.1:14508619-14537255 GCA_026781145.1 Hippopotamyrus pictus
ATGAGACCTGCCTGACACAGACTGCAAACCTATCAGGAATGAGACCTGCCTGACACAGACTGCAAACCTATCAGGAATGAGACCTGCCTGACACAGACTGCAAACCTATCAGGAAGGAGACCTGCCTGACACAGACTGCAAACCTATCAGGAAGGAGACCTGCCTGACACAGACTGCAAACCTATCAGGAACGAGACCTGCCTGACACAGACTGCAAACCTATCAGGAACGAGACCTGCCTGACACAGACTGCAACCCTATCAGGAATGAGACCTGCCGATCAGTTGTGTCAGACTTGACATGCCTGAAGAGAGATATTACGAGTACATCTGGCCAGTCTGCTGGTCGAGGACAGCAGACAGTGCTAGCCCTTTCTGCTGGAAAAAATGCCACGGATGATGTCATAGAGGGGCCGCCACTGCCAAAACATATTCATAACAGATTCCTACCATATTCATTCCATGCACAATAAATTCTGCAAGACAGTGTTACTATGCTGGTCTGTTGCAACAACAATATATATCAACTGATATATGATACACCAATAATGTGTGAGTACCATTCGTGGCTAAATACGGTCCCTATAAATGTTGAACTGGAACCCAAACCTCTGCACCCTTCTCTCATTAACAAGGTGATATCACTCACACAGATGCTGATAACTGGGTGTTATTTGTTTAATGAAACCATTCCCTGTGACCTTTAGACTCTATAATGTTTGAAAATCCCAGGAAGGCTGTTTCTGAGATGCTGGAGACACCACGTTTAATATCAACAGTCACACTGCCTTCAAAATCACTTAGATCAGACATGTTAGTCTTTGAAATGCTGAGGTACACAGCTGGACCTGCTGACCCTGTCTGCCTGCTGTATGTATTCAGTTGATTGGTTGTTTGGAGGAGTGGCTGTTTGTGCCTAATGAACTGCCCACAGAATGTGTCATGGAGGACAGCCACCAGTGCGGCCCGTTCTTTTTCAATTATAGACACATTTAGGAGAAATTCTTGCAGAGGGCTTAGAGGGATGAATGAAATGAATTAAAAATGCAGAATGTAATGAGTTTGCAACGCTGACTGAGAGACCCAAAGGCGCAAACTCGTAAAGCTGCAGGCGATAGAGCCTCACTCTTACTCACACATGTTGACACCTGAAAATCTCCTCAAGTTTTATCTTCAGCTATCTACTTAAAACAGGATCTTGCGCTCAGGTGCTTGAAATGGACCCGTTTCCAGGTTAAACTGGAAGCAGACACTAACATCTCAATGGAACTCTATCAAAAATATTTTTTAATTATTTAAAATCAAGAATTATTTTTTAATTATTAAAAAATATATTTTACACTGCATTATTTATATCAGAGAGACATCAAAAATAAATTTCACTGAAATTATGTAATATTCAGTGGTATGGTGGGTAAGTGTACTGTTCCCTGACATCTACATGGACTGGCATCCCATCCAGTGTGCGTGTGCGCATTTGTAGGTGAATGTGTTCCCTGCAATGGACTGGCATCCCATCCAGTGTGTGCGTGTGCGCATTTGTAGGTGAATGTGTTCCCTGCAATGGACTGGCATCCCATCCAGTGTGTGCGTGTGCGCATTTGTAGGTGAATGTGTTCCCTGCAATGGACTGGCATCCCATCCAGTGTCTCCTCCTGCCTTGCACCCTGTTTTAGACAGACTACAATTCCCGAACAACCTTGTCCTGGACAAGTGGTTGGAGGTGTTTGGATGGAGGGATGGATGAGTAGGCAGATGTTTTTTGTACAAATGCAAGAAGTATTTTGACAGCAGCAGATGGTGCATTTACTGCAGAACGCGCTGTGGAAATGCTGCGGCGAGTGGCAGAGCTGGCGGCAGCTCACACGAAACAGCCAAGAACGTTAATGAGCTGAAGCAGCTCTGAGAAGCAGCAGGGGGTGAGGGGGTGACACCTCCAGGCCGCTGCGTGGGACTGATCGACACGTACAGCACATGTCTGCTGCTTACCGACACCTCACACAGCGATAGTGTCTGTTGGCTTTTTTTCTTCAATGACGACAGGAAAAAATACACAATGCATAAAAATGCATAAAATCACACCCTTACATAGAGTGACATGGTTTCTCAATGAGTAGCACTGTTACCTCCCACCTGTAAGACGGGGGGGTGTAAATCCTGTCTGCGTGTCCAGGACGTGCCCATCACTGAGCCCTATGCTGGTTGAGACAGGCTCCATCTGACCTGGTACTCGGTAAGTATATGGAAGACGGATAGGTCTTTGTCTTGTTACATGTACCAATTGTTAGGATGAAGATCAAATCATAGATCAAATAGGTCAAAATTATGCTCTTTCTGAAATATAAAAAATATACAATAGTATTACGATCCAAATGACAGTCATTGTAAAGGGTTTGCGATCTTTTCCCTAAAGTGAGCACCCCCTGAGAATAATGTAAGGTCACTGTGAACTTATCCGGCTATGCAGAATATCATCAGTCACCCAGAGGCCTCAGAACTGGGGGGCATGGGAGACGTGTCCCCCAATATTTAATTTAACTTCATTCACCCTCCCCAAAAAACAAACCTTTGCATTTAAATTATTAAGTTGTGTCCCTCAATATCAGACTCCCTCCTACATCCTTGGATGTCGGATTCCCTTCTAAAGGCTCCAGGAGTCATGGAAAATACACGTTTGCAGTCAGCAGTGAAAACAGAAAGAAGCTTTGAGGCGATGTTGTGTAAGAGTATTGTGTCTCAGGCAGACGCTCCAGAACAACCAGGGACTGAGAATATGAACTGAAAGATCTGCAGTTCTTGGCTTCATCAGCTGCAGAATTTGATTAATGTATTATTATCCTGAGACATCGGAATATAAAACCTCCGGATGACTGCTAAAATGACTGAGGGTTGGGCGTCACCCAACAGGAGCTGTATGTGTTCAGAGGCTTGAGAACACACACACACACACACACACACAGAGCTGTTACTTGTGATCCAGCCTATGGACCACTTCAGTGTCCCATTCTGTTAGGACACTGGAGAATGGTCATTTACTGCATGAACCAGGTACATTCAACAAGCAAATGCAATTTCAGTGTCTGGGCACCACAGAGGTGGCGGCCTGCCGTCTATCTGGCTCATCCAGATGGGAGATGCTCTGCTGCTCATTGATTTCAGCATCCAGCACGAGGCAGCACTAAACAGATCTGTTTGCAGAAGGTGAGAGTGACTCTTTTTTTTTTTTTGTGTCCAGAAGGTTAAAGGCAGTTTCCAGAGTGTCATGATCTTTCGCCCAGTAAGATCCCAGCTTTAAGTTGAAGTATTTTCTAAACACCAACATAATCACAGTGTGGCCACTTCATTTCATGGTGTTCTGAGGCCTCCGAGATAAGAAAATGTCAAAACTCCCTTTCTGCACAGGCTTTTACAACTGACGATGGATCTGAAGAAGGCTGTAATTCTGCTTCTAAAGTTCCTTGGACTGATGCCCCCCCCCCCACAGTCTGCTAACCGTGTGGGTGTCTTAAAGCAGATGTTCAGTGACACCAGCTATGAGCAAAGCTTGCTTACAGCCTGTTTGGTTTAGTGAGCTGGGCAGTCCATTGGCTCCGTCTCCCGCCCAGGATACTAGAATGAGCAGCAGTACAGGGGAGACCCCCCACCCCAGTGCTCCCTCGTGGGGCACCTCGACAACCTGCTGTCTCCATGGTAACCACCACCGGACCAAGCTCCTGTCCCCCTGCATTTAACTGGCACAGTCCATGATGTAACCGAGTCCCCAGTCCGTGTGCCGCGTGAACGTGTGGCACGGCAGGGAACAAGATCACATTTATAAAGCCGATTATGGAACAGGTTTATATTATGAACATGGCAGGATACAGCTTAAGCAGGGCAAATGAGTACAAAACAGGGAACTGCTGTTGCTGATTTTTAAATTACATGTAGGTGTGTGTAAACTGCGCTTGAACTGCAGACACCCACTGTCAAAGGAAGGCCTGTCACAAGACATATCAGAGTTTTCTGAAGCTTCCTGTCAGACCACACTGTGCCTGTAAGCTTTATTTGTCATCAGCGGTAGAGGAATATTCATGCATCCTGACCGGATGCCTTGTCAGACTCTGTATTATTACTGGGGACTGACTGACAGCACCCTCCTGAAAATGGGCAGGATCTCTGTCCTTAATGGTGGTGTGAGCTCTATTTACCTGCATGTACCTTAAGATCCTATTTTTAGGCAGACGCGATAAAGCAGAATTGAATTTAGATCAGTAAGATAGCATAGTGCTTTTCAGTCAAAGAATATTATTAAAAAGCATTGCAAGACTCTCTATATTACGATCTCAACTAATCGACGGATATCGATTTATGTTTTTTCAATTTACAGGGTTTTCTTCAGGAATGAATGGGCAACGTGAATCCAGGGAAGGCGTATGACGGACCCATTTGCGCTTCATGGCAAAGGTATAACAGTGCCCCCTATTGGTGAAATGGAAAAGGACAATCCATTCTTTACAATTTTACTGCTAAAATGAGCTATTCAACAAGTTGTCATATCGAAAAAGTCTTTCAATGTGAACAATATGAACACATTCAATATAAATGTGAATTGGAGATCAGCGGGTCATAAGAAGATTCATGTTTAAAATTTTCTCCATCTGAATCATCATTGGGAGACTGAGTAAAGAAGTGACACATGAAAAGGAGATACAAATACCCACATTCTCCTCTGAATGTCCAACCTCGCCGTAATGAAACATCGTGTCTGCACTGTCTCGGTGCGGTGATTAACGGCTGGGCAGCCAGCCACTATTCTGCTCCAGGTCCCAATAATAATAATAAAAACATTGATTCTTTGTCAGATTTCCTGTTACAGAGCAGGAGGCTGTCTGCTTCCTCAGTCAGAGCCACAGGTGTCTCTCTCCCACATTTATCTTTGCATATTTAGCAGATAATTAGTCTTAAACCCATTAGATCTTCACAATGGATGGTTCGAGGCAGAATTCGCAGGGAGAGGGTTTCATTCATTTGATTTTTACACCTGCAGTACAATTAAGGCAATTAGTTTTCAAAGTCCCTGACATGTGCTGCAAGCTGATCTGTATATTTCCCTTTGGAATTTCATTCAATCTTCATTTCTGCATTTCTTCGTGTTTCTACTGTTAATGTGGTATTCAATATTCATTGGGTAGAAAAATGCTGCTTTGTCAAATTTTGCTACCATAACAGGATCCTTGATAGAATGTCTATTGATTTGTGCTCCCTTGTCAAAAATGCTACCTTAAGGCAGGGTTGCCCAGCTTTGGTCAGCTGGCTGGAATGGATGCATTCCTGTTAAGCCTGTATTGGAGCCTGCTAACCGGGTGAGATGGTGCGTAGAACGTGATGCCGAGGAAAAAACACTGTTTTTAATAGTTTTCTACAGGCGCATGCTTTCCTGAAAAACAATGATTACAATAAACCCAAGATAAAATAACTGAGAGCATCCATCCACAGATTTTCCATACCTGCTTGTTCTCTTCAGGGTTGCGGGGGTCGGGGACAAAGCAGAGAATAACCCAGGGTGGGGCGTCAACCTCTCGTAGGCCACTCAAACCTCATCAAACCTCATACACACATGCAGACCTACAGTATGAACAATCTGGCAAATCCAGTTCACCTTAGCACATTTTTGGACCGTGAAGGGAAACTGGACAACCCAGAAGACACCTGGTTTTATATCAGATAAAATAACTCAAGGGCGATGTGACGACTAGTACTGACGCCCGTCCAGTACGTCTTAGGATCATCCTGTGTTGAAACACGAAATGCTGTGTGCTGTTTAAATATGGGATGTGATTTGTGCAACATTTTTGGACAGTGCAGTTGAACCCCCCCTCCCCCCCCACCCTAGAGAGGACTGAAAGTTTGATCGATGATGGCATGCATCTCCTGTTAGCCCGACGGAGTGACACGGAGAGGAAAAACCGTGATTTTCTGTAAAGGTAGAGCTGGCATTTAGGAGACAAGACGAGAGTAAAACCTGCTAGCGAAGGAAACTATAGATGTGCTTTCTCACTAGTGTTATAGCTCATATCAGGGATATGAGGGACACTGATGAGGAGGTGTCCCACCAGACGTATGACCTTGCAGAGGGTTGGTGGAGCCTGCCTTTCACACACCACCATCTCTTTAGAGACAAATGGCTCTTGAGAACTGAGGCACAGATGCAGGAGGACCTTTGGATGATAAACGAAAGGTAACTAATAAGGGAGGTTTTAAGTGCACCTCAGCGTGTGAGAGTGCAGGAAAGGGAAAGATGATTTAGCTGGTTATACAGCATCGAACCAGTGCGGGCTGTGGCCTGGGGCGGAGCTGGGCAGAGGAACGGAGCTGGGCACAGGGGCGGAGCTGAGCACAGGGGGAGAGCTGGTTACAGGTGCTAGGAGGCTCTGTAGGAGGAGGGAGGCACAAATAGGGGGGGGGGGGGAGAAGAGAGCAGGCCCCATACCTCCGACTGTAGCAGACAGTGCCCCAGGCTGCCCTCCCCAGCCCTGTCTCAGCTCCTCTGTTCCCACCTTCCAGGAGCTCCTGCAGGCTCTTCTCCTTTTGTGTGACGTCCACAAGGAAGTGTCTCGGCTTGAATTGCCCCCAGCTGGGAAGCGGGGGGGTTCCAGCTAGTGTAGGTCTCTGATCTCTGGAGGATCACAAACATGAGCATGACAACAATGTAAGACAAAAGCAGCACAAAAACACTTTGAGCGACTTACCTATTTCTAGAGACGTTGTGCCCTAGAAGAATTTGGGAAAAGAAATGACCTCAGACAGTGTGACATGGGACAGCCAGAAGACCTACATGGCGGAGAGGGAGGTGCCGATCCAGGCACCTTCATGGTGTTAAGGTTCTTAGCTTCCTAATTCATCTTGAAAGTGCTCTTTCAAGGAATGAAATACTATGTAGCAAAAGAAATGCAGTTACTCTTTCATGATTGTAAAAACAGTAGCCCCCGTTTGGTTTAACGGCTTCGGAACATGGGGGCCATCGTGTACCTCCCCTCCCCTCCACCTTACAGGTGATAGTTACTTTCTTGAGCTTTTATTTGCTTAAGTTACCTAGCTGTCTGTTTAATTCGGACTGTAAGTCTATAGGCGAAACTAGGCAGACTCAGTTATTTGGTGCTGAACCCTTTGACTGCATTTCTCTCTAATTCCCCATATTTTATAGATACCATGTGCCTCACATTTGCAGTTTGCCTAGGGCTGTACTGCAGTGGTTTGTGCAGAAGTCTGACATTGATCAGTAACCTGATGTTCAGCTTAGGTCAATACTGACAACATTAGCATAAAAAAATATATGTGGAAAAAATACGTTGATTCTTAGGTGTTATGTAGCAGAGCAGGGACTGTAAATGAGAATATACAACAGTGGCCAGTTTATTAGGTCTGCCTGCTCACTAACACACACAGCCTGCTCCTCCACTCAACAAAGTGCTTTTCTTCATCTGTCCCAACATCTCAGAAACTGCCTTCCTGGGATTTTCAAACTGTCCAAAGTGTCTAAAGTTTACAGAGAACGGTGGCATAAACAAATAACATTCAGGTAGCAGCATCTCAGTACGTGAAAACACCTTGTTAGTGAGAGGGGTCAGAAGAGAACCATACTTATTAAAAGCTATTATGAAAGACACAAGTGCAAATATAATAGCTACGTGAAAGTGGTTTGTAAAAAGGCTGCTCAGATTGAACAACTTTGTCTACTTGTCAAACTTGTCTACTTGTGTAGCATTGGTCTGCTAATTACCTCATCCTACTCATAGTCTACCTCATAATGACTGTTCAAGGCTGCTCTTTATCACTTATACTTACAACCTCTGTTTGCACTTTATGTCTGATTTGCACTCTCTGCCACGTGCCTTTACTTGTATACTGTACTTATTCATATTTTCTTAATAAAACATTTTTATTTTTTTGTATAAATGTTTTATGTTTAACAAGGGTTTGTGAGAAACGTAATTTCAATTCTCTGTGTGTTCTGTACATGTGGCAGAATTGACAATAAAGCTGACTTTGACTTGAAATGCCCCACCCGGTACTAGCTAGGTCTCCCTAATAATGTGGGTCCTTTTATATGTATATGAGACATTTGGCCAAGGTAGCAGCTAGCTTATACCACGTTAATACACAACATATACCATATGATGTAAGAAAGATCCACACAGATATTTAAACACATTGGATTCTCGAGAAAAACAAGCACGTTTCCAACACATTCTTTAAGATAACCCCCGAATTCATCAATGGACATAAATATGACTATTTTTATGTCTTTCTGTATATTATTCCATGTCCAAAATGCATAATAAATGCCGTTTTTCCAAAATCGATTTTTACCAAGTAACCACTTGAAGGAGCGTATTTGGTAACTACCAGAGCTGAGATAGACTAGGTTACAAAGGTAAGCCCCGACTGAAGGCAGCGTTAACCCCGCAAGAGAAAGGTGATAAAAAGTTTTAAACGGCAAACAATATGACTTAAAGATGATATAATTTAATTATACAGTATACTATACATATGATAATTTTCAGCTATAAAATGATGGACCGACTTTCAACCAAATCGACTTACGACTGGTCCGTCAGAACCGATCGCAATCGTTAGTCGACGACGACCTATACTTAGATGAGCTCCCTGTAGCTTTTTTAAACTCAGTCTTTGTTCAGCCTACAGGTAGAACAAAGAAATTTCCATTTTAAAAACTAGAACGAAAAAATGACACACCCAAATTCATATATTTTAAAGTACACATTGATCTAAATGTTAATTGTTAATAATTGAGCACAAATAATTACAAATATAAAATACATTCAAAGAATCAATTTTAAAATCTGCATTATAGCTGACGAGTTCCTCGTGCAGTTCCGCAGTATGATGCTGTAGTGTCTGGTCTTGTAATTTTGTCTTTTTGCCACTAGATGGGGCATCAATACCACAAGAGAGTAAGCGTTACCTTCCCAGCGGTTTCAAAGGTACGTTTGTTTGAGATTTTATAAGCGTGCGGCTTACATCAATTTAATGGGTACAGCTTGCCTGATTCTATGCATTCTGTTTTTTGATGTGGGACCCTAGATTTTTATCACTACTGTGCAGGAATCTGTATGTGAAAATTAGGTAAATATACCAACAGAACCTGCCACAGTGTTTCTGAGTGCTTCCCTTGTAAAAGGACTAAATTGCCTCTTCATTCTTTAAATGCTGTTGGCTTTTATGCAATGCTGTGGCACGCTTTAAAGAAGGTAATTAGTTTTATTTTATCAAGAAATGTTACATTTATCATTAGATAAAAACATATTGTGGCTTCAGGTGGACCGAGGCATCGCACGAGCAGAGAGAAACGCGGAGACTCACTTGCCGGAGAGAACACATTCTTTATCAGGCATCCAACGAGCACCGAACCAATTACACACAGGAAACACAAGGTTGTCAGATGCCGAACTGTAAGATGCATACATGGTGGGAGATTTACGTTAGCTAAATACACACGGGGGTCGGACAAGGTACACACAAGACATGGGCAAACACACGTACGCCAATGAGGAAAAATATAACCATTAACATTAATAACAACACAACACGTGCGAATTACAACTGCACGTGGAGCATGCTGGGACATGCACCCCCACAATGCTACAATATTTTATGTGAATATTTCCCTGCACAAGACAGTGACGGAGCTTGCCACAGTCTTGATGATTCTCCTCACTTCTGAGACTTGCCGGCTCCTGGCTGCTGGCGGGGAAATGGCCGATCTCCCCTCCGATTGGTCGTCACGGTTGGGCCAGCTGGCTGACAGGTGGGCCGCATTGAAGGGCCGCGGCCATTTCCAAGTGCAGGTATAAAACTTTTGGCTCATTTGTTAAAGAATAATTGCGCCACGTTTCACGCAATCAAAGGCCCAATAAAAATGGGTTTTAAAAAGAGAAAGCGGGGGGCGGCAGTGGGGGGCCGGCAGCGGCTCTGAGGCCTGCCTGCAGTTTGGAAGCCTGGGGCTTTTCAGCGGAGCAGCAGGGGAGGGAGCGGCGAGATTAGCCCCGCAGGACCGGGCAGCTGTCAGGCAGCTGGGTCGGGACCCAGGCTGGAACCAGGCTCAGAAAGGCAGCATCATCGCTTAGGGCTCTGCTCCTTGGAAGGATGCCAATCCAGCTTTTATTTAGCAGCTAAAATGCATTTTTTTCTACACAAAAAAAGGTAGTTACAGGGTGCTAAAATGCGGTATGACTTGAGTTTCTTCAGATTTGAAGTGTGGCTGTTTCAAAATAATAACCCCCTCCTCCTTGCATGAAGAGCATGCGTTTGCAGAGGCTGCTTTTGTGATTCACACATCTCTGCGCAATCTTCAACACCTGCACACTCCTGCCTGTCCAGCAGGAGGCGCTCGTGAAGTAGCATTCAGGAACACCACATCCCACTTCCCCCAAAACAGATTTGTGCTGTATCCTTCCAGATCTCATAGTATGCTGGGTTTCGGTTTGAACTTTGGAGCCTGAAGACCATCCTTGTATGGAGTCAGCACTCACCAGGCCCTCAGGACACTGACGACGCTATAATTCTGACCGTGTTACTGCAGTCTGTGGGGATCTGAATGTGAATGAAATTTTTAAGAAATCACTGTGCTATTTGGTTCCTTCTCACCCCAGCTGCATGACATCAGCTCCTGTAGACTATGTGTCTGTAACAGATATGCCCTCTTCCCTCTGCCATTAAACCTGCAGCACTGTGTGGCTGCTGGACCTCAGGAAGATAATGGAGGAGAATGGCGCGGCCCTTAGAGTGGACCTCGTGTGTCCTCTGTTGCTGTTTGTCTGCCTCTTAAAGCGAGTATCCGCATGATTCCGAAGAGGCAGCTGGCGCCTTCTGCGTTTCACCAGCACGTGTTTCGCGCTGCCGTTCCACAGCTTATTTTCCATGCCGCTTGCTCGTCGTGTCGAGACGGTCCCTCGTGACAGGCTGGGGGGGGGGGGCGGACTTGTCAGCAGAGGTGCCAGCACGCGTGGGGCTGCGATTTCATCTTCCTTTCCGGGAAGACAATGGCCGGCGCACGTGGCCTTTTCTTCTGGGCCTGATCAATAGGGATGTCAGACCGAAGTGTTGCACAAGGTCACCGGGATCCCAGATGGGGCCTTTTCGGCGGTGATGTTCCCTCTCTCCTCCGCTGCCATCCGTCGTCCTGTCCCACTGCAGCCCAAGGCTGGCAGGGGCTGTGTTTACAGCTGATTTACTCCCACCTGCCAGGATAGTTTGGCCTTCTGACTTTTTATTTGTGCCTCCCGCATTTTTTCATTTTTTTTAAGGAAAATCATCCGCTGGTTGGTGAATTTCGGATTAGAGAGGAGATGGAGCTTCCCTGTGCGCCTGGATTTTGCTGATTAGACTTACAGGGAGCAGATGAAGGTTTCATCCCTGCCTGCAGCTGTCCCGGGAGCCTCCGAGCCTGGGCAGGCGTTTCTGATTCGAACCCGCCCGCTGGGGTGGGGTGACTGGGCCTAACGGGGGTGGAGGCGCTCTGGAGCGGTCCGGAGCATCCTGTCGTAGCCTTCAGCTTACCGTTTGCCTGGTTACCATCGAGCAGGGCTGGCTGGTAATATCGGCGCTCTGACCACGTCCAGTAGGACGCTTCACAGCGCCTCGTTACTCACCCGCTCACACCCCTCCCTTATGCCCATTAACAATGCCGCCAATATCAGCAGGCGGGTGCCACGCCATGCGTGTCCATGACCGGTTGCCATGGGAACAGAGAGGTGGATCTATGTGGATTCAGCCCGCAGATGCGAGGGGGAAATGCTATGTGAAGTTTAGTTGTGTAATTAAGTTGCGTTTAATTGCGGACGTGAGACTCCTGCAGCTGGGTGGTGACTTTCTGACAGTCAGTAAAAGTGCTGATATTCCTGTGCAGGAGTATGGAAGGTGTAACACGGCCCTCGGGCGCTGTGTGCTTAATTAGCGTGGCTAAATGCTAGCAGCGTGAGCACGGCAGAGGACACGGCCCTTGGGTCTTATTCTTGCTCTAAATAGTGTTCTGACGACTCCTGGATCTATTAGACCTCTAGGTGAAAAAAATCAGAGCTAAAATGTTATTGTAAACTGGGGAAATGGACAGCATAATACACCACGAAATTTAAGAAAGTACCTCTGCAGGGAAATGTAACTCTTTAGCAATGGAGTGAGTGTTCTGGCTTTTTATGGAGCATGGCTCGGATTTTCCTCTCAGTCCTTCTGGGGCATGTATGCAGTAGAGCATGTATGCAGTGGAGCATGTATGCAGTGGAGCATGTATGCAGTGGTCGCTGTGCTGACTTGAACTTCTTCCTGCCTAGACTGCTGCCGTCGTCAGTCCTGTGTAACGAGGAAAAAACAGTCCCTAAGTGCAGCATTTCCATCCAAAAAGCCATGCAGGCCCTTTCTGATATTTAAATGTACTTGACAGTCGTTGAAATGGTCGATGTCGGCACCATCGTGTTTTTAAAATAAGGATAATGGTGTGTGGCAGGACGGCAGGATGGACGTCAAAGCGCTGGATAATTATCATGATTACGGCGTGCAGCAGCTGCAGGCTCTGCTGATAAGAGTCATTGCTTTCCCCTGCTTATCTGCCCATTTGTTATGACTAACATTTGAATGTCAATACGATAAAGTTTAATTGGGGGCCCCTATTAGCCATTAAGTACTTCCTGAGCCTCCCTGGATCGGTGCTGTCGCCCATCGTGTTTAAGGGTCGCTCAGCCCACTGCATGTTTCCGGAAATTTCCTATCGAGTGGCTGCCTGGGGACCAGCTGTTAATGTATGTAAAGCGAGTCCTTACATCCCAGGCCACCAGCGGTGTCTGGGGGTCCCGTAGCCCTTGTGTATGCTCCGCGGGAGATGGGGGGACTTCTGGGTGCTTAAATTTATTCTTCAAGTATCACTAATAATTTCACATTCAGGGTACACTCCTCCAGTGGACCAGAATCTCAGAGATACTGGGACAGAGAAGTTCTGATCTTG
This sequence comes from Hippopotamyrus pictus, assembly GCA_026781145.1. Lineage (NCBI taxonomy): Eukaryota > Metazoa > Chordata > Actinopteri > Osteoglossiformes > Mormyridae > Hippopotamyrus > Hippopotamyrus pictus. The sequence continues at coordinate 14,521,616 of JAODLC010000021.1, forward strand.
TGATTTCGGCCATCTTGCTTGTCTTAAGACTTGCGTAATGGTTGCATTCCTTCAGAGACTCTCTGGCGGAGCCTGTTAGCGGGAAGCCACCTACAATGGAAGCTCACCTCCTCAGAGTCTCAAGTTCCTGCTGTTGTTTGTTGGTCTTCGGTAGTATTTTGCCAAAAAATCATCCACCAAACGCGGTAACCATTTTGATTCAAGGTGTTCCGACAAAATACTGCAATGTCTTATCGTGCAGGCCTATTATCTGAATTGATTCGGTTTATTGGCTCAGGGGAGGGGGCAGACTGTTTGTTCATGCATGGCTTTGTGCAATTTAGCCATCTACAAACCTCTTAATTGCTGAGTAATCGCTAATGGCCGTGTTCTACCTATTTGACATAGGCAATCTCTTTTTACCAAGCAAATACTTTAATCAGATTTATATGAAATACCAGCCGGTTTAAACGCGACATTTACAGTGGCTCGCAGTAAAGCTGCGTAAGCTAATCAGTTAATCAATGCCGGCGTATGATTTAATGTCAATCTCACCTCCCCTCTCCTCGATGCGAGGGAGGTGCGGGACTCTGTTCCTATGTGGGGGGAGGGATTGGTTGAGCGCCATCAATTTCTGGGCCCTGACTATCAACGACGCGTAGAAACAGGCACGGGAGGAACCCGAAGCTGGGCTTCCTCCGCCTCGTGGGATGTGAGTGTCGCTTGTAAAATGAAACCTTGTGAAACGCAGAAGACTTCTTGCATCCCTTGGAGATGTGTGTGGTCAGTGGACTCTTCTGGCTTCCGTGTAAACTCATCCTGAACTCATTCTTTACCCACAGATTAATGGGGGGACTTTTTGTCACGAACTGAGGGTGGGGGTGCAGTAAGGCCTGAGATGTCCATCTGTGAATGGCTTTGGGGTGCGGAGCCATTGTTTGTTTGTTTGTTATCAGTGTCGTGCTGTGAGCCGGTTTATCGCACTGTTCCTCATGTGCACTGCAGCGAGAGCCTCTCTCTCCGCTTGCATTGTTTTTGTCACTTAATTAATACCCTGGATTCTTACGTAATCATTAGTGGGAAAGAGACGGGTGCAGGAGGGGGGCATGAAGAAATGAACAAAGCATCGCAAAGATAATGTGTTTTAGAGGCATATTAATGACATATTAAGTAGCTGAGCGTGGCCACGCTGATAATTCCCTTTTGTGGCCTTTTTATATGCGGGGGAGGGGAGGCGTGTTGGTGCTGAGGTCAAGGTCGGAGGTCAGAGTGGTCAGTGCTGCATCCCCCACCCCCCACCCAAGCCCCCTAGGGCTGTCACTGTGTTACCCTGACACCAGCATCATCAATCTCCGCTGACATGCCAGTGTGTCCAGGAGCTGCTTGAATATCCCACACCCTTCCGATCCTGAGGCGTCTTCATGCTCCGATGTTTTTGGGGGTCTCTCTGTGACCGACGCCATGCTGGCTCAGCATCCAGGGCTGACCATAACACAAAGGAGGCTCTGCCTTTTACAGGAAAGCCAGTAACCGTTAAGGTTCGGCGAGGTTTAACCCATCTGACGCGGAGGGTGTTCCTGTGAAGCTCAGTGTGGACGGCCATGTTTCTCAGCCCATGGAATTTCCCATGTTTGCTGTATCTCTGTACGCCGCTAAAACCAGGCAATCAAAATAAGATGTGAGAGTAAAACCCACATTATTAATCATTTTTAGATTAAACACTGTTATCCTCTTCTGTTGATGATTTAGATTATGCACACTCGATAGTCACTTGGATATCTGCCGTTGCTCGGTGGACGGCTATGTCCTCACCAAAGCTGCTGGATTTGGTATTGATTTCATGACAGTTAATGAATCGCTTGGAGCCAGGATTTTAAAAAGGGCAGAATGGGGGCTCCTCCTCCGTTAGGCAGGATAGCCACGGAGTTTCTCCTTAAATCCTCGTACGCCCTTTATCCGGGGCCTTTGTCTCATAACTGGTTTTGCCATGCAGAGAGTGTGTAGCTTCTGTTTTTTTTTTTTTTGTCATCCATCGCCGTGTTGCGAGGGACCGCCCCCAGGGGGCGCCTGCAGGTGGATGTGATGGCGTTGAGAGTAAGGGTGCGGGGGTGCGGTAATAATTGATCCAGGACTTTCAGCAAGCGCAGTCAAGGCCTCGCCCACCCGCCTCTCTCACGCACAAAGACACAGGATAACCTGCCCCCCCCCCCACCTCACCCACGCACTTACACATGTATTCACTGCTACTCAGAGCCCTTCTGCGCGCACACAGCCCCCCCCGCCAAAGCATCACGCCGAACGTGTGCTCACATGTAATCAGTCCATCCCAAAAGTCACACTGCTATTAATCCCTGACACTCTGCTGGTCGCCTCAGCCATCAAAGCTGCGCTGGATTCTCATTGGCTGGGCTGCCTGCTTCTCATTGGCTGGCTGGAGGGCAGGCTGTCTGTGCTGACCTCCTGGCTGTAAACGTGCAGGGTGTCAGGGGAATTACAGCTGATGGGTGTCGTTCAGCTGACCCCATCTGTGACCTCTATGTCAATGCTGAACTGGTCATACTGGGAATGTAATCAGTATTTTGCAGATATTAGTCACAACACCAGTCATTAAAGGGATTGCCAAGAAATCTTATAAAAAGATTAGTAAAAACAATCAAGATAATGAAATCATGATTTCAAATGACATCTTTCAAAACCAAAAAATAAATATTTATATAAATCTTTTTCAGTTTGTATAAAAGGTTATTGAATGAATTTTTCACAAGACAAAACAAAAATGGCTTTACTCAATTGGTAAGCAGATCCTTCAGTTAAAACTGTTTATTCCCTTAATCATATCTTTTTGTCTTGCTGTTAAAGCTGCTTCGTATATAAATGTGCAGTGTTGGGGTTCTTTGTGGATTCCACGATTACCAGTCGCATTACCCCACTCCCGTTTGGTCTCCCCGTTCCTCCCAGTCCGACGCCCACCTACAGTGGCAGACTCTGTCTCACGGCCATATGGGGGGGGGGGTTTGCTGTGACTGCAGTCACCCATCCAATGAATGCACCCCCCCCCCCCCCCAAAAAAAAAAAAATCTCACACACATCCTTTATACAGAGTTTGGGCTTAAAAATTGGTAGGAGAAAGTGAAAACAGGGCCCCCAAAACAAAGATTTTGTTGTGGTACCAGATTTATCCCAAAGCTGTTGATTTAGAAAAGTGCGGCTCCCTTCTGCGTGGAGAACCAGATGGGGGCTGAGAATACTGCAATCTCTGACTGCCGCTGATACAGCGTGCAGACAGTGGCAACAGTGAAAATCAATACTGGCCTCTTGTTCTTGCCAGTCTGCCCGCCCGTGTCTTTAAGATGTGAACAAAAAGCCCAGGTTTCCATGAGGGTGAAGTATCTCCCATCGCACATATTTAAATTGTTTCTCTGTCCCTTGTATGTCTTTTTTTGTCCCTGAAACAGGGTGCAGTTTAAAGAGAAGTGAGTGAATTTACCTCAAAAGCTTTTATTTCGATGCCTAGAATGACCATTGATTCTGAGAAAGGTCTGGCCCTCGAGGATGGCCTGAACTTAACGGCTTTCTCAGTGCATGATGTCTGCTTGAATCCTAGCGCTGTCTGTGAAACCAGCTGCTCAAAATATTTCATGTTTTTATTTTTTAAATAAATTTACGACTCTGCACAATCACCCTTTGGCATCGGCATGCTCTTAAAATGCTGAATATTCGCCCTAATGGCTGTACGTTAATTTAGCTACGCATTTCTCTGGTGGGATTACAGTGTGTCACAGAGTTGTCAAGGATTATTCGTACGTCAGATTTGCTTTAACAAGCAAAAGTCATTTGTATTGGTAATATTACAGTAGCAGGATTGTGTGACATGCACCTTGGATGTGATTGAATTACCCCAGCGGAATAAGGACCGCTGGGACGTTTTCTCGGCATGATCTCAGATTGGAAAGCACTTCCGTGTTTGGGGGGAGGGGCTCCCCAGACCCCAGCGCTAAACGGGGCTCCTGCTTCACTAATGCTCTACCCATATACAGCGGTCACCTGCTCTGACCGCGTTCAGGAACGGCCGAGAGCGGAAGACATGCTTCCACGTCAGAAATCGATGAGCGTAATCCCATCCTGTCGCTCTGTTTGTTTAGTCCTGGAGCGGTTTTCCCTTTCGCTGGGATGGATGGATAACTACGGAGGGGCACAGTGGCTACCCCCAAGCCCCCCCCCATTAAATTTATTTGGTGCCTGTGGGCCGAGACTAGCGCTAAGAGCCGCAGAAGCGGGCCTCCTCGCCAGTGTGCGGGTATACCTCCCCTGGCCTGTTCATTTGGATTAACGACCCCTATATACACATTATAAAAAGATAATTTTACTTTAATAAGCCTTAAGTAATATTGTAAAGTGCTTGTGTGCACATATAAGCAAATGGCTCAATTAAAATGTGTGATTAAGTTAATGCGCTCTTTAAAGGAGCCCAGTCAGTGAACGATCCCTGGGGAGTTTCCCTTTTACACTTTAAACGACCCACAGTCCACCAGCGTGTCGTCCTGAGGAAAAATACTCAAAAGCAAAACCGCACATTGCACGCATTGTTATGTTTCCAGATGCTGTTTTCATGCTGTTTGTGGCAGAGGTCTGACCTTGGCACACCTGAAGGTGCGGAAAAGCCGTCTGCACAGCGCTTCGGGCCGTCGCACGGTGCCGGACAGTGTAAACGTGTATGTAGGAATCCGAAAGATTCTCATTGGCTCCTAGTACAGTAGCCAACAGTCAATAGGGAGAAGTGTTCAGGCATGAGTTATTGATATCCTTGTGGGACTTCAGGTGATGTTAAAGGCGATACCTGAGTGTGCCGACTTATAGACAGCTCGTACTTACACATGGACTGCCATAAAGCCTATTATATAAAAAATTAAGCTTAAGTACAATGGTGCATAATAACGAACGCACGCACTTGTGACCCTCGTGAAAACATTGTGCAGCTTCAGTTGTTCTACAATTAATAGTAATTTAGTTACTTTTATCATTTCTGTATAATAATAATAATTGTCATCATTGTCATTATGTACCGAAGTATTATTTTTTTCAACTTAGAAACAGACTTAGGGAACGGAAGCGTGTAACCTTAGTCGGGCATAGCAAATTACTGGGTCCAGAGTGAGAATTAGAAGCCCCATGTATACACATTAACCGATGATGATAGATAGAATTCTTTTTTGAGGAACGCTTGAGGAGACAAACTGTATTAAAAGTTTTTTTTTCGTTATTGTTGAATATAATTCTTGTGCCTCAGGGGAACGATTTGGTTTTATAGTACCGAGCAATACAGTGCGTGTCAATACACTTGATTGTTCTGGTGTCAAAATCCGGCACAATAAATTTAATCCGCACTTTCAAATATCCTTTCATCTTGCCAGAGCCCTCCTGCAGCCCACACCGAAATAAGGATATTTAATAATTTGATTGAGCAGCCTGAGGCCTGGACGGCTGTGTTTGTGGCGCACTTCGTTTGGGCTCTGTTCTGTGGGGCTTGTCCTTCTTTACACTGGGGAGGCAGCGATAAGTAGCTGTGACTTTGATGAGGGAAGCAGGGCAGCTCCCCAGAATCCCCCCCTCACACTCCAGACCAAAGCCGCAGCAGTGCCTTCTAATCTGTATCCACGGAAATGCCTGGATGACAAATGTAACTATGTGCCTGATCCAATGTTTGAGGTACAGTCTCTCCTAGATACCGTGTGTGCATCAGTGTGCAATTAGAACCAGTGTGTGGTTGGCATCAATGTGTGATTAGCATCAGTGTGTGCATCAATGTGTGGTTAGCATCAGTGTGTGGTTAACATCAGTGTGCAATTAGCATCAGTGTGTGGTTAACATCAGTGTGCAGTTAGCATCAGTGTGTGCATCAGTGTGCAGTTAGCGTCAGTGTGCAGTTAGCATCAGTGTGAATCTTAGGTTTGCAGGCCTATAGTATACACCTCTATCAGCATAAGCTTCTTATAATTGGCCCCAGGGTGAGATTTTTTGGGGGGCGGGGCCCTTCTCATTTCTGGACCAGAGTTCTACAGATTAACAAGAAAAAAAATTAGAACACCTGACCACATTTACTTTATAGTAAATACATAAATATTGAATAGTATGATTGTATCTTTGTTTTTCCTTGTTTATTTAGTCCACTATCTACAATGACCATTTTAGCCCTTGAAATAAATGTCAATACAAATGTGTGTGGCTTTGATTAAATCATTTTACATTTTTTGGTTTGTTTGTTTTTGGGTCCACTCTGATGACGTAGTAGTTAATTAATAATCAGGTCATATCAGTTAGGATATATTGAAAAGAATTTATTAAACGCTTACATAATGAGTTTTAAAGGTTTTATATACCTGTAAATCCAAAATCAAACATACAATGTGACAACCAGCAAAGTTACAGATGCTCCATGTATCACTGTGAAATACCCTTAAGGTATACAATATGAACATTTATAGCTTTGTCATAAAAAAGAAAAAAAAACACTGGACTCTGAGAGAGACAGATTTCCAGCCAGGTAAAGGGTATATATATTGTTTGTCATATATCGTTTGGTATATATATTGTTTAGTTTCTGAGGGTTCATAATGCAGTTTAACGTGTTTCAGTAATTTACACTAATACTGTAGATCAATAGCCTCCTGATCCTTCCTGCGAAGAGGCGCCCAGACCCTCTGGGGGCCAGCAGCTGTTGGGGCAGCATGACACTGTGAAGTCCCCACATTTCAGGTGTCTGCACCTTGGCCTGATTACCTCTACCTTGATCAGCTAGTCTAGAAGATTCTCTGAATTCATAGCTTGAGGCATGTGAGAATCTCTGGAAAGAGCCTTAACTCAAGCAGGAGGTCGTCTGTATTCAGTTTATGCCAAATAATTAAAGACAGTATATACGGTATATACAGTACTCAGAAAGTCTTGGGACACTTGCTTAATTCCATAAAAAATATTTCAAATGTATTAGTTTTAAAACAAAAATCATTACTTCGTTCATTTGTTTACAAAAAAATCACATTAGAACATTAGAACAGACACTTTATAAAAAGAACTTGTCTGCGGAAGTCATGCCCATACGTAAAACATTGCTTGTCAACAGACTTTTGTTATGAAGCCAATACATTTGCAGCACTATTATATAATTAATCAAGCATCTCAAGATTTTCTGTGAGCACTGTGTATGTGCGTGTGTATTTATGTGCATACACTACAGTATATGGACAAAAGTATTGAGAGACCTGGCCATTACACTTACAGGAACTTTTCAGAATGAGCTCTTCAGAATGACCCATTCTTTCACAAATGTTTGTAAACCTATGTGTTTGATTTTATACATCTGTGGCAAAGAGTCTGAATGAAGAACTTGATTCACTGATTAAAAGGTGTGTCCCAGTACTTTTGTCCACATAGTGTGTATATGTGTGTATATAGCTTTGAGGTGCTGTAGGTATTGTGCAATAATTTTTCCGAATCTTTGATGAATGTGTCTTTAATGAATGTTGCGACAGACTTTATGTTCATGATGTTTTTCAGAAGAAGTTGATTGTTATTATCCAGGGAGGATGTGTTGGTTGTTTTTGGGCAAGTGTTAACTTGCCAGCAGGTACTGACCCCTATCATGCCTCCAAGGTCACGTGTGTCTGACTAGGAGATGCATTCAGGTCCCGAAGGACGTTATGGGTTGAAAAGGATTAAATGTTTTGGAGGGAAAGAAGATATCCTCTCAAATGATGAAGTGTAGTAAAGGAAGGCTTAGTTGTTGAACTTTAGTGGTGGATGATGAGTTCTAAGTAACTGGAACAAAAGGATTTGTACTAATGCTATAACATGAAAGCTTGTTTATCTGTGAGACACCTGACTGGGCGGTCGCTTTGGATTGAGAAAGCCAGTGTCCGTGTCAGCTGTGAAAATGTTCCTCTCTGTTAGGCCTTAAAATTGGAGAACATTCATGGAGTCTGGAGTCTTCTGTGTTGGCTGTGGGTCTTAGCGGAGGTCCGGTCGATGAAAAGTTTCATGTCTTCATAATGGAAAAAACCCTCGAGAAAGTGATCCACCTGTAGTCAAACTGTGCCGACGGTGAGCAGAGGCAGTCAGGCTGAAAACCCTGCGTGGCTGAAGCATGTAGACAGTTTTTGCAAATAGCAATTGTGCAGAAAAATCCTTCCTCCTCCACCAATACCACTTCATGGAAAATGGAGAAGAATCGGAGTCAATTGGGCTGGTCTTCATATTCTATGTTGTAGAGGGAGTGCCCTTTTTGGCAGGAAAATCTATGGCATACGTAAGTGATACAGATCTATATGATGTCTTCATAGAATTTTCTTTTTCTTCTAATGATGAAAGGGGTGCCTTAGGGTGACAGTCCAATAAAATATTTGAAGTCATTCCATGTAAGTAAGGATGTGTTTTGTGGTGACACCCCCCCCCGACCCTCCCGCTCACCCGCAGCTCATTTGACAGCTTGTGAATGTTTAATGAATTTCACGACAAGGACAGCTCCATTTGGGGATGATGTCGCCCGTGTTGGTCGGTTTTGTCTTGACGCGAGTCCGCGGGGCCGCTCGCCTTGCCGACCTATTGTGACTGGAAGCCTGTAGCCTCATCAATTATTTATCCCAGTCAAAATGTCCAGGGGAGGCAGAAGATGTGCAAGATGGTTATGAACAATAAAAGTCAAACGACTGAAGGGACCTGTGTGAACAACTGGCTGCTTTTCATCTCGTCGTCATGTGCATTTAAATGTAGTTGTGACAATTAAACATTAGGAGGACAGGTTATAGCTCTGGTCAGACCAGGTAGTGACAGACAGGTTGTCAAAATGAGTGATGTACATTCCTGGTAGGTTTATTTGTTTTCTTCAGGGTAAACACTGAAACAGGGAAACACGTACAAGAATAAAAACCAGATTCCCAGGGGGAAGTGTTCATTGAAGGAAAGCACAGAGTTACATGATGGTATAGTTTATGGTTCCCAATTACCTCAACAAATAGTACTGATTCCTGCCTGCATCAGATAGTCCTTTCAGTTTGCATGTGCTCGGTCACAGATTAACTTCACATGCCCAAGAAGCCGGGCAAGTTATGCATGTATGATGCAGCCCTGCAGTTCTCCATAACATTCTTCTCCAAAGAATTTTGTTGTGCCCTGCACGTATGGCAATAAATTGTGTGAATCTTGTGTGTCGTATCAATCCCCCTTAAAAAAACCCACAGCAGATGTGTTCCTACTCTTCTCCACTATGTTTTTGTTTCTAACACAGACGATACTCGTGCATCTCTCCTCTGGATGTAGCAGATGTGTTGTTACTCTTCTCCGCATTCACTTCACACACAGGATCTGAGGCACTAGATCAGGGGTGGGCAATCTTACCCGCAAAGGGCCGGTGTGTATGCAGGTTTCTGGGATAACCTGTAGGTCAGCTGTTCAAACCCAGGTGTGAGGACTCTTCAGCCAATTAGTAATCTAATTATAGGAGTTGCAGCAAAAACCCGCATACACACCGGCCCTATGCAGAAAAGATTGCCCATCCCTGCACTAGATGTTAATATTCTCTTGTCTGATTTTTTTTTTTGTAGTGGAGATTGAAAATAAACTTGTTTTTTTTTTTTTTTCTTCTTTTCTCTGCCCACCGCACCCTACCTCCTCCACCGCCCCCCCGTGGAGAGGGATTAGTCAAACTTACTCCCCCCACCCCCCTCCCCCAATGCCCGCAGGCAATGTTCCCGTGGTTCGCCTACAGGGGTCTTGGCCCTGGGGTGTCCCACTGAACCGAGTCTGATGCACGGCATCAGCGTAGCGAAACCCTGCGGCCCGTTTGGGGTGAGGGCGCACGCGCTGGCCACGGTACCCCGAAAGATAAAAGCGTGCGGACACGTTTAAAGCCCGGCTCCCTATTCAACAGTTGCCATTGACTCTGGCATCATTTGCGGAGCGACAGCTGGCAGTGGCAGGCTTTGTGTCTAGTGAGGGGTGGGGGGGGGGCGCGTGACAGAGGCTTAGCCCTCCCCCGGCTCCCTTTTCAGTGTGAGGCATGCCCCCGCCTTCAGAGGGCCCATTGTTCCTTTGAAAGCGTGCACCCGGCGTCTTTGGGCATTTACACCTGAGCACGCTCTCAGCTTTTGCTAAGTGTTTTGACATTTCTGAAGCAGCTGCTTCAAGTACAGTAGGGTGCAGTCGGCATCTGTATGGGCGTGGCGCTGGTCCATCCGTTACACTGTTAATTAAAGCCGTAGGTTCTTCTGAAGCAGCGGCAGTGGATAGTCGCCTAGTGGGACAGGTATGAGACGTACGGAAAATGAGAATGACTCAGGATGCGTCGAGAGCTGAAAGCTAGGAGCCTTAAATGTGAACCACATGGGAAAATCCTGTTATATAATTTCCAGGATGTATGCATTTGCATACAATGCAGAGTTGCTTATCCAGAGATTTCAGACGTTTGTATGATGCAACAAACACAAAAAACTTGGTGCAACTTAAAGTTAACCGCATGTCCAAAGCCTCTCACTAACGGATGTTATTCTTCAAAATGTCTGAATCCCAGCCGTCACCCTGGCTGCCAACGTGAGGCTTCCCCCGATTTGGTGCATGAATTCTGGTTTTCCTGTTAGGAAACAGCCAGCTGACACTTGAGGTGGCTGGAGGGGTGGCTGAGGTTTTCGGTGAATAAAGCCGCTGTCATCCCAGCCGGATGTGTCCGAGGTCCCCCAGGCTGTTTACCCACATGCCCGTCTTAAAAAGGCGGCCCCTGTCCATGAAACACATCCTATTTCCCCTGTCGTGTTAAATTCCACATGACCTGTCACTCACACGGCTGCTGTGATACCATTTGTGGTTTAGTTTCAGTGTTACTAACAGTGATTTAACATCTCTGGTTACAGACCTGACTGCTTTTCTTGAATAGGCCAGATGACGTGGTTCTGTTAGTTAGTAATATGTAAATAATATTTGTCAGTTTATCTTGTGTAGTGGCAAAGCTAATTGTAGTAATCATACTGTATGCTGCTGCCTGCGACCTGTCCGAGTCCTGTAAGGTAAGCAGGCGCTCAGCAAAGATCACTGCTGATCCTTCACAGCCAGAGGCCATTATTCCAAACACCACCACCTGGGAAATGTTTCTGGCCATGGAAAAACCCATATCAGCAATGCACCTAAACAGCTTCATTCTACTCGCAGTAATTCAGACTCTGGACCTCTGCACACACACATTTGCACATTGTTGGACTTGTTGCATATTCTAATGCTGCTATGTCCTTTTGCATTAACATGCACATCTATCCCACATGTTGTCTGTTCTTATGTGGGGCTCTGCTTCTCGGTCGTACTTAAGTTGCACATTTAGTTGAATAACTTGTACACAATGCATTTATTTCATACATACGGATTTACTGACTGTACTGTACTGAATCACACTATTGCATATGCTTCAATCTTTTATTTTGTTTCTATTTCATTATTTTTCTTTATGTTCTGTTGTTGCCAAGACCCATTTCGGTAACATCTTACTTAAGGTTTTTAGTAGTTTATAAACACATTCATAACGTATCACAATGCATTCATAACACATAACACAGTTGTAAATATTTATAAAAAGGGATAACGTTATAGCCATATTTATTATGCATTATGACTACCTTATGAAGCTCTCATCTGTGATGCACTCTAGATACCTTTATAATGCAGTACAAAGCATCCTTAAAGCTTCTGTCGACCATTATAATGCATAATAAACATGACTAATGTGTTATACCTTTTTATAACTATAGCCATGTGCATAATGCTTTATGAATGCATTATGTTGCATTATGAATGTGTTTGTAAATTACTAAAAACTTGGCATTAGGTAAAGTGTTACCAAAATTTCTAGTACACGTAGGTGTACAATAAAGTGAATTCTGATTCAGCTATTTAATGATATTATGATATATATGATATTATCGCTGAACTAGCACAGTAGTGTAGTAGGCAGTGAGTTATGGCATCTTACCCAGCAGGTATATAAGAAGCTCCCCAGATCTGCAGGAGGACTGGGGGCGCTGAATGGTGACGGTTTGTTGGGAAGCCTTGGCTTCATCCTTTTATAGCAGCGCATGACATAATTCAAGCTATTACCTTTTGCCCCGATTGTGTATTTTCAGCCGAGCAGTCGGTGGGCAATTCAGAGTAATAAATGACTCCATGAAGGGCCTGAGAACCGTCCTGCCCCCCCCCCCCCCCGTCACCGGGCGGGGCGGCGCATCGAGCAGGGCACGCCAGCAATCGAATCACACCCCCGCATTTGGTGGGGACGCCAGTTTCTTAGGCAGCCAAAGTGGGAGCTTTTACTATCATTTTGGTCGGGCCCGGATTGCTGATGTGGCTGCTGTCCCTGGCCAGGGATGATGGATGGTATTTGCTGATCCCGGGCTCTAAGTGATTGGCCAGGATGAAGGAGGTACAATTTACTTAGGGGCCGCTCGACGGCGCGTCAGGCAATCAGCGGGATGGGCCAGCCGCCACAGCCTCCTGACATGCAGCTCCACCAGTTTCCTGCAGGGGGCGCTCCCAGGGGGAGCCCACTGTTTACTTCACTCATTGGCTGCTGTTTTTGGGGTAACGTGTGGTGGGAAGATGCAGGAAGTCTGTGAGATTCCCTCTCAGCTTGCCGATACTCTGCACCGCCTACTGGTGCTGTAATCGAGCCAAACTGGGGGGGTGGGGGTAACCAAGAGAGAGTGATGCAGTTATAAGGGGAGGGGCGAGTTCTTCCAACTTTTTGATGGGGGGGGGGGTGGTGTCGCTTGCGGAAGGAGAGATGATGGAAGGTGAACTCAGCTGTCACTGGTGTGTTGTGTGTAATAAAGTAGCTGTCCATCAGTGTTCAGAGATCATCGTCGCAAAAGACCTTGAAGGCCTGGGCTGGAAGGCCAGCGGACGGCCCCGCGTCATCTAATCCCATCAATCAGGGCCCGTGGCCCCCAGATGCCCTGCCCGTCCGCCCGCCCGCCTCCTTGCCGACAGCTTGCTAACTTGCCCGTGACCCTGTGATGTACGGTATGTGGCGTGTAGGATGCTGTGATATAGGGGCTGCTGCTCGAAATGCCCCACCCCTCCCCCCCCCCCCACACACACACACACACACACACACACACAGACTGCTGCTCCCATACGGACATGCAGGCCAGACCGTGACCATGTGTTCTGTTTCAGAATCATTCTACATTAGATTTAATGACTGCTCAAACTTGATGACTTTAATGACTCGGCCAAACTTGTAAGACGGAGAAAGTATGTAACAGTGCATGTCTGACATCCGATTAACTGGTTGTGTGGTGATGTCATAGTCAAATTCTAGCCTGTCCATTAACTTTAAATGCACTAGTTACCCGTTTCATCCAATGAAACGGAGCAATATTTCATGTCCCTTGTAGAAAGAATGCCTTGACTTTTCTCTGCCGTTATAACTGCTAGGTTACTTAGATGAATCAAAGATATGACATTTTCTTGCTAATAAAGGTATTCAAATAGTGAACATACAGTAAATGCATTTGTTAGCAAAGAATATTGAGTATGTGTTTAATAAATGTTTAGTGAGTAACATGCAAATGTAGAAAATCTTGGTGTGTGCATAAACTTTTACGGGTAAGGTATTTAGCTGCACAATGCATCATATTCTGGTGAGGGATGCATGTATACAAGCTGACAGAAACACTACTCATTACTCTCACTACTCTCACTACTCTCATTACTCCTCGGCTTGTATGCCAGTTTCATTATTAGCGTTATTAGTGTTTTGGATTTTTTATGGACGAAAATGAATACACAGCTTTTCTTTCAAAGAAGACATTGCAAATTATTTAACAGGTGAGGTACAAGGCAGTGGTTCTCAACAGCTTTAGTCTTATTCCCCAGTCATTAAGTAATCAAGTTTTTTGTTTTCATTCATTCATTCATTCATTCATTCCACCAAAGACATTAAAAAAAAAACAGGGAGATGGGGCTGGCGGTAAAACAAAATAAAGATTCTAGGACATCATTGTGTATCATTTGTGACCCCGAAGATGTGACATTGCAAAGTATTTTCAAAATATTTTTTGACCACGCAATCAGTGACCTAGTGAAAATGGTTTCATAACCCACTTTTGGTCACATTATTAGCATGAAGGACATCTTTCAGAATAATCAACAACTGCATTTCCTGTTTCCTGTCATGTGACCTTTTATATATATATAGCTTATATCTAAGCTATAGCATCTGGCAAGGTGGGGCTGATGACCACTGCCTCCTCTACTCCCCAGGTCAGGGATCAGCAAGTCTGGCTCATTGTTCTTTGCTGACCTTTGACCTCTGTGAAACTAGCATGGGGTTGGCTGTTCCTTCTTGCCGGCATGCTCTCCAATAAGTCACCATTGATGGTCTCGGTGGTGCTGCCCGCCTGCTCCCATGGTCCTCCTCGTGACATTTACAGGCATTTTATTCTTGTGCTGGTCTATGAGGGAAAGCAGAGAGCTACGTTTCATTGTGTCTTTCAGATCTGCCTGTGTTCTTCCAGACCTTTCAGATGAAGCCAGCAGGCATTAATGCTGTTTGCTGTTTAAAACACATTGCCATTAGTTACTGTAATAATAAATATGTATTAATCGCAGAGATATTGGTACATTGTGTTTTGTAGTCTTCACCTATATCACCGTTAGCTGGTTTCTTAAGACTGATAGCAAGAATATGGTGTGCGCTGATTTGACTTCCTGTTAGCACTTGATTGGTATGCAAATAGTCTGTCTCTGAACCACAAAACACAACTGTGATCTTGAAAAAACATAGTTGTGAACTCAGAAAACAGCCCTAAACTTTTGTTAAATTTCTCACAAACTAGGAGTCTAGGAGTGATTTAAACAGCAAGAATGTTTTATTATACTATACTTTAATGCTATAATAATGGCCATTTTTAATTCAGTACAAAAGAATATGATGTCATTCTGTGCTGGCCCCAGTTTTTTGCACCAGTGGAAAATTAACAAAAGAAGTTCCCCAGACTTTGGTATTGCTTTGAAGAGCTAAAAGTTCAGCACCTGGTGCAGTGAAGAAGCACCTTTAGATGTTTCAAAATCAAAATTAATAATTATTTTAAAATTATTTTGGGGCTTTTCTTATTGCTGCCAACACTCCATGCCTTTCAGGGCCGCAGGGGTCACGCGCCTGACAGGTCTCTCAGGACGCCTGCTGCGTAGGTGGAGCCCCCAACTGGTAGAGTGCAGAATTGCACTGGCGTGTCTCAAGATGGGCCTGGTGGTGAGGGCGTATGAGAGCAGTCTGTAGGAGGCGTAACCGCTGATGGTTGGTACCCAGAAACATTGTGTCTGCTGGGAAACAATGGTGGTTTAAAATGACATCACTGAACTTTTCAGCATGGTACCGAATGTCTGCCTGAAGCTTCATTTACTTCGTGAAAAATGACTAAAACATGATGAATGTTACCTTATGCCCCGAACCCCAAAGCAGACGCAGCATCTAGAGGATCTTGTCACCAGTCCCCCCCGCCCCCCCCCCCCCGCCCTGCACTGCAGGCAGTTTGTGGCCCGGTTGCCATGGAGACATCGCATCTCTTCCAGAATTGCTTGTATCGATCTGGGGACTGGGTGTGAATGGTCGAAGAGAGATTGGGATATG
>JAODLC010000021.1:14548822-14581322 GCA_026781145.1 Hippopotamyrus pictus
AAGTATTCGGTGTTCCTGATTGGCTGGGAGCTGGGAGGGAGCAAAAACATGCACTGTCTGGGGTTCCCCGAGGACTGTGTTAAGAAACACTGGCATGGAGTATCCTGAACATGGGGTAGGACAGGAGGAGCTCGCTAACGTTGCTAACTGCTCACGCATACGCGGCAGGAATCGAGCTCACAAGCGAAGTCGCCTGAAAGCGCAGTGCTGCCCGCTGTCCGCCCCGCACTCCTGTATGAATAATTGATTGGAGTAATTCTCTTAGTTCTCTCACATTTACAGTCACGCCGGCTGTCGGCGGCCCCATGACTGCAAGGAATGGCTGTTAATAGACCTCATAATTCCCCTTGGCTTTACGGTAAAGTATTTCACAGTATTGCTTTCTGGAAAGAAACTAGAAATGAATATTTAAAAGCAGTTCTCCAAAAGCATGCTCTCGGACACCCCATATCAAGATGTACTTACCCCCCCCCCACCCCCGCGCCTTCGCCAGCGAGTATCACACACGTTACACACCCTCACCCACAGCTGTGTGGCATTCTTTATTACCGCGCTAACAGAACACCGCGGAATCTCAGTCCGGAAGTGAAGCCTGAGCCGTATTTATAACTAACCATCACTTAGCAACACCGATTATGCCCATGGTTGTCCTGTTGTGTTTACCTCGCTGCAGTTCAGCTATCTCCCTTTTTTTGGTTAATGTGCTTCGCTTCGCTTTTATAAACATGGCCAAAGACCTTTGAGGGGGAGAAAGCGGAGGGCTGGGGGGCTGTGAGCAGCTGGAGGATGGGGGGGGTTGCGACCTTGACTATTGATCCAGCCCCTGTAATTTCCATGGCAAGCCGGGGTACCTCTGCCAACCTGCTGGAGTGTATTAGGGCAGAAATCCATAACACAGCCATGTTCACCCAAGCACAGGAAGAAACTAAATTAAATGTTAAAAAACAATCTTGGTGCCGAGTTGGAGACGATTCATCATGATTCATGGGTGTCAGGTAGGTGGGATACACAGGGAATCCCCAGCCAATTGTCTTGAGAGTAAGATATGAATAGACTCAATCTGGCTCATTTGTCAGCTTTGCGAGCGGTTCTGGTTTTTAAACACTGATCTGAAATTTACCCAGCCAGTGGCATTGCCTGACAACATGACGCTGCCCTGCAAATGGGCCAGAACATTGTGTTCCATCAGCAAGCAGTTCCCGTAATGGAAGGTGAGCTCAATAACCGTGTGTGTGTGTGGCTGTTGGGTGTCTAGATTTAAAGATTGTAATGTCTGCGGGTTACTCGTGTTATGATGTCATAAATCTGTGTATTTCGTTATATTAAATATCAGGGGCTCAGAGGATGTATGTCTGTATGTGCCTTGTTCTGGACTGGCATGATATCCTAGAGGCGGCCTTCCATTGTGCCCTGTGCGTCTTGGGTTAGGCTGCAGGACCCAGTAACCCTGTTCTGGATAAGTGGTTACAAAGTCAATGGATGGATAATGTGCGTTTTTGATCTCCGATGAGTGATTCCGTAAATTGGTTGCCATGTCAGGCTGCTCTCTGCCTAAACCCAAACCAGCATCACCACAGTGAGAGGAACACGGACATTGTATTATGATACGAACACACAGCCTGTTCATTTCAGCACTAAGTTATCATTGGAGGGTAACCGTTTGTCAGCATTCAGCTGGCAGAATGGGCGATATAGTGATAATGGTGGGCATCCCCCCAACGCCATCGCATAGCCGGGGGCAGCCGGTACGTGGTTTTTTTTCTAACTTTCAAATTGTCTCAGTGTGTCTTTGCATAATTCTGTTAAGAGATGACAGATCTCCCATGTTCCTATTTTCCTGCTCTGCAAATCACAGGTGTAAATTAGACGTTATCAACGCTATGACCTGTCTCTTTCTTCGTATAGCACAGGCATCAGAAGCCTGCTGTACATTTTCATTTTCTTGTTGTTGGGTAGTTTGTCATTAAGTGGGCATGGACTGGCAGTATGTGCTCTGTAGCCTGTTATTTTTTATTATTGTTTTGCTGTTCTTTGTCTATGGAGACAGTGCTGGAAATTCTCCTCGGCGATTTTAGCAATGGGTTTAAAACAGCTGGTCATACTGTCCCATCGCAATGACAAATGATGCCCAGTAAGGCTATTGGTATCAAAGACAAAAGTAATAGTGGAAATCTCCTGCACCGATGGCCAGCTTAGCATTTCCCAGGGTGATTATGGGTAGTTGAGTTTTAGTGGTGCCGCTTGTCAATGTTAACTTTAAGACATCGTGATATTGTTTTAACTTAGGCAGTATTAATATTATGTGCTATTTGTTGCATGATAGGAATTTAACTCTTAATTGTTGTACTTAGGAGAAGCTGGCATTGGCTGATGAAATGTATGTGACAGGTTTAATGGGGACGGATGATTAGGGCTGTATCAGCCCTATTCTTCCACCTAAAATAGACACACCGCAGCATTTTTATATCTAATAAAATATATTTTTTTAAATCGTTTATTGGAGTGTACCTTTGAAAGCAGTATTTAGCTGTGACCGGTTTCAAACATTAGCAGTAATGAGTGTTCATTTGAGGTTTCAGGGTGTCTGCTGCTTTTCCTGGGGGAGGGGGGGGGGCATCTGTCTCTCAGCCATGCTCGCCTTTCCAGCCGTGTGTCGAGCCGTAACAGACCCTCACCATCTTGGTCTAACGTGCAGCTACTGACAGCAGGGGACACTCAGCCGGCTCTGGGACGCCTCGCAATAAAAGTTATTAGCTGCCTTTGGTATTATACTTGCCCTTTCTGCTTTTTGCTTTAAATCTCCAAAAATGTGTTACCTTTTGTTGTGAATATGATCCTGTTACAATACCACAGCCCCCCCCCCCTCCTGAAAGTCTGTGGCATTATAGATGGGGCCTTTCTTGGAAAACCCAGTTTTATGGGAAGAGTAGCATATCTTCTCCATGACAATGCTATATTTAGGTAAGTGCTTAAATTTCCAGTAAATCTGCACAAGTTTCCTCGTGTTTAAGTCCCTGTGGATGTTCCTCAATTAAGCTCTTAATGGTTGCAGGTTGGAGGTGGGGCTGGGGGGAGGGGAACAAGTCAAGATGGTCTTCAGAGGCTTTTAGCTTTGAGGGGAAAGGCAGAAAAAGGGATTCCTTAAAGTAAACGCTGCAAAAACACCCAGGTAGCTTGAACTACTTTGTGACTGGTGCTAATAGCTTCTCATCTGCTAATTGGCAATTAGAGCTTACAGGAACTTACAGGAACTTACAAGAACTTACAGGAACGTACAAGAACTTACAAGAACTTACAGGAACTTACAGGTACTGGGTGTGATTTAACCTCTGGTACCTACATTCGTGTTCATGCATGATCCTGCAGCATTTATGACGATATCTTCAGTGTCGAGTATCACTATTTCACCAAAAATCAGGTCAACATTAAATTCTGAAGTTTAACAGAACAGTATCAGGTGGCTGGTGTAAGCCTGAGGTAGGACGGCCACGCCATCACTCCGCATTAAACGTATAATGATTATTTCACAACATCTGGAATTTAAATATTGCTTGCAGAGGAAACTGGCAAAGTGTCTGAATTGCACAGGCCAGGCTATATATCAGACCCATAGTTACCATTTTCCCAGATTAAATCATGATAAATAAGATGCATCTCTGGAGAGCATTTCTGCTTGTGATATAAAGATTGATAGCCGTAGTGCGTCACAGTCACCTGTAAGGTGCTACGTGGTACTGTAATGTGAATTAGATCACGGTCGTCTTCCTCAAGAAAGCACGCCAGTGAGTCTGGCTGCATGGAGTCAGCGCAGTGGTCCCCGTTCGCGGTTCTCCGTATCTGCTGCTTCAGGGGTAGCTAGAGGCCAGAGACCTCAGGTTTCATACATGCTCGGGCACCACGGACGGGATGGAAGACTATTTTTCCGGGCTGTATTTCTTTATAGGCCCCTTCGGCGCCCTACTTTGGCTCAAAGGATGCAGTGCAACGTCGAGCACATCCGGGGGGGGGGGCGGGGGGCGTGAAGAAGAAAGACCAGTGAACCCTGTGGCGAAAGACCGGCGGCCAGCGGACTAACGAGACCCCATGCTGCCTGCCGTACTTACTGCTTGACAAATTACACCAGTGCGGAGTGGAGCCCCTTTTTCAGCCTTGTAAATATGTGACAAATGGCGGCGCAAACAGTATTGACTGCGATGCCATTGATACTGTGTCTCTTACTAAAGTGGCCTGCACAGATCTCTGCCCCCTGCCCTGTTCTTGGTCACGTCGCCATCCACAGACATTTTCAGAGTTGTATAAACACTTTAGCGTTTCATTAATTGCTAATAACATCAAATATGGATTTTAGCTTTTGTCAGGGGCACTTCCATCTCCCTATGTTCAAGGCTTTAACCTTTTGAATCAAAGCTTCCGCTTAATATAACAGCTGTTATGCCCTCGTCCAGGCATTTGCATTACAGTGTATTGGTCCTGCTTACCAAGAGGTAAAACTTATGGCATCAAGCCTGGAGGTCTGTGGGCCCAGAGGCCTGCTTAGAGTCACCACCGACTGGGTTAAAGTGCCAAGATGCTTTTAATGGAGGTGTTCCTGGTTCCGGGTCAGCTGACCTCCTTTATAAGGACTCCATAGGGCCCCCGCTGAGCCTTGGGGCTCGCACCCTGCCCGCTTCACCTACACGCCCATTATTCTTCTCCATCTGAGTGTGGCGCAGCAGCTGGGCTGCGGGAGGGCCGGGCCAGCTCTGCGGCTGCCGTCGGCTTCTCATTAGCGCGTGCGGAGGGCGTAGGGCAATGCGTCGGCCGGGCGGGGGCTTTGTTTGCCTGTAGCCGTGACCAATCTCCGCAGCGGAGCCGACGGGGGCCGCATCCCAGGTCAGGGTTCACTGCCCCGGGTGTGTGGTTCTGAAAGGAAGACAGAGCCCTGTCAGAGCGGTAGTGCTGCGGGCAAGTGAAGACCGAGGGCACCGAGGGGGGAAAGAGCATAATTAGTGGTAACGCACTCAGTATTTAATGGGGAAAATGATGTTTTCCGGGACTCTGCAATTTAATAATTATTCTATATCGAAAGAAATGTGCATGCTATTTTCTTATTACGGACCAACTAATGTCGAAGGAAAGAATCTAGTTCATTTGATGCCATGGTAGCCATATTATTATGCTCCCACTTAAATGAATAGTAAGGTATTGAAGATCTCCATCATATAGTCTTTTCATGCCACACAAGGGTGTTGGATTTCAAATTATTTCACTTAGAGCACTATTGACTGAAACGTAAACAGTGATTTTTGTTAGTTGTTTACATACATAAACAACAAGACTTAAAATTCCCCAACTGAGATATGAGTAACACTAACAAGATCTTCAGGTAATTCATATTCCACTGTTACTGCAGGGGATATTAAGACTGTCTATCAAAGCGGCGTTTTGTTAATCCTCAATATGTAGCAGAGAAACGTGCCTGTCCATTTGCACAAAACATCTCTATTGATTTAATTGTAATAGGATTACACCACTGTATGCAAACTTTGCAAAGGACAATAATCCTAACAGAATGTATTTTAAAATGGAAGCGTATTCACCCCCTTTATGGGAGGTCGGCAAATTCCATTGAGGTAGTGGCTGTTTTAGGTTCTTACAAGATTAGGGCTGGGTTTGTTCTTGGGCTTCGCTGTTTTGATATGTTTTATTGGAATTGCTATTTAATCACAACTGCTGTCTGCAGATCCTCCGCCCTGCCTGTTTGACAAGTTGAGTACTCCGTTAAAAGGCTTCTGGCTATTTCGTAATGTGAATATTTTTGCAGTTTCGTCTTCACAGGATCCTTATGAAGCATTAATAATTCCTTGTTGCCATTTTTAAGCTAATGATTATCTTTCAAAATCGTTCAAAATTTTCAGTTTCAGTCAAGTGCGGTGTTGTTAGCCGCTAAGAAATTTTACCAAACTTCTTGCACGAAATATTAAAGACTGTTAGCGAAAAGCAACGGACCATTGGATCATTTTATAGCAGGCTCAGAGGTTTGACTGATCTCCTTGCTCTTCGGTGCGTGTAGGAGATTTCCTCCCTTGCCTGTCAAGGAGACAGTTTTATTAAAGTTGATGTCAGATCATTGCAGGGAAGACACAGCCGCTTTGAATACAGATCACACGCTTGACCTTTACAGAGGAGGGAAAAGGTTGTTTAGGAAGCACTGTTGCTTTTTTAAACCTCGGGAGGATGCTGAAAGGATGGACAGTGTTTTACAGGAAATCTCTCTTGTATATTGTAGAGTACAGCGCAGTGTCTCCTTCAAAGTATACTCTCCCCTCCGAGACCGTCGATCAAAGTCCTGTATTGTAGGGCATCCATCCCATGAGTAGAACCAGTACAGACCAGTACAAAATCCCTTCAAGTGTTACCCATTTTCTCTTCATATTTATTTTAAGTCTTAAATCATTCACCACGTCTTTTAAGAAGCAGTTTCTTATGGAGAGTCGATTTCAGTTAATAATTACGGCTGTTTCAGTCAGACTAGTCTATACTGGCATTACAATCTGGCCATTAAACCCCACCGCCAGCGATAACAGCTGAAGTAAGGTGTAGCAACTCAAAACCAATTAGATAGCATGCAGCAAGGACTTAGACACCAATGTTCAACTATATGGCTTTCATTCAATGTTGTGCTGAGATGTTCACCAGGGACTGGACCGATACAGCTTTGGTCTGCTGATTGAAGTCTGCTTTCTAAATTGGCCCTCTTGGGTTGAAAACATCACTTTTGCAGACCCGCGCCCTTCTCCTTTTGACATGGTGTTTTACATCCAAAGAAAAGCGGCAAAAAATGGTAAAGAGAAATCTTTAACAAAAATTCACATCAATACAAAAAAGATCTGAAAACATCTGACAGACAGAAGAATGACCTGGACTTTAGAGAACGAACTGTTGACCTGTTTTGAGAGCCTTGGCAATAATCCCCTGCAGCTTTGCTCTCACTTTAAAAGTCTGATCTTTTATTCGTTCTTTAAACACGGGTGGGAGCTGAGCTGCTGGTTTTCTGGAACTGAACCAGTTTGTTTCTGTGGTGGGGGGAGAAACAGGAAGACCTAAGCACTTTAATCTCCTTCTCAGTGATGTAGCTTTATGGCGATTTTAACGGGTTTTAAAATAATGAAACTATGCTAGTCGCTCCGTGTAACTTTGTAGCTCTGCTTTTAGGAAGAGTGTAATTCATGACTTTGCCGTCGTTTTTGTAGTATGTAATTCAATGAATTTTCGGCAGCGTTTAGCAGACCACTTTTGTATCATCTCTGTTTCTATCATGGCTGCAGGTTACATGCAGTTTCATGCCTGACATGTGTGCTCTGCCAAGCGGAGTAAAGCGCCCGACCGCAGAGGGATGTACTTGATAATCGGGTAGCACGCATGCTTTTTTTTGCACATGCTCATTTTTATGGGCATAACAGAAATCTGATTTGAATCGGAAATCCGGATCAAGTGTCCGCAATACAGCTGCATCGATGCAAAACCCACGATCCGGTTCGAATTTAGAAGGAAACCGGCCAAAAATCAATAAAGCTGTCTCCAATCAATACAGCCGTCGCGTCACTGTTACTGCATATTAATGTAATATTTTTTCATGTTCATATCTTTCATCAACTTCAGTTACTTGATGACTTCTGCAGTGAAAAATCAACAAGGCATCTTCAGTATGTATACTTTAACAGTGGGATACTTGCTAAATGTTAAATTGATCTAAATCTCATCCAATCAGTGTTGATTAAAATCATACCAAATTTGCTGTTTGAACTTAATAGTTTTTTTTTTGTATGCCGTACATTAATGGAAAGCTTAACATTTAAAGAAACCTGATCCTATAGAGCATTCAGATGTTATGAATGTGATGGTTAATGGCTGGTTAGGTTTTGAGTGGTCTGCCCCAAACTCTTTTTTCCCACAAGTCGAGCTATTTTATTGTGCTACACTGTAGCAGAAATAACCCTTGATTTGAGATGAAGGCATAAAAGAACCACAAATTAGTGTTAGGGTGGGGCATGACAAATGAGGGACCATCTATGTAGTAAATCTCAACAAATAGGGTTTTAGTAACAATACAGGAACCAAAGGGAGAACCAGAAAACAAAGGTTCTGCGGTGCATCAAAATAGAACACTAAGGCAGGGGCAGCACAGGAAACAACAGAAACTAACATGGGAAAACTAACACAGCAACAAACAGTGACAACCACACAGCAAACACAGGGCAACAGCCACAATATCCAGCTGAGGAATAGAACAAAAGCAGGCACCAAAATACATTAATAACAAGACTAGATGAGGGAGAAGGTAAAAACCATAACCATTCACCAAGGACTCAGGACAAGGAACAGGTGGAGGCAATCAGATACAGAAAAGGGTGAAACCCCAAGGGAAAATAAAACAAGGAATACCGAGCAAACAGGAATCAGGGAACAAAAAACAAGGAACTGAACTACAGAAACACATGATGAACCAAGAAACATGAAATAACAACAAAGGGGAGTAGGGATGGTGACCAACTGCTTAGTCTCCTAAGTCTCCCAAGGGGCAGGGAAACACACTAGGGTGACAGTAAATGGGATGGCCAGTGACAGGGACACAGGGGACAGGGCCAGACGGGCACCAGTCCAGACAGTTATACCTTCCCTTCCCAGGTAAGGACATCTTTTTACTTTTGCCTTTGTAAGTTTACACCATACAGATCAAAATACTTGCTGTCTTTTGTTTTTCATAATGTGACACTGTTTTTTATTTTATATATATATATATATATATATATATATATATATATATATATACACACACACACACACACACACCATCAAGTGAATGCCGAAATAAATTTTGGTTTACTGGGCTACCTTTGCACTCAGGTCTTGACCAGCTGTGGGTGATATTACAATTTGGTCATTTTTGATTTTGCTTTTAAATTTAGTAAGCTTAGAAAAATCCATAAAAGTATGAAGTGACAAAACTGTGTGAAGACTGTCTGAAGGTTAAGATCCTATGGAGACGAGTTACAGGGTGAGTTTGCCGAAGCTGTTTATGGATTTTTTTGGATTAGGAAGATGAGAGGCCAGTCAGAATTGAATCAGATCTTTTATTTGCTGTTGACTTAATCATTTTGAAGCTGCTTTTGGCGTATGGTGAAATTAGATAATCAAGTGGCGTTTCCTCCTGAATAAGGAAAGTTCAAGCTTGATATCTAGTAGCTAAAGCTATATATTAATCTTCTAAGCAACTAATAGGCTAAACCCTTTGGGCCTGTCCTGGATGCTTTCACCTACCAGCTAGGAGTTTGGCAGTGCGATGAATCTCTGGCCCTTCCGTTGGACGCGGCCTCTTCTGTCAGGAGTGTGAAGTCTTACACATGGCACTGCATATAAATGAAGCAAGCGGGGTGGCAGTGCAGCAGCCAGGAAGCAGTGCTCTGCTCGTGACGATGCGTAATACCTGCAGCAAAAGTGAAGCAGAGTAAAGTCTAGTCTGATTTCCTCATCGACAGACAAGGGATGTGCAGGCCTGTTAACAGGTAACTCCGCGATCATGACGTCATACATACTGTATAAAGGGCTGATAAAGACTTTTGACCAAATGTACTATGAGAATATTGGACATCCTGATTTCTTCCGTTCAGTGTGTCCCTGGATTAACAGGGGAGGGGCTTGCTCTTCACTTCTTTAGTCTTCGTCTTATGACGCTTTTGCTCATTTTCACTCTGAAGGGTTCCACCTCTCCAGCGCATCGGTGGGTTGAGCCTCTCTGCTTGTGATCAGAAGGTTCATGATTCAAGTCTTGTTGCTGTTGTTGTTTTTAGTTATCTTCAGGAAATAAAGACCTTACGTCGCTTTATAGAGCCTTTACAGGTAGGCATATTCCTATGTTTTGTACCTATGACGTGTCCCTTAACAAAAAGCATACACAATAAAACAGACACTTTAGAAATCTGTGCACCTTGCTGCTTAACAGACACCACTGCTTTTAATCAAAGTGGTGATGTCATATAATGAAGACTGTGATTGGTTAAAGAAGTGAAATATGAGACCCTCCCTTGCTGACCCAGGGACACGTCAAACTCTGCAAAATCTGGACGTGATGAGAATATTATAACATTTGTGAACCCAGAGTACTGCATAAAGGTGGGAGCCATTTTAGAGTGTGGAAAGGCCTGCTGTAGGAGAGAGGCGCGATGGTGTCTGTTCAGTGTAGCTGCTAAATGCCTCAGAGAGGGAACTACTGTCAGGCTGATTCAGGGCGGAAGCTCTGCCTTTTTAGCCTGCTGAGGTCTCGGGGTCTGTGGGCAACACGGGGTCAGGGAGCAGCCTCTCCTCACCCGTCAAACATGACAGGGTGGACGCGGCAGAATACAGTGCGAAGCTCGGTCCAGCGGTTTGGCCTGTTTCGCTCCTGGCTGCCAGTGAGATGCACTGTGGATGCTTAAAGCCAGAGATCAGCCCTTCACAGAGCAAGTCAAGCATAGACGGGATTATCATGTCAGCGTTACATTTTCTCAGCTTTTCCCGGAGAGGTCAGTTGATATTTTTTGGGGTTGATTCTTCTAAAGGAAAAAAAAATACTGTCTTCCTCAAGCACAGTCTCTTTGTTATGGCTATATACCCCTGGTCATTCAGTCACTGTCCAGAAACATCTGAAATATTTTTTTGTCATAGTGTTACCTAGAATATAGTGTCTGACTTTGTTGTGTACTGTGCCCAGTTAATAAAATACTATTTGCTGCAATGTATACCTTAAAGATATACCAAAAATATACCAAAATTTAGATGATTAAGAAACAAAAGAATGTTCCTAAGGTAGTGATCTGACACAACTTGTTCTGTCCTCAGTGATTTTGTAGAGTAGGCCCTGGTTAAATATCCAGTCACGTTTGGGCTTTTCCCCGTAGCATTTCCCTTCTAGAATTCTCCTCATTTAGCCAGCGCGTACGCTGCATTAACCATTGATTATGGAAGTCAGCTAAATTGGCCATTAAATCATAATCAACCATGTCTAGGGTTGTAAAATGTCTGCAACTCTCAATAAGCAATAATTGAAAAACAAATTTCCAAAACACACAAAATATGTTTTCGGGAAAATTTCTATGGACTTAGTGAGTTTTGCTAATTTAATGAAAGTTCATGGGATTACATGAGGACTGATTGAGCTTGGGCTGTAACATGTGATGAGGAATCCTGATTTCAGCTTACTGGCGGTCTCACTTCAACAACAACATAAAACACATGGAGTGAGTTTGGGAAGTGTGCTATGGAATTCTGAGTCTTCAATAACGTTGCATAGTGTAGCTTTGCACTCGCAGTTGCTGAATTTGCAGTTGGCCCAGCATTGCAGCTTATTGTCTGTAGAGAAGCTGATAGTCCCCTGCAGCTGCACTGGGGCGGGCAGGCGGCCTTCCTGTGTTCTCTCGGGAACCTGCAGCTGCACTGGGGCGGGCGGTCGGCCTTCCTGTGTTCTCTCGGGAACCTGCAGCGGCACTGGGGCGGGCGGTCGGCCTTCCTGTGTTCTCTCCAGAACCTGCAGCGGCACTGGGGCAGGCGGTCGGCCGGCCTTCCTGTGTTCTCTCGGGAACCTGCAGCGGCACTGGGGACGCTTGTCTATTTTCCCTTCTTCTTTTACATTCTGTCATGGTGCCTGCCTCTCCCTCCTCTCCAGAAGAAAGGGGGGTATTCAGGATCCCCAGAGCCACACGCTCAAGGTCACACTAGGGGTCAATGGCATTCAAAGCCAGGATCAGCAACCTCTAAGCCCTTCCCCGTAAACTGCCAGCCCATGCACCCATCTTCCGTCTGAATTCGGGAGGACTGCTTTCGCAAGATAACCGCCCGGACGACCCCATGCAAAGACGATCTCTTGCTCACTCGCTCGCTCACTCACTCGTACACACACAAACCTGACAGTCTCTGTGTTATCCCAGTCCTGTAGAGTGAGCTACATGGAGTTCAATGCAAGGTCACCCATCTCTGAGGAGGGGCGGGGCCCCAGCTTGGGCCAGCAGAAACCAAGCAGTGGAAGTGATTGTGCCCCGTACTGCTTGGTCATTGTCATACAGCTATATATACAAATATAAATGCAACTAAAATGGAGAACAGTAAGTCACCATTTGCTATTAGTCTGCAGTGTGACCTTTCTGGCTAGTGCCAAACGGTAGTTTGGCCACACAGGTTACATTAGCTTTGGCTACATGATCATGTCCAAGATAATATTTCGATTACTGTATTAATGTATATTTAGTAGGTCTGTAACTGTACACAAAAGTCATGGTTTTGTACAAGCCTTGGTTTTGAGTTCACAGTTCTGTACAATTTTAGTACAGCAGGGGAAACAATTTAGAAGAATTCTGAACATTTTACGCAGTAAAGAATTTATTTTTAAATTATTTCTTATTAAAACTGTACCCACAAACGCAAGTATATAATTGTGAAAACAATTATGTAACATAAATTTTTAAATAATTACAATATCATAATAGTCATAATGAACTAAATCCTGTGTTCTCTGCTACCAAGTATTACCACCTCTCTGTATCAATAAGCACCCAAATAGCTGTTGTATTTTTTTACCCCAGTCTGAATTTCCTGGTAAAACACCTTCCCTGGGGTGACTGACTTGCAGAGGCTATTTCTGCCTCGCTCTGGTTGTACACACACACACACACTCGGGTGATCATCCCAAAACGAGTTGGCATGTTGGAAGTGATTCCAGCAACATATCCGACTTCAGAGCTGACAGACAGTCTATGTCAAATCAGCTGACTCTCTCTCTGGTGTTGGTGTCATTTATTGGGAGACCAAAATGTTCCCAAACTGCCAATTATGACTGTGACTGTAGCCAGCATTAGCCGTAGTCAACTCATAGCTGCAGCTTATTTTACTGTCATTGTGCAAGAACAAAGAAATCGCAATTGCGTCTGCCTGAAATGGTGCATATTTAAAAATTCACAAATATATACAAAGATAGAAGATAGAAATATAAAATATCAGTACTGTTCAAGTTTTTATGTCAATAAATGTATTGCATGAATCTATCGTGCACAATTTGGGACATGTAAGTTACAGCCCTAATATTTAGGTAGAATAACGTGTTCAAAGGAATTATAGCATCATATAATCAATGGGAAAAAGTACTTGTTTGGCCTGTCATTATCTAGGCAAGTTTCGCTTCTGAGTGAGGCCCCCTAGAGGCCGGAGTGGCTGCCCTGGTTGCTCTAACGACGGCTCTGCAAGTGAAGACCGTATGCAGAAGCCATTCTCCTTCCCCTGCGGAAGCTGCTGCTTGCCTCCTCATTCCAAGGCTGACGGCTGCCTCCTTGGGTCTGCAGTTCACAAATGCAAGGCTGCAGCCATGTTTTGGCTCCGGCACCTTCGCAGCCCAGGCCTGCTGTGAGCTGTGAGTCTCAGTCTGCTCATTCTGGCCTGCTGTGAGCTGTGAGTCTCAGTCCGCTTGTCCAGGCCTGCTGTGAGTCTCAGTCCATTTTTCCGGGCCTGCTGTGATCTGTGAGTCTCAGTCCGCTTGTCCGGGCTTGCTGTGAGTCTCAGTCCACTTGTCTGGGCCTGCTTTGAGTTGTGAATCTCAGTCCGCTCATTCTGGCCTGCTGTGATCTGTGAGTCTCAGTCCACTTGTCCGGGCCTGCTGTAATCTGTGAGTCTCAGTCCGCTTCTCCGGGCCTGCTGTGATCTGTGAGTCTCAGTCCGCTTGTCCGGGCCTGCTGTGAGTTGTGAATCTCAGTCCGCTCATTCTGGCCTGCTGTGATCTGTGAGTCTCAGTCCGCTTGTCCGGGCCTGCTGTGATCTGTGAGTCTCAGTCCACTCGTTCTGGTTGAGAAGGGGCCCAATAACAAAACGCTGGTCTCCATCACAGTATTGACCCATTGCAGTACTGGGATTGGCAGCTACCACAGATAAAAATGGCTCGTCTGATTTGTGTTGCTGCAGTTCAGGCTATGTGATATTTTTCTAAAACGCTGCCCTACCTTTCTCCAGTCCTCCTGCTTTTTGGCAACCCCCCCCCCCCCCCCATTCTCCTTGGCCTGAGAGAAAATTGACTTTTCAATTTCCTACAGGCTTTCATGGTCTCTGACCTTTGACCCCCGGGACTAGTGCCACAGAGGCCGCCTTGGATTGGATTCCAGCCGATCTCATGAATGAATGCAGAAATCATTTGTTGGATTTAATGATAGGTTACTATGTATGTAAAGCAGGAATGAAAATCTAAGCGGGTGTCATTTTTATGTTCTCTATTGGCATTGACGTTCAGGCACAAAAAACAAAATGAACACTGTACCCTGAACATACGAGTTCTGCCAAAAAATGATAAACGGCACTACAGTAGTGTGTGTGGTAATTATCTGGAATCAATGTGTTACAGACGGGAATGAAAGACTCCCTGTTAGACGTCTCAAGGTTTCAAGATGAGGTACTTTTGGAGGACAAGGTCAAGGACGCAACTTGTCTGTCTTGTGGCCAAAGTGAGGGGGGGGGGAGCGATATAAGGGCCACCGTTTATCCTTCCCATGCACCACAATTCTGAAAACCTATTTCCGCCCAGCATCTGCAAATCACGGGAACCAATTAACGGTGATTGTCTGGTCACCCGAGAGATGAGGTGGCCTTTCAGCAGGAATCAGCCTCAGCTCGGAAAGTCCTGAAGCCCCAGCCGGCAGGGGGGGGGGCGGGTCATGGCCGGCGTGCAGACACAGGCCTGTGCGCCGCCGCGGAGCGCTAGAGAAAGCGGAATGAGGACCAGCACAGCTTGATTAGCGTGGTCAAGCCACATTCCTGCAAAAACCCCAGATCGATGGGCAAAATCACTGTGCAGAAATTTTCTTTATCTCAAAAAAAAGTAACAGGATCTTCAGGACCTGGCATTTAGCAACAGGAAAAAATATCGTGTGTAAATAACTAAATTCGCGAGTGTCATTTAATACTGGAAATGATGCATATAATTTGTCTGCAGTTGGTGACAGATGGAGAGAGATGCGGAGCTGGTGATCTGAAATGTTTTTGTAGTTATTTATTTTTTATGTTCATGTTGCTGGTGTTTGCTGATTCACGGATGCATAGCAAACAGTGTTTGACATGACCAGTGTATTCCATGATGAATCTCTGTTTTTCTTATTTATGTCTCCTTGGGAATATTTGAGAAGTTCTGGAATGTTCTTCGAGGCGACACCAAAAAACCACCATCTCCAGAATTAATATATACTTTTAAAACACCTACTAAAACTCCTGCTTTCATCTGGACAGGGAATTATATTTTATACATTTACACAGTTAAAATGCATGCATCCTTCTGCTTATTCTGGTCAGGGATTTGCTGCTACTCCAATTCAGAATTGCAGATTTTAATTGGTACTATGTGGATGCAGCGTATTGGGAATATGAATGCAAATACCTTTAGATGTGCGTGTTAATGCTGAATGTAACGCGTAAGCAGTATGTACATTATAGATCGGCACCGTAAACCTCCGGCTGTCTTCATTACGGTCAGTGGATTTCGTCAGACACACCGGTGCCACTCACGTCAGAACTTCATGGGCGGGTTTTCTGAGCATGAGAATGTGGTATGAGATTGTGTGTGTGCCCTTATAGCCCACGACTCCTAAATTTCTGGTGTTTATAGGCAGCGGGGGTCTGCACTGACTGTCTGGGAGATATATGTGCATGCTCCCTGGTGTTAATGCAGGACAAACTCGCGGCAATCTGACAGTGGCTAATTCCATTAGGGACATGCTGCAGCAGAGATGGACTGCCTATTGACGGCCCGCTAGCTCTTAATAAATGACTTTGCCTGAACACGGGGCTTTTCGGCTCTGGCAGCGTCGTTAACTTTGAGTCCAGTGTGTCTAATTAAAGCTTCTGGCATGTGCTGCTTCGGGAAATGGGGGTGCGCTGAGGCGATCTCGCGTACGGAGACGCCTGATCCTTATGGGGAGTTTGCTTATAAACCAATCATTACTGATTATGACTGATTAGGTTTTACAGATGAGTATTCACAGTTGCTCATCTGCCAGACGCTGTCTGGTTTTGTGGGGTCGTAAGTGTCCCGGATCGACGTGACTGCCTTGAGGCTGCTCCTACTCTCACTGTGACACGCCGACATCCGTTCATCCTCCACTGTTGGGTCCAGCTGGCCACAAAGTTTTGAACTCTCTGCTACGTTGGTGTCACTTGGTGGCAGTGGAGTAGCTGAACATCCCAGTCCCCTGACAAAATCTTGGGCCCCCTTCTCGGGTTTGCACTTTCAATTGCTCAGTTTGGGGCCCCTACAAAGTGCTGAACCTGTCATGGTATCCATGCCCCTCTGACGGAGGAGAGGAAGGCTTTACCCATTACTGGCACAGCGAGTGACCTACCGTAACATAATGTTATGTCACATGACACCCAGCATGGACCGCGTGGCACTCTGTAATGTTTCCCGAAGTCCAATGAGAGTGCAGTGGGGGAGGAGCTCTCTGGCGGCAGGGCGCCTCAGAAAGGTCACCTGATTTCAGCGGGAGGGCAGGCACAGCCACTGCGAGCCACTGCGAGCCACTGCGTGTAATTCGTTTAGAAACTGATTGTGTCTGTAAAGGTTAATACTGAAACAAAGTTGACAATGAAAACCGCCCGTGTAGCTCATCTGCTCCGCTTTATAGAAATACGGTACAATTCAGTGCTGGGGGTGACAATGGGGGAATGCTGCGGAGACATTCTGCGTAGGAGGCCAGTCAAGGGCAGAGCCCACAGCTGCCTGCATGTCTGAACCACCCACCATATGTATGTTTTGGAAAAATATATTGTGCGTGTGTGTGTGTGTGTGATGTTTATATTACATTATGGGGACCAAATGTTCCCCACAATGTAAAAAAAAACAGTCATTTTGACATTGTGGGGACAATTTTTCAGGTGCAATGAACAAACTAAAAACGCCAAAAGACCCGTACTTTGTTCGGTTACTTACGGATAAGGTTAGGGCTGGGTAGGGGTTAAGGTTGTCATGTTGGGATTAGAGTTTTCCATATAGAAATGAACGGAGAGTCCCCACAAAGATGTAATTACAAACCTGTGTGTGTGTGTGTGTGTGTGTGTGTGTGTGTGTGTGTGTGTGTGTGCGTGTGCATCATAAGCCTTGCTCAATAATATCTTGACATATGTAATCATTTACTTCATGCCATTGAAAGTTCAGTCTTTACACTGTCCCTGATTTTACTTTCAGCTGTTACAATGGGCAGCAGCTATAAAAAAAAAAAAAGTCAAGCTTCTTTGTGTGAGGAATGATCCTGACTGGTATCTGACTAATACAGTGTGGAGTGAAGGACCTTTGCTGGTGCGTCCCAGTGCTCATGTGCACCGACTGACCCCAAAGCTAAAAGATGCTCTAACAAACAGCACCTCATTAAGGACCAATCATAGGCAGGTCGCTGAGAATGGTATAAAAATCTAAACATTTCTGAGAAGCACTTTTTATATGAGGTGTCTGCATTATATGAAACGTGGAATCATGACACAGGACAGTATTGAAGGCTTATTCTACCAGGTATAATGGGCAGAGTTTGGAGGCCATAGATGTTCATATATCGATGCACTGATGTTTCTCACTGCAAAACCCTTCCTTTAACCTCCATCTCTCAGTTGCCATGGTTTCCTGGACGTTCTTGTTTCCTTGTAAATACCCCGTCCCAGTTTTGATTGCCACTCCCAGCTGTAAACTTTTCGTGTTCCTGCAGTGACCCTTGAGCTCTCTCGTCTTTGCGAGATATCAGAGTGACAGGCGCCCGGTTTTACTGCTCATTACGCTAATTGACCGCCGTTCGATCTACATCCACAGATTCTTGATGTTGTTCATGAGCGTGACTGAGCCTGGCACCATCATCCTGTCCAACACAGCCCCAGACATGAATGAATGTTAATGAATATAAACTTAAAACCAGCAGATGTACATAGACAGTGTGGTACAGATGAGAAATGGACAGTGTTACTCCCCGATGATATATGTACGGCACATGGTAGACAAAATTATTCTTCTGGAAAGCTGAGGCGCTGGCTGCAGTCAGGCACTGACCTTTAGCGTAACATTATTTGTCATTGCCTTCCTTATGAAGCATCCATGCGCTCCGTGGTCCAGCATAGCAGTAGACTTGCATTGCGAATGGGCTGCGTCCAAGATCAATACCATGTAACGGGAAACATTTAATCCACTACAAAAGGAAAAAAAAAAAGACGACAATAAAATATGCGTCCAGCTAACCCGATAATCTGTCGCATGTTTGACATAGTCCACTGCAGTCTCCCGGTTGCATATTTAAACGTGGCGCGATACGACGCGTGGAGGGAGCGAGCACCTGCGGCTCGATCGTTATTATTTGCTGAGCTGCCAGCGGCCCGGTGGGGTGCCGTGGCAACACGTCACATGGTCTCTGGCAGAAGCGGGCGGGAGTGGAGCGAGCGCAGGTGGACAAGGTAATTAATGATTGTTTCTGCATGGGGGGGGGGGGGGGTCCTTTGTGGCACCCGTCCTCTGGCCTGGGATACGTGCCTCACGCCGGGATCTGTCCCCGAAGTCCAGAGAACAAATATATGGGACCTTTAGATTGAAATGTCACAGTTGATCAGCCGCTGATATCTCTGTCAAACAGCAGGGCCGCGTTCAGCTCCGGTTTCTCCCAGCTTGAGCCACGAGCCGTGTGCGTCCACCATGGAGGCTGCCCGCCCACTGGGGGCGCTCCGGCCGCAACAGCACGAGAGGGGCGGCTCATGGACTTTGCCCGCCATGCGCTCCTGTAAACGTGCTCACTGGTCATCTGTCTAGAACCATCTCTGCATCATAAGCACAGTCTATGCCGTTTGCGGTGAATTTCCTCACTGTAAGACAGACGGCGTTTCAGAGACGGGCCCAGTTTCTGTCCAAGTTGCCGTGCTAGTAATTCAGAAGCAGGCTGTCAGCAGGCAGGCATGTGTGTAGTCTGAGGCTGACAAAGCCATCACAAGGGCTGCATTCAGAAGGTGGCCTTCATTTAGGGAAACCTCTGAAGGTGTCAGCACCGAAGTCTCCAGGGTTTGTGCTTTTGTTCCTCCTCTCAAGTCCTCAGTACCTGCAAGGCACCATCCACAAATACTGATAAGATGCAAGACATGTCCAGGTATGTCCTTGTCACAGGGACAGAACATTACTAGACAAGCTGGCTAAGTCTGATGCTGGTGTCATTTCTTTGTCTTCAAGATTACTTTTTTTTTTTTTTTTTTTTTTTCTTTGGGTCAGATTTATAAGCACTGCTACCTTGATGGTTATTGGGCAATAAGCACTGTCATTTTGCATTAATAATATTAAAATAGACAAAATAAAAGCTGATTTATTCATTAGATACTGAGCAGGTCTTTAAGCAGTAAGTGTCGTTCAACAATATGAAACGGTGAGTGGAGGCAGCCTCAGGCAGAGCAGACCTGGCAGCAGTGCACTGGGATGTGAAACGGCGAGCGGAGGCAGCCTCAGGCAGAGCAGACCTGGCAGCAGTGCACTGGGATGTGAAACGGCGAGCGGAGGCAGCCTCAGGCAGAGCAGACCTGGCAGCAGAGCACTGGGAGCTTAGCACCATTCCCTAAGAAAACAAGCAAGTGACTTCAGCCTTTTGTCTGAAGTTTTTTTAGATATAGATTGCTGAGCACAACTCTATTCTCAGCTAATGGGGGTTCATTCTCTCTGGTCACAATCCAATTAAAGCAAAGAGCAGCCTTTGATCAACACTGTCAATCCAGCGGGACGAACAGAACCTTCTCCCCGCTAAAAACGTGACGTTACAAGGGAGCCTGTCTGCTTTGCTCCTATTTACAGGAGCCAATTGGGGGGGAGCTATCTTTTATTGCTGCCAGTTCACCTTTTGGCAACAACAGACTTCGTTGTATGACAAATCTTTAAAGGAGCGGTAGCTCACTGGGTTATGGTCTGTTTTTGATAACCTGTCCATATTAGACCAG
Source organism: Hippopotamyrus pictus (assembly GCA_026781145.1). Lineage (NCBI taxonomy): Eukaryota > Metazoa > Chordata > Actinopteri > Osteoglossiformes > Mormyridae > Hippopotamyrus > Hippopotamyrus pictus. Next base: position 14,568,800 of record JAODLC010000021.1, read on the forward strand.
GCAAAGTGGGGTTATTCATACCAACGTTCCAGAAAGACACGCTTCCGGGTTCCTGTTCAGCTAGACATAGAGCACAAAACATGATTAGTGTGATTATACTGAGCTGTCCTTAAATATAGCGTATCTTTGACTGTTTTTTAATATGTCTGTATAGAGTTACTCAGCTCAAGGTAAATGTGATAGCATGATGTTTGGTTTTTAAATTGTCAAGGAGATCTGTAGCATTGTTCTCCTTAAACTGATGCAGAGCGGCTGCTGTAAGCTGATAAGGTTTGTTTACTGTCAGCTGCAGAACCTGAAGCTGAACCAAAGCAGCTCTTTTCAGGCTTGTCCTGGTGAATGCTGCTTGGTGTCTTTCTCATGGAGAAAAGACGAATGAACATAGCCAGTTCCACAATTTTAGCTTAACAAGGTAAAATAAAAGGTGAAGACACTGAAGACTGAATAGTGGATTTTTGCCTCCAGACAAAAAAAAAACGCTCTTGTGAGTTAAGGATTGTAACCCTTCTTTCCAAAATCTTTGAATTGTCATTTTTTTCTATAAAAAGGAAGGTCACAGGTCAAGAGCAATTTGATTAGAATTGATCCATCAAGGAAAAATGTCATGGTAAAACTAGCCAGGCTATTGTCCAGATCAGTTGCCCTGAAATGCAAGCCACGGGTGCCACAAATCACAGAACAGTCATAAAAATGAAAGTGACCTTTTATTTAGTGTAAAAAAAAAAAGGAAATCTTATCAAATTCCAAGGTGAATCCGACACATGTAACGGGCAGATTTTGGAAAGTAAGATGTTGAGTGAGCAGTAGACGATGTCATTGGGCCCGATGTACCTTAAAAGATCCACTAAATGTACGAGTGAATCATCCAGCAAAAATAATGAAGGAACAATCCAATTTCCGTCCAAGACACAATCCAATCCCCGAATCCCCAATCCCCCCCCCCACACACATACACACACACGCACACGCGTGCAGCGGGGAGACTTGCCTGGTGTGGCCCCGCCTCACCACGGAGGCCGCTAATGGGAGAGCCTTTTTTAGCACGGCCCGCTTCAGAGGGGGAAAGGTTAAACACAGCGCGCAATAAAGGGGCCCGATAAAGGGGTTTGGGGCTCGTCATGAGGCATGTAGGAGGGCCATTGATTTCAGATAATTGTGAGAGGATTGTAAAGCTAAATTGCTCTGGCATCGCGGGGACATTAAGACGCCCTCTGCACACCCTCCCAAACACACACTCCGCGTCTAATCGCAACTCTGGCTCTTCCCTCACCATCCTCGAGCTTCCAAAGTGGGTGTCCGTGCACCACCTCTGTGGGGGTTGGGGGTCCTGTTTTTCAAAAAAAGAGCTTCCTATCTTTTCCTGATCAATGTCACAGTGTGAGTACCGGGGGACAGAACCACCCCCCAGGATCTATGTGAGGTGTGGGGGCTCCTTATTGTCATCCGGCTCCTTAATTGCTTAATTGGGGTCATTATTTGGATAGGAATTAACATCACCCAGTGTGTCAAATGTACATCACTGAAAAGAGCCCTCAGTAATGGGTTCTGCACCCTCCTCATATGGAGCACTGAACACTGGCAGGAGGCTCTGATTCCTCGTAAACCATGCTTCACACTCACGCCAACATGGCCGCCACATTTAATAACCCCCCCCCCTGGCCGGGAGCCTTTCTGCAGAAGGGAAAAAGAAGTTACTATGTCCTAGCTGCTTAATTGCTTTGAACTCTCTTGTAATTGTATGCTTGACACGGGGCAATTCCCTCGACCCATCAAAAGTCACCGTCCCCCTACGACAAGCCAGAAGGCACTTTTAATTAAAGAGCGAGCCTTTTGATAAACGGCGTTACACTCGCTGGGGAGGGGGGGGGGGGTGCTGCAAGACTGCTTTCAGTGTTCCCCTGTTGCGATGGATGATTCATTTTTTTTATTAGCAAGCTGTAAAATTTAACTCAAAATGTACCTGACAGTCTTTTTGTGAGCTGCCTGAAAAACATTCCATGACATTAGTTCCACGATAAATTAACTGTTAGCATGTCAGTACCGCATCTGAACACACTGTAGGTGTGAATGTATAAAACAGCACAACCTTCTTCAATCTACGGTCATTCAACCCGTTATACCACCTGATTTCCATTCAGTGCTGGTCCTGACGAAAATCAGAATGTACATCTTCCTAAACCGAATCTTTACATGTGAACATTTTGACTTGAATAAGGAGTTGATTTCGTTCGAGACTCTCTCGATAAACCCCTGAGCAGCAGTGTATGGACTTTATAGGTCAGGTTGTTTTAGCACTGCTTTCAGCAGTATCAGTGACTTTGGGATCACTAATGTCCTATGTTCTATGAACTGCCACACCCGCGTTTTATCAGTCGGTACGAGCCGTCAAGGTGTAGGGTGCTGATAGGCTGAATAAATTTTGAGGAAAGCCAACTCCATCATGTGACTGAGCCTGGACTCCCTGGAAGTGGTGACTGTGGGAAGAATGCTATCTTCTCACCAGAGGCCTGTTACAGCATCTTCTGCCACATGCTCCTGCCTCAGTATGCACAACTGAGTGCTTCACTCTCCTATAATTAAGTATTTTAAAAAGAGCATATTACAGTATAGCAAAGAAGACATGGGCTACTGTCATAGAGACAAGACACTCTCAAGTGAGACCGGTTTCCAAAAAAAAGAGCCTACTGTCTCATCTCGATCAATGCCACATGGCGGATAGCAGGGACCGCAGCCCTCCCCCCTTGCTTCATTGCACCTTAATTGCACCATTTTGCACCTGTAAATATCAGAACTCTGCACTGGTAGGTGCTGCCCTGTCTTTGTTTGTGCCACTGTCTTACTTCACTGTCTTTGTTTGTGCCACTGTCTTACTTCACTGTCTTTGTTTGTGCCACTGTCTTACTTCACTGTCTTTGTTTGTGCCACTGTCTTACTGCACTGTCCCACACTGTCTGCATATCTTTGCACACATGCATTTTATGTCATTCTGAGTAACTGTGTTGTTTTTATTTTGCACCTTGGTCCGGTGGAGCATGTATTTATTTCACTGTGTACTGTACTAACTGTATGTGGTTGAAATGACTGTGAAAGGCCACTTGACTTGAATTGGGGTCATTATTTGGATAAGAACTAACATCACCTGATATTTAAAGTGTACATCAATCGCTGATCATTACATAACGGTAGAGTCCAACAGATGGCACAGCCCTCAGTAACGAGTTCCCCACCCTTCCCAAGAAACTCTCAAGTGAAGACCCATTTGCAGAATTTAATTCCAAGATCCAAATCACTGATCCGCTCTCAGAGTTGAAAGCCAGGCGTAGGAAGATCAGACACTAACTGGGTGTCGGAACTGGTAAAGCAAGAAAACAAAGAGCCAAACACAAGAGCTTAAAATTTAAATGGACACTCAGACAGTAAGTCAGAAAGGAGCCACGGGACTCTGCAGGGAGGTGTGAGCCCAAAGCCTTTAAGCATCCTGACTGGTGACGCTGCACAGGTGCACGTTAAGGAACCAGCAGAGACCATTTAACATTAAGGCAGGGGGATGATGGGCGATTCTGCATGGATAAAGCAGAGGTCTGTAAAAAGCAGAGGCCTGTAAAAGAAAGGCATCTGACAATAGCTAAAATATACAAATCAGTGTTTGGTATTATGGAGATGTTTTTTGACACTTCCCCTTCAAGAACAGTTATCAGAGTCTGCTTTATTTTTGAAAAATGTATCATAAAAGGTAATAGCAGTAAAAAACAATCGGCACTCCTGTATACTGGGACACTGACAGGAGACTCTGTCTGTGAGACGGTCTGTGTATAGTTCCTGGGAAGCAGCACTGAGGTACCTTCCGGCTCAGTGGAAGATGAGAGCACACCCAGCAGACCCACCTGGAAGGGAGCCCACACCTCCGGGATGGAGACATGTGCATCTGAGGAAGATGCCAAATTAAAAGACAATGAATGGAGGACCTCATGTCAAATTAAAAGACAACGAATGGAGGACCTCATGTCAAATTAAAAGACAATGAACGGAGGACCTCATGTCAAATTAAAAGTCCATGAGTCGTCCTGGATGCTTCCTGTGATACTGTACATGTGTATTCAATAAGAATGCGGAATGAATGATGTGTTTGGGCTTGGAATGAATTTTAAGCTCATATGGAACCTCCCGACTCTCCTAGGCAGCACGGAATGTTACACAGTCGAGGGGGATTATTTAGAAAACAGAACCACTCAATAAAATCCCCATTTTCAATTTACAAGGCTTCAATTTATATGGAACAATTCAAGTGGCCAAGTTAAATCAATTATCAATTTTCCAATGAAGCCTTGGCTCCTGCTGAAGTGGCTGCGACTCCAGATCACACTCGAGCTTCCAGGACTCATCATTTCATCACCTGTAAAGGACTGGATGCCTCTGAGTAAGTAAATGACAGATTTTAATGCCACTGTTGTCCCATTAACTGGCGACCTTGTACCAGATAAGCGCTAGGAAGATGGATGTTAGGCACCCCGGTATTTTTGTGAGCGTATTCTTTTTGGTCCTACTCATTCTCACCCGGCAGACCCCCCCTCTTCTGAAATGCAGTTGGCTCTGGCCGCAGCTCTCCCCCTCGCTCTCCCGCTGACCTCAGTAGGAGCTGATTCGGGGGGTGGGGGTGGCCTCCATTACGCTGAGGTCAGTGGTCACCTTCGCCAGAAACGCTGCCGCGGCGCTGAGGGCACGGCGTGCAGAATTAAATCAGTCTCCCGTAGCTGACGGTGCCTGCCAGTCTGAATAACCGGCATGGAGCCGAAATGGGAGTTTAAATTATATATCAAAGCACCCACGGATGGATCAGCCCATAAAGGCTTTCATACCGAGTCCAGGCATAACTATGGTCCAGATCCCAGTGACCTCAGGTGTGAGAAGAGAGCAGGCGGCATCGCAGAGGCCCCGGTGGATGGGAGACTGGTGGGGAAGGAGCCATGGCTGGGAGGAATCATGCATTATGAGACATATTTTAAACATATGAAATATTAACTAAATAAATCTGTGTGCCCTTGTGGAAAGATCAGGGTAGCTATCAAATATACTTTCCGTTGATGGTGGCAGGCTCAGTAGGTAGCACTTACCTCACATCTCCAGGCATGTGGGTTTTAGTCCCACCCCCACTTGCTGAGTGGGATTTGCAGGTTTGCTCCATGAGCCAAGTACTTCTGCAAGTACTCCCTAGTACCTCGGTTACTCCTACTTTCCCCAGGTACTCCCACTTACCTTGGTTACTCCTATTTCCCCCAGGTACTCCCACTTACCTTTGTACTCCTACTTTCCCCAGGTACTTCAATTTACCTTGGGTACCCCTATTTCCCCCTGGTACTCCCATTTACCTTGGGAACCCCCATATTCCTCATTCTGACACGTAATTAGGTAAGCAGGCAGCTATAAATTTCCTATTGTGTGTGATTGTATTTCCTGCAATGGGCTGGTATCCTGTCCAGGGCACCCCCTACCCGATGGATGGACAGACAGACAGACGGATGGACGGAAGGATTCTTTTGTGTGGAGAGTGTTAATTTATCACAAATACATTTTTATTGTTATCGAGATTCACGCTGTTATGGGGAGACTTTCGATTAAGACCTGGTGCTTCCCTGGGCTATAATTCAGCTTGTTGCTTGCTGTCTGGCAGCCTGTATCGATGAGGCAGTGAACAGGACGATCTGCGTGTATCGTGACCTCCTTCACACGTCGTACACAGCTCTGCCCCTGAGAGGCAGGTCTGCACTGGGGAGCTGACACAGATTGGTCTCTGAGGCATAAGGGCGCTGTCTTTATGTTCCCAGTTTGATACAGGCTATCTGTATACATACTGAATAGCCCCCAAATCCAGGTTGGTTTCCTGTCTCCTGCAGAGGTGTGGATGTCACGATGCAGAAGTACATGTTTGAATCGTGCCCTGGGGATGGATGGGGGTGTCCTTGTATCATAGCCAGTGTGACAGCCGCTGACTGGCAGCAAACAGCAAAGGTAATCCTGTCACAGAGTTATCTGGAAGCTGTCGAAGGTACCTGGGAACCTGAGGGGCCAAAATGCTCTTTGTGGGGGATGTCGGGTCACTGTGTTGTGACCCCCACATGGACCCTGGGCTGAAGGAGATGGGGGGAGCTTATCTTGCTGCATGGGCTGCCTGTGTCTCTGGGGCATTAGGGTTGAATGGGGGGGTGCTGTGGTCTGTGGGCCGTGTCTTCCTGAGTCATGGGGGACCAGAGGTCCGCTCTCCTATCGCGGCCCATCCTGTGTCAGACTGGCTTGGCTAATGTGCCCCAGCAGGGATCTGCCTCACAGCAGCTGCTTCACCATCATTCCCAATTGGTGACCATCCCTCCCCGCCCCCGTAGCACCTTTGTAGCACAATCCCAAAATGACCACAAGCTATTGCCGTCTTTCCTCAGTCACTCGCAATTTAAAGAATGTTTTAGCTGACCCTTTGTGCATTGGCCCCCAACACCCGTCAACGGGACCCAAAGCTCCCCCATCCTGCCCAACTGGGAAGGAGTGTCACTCGCCACAAGTACCAGAGAGTCTCCGGTGGGTATAAACACCACATGCTGAGAAGACTGCTTTCTGCTCTGATGTCCTGCCCGGGTACACCTTATGGCCCCGCAGTGCCAGTGGGGTGTGCGTCGCTGTGTCAGCCACGTCTAAGAGCACCATGTGGCCACTTTTCCAGAAGGATCTTATTTTTCTCTCTTCCCTCAGCGTAACAGGAACATTTTGGCCATGGCTCAGGCTTTCAGTGCTGCCTGTAACAAGCCAGCCACAGGCGCTACATTTATGATCCCTCTGACACCTGAAGCCTTTTTTTTTGCATACCAAGGATTACCCCCCAAATAAGGAGCATCAGGTTGAAAAATACTATCTTTGTGCTTATATATAAAACATATATATTTATCTCTCTCCCAGTCGGTCCCTAATGACTCTGCTCCACAGGCCAAAGTCTTTACATTTCAAATGACTGTCACCTGGGCTTTTAAGAACACAGAGCCCGCGGATGGGGGGGGCACAGTGGGACCCAGCTTAGCGCCCCAGGCTACAGCCGTACTTATTAGGCAGCCGACACGCCGGGGAGAACGGGGAGAACGAGGCCCCTGTCACCTGAGTGGAACTGGAGCCTCAGCCTCTGCCGACTCGGCCTCTAGAGGCCGTGACTCCCTCGCGGCTCCCGGCAAAGGCTGCTGGTGCCGGCTGTGAGGAGGGGAATCGCCGCTCCCCTGTCTTCCGTTGTGTTTGGAAATGAGACTTTTGCTGGAGGTTGTGCACATGTATATGGATTTGTGTGTGTGTGTGTGTGTTCCCAAGCAGCCTTGTGCATTTCATCGCAAAAAAAAATCTGTCTGTAAACACCTGAGCTATCGATCCCTCTCTCATGTTATTCCCCTGTCATGTGAGCTCTCTGTGGCTAGAGGGCACTGTGGTCCCAGCTCAGCGAGGCGGTTTGTGCTCGAGACTTCCTGCAGTGGGCCGAATCGTAACATGCTACGGACACACTAGCTCTGGTGTGAGTGTTAGAGAACTCGTCAGGGATGAGGAGGCTTGTTTTATATGGAATAATCGTATAAAACAGGGAGCAATGACCTGGCTTTGGAATTTGGAGTTTTATTTACATTTTCTTAAGCTTGACCTGGCTTGGTCTGCCAAACAAACAAACGCCTCAAATAATCAGCTTTGCGGTATTAACAAAATAAGTAAGCCAGTACTGTGTGAGTTTTCACCCAGTAAAAATGTCTTCACTTCTGGATGCTACTTAGCTCACAGAAGGAACAAAGATGTCGGCCCCTGGGGAGAAGGTCCAGCGGGGGCTGCCGGAGATGGCCTGCCCATTGTCACGGAAACGTGGGCGGGTCCTCAGAGGCCAGAGCGGGGAGGGGTCACCGGGGCAGGACCGTGGACAGCAGGCTGCTGGGGGTGGGGGGATGCTGCTAGTGACTGCAATTGACCATCGCTGACCGATAGCAGGAGTCCCAGGCAGTGGGTCCAGCTGGCAGCCGGGCCCAGGAATCGCGGCCCAGCTGCTCCCTGGCGCCTGATGTGGAGGTGCAAAGCCGCAGTGTGGGTCTATGTGATCTTCAGCGCGTTAGACTCCCCCCTAGCTCCTCTGTAATCTGCTCTGGAGCACTGAGCTTCGCTTGGGAGTGACATTCTCACTCGCGACAAAATGTGGCTCCCAAAATATGAGCCTGATAAATGGCAGCGTCCTTTCTGTGGATTGGTTGCAAAAAAATTCCAAAAGCCCAATTCCTCAAGCAGAATCCTTTATAGTACAATGAAAATGACAAAGGACTGCGTTCTTATTGACTCTATATTTTTTTAACTGCGTAATTTTTTAATGCTTTGAAATGTTTTCTCTGAAAGGAGTGTAGCTAAAACGGAACAGGTGTGGTTTCCACACCTCTCGTGACTTGGGAAGCTTTGGGGCCCCCCCCCGCCGGTGGCTGACGGTGAGGGGCCGGGGGCCCTTAGCCAGGTGCCGGAGCTGTCCGCTTTTTGAGCCCCCCCACAGGTCAGCCTGAGCGCATTCCCAGTACGGCAGCTGGCCCCAGGAGGGCTGGGATCCAGTGCCGGAGGGCGCAGACCCAGCTGCACTGCTGAATTACGTTCTTCCAGCAGTGGCAGGTTTGGTGCTGGGGGGAGTTGGGGTGGGGATTGGGGAGCGTGGGGGGATATTGATTTTGGAGCTGGCCGAGTCAGACCTCACGTTGCCGTCTGTCTTGCTGGGCTACAAAAGCCGGGCTGGAACAAAGGCAGGAGGGGGGAGCATTGAAACACAAAAGGAGAGCCATTACCTAACGCTGCTGTTTCCAGAAAGGAGCGACTGGGTGGAGAGTGCGACGCAGGAGAACCGGCCTCGGGAATTAAGAGCGTCCCCCGTTCCATCAGCCGGAACGACGGGCCGTGCCACGCGGCTAATTAGTGCCCCTCCCCCCCATCGAGCGAAGGCGCTGGAAGCGGTCGCATGTCTGTCAGGCAGGAAAAATGGCTCCAATTTGTGAGTCAGCTAGATGAATGAGAGGCCAGAGTCTGCTTGCGCGGTGCTTTCTCGCCGGAACCCGGATGTCCTGCCTGGACAGTGGGGGCTGGTTTTCAGTCATCGATGGGGGAGCTTCCGCAATGTAAGACATTAACATACCCCACATGAGCAAATATCTGCATCTTCTACCAGGAGAAGTGTCCCGGTAATAAGAGGATGCGTGAAATGGCGGGCAGCCTGTTCACGCTGTTATATCAGACCTCAATATGGGAAACATGCGATGTTTCATGCGAGTCCAGCACCCGCTGTGTGGGTCGCAAGTGTGACTCCCCTGGCTTGGTCCTCAGTGGGGACCTGGAGTTAAGGGGTGTTTCTCAATACCGAGAACGCAAAGACCATAATTGTGGTCTTGGCAAGACCGGTCTTGCTAACTTGGCTCCCATGAACAAACTTGGGGCGCAGTGAATCATGGGATTGCTATCGTTTGGTGAGGATGGAATCGATGTATCCTTGATATTTTGGGGCAAGGCAAGAACGACATTCAGGGTTTTTTTTTTTTTTTACCGTACTCTGTACTTCTGTTCTTGAGTTTTGGAACTGCTCTTCGGCAACAGAAGATGACGTAAATCAGGTACATGAGAACACAAGTACGGTCAAGTACATGTATTGGGAACCAGCCTAGGATGCCTCTGCAGTGCCGTGTCTTCTGCAACTTATCAGTGGCCATCATGCCTTCTCTGACTTTCACCAGTTAGTCAGAATTCAAGGTGAAATGTGACGTGTTGCACATATAGAATAGAATAGAAGTGTGAGTGTAAATCTGTAATGTGAGCAAGGAATGAACATCAAATGCTCGTCGCTTCCACCGTCTCTGGCCTCTCTCCCCATCTTCCTCATATTCACCAATGTTCTCCGGCGTGTTCTGATTCTGATCTTTGTGGATCTCTGTGATGTGCCATCCCGGGAAAACCTGTGCCGTTTGATTGCAGTTTAACAGATATAAATGCCCATCATTACAGAAGTGACAAGCATTTTTCTGCTCATTGGGAAATTGGTAGCCTTTACTGAAATATTCCACCCACCTCAATGGTGATAAATGGGAGAAAGCGATTTTCTTAAGGCTATTATATGGCAGGAAACCTGCTGCCTTTCTCTGAGGCCGCTGGAAAAATCAATATCTCAGGGTCAATTACAATATTTGAGTCACGTGACTCTAAGACCAAAATACATCTGCTATATGAAACACGTCTACGGTCAAGTTTATACTGTAACTGTGGACAGACGCACTTTTATTACTGTTTTTACTTATGGTGATGTTACGAAAGAGGATGAGGATGAGGCTGAGGGCAGAAGGTCAGCAGCTATGCGAGTACACTTAGCTTTTTGGAATCGGCAATGTGCGTCTTTAAATTCTTAGCCTTAAAAGAAGCATATAAATTTTCTAAAATTGATTTTGTCTCCCCGTATCGGCAGTGGGGGTACCGAACGCGCCGTCTCCCCGTAACGGCAGTCTCTATTTGGTAACGTTTGGTAAGTTGTAGACAGTGTGTGGCTTTCTAAGGGCAAGTTACTGTATTCATACACATTTTCAAATCACATCTAAGCAAGGCTATTATTTCTCCCTGCAGAATAAGCCGTGGTGCTCATGGTAAATCCATCCAATCGGGGGGGGGGGGCTATCACACGTGGGCCTATTGAGGGGGCCTGGGTGATTGCTTCCATGACACAGTTTAACCAAAGCGTTTAACAGGAATGCTGATTCAGATTCGCCTTCCTCGACCTCAGGGAAGCGAATGGTGCAACAAGGTGTCAGGATTTTTTCAGATTTGCAAGCACTGCCATTCGAAACATTTCCCGGGTAGAGAAACTAGCCTGCCATCTATATTTTTAGTGTGCTCCTAACTACATACTTCCCCTGAAGCCAGAGACTATCAGAGAATACTATGGGCCTAGCTGGTTTTCTATACGATGTCACTTCCTGTATGTCACATCCTGTTTGTCTGCGTCAGGCAATCTATCTGTGTTCATAGGACAGCTTCCTGTGTACCTGGGTCTTTCTCAATATGTGTACTTGACCGTACTTGTGTTCTTGTGTAGCTGTTTGACGTCATCTTCCATTGCCGTAGACCAGTCCTAATACTCAAGAAGTACAGAGGACAGTAAAAATCCCCAGATGTTGTTCTTGCCCCACCCCAAATATCTGACCTATCCGACCTCTGCGTTCTTGGTATTGAGAAACACCCCCCTGTGTGTGCTGCGTGCTGTGTGCTTGGGGGGGGGGCACAGCAGTAGCTGTGAACATCAGTCGATCTTTTGCGAAACCTTAGCAAATCCAGCAGTATCCATGTTAATTGGACTAGTTGGCTCGTTAGGCTTCTATGGGGTCAGCAGAGTCGAGTTTGGGTTGGGAAGTAACAGAGGAGGATGAGAGGCAGACGGATTGTCAGCTTCTCTGTATTTGATTTCACTGTGATTTGTTTTGTGTATGTTTCTTTCTTTGGTTTGCGCGTCGAATGCACTTTGTTTTTGGCTTCTTTCCATAATAAATTCTATGATGCATTGTATGAATTCTATGAGCTATGGAGACCCATTACTGTCAATATACTGTACATCTGTTATACACTGGTGTTGTTCTCATATACAGGAACTGCATACTGTATGTCTGTGAGATGCTGACGGGCCTTTATGGGAATACTGTGTGCATGTACGCCCTGCCAGGGGCTTCTCATTGGACCACACTAGGTCCACCACATAAGGCTGATGTGCCAAACTGAATTCTGTATGTTTGAAGGCTACATTAATTTAAAAAAAGGGTTTGAGGTAATTTATTAAGTCATTTTGACTCGACTCAGTTGTTTTGCTTAATGTTTTTTTTTTTTGTAGCACTTCGCGGGTTGTTTCAGTCTTTCTCACCTCCACAGAAACACTGGATGTAGGCCATCTTGCCCTGAACGTGGGCAGCAGCCAGTGAGCTCAACAGCACCCCCTGGCTGCCAGTCAGATGACAATTAGGGGATCAGAATTAGGCAGATCTTCTCATGTAAGCTCGTGTCAGCCTCTGCTCTCAAGTCTTTCAAGGCCTGAGGCCTTGCTTTTAGTGGCTGCAGTGTTTTTGATGACTTGGAGACAGAGGCTTTACTTTGCATCTCGCAAACACCTGCTGGGTCTCCTGGCAACGAGGCCCCCCCCTTTTCGAGACGGGTTCTGACATCTGCAGGGGATTCAGGGCATCATGGGGACCTTTTATCTTCACTTTTCCCCTGCATAGCTGTGCAGTCTGTGCTCTCAGCAGAAGAAGGAGCCCTGGAAGAGCTGCTGGAAACAATATGGCCCAAGAGAACCAGAGGTCTCTGGGATGGTCTCCCCTGTGACAGCACAGCTCCCTACACCTTCACGCGTCTTTTTCCCGCCGCTGGACGTTGGGGGGGGGGGGGGCCGACGAGGCTCTGTAAACGAAAGCCGCAGCGCTGGGGGCTCTGCTCTGCCTGTGGCCCCCCCCTCCTTACGACTTCTGTC
>JAODLC010000021.1:14583822-14600524 GCA_026781145.1 Hippopotamyrus pictus
GCCTCCCTGTAGGAGAACGCTTATAAGGACACAAATGACAATAAAGGCATTTATAATGATAAATATTTCTTTTACTGATATCCCTCGCTGATGTTCGCTGATGTCATACATGTCCGCACACACACACACACGCACACACACACACACAAAGTGTCCATGTATTCATATCTTTGTAGGGACTACCTGTTAATTTCTGTGGGAAAAATCCCAACAATGACAACCCTAACTTAACCATACAAAATAAAAGATTTTTGGCTATTTTTGATTGCAGGCACAAATGTCTGTCAAACTGAGGAAATCTGGTCCCCATAATGTAATAATCACAAACACACACACACACACACACACACAAACATGGCTATTGGAGCAATCTGTACTGACCCTGCCGCTTTAAGTAGTGGCCTCCTCTTTTCCCAGAGCCGTGCTCTTTGTGGTAAATCTCGTGGACGGGTCCCTCTTTAAATGGGGAGATTGGCAGCTCGGACGGCAGCCATCTCCATCACCGTGAGGACTGGGCTCTGCCTGACGTTCGCTCCGGGGGGACCAAGCCTCCCGACCTTCTGGCAGGAGCGGGGGTCACTTGGAGGTGTAACCTGAGAGCGGGGGAGGGAGTGGGAGGCAGGAGGGAGGTGCTGTCTGTAAGCCGCGGGATTGACCCCAGACCTTCTCAGACGGCGCGTGCCGTGGACAGGGCTAAGCACAGAGCTGGGGGCTGATGGACAGGGAGGCAGAACGGTCCCGCGTGACGGACACTCTGTGCATGACACCTGACACCAGGCTTTAGGATATGACCAGGCTTTCCATATGAGGCATTTTACAGTGCAAAGGTCAAGGGTCAAGGAGCAGCCTGGCACCTGGCAGTACCACACAGTGACGTCCTTTACCACCCATACAAAAACTGTGAACCTGCATGCACTTTGCACATTCACCTGTTATTGACAAGTTTACACTTCCTGTTCTTCGTCTTTTTGGTCTTCGCCTGCTACTCATTTAATCCAAACCCCTGGTGAAACATTTCCGCTGGTGCCTGGGACAGCGTGACTGCCACACTGTGTTTCTGCTCTGCCTTTCAGGATTACAGGCTCGTACTCCTTAAGACAGCCTTTGAAGGATAATTTATTAAGACATCAATACAAGTACTTAATTGTAGAATGACTATTGACAATGCCTTTAAACAATTCTGCAAAAGCCGGGTTTACCTAATGAAAACTGAATACCCAGCCTGTTTCTTTTTGAGGAATAAATCACTTTTGGTGATTACTGGGGTACTGTGGGCAAAAGCCGAATCGTTTGTTGATGTTTCTGGATGCTTTTGTGATCCACTGAAGGTCTGGCACATTACTGTGTCGTTTGACTTTCCTTTTTGTGCGAGAGCTAACTGGTAACTGTCATGCTACTCAGACTAAATGTCAATACAATCATAAAAATGCTGGGAAGAATGTAACAGCTTTGATTTCTCTGACTGCATGCTGCACTGCTGCGAATCAGTTCCGTTTCAAAGAAAGAAGGGTCCTGTATGATGTGTCCCCCAAAGGCAGGCAGCTGTCGCAATTATCACTGCATATCGTGAACTGGGGCGGCAGTTATAAGTAGGAGATTCACTGATGCCAGCGGGGACGCTGACGTCTTGTAATGAATGTTGTGTATGTCATCGCTGGGGGGGGGGGGCTTGTTGTCCTGTAGCACTTGGCACCCCACAACAACGTCAATACGCACCTGAGCTTCCACTTCAGCAGCCGGATGGTCGGCTGTTGACACATAGTGATGCGTGTCTGCAGTGTGGCCGTGCTCAGGCGTGTCCCAGCGAAGCTCTGTGCTGCCAAGTCTCTTATAAGTTCGGGGTTCCCAACCTTTTGATGGCGCTGTGTAAAAAATTCACAGTAAAACTTGTCGACCAGGAGCTGATCGATCGGTGGGACAGATTTAATAAGCTTTAAAAGTTTCCCTTTCTTTCATATTCAATAAAGACACCTGATCGTCAGGGTTCGTTAAAAAAAGGTGTGGCTTTAAAATATACCATTTAAGTTAACCAACCCACCCCCCCTCCTCAAAAACAGCATTCTGCTGATTGGCGGTTGGGAGCCCCTGTGACACAGGGAGTTCTCCACCCACCAAGGAGGTTGTTCCCCATCAACTGCTTTTTTCCCATCATGCAGTGCAGACCGAACATGTTCTGTCAATGACTGATCAAGGGGCTTTAGCAGTAAAATACCTATAAGTCTGTTTTGAAAATCTTAATCAAACTTTATGAAAATTAATAACCTTTGAACTGCTGAATTCTTTGGAGGATATTAAAGTTGGAAAATGAAAATCTGGTCCATCTGCCAAAGTCTGTAGTATGTTGGAGTATTTTGATGAAATATGTATGCATGTATTTAATTGGCTTGATAATGTGTTCGTTATCGTTGCTCATGGTGTGAGTGAGATATTTTAAGGGGAGTCTAAAGAGAGCCGTTCATGCTGCCCTGAACCTCCACGCAGCCCCACTTAATAGCAGCTCTGCTCTCTCCCCGGAAGGTTCTGCAACACGATCCTGCGGCCCCCAGGGACACGGCTAAACCCATTAAACTCCGCCCCACAAGCGACCCTGGCAGCTGTCACAGCCCCAGTGATTAATGGACATCTCAAACCTTCCCAGAATGCTCCCCTCCTCAGCAGCGTGTCACGTCAATTCCCCCCTCCAGTGGCCGCCCTCCTTGTAAATCCTTCCCAGAATGCTCCACTCCTGAGTCACCAACCTTGCCACAAATCAGAAGCTCCATCCACCTGGCCCACAGATTTCATTTTCCAGAATTTTAACATACTCTGTAGTTTCCATCCGTAACTCTTGGCATGGTTTTCCTTCTCCTG
The DNA here is from genome assembly GCA_026781145.1 of Hippopotamyrus pictus. Taxonomy (NCBI): domain Eukaryota; kingdom Metazoa; phylum Chordata; class Actinopteri; order Osteoglossiformes; family Mormyridae; genus Hippopotamyrus; species Hippopotamyrus pictus. The sequence goes on from JAODLC010000021.1 coordinate 14,586,673, forward strand.
GGGGATCCTGTAAGTGCCTTAACCTTATCTACCAAACTTGTCCCATTGCTGGCCATTCTGCTTGCTTCCTTGTTCTTTATTGTGCGATCTGTCTCTGTTCCCCAAAAGGACAGTCGAGCCACACTGTCCTGAGCCAATGATGCGGGTGCTCTTGATGTGATGTCATCCGCCTTTTCCAGGTCATCATTTCAGAAAGATGCACCAATCAGCTAACGGCAGTACTTTGTACAATTCAGTAAAGCTATCAGTGTTTTTAAACTGACCTGAGAACAGTTTGAGGTCTTGTGGCTCACGCAGTCAGTCGGCTCTGTACTGGAAGTTGCCGTCCCCACATTCTGTGCTGACTAAGCAGTGATCTCTGCTGGGGGCTCATTGCCTTTGCTGAGGCTGTCTGAGTGTCACGTTCACCGCTTGAACCAGCCAGGAGCGCTGTTTTCTGCATTTCACCAGTTACTCGTCTTCGCAAGGTTTTTGTTTGCTTTCCTGGTGTCTCTGGCTTTGAAATGGGGATGATAAAGCTCAGCTTGCATGGAGAGGAGAGGGTCCCCACACAGTTCAGCCATTTTTACGGTCAATTTTTTGTCGCCTAGATTTCAAAATACCTCTTGCTTTGTTGCTTTTGTTGTTCAGCCCCCTTTCCTGGTTTTCTCCAGTACGACACGTTTGAGTCCATCTCTTGTACTCCTTGTTCTGCAACCACCCGGCCTAACAACAGCCTGGTCAGATACCTGTTTCCAGTGATCTACTGTGCAGTGGTCCTGGGCACCACCGGCCGCCAAACCTGGCATTGTGGGCTGCCATTCGGGGCATCCAGCCTTGAAGTCTGTCGGATGCAGAAGTCAATGAGATGCATTTTAACTGAACGCTTTGGGCCCTGTGCTGTGACGCCTTATTACTGTTTAAAAGTGTTTGACCGCGGTACCCTCTAAATTAAACCCCACATAAAGCCGTGTCCATGTTTGAGGCACTCCAGTGTCCCTGCGCCCATGAAGAATGAGATTTTTTACATTTTATATGCCTTCCTGCGCTGATCACCCAAGGACAAGGCGAGCATATATCACTACTGTGAAAAGTGACAATGCTCCTTGGATTTCCACAAGCAGCTCATAAAATGTTTATATAGTAACCTGTCCAAACATCATAACATGAGCTTTTTTTTACTAGGTAAGATTAAGATGGTTGGAGCCAATATGATTTTTCTCTGTCTAACCCAAAGGCTCGGAGACCACGATTACTTTCCCAGAGTGAGCAGTGGCTCCTCTCGATGTAAATTACGCACCGTCCAGTCCCCAGCTGACCTTGTGCGACATTGCGGGATGAGTGACCACTGACGTGGCGCAGGCTCACCGCCCCCATTAACTTGCCGCCGCTGTCACGTTTGTGAACCGACGGGAGCTCATACTGAGAGATCAGCCTCTTGTCCTCAACGTGCATAATTATTCTGCGGGAGCCCATCACTGAGACGTTCATGCTAAGCTGTGGCCGAGTACAAGCGCCAATCAGTACAGTCAGAATGAGAAAGGTGTCGACACTGCAGTCTATGTCACAGTCAGGGTTACATTCACACTCATTTAGCAGACACTTTTGCACAAAGCAGCATAAAAGTGAGGCAAATAGCACATAACAAACATACAACTTTCAACAATTCAGCTAGTTATAAGTGCGGCTTGGCTGAGCTTCCAGTGAAAACACAGATACAAATGCAAGCAGTATAGGGACGAGAGGTGTACAATGTCTTCCAAACCAATCTGATAAGACTTTTCATATCAGCAGAAAGTACAACATGAGGAGCATTCAGGGAACATAGCGTAGAATGGGAACTAGCAGAGGTGCTCATGGAGCAAGAGGGTCTCTCTTCTTGAAGGCGGAAAGCCATACTTGAGAAGCCCTCCATACCATTGATCTACAACAGTAGCAGGGATGCTAGCTTTGGTCAGCTCACTGGCATGACATTTTCAGTTCAAGTCTGCGTACACATGCACACGCATTCACATGTATGTAACAGTTTTATTACCTTGTAAATGGACTGTAGGGTTTGCTGACTATCCCAATGAATTTGATGTATTTAATTTTAGGTTTATAACGGAATGAGACAGATTTGCTGTAAGATTTCTTGCGTCACTGTGAGAGTCTGAAAGTGCCACGTCAGATGTGCGAGAGTTGGTGATCCGGCAGTGACAGTCCGTTTCTGTAACAATGTAACTACATTTTGGTAGCTAGGTATGTCTGTCAAAGGCCGGCATTTGACTGGGCTAATCACCATGACTCCCGCTTGCAGGGGGCGCCTCATGGACAGATGAATATGTACAGATTGTGGCTGACCAGTGCAGCCTCTCTGATCGGGGGTGGCAAGTCTGCTGTGACAGCGAGACGTACAGTAATGTTCAGTGTGGGGTGAAAACCCAGACAGGGACGCTCCAGTGAAGCTGTCCAAGCTTGAAGCTAAATCAAATTCCTTGACAGGACTATCTCCTGAGCGCTCAGATCAAAAAAAAAAAAGGGAGTAGATTAAGTGGATGAACTTTGACCCCTCACCTCTGAGCTTTCTAAGCCAATGTACAAATTAAAAAGAATCAATACTGCCAATCAATGAGAAAATGTTTTTGGTCTCTAACTAGACAATGTGTTCTGACAGGACAGGAGGGGCTGGAGCAAAGTGGGGGAGGCAAAGAGGGGAGGTAGGGGGGAGAGAGCTGGTGAGAAATTTGGTTTGCTGCTGTTCTGCTGTCCTTCTTTGGCTTGTTATAATGTGGCTTTACTGATGGGCTGCGTGTTGTCTTGCGTCATTCATACTCGTTAGCCCCAACAAAATCTGTCGGAATCACATGGGGTGACTGAATTGGTTGTTTTTGTGCTTTTCTCACAGCGCGTTCAAATATTCCTTCTTCGACAGCCTTTCCAGGCACGAGGATGAGTAGGCAAGTCAACGTGAGACGGTGATTCTGTGTTTTGTGTGTCTTCATAGCATAGGGTATTCAGAAAGGAAAATCTGTCAGGAAAGATCTGTCTAAGTATTCTTAACGGAAGACCAAATCAGCGCCTTATGAGACAGCACACTATAAACTATGCAGTAGTTTTTTTAAGTTTAAAAGTCTAAAAGCTGTCAGTGGGGATTTGCTCCATTCACATAATTTAAATGGTAGAAAAATGACAGCAATCACTGAGCTGTGGAGCGGTGATGGGTGATGGATGGGGCGTTCTTGTAACACAATCCAAATCGAATGAGTCTTCTGCACACCGTGAAAAATGCCAGCATGGAAATTCACCCCGGAGTCTCCCTTTACCTTCCCAATTACTCTCGAAATGTTTTAGAGCAGAACTGGAGGGCGATGGATCTATCTCTCATGTAAATTGGAAAGTGCATCTTTTTTTCTGGTCCATTACCATGCAAATTGATTGGTCATTTAGCCTGCTTTTATTTCGGTGATGTCATCTGAAAGTGGTACCTGTAACAAACCTCCTCATGGCCCCCCTCTTTGACACTGGACTCAGCTTACAGTGAGTTTGGTGGTGTTCTGGCCTGTGTGCCCTACAGTACGTGTGCTGGGAGCCATCAGCTTGAACAGGAAGCACCGTGCGCTACAGTGAGCCACTGTGTCTCCCCAGGCTGCGGAATCGCAGCCTCCGAAAGCACCCCGACCGAGTCTTTAAGCCGCATGAACGTGTACCACATGTTCATGGTTAAATACATAATCTGTTTGTCAGGTCCTCAGTATTAGAAGTCATGCAAGTTGAATTGACATTTAAAATTCTCATTGTAATGTCTTAATTAGTTTGAGAACCTTCAAAAAGTATTATAACATTTATAATGATTGACCTGTCATCTCAAAGTCTTATTACCAGCTGCACCTGGATGGAAAGGCATTTGCCGTTTCTGCTACTGCATAATTGTGTCTAATATAGCAGTGCATGGGCTCCTGTATATTAAGGGCAATGGGCAGCTACAGTGAAAAGCACAGCCTCTCCCTCGCTGCCTGCTCATGCTAACGGCCTGGGCCAGTCTTCACGCTTACTGCTCTGCTCGTGATACACACTCTGCTTTTCCAAAGGTGTGGTATTATCTCTGCCTCTGATAAGGACGTCAGTGAGATGCACCTAAAGAGGACCGCAGACTGAGGGGGTGTGGCCTGCAAGCTGAGCTGAGGCCAATGGCACGTTGTGTTAGGGCAGCAGTTTTCAATCCTGCTCCTGCATCACCCCCCACCCCAGAATGTTTTCATTCCAACCCACACTACTTTCAACCTGCCACAATTATTATTACCCATTAAGGACCACGTAAGCCCGGTTAAGCGAGGGTTGGAATGAAAACCTTCTGGCGGGGGAAGGGGGCACCAGGAACAGGAGACCCACTGCGTTAGGGTGTCTTTGGGGTTAGTTTACACCATGACGGAAGCCCCAGGCACTGCCATCCTTCACATTTTCCCACTGTAGCTGGTAAACAAAAAAAAATCACTGCACCCCAGGGTGCAGTGGACAGGGGCAATTCTCAGGCTGGCACGTACAAAGGGGTCTGTAACTCAGACAGAGGTGCCACCTTATCATTACCCAATTATGTTGTGAATCAGTGGGTGACTGGAGAGGAGTCAGTCCAGGGGCCAATCAGCTTTTAGCTGCAGTCACGACCCTGTGGTCCCACCCCTGTATACGCCCCGCGACTCTTTAAAATGAGCTTTGTACTGGAGTTAATCCTACAGTGTTTGTCTATGAAGATGGCAAGAATCCTACCATAACCTTCAAGGAAACATTCAAAGTGTATTTCAGACATGGTTTAGAGCTTTAAGATCCTTTCTATGCATGTACAGTGTACAGTCCCCCCCCACCCCCCCCCCATAGTGAGTAGCCGGTTTTGGCCCCGACCAGCCGCCCGGTGATGTGGGCACAGATGGGGCAGGGAAGCCCAGGGGATGGTGTTCGGTGCCAGCGGGAAAGCTCTCACCCGCCCCTGGACTTTATAAAATACTAGGGGGTAGTTGCTGCCCCCTAATGCCACCTGAAGGTGACTGTCATTGCAGCCTTTGTCCACGGCTGACCGTCCATCTGCAGGTGGTTTAACACGGGCCTCTCTCCCCACCTTACCGGCTGGGAACTGGTCTTATTGATTTATTGACTGCTGCCAGCCGGCGAACGGGCCCGGTAGGCGGGGCTCTCCCCGCTTCTCCCTGCTTCTCCCCGCTTCTCCCTGCTTCTCCCCGCTTCTCCCTGCTTCTCTCCGCTTCTCCCCGCTTCTCCCCGCTTCTCTCTGCTTCTCCCCGCTTCTCCCCGCTTCTCTCCACTTCTCCCCGCTTCTCTCCGCTTCTCCCTGCTTCTCCCCGCTTCTCCCCGCTTCTCTCCGCTCCCCCGCTGTAGTGCCTCTTTTATTATTTTTTTCCCTTTTCTCCTCTTTCTTGCCCGGCTTGTTAGCAGTCTGCACAGAAGCTGAAACCCGACCATGCGGGAGCACAATTCGGCTGGAGATCAGTTCCACTCTGGCTCACTGTCTCCCCCCCCCCCCACCCACCCTTCACTTTTTCATTTTCTCTCCTCCTTTCCTCCTATTTCTGCTCCTCTCTCTTCACGCTGCTTCTCAGAAATATGGACGATCCGTATGAGCAGCTGTACTGGTAGTGAGATGCAAAAGCTGCATTCTGAGGCTGTTTGATTATTTTGGCGTTTCTGAGCAGATACATATGGACCATATACCTACTTTCTCTTTTTGAAGATATCAAATGCTCTCAATTAAACAAAAGGTTACGGTTGTCATGGCCGAGTTCAGACAGCGCATGCATGCTAAAATGGCTAACATCATGTTTACATACCCCTTGGATCTCTTTCCTCCAAATAAGGAATTTGAAAATATCTGCCTGTCCTCTGATTTAATCTAAAAAGTATTAAGATGCCATATGCCTGTGTAGAAAGTGGGGTGGCCTTTAAATTCACACGGGTGGTTGTAATTTCATGTCATTATGAAAATGCGCCCCTCTTTGTTAGAGCAGGTTGCTCACTGCTGGTGCCTTGAGTCACGTCAGTGTGCACCCGAGCGTGACGCCACACCCTGTCAGCCAGACTCGCTGATGCCTGCCCCAGCATCACAGGGCACCTTTTTTACTAATGTTTTGGTAATTTTTCTTTTTCAAGTTGGATTCAGAGGGGCCGCACTGCTTTGTTTTGGTCACAGATTCCAGAAATGGCATGCTGCAATGCCAAGCTGAGGAAAATAACCTTTGTTGTGTAGGCACACAAGCTGCACATCCTGGCAAGCGCCCCCCCTCAAGCCCCCATGTCCCTGACTCCTCTGCCCCAAACAGAAGGCAACTACGGACCCTGAAAATTGGATCACACGGCTGGACCCATGCAGGCCTCGCGTGCACCGTTGACAGCGCCGATCGATCAATACCTGGTGTGCTACTCTCAGGACTTGCTGGAAATTACACCCCATTTCAGTCCCCCCCCGCCTTCTCACGGTGCACCACCACAGCTGGAGGCTCTCCCACAATGCACCTCTCTCATACACTGCCCCAGACCAGGCCGGCTGTGACAGCTTTAGAGGCACAGTTCCAGCTCTCCTGTTGGGCATCTGGGGACTCAGCGCTGCTGCAAATCCAGCCAGCTCATAACCTAACCAGCCCGATTAACAGACAGCGCTGTCGCAGCAAAGGGGGACAGAAAAACGCAGGACCTTTACATACCTGCTTTTCTGCAACTTTGATATTTATGTGGGTCAGCAAAATGGTCTGATGGTTTAAGCACAGGGACGGTACCCTTAAGCAAGGAAGTATATCTGCACAGTGTCAGGGATTTTCTGTTTAAAGGGTGGGATTGTAAAATATGCAGGTAAGCCTTGTCTGTTTCTAGTTAAAATTTTATTTATCACATAGACGATCAGACACTGCACTGTGGGATGAAATGCTGTTCCACCTGCTGGAGAAAACAGGCAATACAAAGAAAAACAAAACAGTATAAAAATATTTAATGATTTAATTGACTCAATTAAGAACTATCAATTAATATCATTAAACTATGACGCACTGAAATGCTGCCGAAGAAAACCTGGGGAGATATCTCCCGCACAAAGCGATGTAGAGATGCACCTTGGTATCTCTGAGCAGATACCAATACATTACAGTAGATTTTATGTAGTATAGTGCACCTGTGTTTACATTTACATACTAAGCTATACATATCCAGATTTTTTTTTGTTAAAGTACTAGACAGAATGTTTCTTGTGCAGACTTGTTTATATTTTGGAGACATTTTGTTTGACTTTGTATAGTCGTTTTCAACATTCTGTTGTCAAAATGAAAACTTAAGCACTTATTATAGGAGTCTTTCTGAATTCAAATAAATTCCAGTAAAATCAGCTTATGTTGCACTGTATTGATAATATTGATGATGTATTCCTGAATCAAATCATGTCGTATCGGAGTAACATTCCAAATAACACTACATATCAAATCGCAACCTGGCAAAATCAAATCCCGGCCAAGCGCACGATTTACACCCCTAACGTTAACGATGCAGCCACAGCAGGGCTGAATGCACATGAACCATGACATTACATTCATTTAGCAGACACTTGAGTCCAAAGCGACGTACAAGTGAGGTCGGCGAGCCTTACAGTGACACGATTGCTCTGCTGATGACAGGATTCAAACCCCTGACCTTCCGGACACAGGTGCAGATCCCTAGCCTCCAGGGTACTTCATACCTCAGTTCCCAGATGGGCAGCTTGCTCTGCCGATGCCTGGAGCAGCAGGTTACCTGTAGGCCTTGCCAGAAGACGGCTGGCAGACCAGTATGTCAGGAATCAGGCTACGGGCCTCCTCTCGGCTCCGTGTGCGCGTCTGAGACAGGGCTGCTGCTGCCGGCCGGTTAAAGCACCACGTCGGCTGGCCTAAGGAGGAGCCATTAGAAACCTCAGCTCTCCCTTCATAGCCTTTATGGTCCATGCAGTGTTTCAGACTCTCTTGGCAGTAGCTTCCTGGTTACAGGAAATTGCAGCTATGTAACGATGCAGGTTTCTCTCCATTCTACAAACACTGACGACAAACCAACACAAACTCATCAGAGAAGGTAAACCAGCCTGGTAGTCAACAGCCTCGCGTTCGTGAGGAAACGGGAAGCCTCAGGCTGGCGTCCCAGGGCACTGGGAGGAGAATTCCTCTCTCGTCTTGCTGGCCCCCATGTGAAGCTGAGAGCTTTGCCCACGCAGTGCCGCCTCTTTGGAGAGAGGCACGCTCACCCCAGGATCCCCGTCCCGGCCCTGGCAGCCGTGGCCGAAATCACAGCATCTCCAAAGTGCCTTGGAGCAGAACCTGCCACTTTCCAGTAATCTGCACCTCACCCTGCCGCGCGGCTCGGACTGCAGGCTCTTTTTCTGCGCACTTGCTTTTTCATTCACAGACTGCTAACTGCTAACATTCAGGTGGCGACTGACCTTATAACTCAGCGCCTCTCTAGTTCACTCTGTGTCTTTCATTATCAGCACAAGCCAGGCTAGATCAGCATAATAGGCGCTGTGGCCTCCAGTGGAGATGGTGACAGTTAACTATAGGAGGAATAGGGTTGGCAGCTTTTCCTACCGCTATGAATATAACATGTTTGCAAAAATGGTTTAATCCCCCCCCCCCCCCAAAAAAAAAAAAACTCTGAGTGTCCCAGTTTTCCACAAATCAAAGGTTATGCAACAGGAGGTTGAGTTTCATCCCAATGAAGCAGCACAGTAATACACATGAGAAGGTAATTTTGCTTTACAGATGTGAATTCAGGCTCCCTTTGCTTTGCATAAATATGCAGCAAAATTTACATGTAAATGTTAAGTTTGAGCAATATAAGTAAGTCATGCTGCAGAGACTTCTAACTGTCTTATAATGTCCATATTATTTGAGCCATTCAATCCCCCCATTAGACATTACTGTGATATTCTAAGGTCTGAGCAATTTTCTAGGAAAAATACTACATTATCACTGTGATTACCGCATCGTAATTCATTATTCCTTGCTCAAGGCCACAGTAATCACAGAAATAAATGAGTTACATACATTTAACTTAAAACATAAAATGTCCCCAGCTGGAGGGAAATAAAAATAAAGTGGATTTAGAACAACGGCAATGTATTTTTCTGAAAAATGTTATTTTTAACTGGGTTACGTGAGGAGAAAAAGTAATGATTCTTCTGTAAAATGTATGTATTGCCTTTGATTGGGTCGTTACTGTTGCATGATGGGATACCTTTAGCAGAACGGAATTGATTTTTAAGCTTTCTGTGCATTAGCTTTAAAATATATAATTTCATTTGCAGAGTCATTTTTGATCAGTGAGGGCAAAACACAGATTTTAAACTATTTGGATGTTAACAACCTTCTTTCCTCAAGAGCGGTTTAAGCCCTTTTCGTCTAGGAGGAATCCGTTTTTAAGTTTTAAGTCGTCAGCGGCATTGCGAGAGTTTTGGCGTTTTATCGGCAGATTTTGATGCTCTGTTGCATATTGTAGCATTCGGGTTTGACTGACCTGAAGTGTGTTTTGAGAAGAGTTTCCCATGGTAATATCTTTGCTGGTTAACGGAGGCTAATGTGTCGTCTTGTTAATGCGGCTGATGCTCTTTCAGGTCCTTGTCTGCGGTTAGCGTCCCGCGCGCCGGCACTCCGCGCGGAGCTCGGCACGCGCAGCCATTAACAGCACTTTGCAAAACACTTACGCAGTCAAAGAAAATGTTTAAGGTTATTTACCTTGATGGTAAGTTAATATTTGCATAGAGAAAATATGCAAATGAACAGCAATACAAAAAAATAAACAAGAATTTCTTCTGTTCTCTAATTACTGACATCATGCTGGACTGCTAGATGAACATGGCTTCAGTTCCCAAAACCTCTCCTCAGGGGCACCTCAGCCATTCCCTGTATTTGTTACATTTCCCTACCAGCACACTTAAATAATGAACTTTATTAGTTAAATAACTCAGTGAGGTATTGATTAGCCGAACAAGGTGAGATTCTGTTGTGATCTTAGGAGAGGTTTTGAAATGGCTAAGCTGACACAGTCTGACACATACAGTCAACATGATGATCTTTTAAATATTTTCTTTGACTGGCTAAGACTTTTGCAAAGTGCTGTACATTTACTACCAGACATTATATTTTATTAGTAATACTTGTGCACTAATTATTTTAGTCTTATTATAGTGTCCCAGAGGGCAATATTACTCAGGCCTGTAAAGCACAATACTGTTTTATTTAGTTATACAGATAACTAACCCAGAAGGGTTGTAGCTCCCATAATTTTTAGTTGTTCTTCTAGTCCTCCCTCCCTTTGAGGTTTTTATTCTATGACCTTTTTTTTTTAGAGAAATCGTGCAATGTTACTGGGGTAGATAGTCCAGGTTTTTCATGGACGCGTGTCACCTAGTGCCGCTTAACAAATCCAGGATGGTGTTTGTGAAGCGGGGGCTACAGCCCCTGAGAGGGTGAAAGCCTGAGGTCTGCTTCCCCCTCAGCCATTAAGGACACATTTTAGCGAGACCCCTTTTGAATCGCCCCCCCAGGCATCACCTCTGGGGATTTTTCTGAATACAGCCACCGCTGGGCATTTATAATCTCTTCTGTAAAGTGGCCCCGAGCCCCCATACGGAAGCATGCAGTAGGTGTGCATGTTAGCGGGGAGATGCCCCTTCGAGCCCCCCCACTCTGGAGGTGGGCATGCGTGTCCTCAGAGCCCCGGCAAAGGGAACAGGTCCATTTCTGACTGGCTGGCCTTGCTGCAGTTTTGTTTTTTAGTATTTTCCGAAAAAAAAAACAGGAATAGCGTTTTAGATGTAATTGCGCAAGTTCAATACAACAATGAAGCATTTTTTTCGTCATATATTTGTCATTTTTGCTGCTATCTGGATGTCTGATATATTCGTCTAACACCTGCTTGCCTGAAGGGTTTCTTCCAAAATGCCACTGGCTGTCTTTGCCCAAAAGTATCTTTAAAATTCAAACACGTGTCGCCAGCTTCCATTTGCCGATTGTGGATCGAAGCCCTCGGCTCCAAGAATGCATCTGCTGGGCCACGCTCACAATGACACACGCCCACGCCTTGGGGGGCTGTCTGGGGGGGGCTGCCACGCGCCGCGTTCAGGTGCCGCACCTCCCACTGATTGTCTGGTGTTCTGGGCCGCTCCTGTGGAGGCAGAAGGCAGATGGGCAGCCAAGGCTCCCGGTGCCGCTGATTCCGGCTGATTGGATGACCTGTCCAGCACGGCCTCGTGAGACACCCCCAGTGCGGCAAATTAGAGTCCCCGTGGCCTGGGGGGGGGGGGCGGTTAGCCTCTCCTCCCCCACCGCATGCCGCCTTCTGTATGTAAGACCTGCGTGTGGCCATGTTCCCGGGAGTATGCCCTGGCGCGTATAGCCTTCGCTGGACGCCGCAGGCGTGGCGCGGACGAGCGGCCTCTCTGTACAGAGGCGGCACTCTTTCTGTCAGGCAGTCGGTACAGCCGTGGAGCTTAGGCTGCAGGGCATTGCAAAGGTGAGCTTGAGTCATGAGCAGAGGAGCTGGGCGGGATGTGACCGGCATCAAAGCTCAATGTGGAGGGTGACACCCCATACATTCCCTGTCACCACAGCGCCATCCTGGACATACGCGACCCTGAGCGTCTACAGCAGCCTTCTGGCACTCATCTGTTAGCACTATATAAATATCCACCCTTCACTCCCCCACCCCCCACTCCCAATTCCACTCTGAAGGCAATTTAGCCAGCGCAGGAGGAATGAGGAAGGCCAGGCTGGAGACAGGGCGAAGCCACACTTGATTACTGTAATGAAAGGTGCATTGATTCCCATGGATCCATGTGAGAGGGGCAGCAGCTGGGGGCGGGGGCTGGGCACAGGGCAGGGTGTGTGGGGGGGGGGACACAACAGACCATCACACAGAGGAGCCTCAGAACGGGCGCCTTTACCACGCTACTACTTCTGAGTGGGCTCTGTGTTTCACAGAGCATATGTGTGTATGAACCAGTTACGGCAATGGTCATCCCTGTGGTTGACCTTGATGTGCATCCAGCCCGCAAGGCATGCTGGGAAGCCACGGTCATTTGCAAGGGCATTGGAGGTCAGGACTCAGGCCGGCCCAGATGAACCCTTTCATCTGCTCGGTCCTGTAATCTCTCTCTGGATCACCGTGTACCTTATCTTTGTGCCCCACAGCCACACTGAGACGACACAGCATTGTTAAATATATATATATATATATATATATATATAAAGAAATGATCACCTTTTTATCGTAAAATGTCTTCTAAATGCCGTAGGCCAGTGAAGATTTACACTTCTGTCTGAGATGTTTGCGTGTGTGATGTCATCAAAAGGAGCCCTTAGCCTTTTTATCAGTGAGACAGGAAGCAGCCGCTAACGCGCTATGAACATTTCCTGGATTGGGATTCCGCGTCACCCTTATAAATAACCTGTGCATCAGGCCTCATTATGCATCATTTAAACACGGTTTCTTCTCCGCCTTTCCCTTTCTCCTTCCTTCTCTTTTTCTTTAGCTAACGTTTCCTGCTCCTTGCCTGGCTGGAGCTGGCTGTGGTTTATAGCATGATATTGATTTTTTTTTCCCCTCCCTCCTTTCTTTTCTCTGGGATTTTGACAGAATCATAGATCCACTGGAACAAAGAAGGGCGAGCTCCGGTGAGGGGAAAAAAAAGCTTTCATTACACCCTTAACAAATGACCGTTTGTCATAAAAATGAAACTATTTTAACCATAAAAAATTATCTAAAGACATTTTTTATCAATAAAGGAATATTATTGTTATTATTTATTATTGTTTCATTGATTTATTCAACTGGATACTTTATCAAGGGTAATGAATGTAAGACGTAAATTCATTATATTGTATAAAGCCTCAAAGAGCCATGAAACAGTTCCTGTAATGTCCTACAATGAAATAGAACCTGATATTCTTTTTGACACAGCAGTTTAAAAAAAAAAACTTCAGCACTGGATTAAGGTATGATAGGTGCGGTCAAAAGGTATAGCAGACAGCATTAATTAATCTATGAACACATTAGTTAACACATTAATTATCGTGACGGTTTAACGAAGGGGAGACTTAATTCTCAGGACCGGATCGTTCATCTTGCATGAAATGAAGAAAAAGCGTAAAGCTTTTATTGATATGATCCGTCTGTCCCGTTCAAATGGGACACTTTGAGGTTATTATAATTAACTTATGTAATGCAGCCCCTGGGTGTCCTCTTTAAGGGTGTGCTAAGAAATATCCTCAAGATGAAATGACCTTCCATCTCAGCTAGGAAGTCAATGAGCTCACTGATTACTGGGACACACTTTTTCACATTAAACCTCAGTGTGTGGTTAGAAATGAAACAGGTCAAGCAGAAGGACTGCTGAGGTACAGCTGACTTAGTATTTATTCAGGAAGTGATGGAAGATGCCTGCTGGTCTCAGTGTCCTGGGTTCGAGTAACACCGGGTAAAAAAGCAGATAGGATGGTGCATCAGTGTGTGCACTCGCAGAGTGTGATGTTGATGTAAGGGTTGGATTATGGGATGGTGACTGAAGGGAGGGGCTTACATTGCCTTAAATTGTACAGTCCACGTTACACACTACTCGTTTTTTCACAAAGAAAATTCGGTAACACTTTGTATGAATTCCATGTCTACAAAAATTTATGAGCACATTCATAACACATTTTAATGCATTCATAAAGCATTATAAACATGGCTATAAATATTTGTGAAAAGGCATAACATGTTATAGCCATGTTTTTATGCATTTACCAATGCGGTAACACTTTACTTAAAGTCTGTATGCGTAACGCATTACCACAAAGCGACCTCATTAAAGAAGCAGAAGGAAAAAAAAGAACCACGTTTC
>JAODLC010000021.1:14600624-14624786 GCA_026781145.1 Hippopotamyrus pictus
TTATGAATGCATTATAATGCATTATGAAGGTATCTATAATGCGTTACGCATACAGACTTTAAGTAAAGTCTTACCATGAAGGCTTTATGAAGTTCTCATCTATAATGCATTATAATGCAGTATATATAATCCTTCATAATGCAGTACTAAGCATCCTTAATTCTTATACCGACCATTATAATGCATTATGACGGTATCTATAGTGCATTATAGATGAGAGTGTTATTGGAGCTTATGAAGTATTATAATCACCACTATAATGCCTTATACCTGTCAATTGAAGATACCGTAATGCTTTATTAATTCTTATACCAACCATTATAATCCATTATGAAGGTATCTATACTGTACTCCCGACTGGATGGAAAATAGTCTGGGGGCTGTTTTTTTTATTCACCTCGCCTATCCTCATGTAATCCTGTTCTTCTCTGATTTTTCCTATAGTCCCCTGTCTTCCTGACCTGTCTACCCCATAAAATGTGATGTTTGTATATGTATGGTCGGGTTGATGGCCTTCTTTTCGCTGGTACTTGTGACTAGTGACATGGTGAATTGCAACAGCAATAAAGGGAACTAATCAATCAATCAATCTATAGTGCATCATAGACGAGGGCTTTAAGTAAAGTGTTAGCGAATATTTTGATGATAAAAATATACATTGTTGCTTTCTTTTTTTTGCTTTTTTTCATCCAGTCATCTTTGTCCACCATATTTCATTTAATTTTACATTCTTTTCTGCTGTTCAATTTTATAAAATGAGCGCCAATCTGGGAAAATATCAGCTGTTACTATATGAGTAAACAGGATATTTATTTTAAGAAGTAGTAATTTCTGAATAAAAGTGAACAGAGACTCAACAGATAACAGACCAGTTTTGGCCTTGTATGTCATCTTAACGAAGAAAACATTGGAGATTCTGTTACTGTAGGCATATATGTTCAGAGGCAAGATCTCAGGGTCCCAACCATATTTATTCGAGCAGAATAGTAATTTAGCTCAGTAATTCTAAATTCTTTGGAGGTGCCATCATGTAACATAGCAAACCTGAGCAAGTTTTGGAAGCTTTTTGCTATGAAAATACAAGTCAAATGTCCCACCTGCCAATGTAGTCAACATCCCCAGAGTGAAAATCAATAAATATAATCTTCTTAGGACTTTATTAAATCGCATAGCACATTCCTTTTCTGTCCTCATTTTGAGTCTGCTTTTAAAGTCTGTGTGAATACATGACTGGGTAATTATAATACAGGTATTAGTGAATGTTTTTGTTGTCAACTTCCAACAGATTAACCTCTTTAAACTTTTATTTTAATACACCTTGTAGGCAATTATTAATTTGACCGTATATGTGAGTATCAATGTTGAAATTAGCCTTGATACTTTTGTGCTGATCACGGTCTAGTCTGTTAAGATGTAACGTTACAGCAGGAGTTCCATTAGTGTTTTTTTTTCTGAATGGAACTTTATCAGGATCATTAGTTAAGCTGCGAATAGAAAAGTGAAGTAACGCTGTGGTGAATCCCCCGCGTACGCCGATCTGCACGGTGCTCGAACCCGACTCTCTCTCTTAAGACGAAGGGTCAAGATCATATTATAGATTATGCATTTGTAATCTACGGCAGGGTGAAACCAAAGACGGCGCACTGCTCTGGGAGCGGGCTGTCAGTCACCACCTCTCTGAAACCCTCTCTGCTGGTGCAGTGTGTAGAACATGCAAACACGCACAAAGACAATACAGGCACACAACGCAGCCCGCTGGCTAACATGTAAACGCAGCTGTGTCGTCGGCTGCTTAGAGGAATGAGCTCACTCCATCCCTGATCCCTGTTCAGTGACGACACGGGGCTGGATGGCGAGGGAAGAGGGAGTCATTGTGGACTTAGCACGCTGCCGCAGCAGTACTGGGGCGTGTGGGTGGGGGAGGGGAGCAGTGCCGCACTGGTCACTGCCGCGTGCCCTTCAGCTGTCTCCAGTGGCCCTGGCCGTTGACCTTGAGCAGTGAGGTCACAGAGCAGAAGGTCAACCATCTGGCCATTTCCATCTCAAAGATGCTTTCAGGAGGCCGAGGGGGTAGCTGATGCTGAAGCCCCTGACGTACACATAACTAGCAGGGAGCTGCAGATAGACACTGATGTGCAGATACATTCAGTACACATGCTTTCCTCTTACGCTGCCGTCACTTTAAGACACAATCTACACATGCAGTGTGAGCAGTTGTAACATCCAGCTTTCTGATTGGTCAATTTTTATTATTTATTTTCCCACACTACCCAATCTGGTAAACTCCCAAATAAATCCCAACATTTTCTGTATGTGTAGAGCAGGGAAGGCAGCCTGATCCTGGAGTGCCGGTCCGGCAGGTTTTCCATCCTACCTGGTCTTTGATGAACCTCACCTGATCTCTGGCAGATAGGAATCCTCAGGTAGGATAGAAGACCTGCTGGGTTCCTGCCTTCCTGGATCCGGGCTGCCTACCCCTGCCATAGAAGGTGGCCTATATACAGCTATCAGTCAAATGAGGGGGTCTTGAGCTCAGCCCAACAGGTGAGCCAGATCTCAAAAGCCCAGTATAGGCAGTGGTTCCAGACCCCTAAGCCCCAGCCCAGATCAGCGCTCAGTGGCACTGCTCTCATTTTAGGGGCACCTGTAAGCAGATGGGGTGGAGATGACAGGTAGGAAGGGCCCTTTGGGAGGATCTCATTGCCCCCCCCCCCATACCTTCTTTGGTCCGGACTCCCTGGAACCGCCCCGTCTCGGTTAGACACTTGGTTCTGTACGCGATGAGCACAGTGGCTCCTTCTCTCAAGCAGACACTGGCAGTGTGAGCACTTACACCTCCCAGGACCTACGAATCATCAAACACACTGTGACCTCCTGCAACTTCAGGAAGTATGTGTTCGAATCCAGAACATGTTTGGACTCTTGTGTGTAGGAATACAGAGAAAACAATTAATGAAGATGGTACTGATGGATGTTCCTTAGAGTGTCCTGCTGGTTTTGGAGATGCTGGGCTTCTGGTTCACAGTTTGTCCTTCTCACTACCTTCTCCACCCTATGCGGGGAAGGTACTTTTGCTGTAATGAGCTTGTTTCTCCTCAGACTAGCCAGCTTGCAGTACCATAGGGCCTGTTCCTGCTCTGAGCACTACAGGGATGATGGACGTTGGGTGGGGCAGCACATGACGCTGACCCTGTCACAGTTTAACCCATGCAGCAGCACAATGGGCCACCAAGGGCAGGTTTGCAGCTTTTTATTTACTCTGTCCCACCTCTGAGGCCAGCAGGCAGACACACTACCTGACATGCCACCTTCCATTCCTGTTTGTCCTGTACAGGGTCAGGGGGTCTAGAACCTATCATGGGAACTATAGGCACAAGGCAGGGCGAGACCCAGCAGAGGGTGCCAGCCCATCGCGGGGCACACACACGCCATTCACACCTATGGCGAATTTGGCTATTCACATATTTTGGACTGGTGGGGGGGTGGAAATCATAGAACATGGAGAAACTCCACAAGGACAAGGGGGGGGGGGGGACATGCAAACTCTACACACAGAGCTGAGGAAATGACGTGAGCCTTGGTCTGGCGAAGCGTGAGGCGACAGTACTAACCGCTGCGCCACCATGTGGTCCTGATGCGTCACTATTCAGCCCAGTGTGTAAAGCAATAATATAACATGAAACATGTAGCACAGTTAGAGCACAACATTGTCCTCACTAGAACTAAAGAGTGTCTCAGAATTATAAAAACCCGAGTGAAAATATGGCGGCATGAGGCAGGAGGTCAGACGTGCAGTGATGTCAGCCGCTCCACGCGTAAAATTTGGATGCGGCCAGCGTCCTGTACATGACAAATGGATATTATTACTCAGAAAATGTCAATAGTCCAATACCAGGAATTACATGACCTTGGAATTTTGTAATCTCTCTCTTAAAAGGTGATATGTTCTGTCTGTGCTGTTGGGGCTAATGCTGGATTACCAAGAGATATTACCAAAACTCCCGTATTTCAGGGGGGGCCGTAAAAACAAGACCAAAACTGGGTTCTGACGCAACAGAATAATACAACTTATTTTAGAAATCAGACTATCAATCTATCCATGATTAATGCAGAGTTGCTTTATTTCTTATTAGATGACTACATTAAAATGTTTTAAGTAAGATAACTTTAGTAGTGAAAAGAACCTAACAAACATTTGTGAAATAAAGGTGACTTGTTTGTATGTGTCCACAGGAAAAGCACTGACCACTACATTAAAACAATTGTCATTGGGATGTATGAGGCTGAATATATAACATTTTGACACCTGGCCTTAGGAAACTTACAGCCCGACTGTCCGTGAGAAATTAAACGAAATAAACCTGAAGATTTACTGTTATTATCGTCATAGTCTTTGATTGATTTTGCTTTTATTCCCTAATGGATATTCAGGCTTGTCGTCTTTGTCCAGAAACAAAATATTTTAATTCTGCACAAGGCAGAAAGAATTTGATATTTTTGTGAATCAAACAGATTAAACGTTATAAGGGCTGGGTCCGTATATAACGTCTGTGTACTTATTTGAGAAAAAAAATGCATACATCATCCTTTGGCACTAGTATTGGAACTGGAAAGCAAAGTTATATGTTTTCACTTTTCGTACTGGACATTTAATACTGGCCAGTCCAATCCACCCGTTATTAATCATTGCAAGCGATGGTGCAATTAACAAAGCTGATGTACAGGGGATCCGAAAACGTCCTGCGTTTACCATTTCAATCCCCTTCTGCGGCAGCAGGCAGCTTCATCCTGAGGTCAGTGACCCTCTGGCCCTCCATCATTTCAATGTAAGCCCTAATTGAATGACAGATGGTCACCTTATGCGAGCTGGAGTGCAAGAGCAGAGCCGACTTACAACAAACACACGCGCATTATCGGCCAGTTAGCCAGTCGTCCCTGCGCAGTGCCGGTCTTGGGCGGTCTGATGACCGCTTCCCCGGCGTGGCGTCTGTCGTGGCCCTGCGTCGCTGTTTTCACATTGCCAACGTACGATGACGTTTTGTTAACGGTGTTAACGTGAACCGAACAAGATGTAATTTCCAAGAAAGCTTGTCAGTTAGTGGCGAGACAGTATAAAAATACGATATTTGCAGAGATCACTCTATGTGCAGTGATGGGTGATTTCTGTTTTTTGTACTGTACTTTTATTTCCTCAGTATGACGCGCTCTTTTAGCTTAAATTTTATCGCGATGTAATGCATTATGCATTAGTGCTTGCATGATGGTTCCAGCGGTTAACCCTTGCATGCCGGCCTGCGACGTCACTCTACCTGCAGGAGCACAACATATACACCACGCTATAGGTTACTTCTCAAGTCATAAAACTAGGCCTATATTAAGTACAGTAATGGGAAGGTATACCGATTGTATCCGCTTCTACGGTACGAGGTCAATTCTGTAGCATTTGGAGAAATATCGATAGAGTACATACACAAAATGCATGAACTCTCAGACCAGCTGCTTGTACCATTCGCAATGTAAGTGATTAACACAAAAAAAAAAATCAGCGAAGGTTTGAGTCAGATTTTTAGTGATAGTACATGATTACAGAAATATAGTATATGCTATTCCTGATTCATACTAACATTTTTAAAACATTGTATTTTATGACTGCTGGTCAAGATGTCAACTGTTTTTAAATGTATTACTGAATCGCGGGTCGGCCTATTTTAACTGTATTTACCTTTATTTTATGAAGAAAAAAAATTCAAATGGACAGTGGAGGAGGTAGCAATTACTATTTTATAAGTTTTATTCGTAAAAGACAGATGCATACTTTTACAAAATAAAAAACAAAACACTTGCAAGTGCAGGCCTGAACCCGAATACACAATTAATTGTGGAGAAAGCTGACATCAGCTTCCGTTATCCGGCTGCTACGGATCGAACCTTTCGATTGTAACTGAAACAATTTGCATACTGATTCCCTTTCATAGCCTGTAGATCCATAACAAGCCGGGCAGCTATTCAAATGGATGTAGCATCGCTAAATGCACCAGCCAGGAAGCGCTACACGCCAAGAAAAGGGATAACGCAAAGGATTTCTTCCACTAAGTACTAGCGACTTCATGCTGGAAATGCCGCCGATAATGGCATCTTATTCCCGGCGAGAAAGACGCAGCGGGCGCTGACTGAAAGCGCCGGATCTTGGGTGCGCGACTGATCGGATGGAGCGCTCGTGATTTCTGTGCAGAGCCTAGCGCGTGTTCTCATTTGCTAATTACACCGAGCAAAAATTAGTTATCAAAAGGAGCTTTGTTTTAAATGGCATTATGCAGGTACTGTCTTGCTTGGGGTGACGGTGAAACGCGTCTGTTCTCTTGAAGGTAAACGGTGTAACATTTTGTGAAATCGGCTATTGCCGTGGATCCTAGGGGTAAGCATGCCTCATTAGAAAGATCACAACGAAGTACATTATTTTAAAACGGCGAAAGCGGGTGTTACTCGGATGTGTGTTTAAAGTGATTCGATGCCATTTAGCACCTTGCAAAGTTTGGGGGACCTTCCGAGTAACGTATGAACCCCTGCAGAGCTCAGCAACAGCGTCACTTTGCGAAAAAGCCGCTTAGTTGTAAAATCGTAGATCTTTAACAGCTAGATTTTGAAAAGATGCCTCGGAGAAGATTCTTATCAATAATTCAGCAATGTGTTTTAAAAATATATATACATTTAATACTCAATTGTGTATGCGTTCGTTTTTGCGTATGCTACGTGCGTATATTTCCCAGCAGCATAAATCAGTTGACGTCTTTTTGCCCGGGCTATATATTTATTTTTCCATTATTTGTATATTTATTGACTTAAGGCACATTATTTGGTTGAATGTGTTTTGATATTTTGAATTACGGCTCTGCCGCTTAATACTAATTCTAAATTGAACTACGCCTTTGTTATTAATTAGTGTAATATGTTAGTTTTATTTAGGCATATATAATTGATTATGTAATATATAAGTGATTATGTAATTTTGATTTCATTACAGCGTTCAGTCTGCGACTTAGATGAACTGCGGTCCAGTTTTCAAAGCTTGCCCTCCCTCTCATTTCGCTTTAGCCCACCTGTGCCGGCCGCGCGAGTGTGCGATGTCATTTGTAGGCACACAGACACAAATGTCACTGCCCAACTTAAGAAGGACCGGCAAAGCTTTACTGGAAATTCGTACCGAAATTTATTGATATTCAAAGACAAGAGGGTTTTTGCTGTCCCGCCAATTACGACAATTATTTTTCTCTTGAAGTTTTCGTATACGAAGCCTTGGCGCATGCCTGGTCTGTCATTCTGATATACGTATGAGATACGTGCAGCTGCATCCCTGAAAACGTTAAACACGGTACATAAATGTAGCCTAAATGATATGCTAAAATCAGTTTAAAATCAAATCGAATAGAAACAACATTTTAATCACCATCTAACCTATTCTCTATATTAGAGGTTTCTTCTAAAGTAACATATAATATATAACTACATAAATCTAAACCCTGACAATATGGTTTTTTTAAAGTAAATAAGATTGTAATTATGCCAGTGGAAAGAAACGCGAACGCCGTTTGTAGAGAAAAATGAATGACAGTTTAATGGGCTTATTACCCAGTATATAAGGTAAACTGTTGTGTACCTTATCCAGCAGTACAGTAATTCACTCATTTTATAAAATAAAAAAAAAAATAGTTTGCAGGTTTACTGATCACAGCGGACTTGCAGTAAAGACACAATGACCAGAGTGAAGTGTCACGTGCATAGCTAGAGAATTTTAATACAATTGGTTTGGCATTTCCAAGCCTTCGTGTTTTATGAAATTAAAAATGCTCGTCAACGTGCCATTTGTTAAAACTGGATGGTCGTTCTGCCGGTCAGAATTTAAGTACTCGTTGAGAAGTTACATAAATGTAATTTTCTAATGTACACCCTTAGTGGATTTCAAATGCAACATTGTCAAATTATCTTTTATAAATCAGTCAGTCACCACTTTCGCAAAGAGCCGTCAAATTAGACGTAGACTCCGTGTAACCGAATAATTAAATACCTAACCAATCAGCAGAAGCTTCGATGTCTTATATATTGCTGTTATGTTTTTCTTATTCAATATGGAAATATTAGTAAAGGTCTACACTAACTATTGAGTCATTTCGACTTGAATCTATTATAAATAGTTATTAAGGACAATTATTCTCTCTTTGTGGAACAAGTTTTCCTATTCTGTAGACCCCCGTATCTGCAAGCAGGGTGTTTTCGGCGTTAAACATGTATTGACTGCGGACCGTGACAGTGTCAGATCCACCATCTTTAACCTTATGTTAAGCAGGCATTGATAATTGCATAGATATCGGCTATTGTCAAGCAGGCTACAGGCAACGTGTTATTTGCATAAAAAGTGCATAAACATTTTTCCCCCTCAAATTTCAAGTTATTTGAACTAAAATCACACATTTCGACTAAAATAAAAGGCGGAACAGACATACATCATTTATTTGATATTAGCCCTATATTTAGGCTATTTGCTTTATTTCCGTATGTATTTAATGCTTGCTATAATGTAGCGATTTTTATTAGTAAGTTCTAAATCTTTGAGTAACATTTAAGTAGCTATTTGGTGTCCCGCTGCAACGGAATCTGTCAGTTATCACCGATAAATCACAACATAACTAAAAACTCTATCACCTTATTGCATCAAACACACAGGCCTGCAAAACAAATGCTACAGTAGCCAAACGATATTTTCATAAGCAAGAAATTACAGTAGGGACAGTAACCAGCATTTTTTTTGCGTAAATATCACATATTCCATGCAAAAGTGAACAAAAATATAGTGACGTTTCACAGTACTTTCACAGGATTAATTACATCTAATCAGCATTTGCACATGTGAAATTTTAACTGAGTTAAGGGGACATTTGTAATATCCTACGCTGGTGACGCATACTATCTCGTGCCACCGTGAAATTCAAAGAAGAATAGTAGAACTATTTCAATAATAACTCGATTTTGTCATTTTTTAAATAATAATGCGTGGTTATTGTCATGGGTCTATATAGTACAGTTGTAGTTTATGTTAATAACAGTTTTGAACGTTTAATTTAAAATAGTATAATAAGTGGAACTCGTGGATTAATTTTTGTGTCTATCTGAAATTAATTTCGAATTTTATTATCCTCTTTTATTCGTTATTTAAAAAAAATGGAGTTGCCTCTACCAATACTTATAGAACATGTCAAAATGTATAAGTTATATTTTTATATTGTTTTATTATTAATAAATCTGAACTTTAGTCCGCTTCAGATAAGCAGTTTGCAGGTAATGGGTAAAACTAGTTACTAAGCGGGTACATACCATGGAAATATAATGCTCGTCATACAAGGCAAGGCAAAAAAAAGCATAAGAATTTTCCGTATTTTCGTATTTTAATGCTATATTCAAAGCCCGGAGCTGAATGAAACCAGAGGGTCCTATTACTGTTTTTTAAATAAAAAACACCAGTGAATTTACCTTCATTCCAGTTTAGAACACAGGAATCAACCGAACACCTTGTTTGCTTCCATCCTTATTTATTTACTTGTATCACCTAATAAGCTATTATCTTTATTGTTGTTCCCCTTATTGAGCAGTTAATAAACATTGTAAGTATCACCCACTATTTCAGTTCGCCATATAATCAGTATAGTTTAGTCAGTATTTTTATCTTAAAACGTGCCGTTTCACCGGTCACTTTTGTGTAATTGGTTTAATTTACAGGTGATAATATACATTATGCATTCAACAGATGTCCCTTTCCGTGGCAACGTAAAATCTTGCCGATAAATACAACTGACCTCAAAGCCCACAAACTACTGAAACCTGCTCCTTTGTACAGCCAATCGCCTTCAAATACATGAAACCACAAGAATGATCCTTCGACATACATAATTAAAATTTTATAAACACTGGAAAGTGGGCTGTAAAGTCTTGTAGCGGCTAGTAGAAAAAATGCATTATAGTCTGATTTTCATTGCACTTGAGGATAATATAAATCTTTCGCTGTGCTTACTCATTATTTTTTCTTCAAATTAAAACCACAAAACAATAAACGACTAACTAAATAAATAACTTGTTACATAATTTATAGTCGTATTAACTAAATTATATTTCACTCAAGACAAACTGTTGTAGAGAGCGCGCGGGCCTCGGATCTGTAATCTCTTAATGCGTGTGGCCGGTGCTTCTTGATGATCCCTGTGTACGTTTAGCTGGAGCACAATAGCAGCCACGCGTCGAGTTTCTCCTGTGTCTTTGCTAGCCAAGGAACGTTCCTCATCAACCCCAAAATGCACCGCATAAACTGTTCTAACACTAATCAGAAACGCTTGAATGGAACCCAATAAAAAGAAATCGCCCCCTCTTTTTGCCTTTTTTTTTACAACTCACAATGGCAGGAGTGCGAATGAAAAATATCGATCAGCATGCGAACGTGACCATATGCAGTTGGTGCCACGCGCGGAATTATTTTGTTAAATAACGCGTTTTGACTAAAATTTGCTTATACTTATTCATAATGAATTTGTTTATAATATATATTTACTTCAGTGCCATGAATGTAATTAAATTCACCTTCTCAGTTTCTTTATAAAAATCGGTACGGAAGAATTTTTGGGTTAAACAAACAATAGGTCTATATTAATGTAAACAAAAATACAATAAAATGTGTACGTGCGTTATCTTTACATTCCAGCATAACCCTGCATATATAAGTCAATCTGTAGTTTAATACGGATTTAACGGATTTTTGCTCCTGACCATGACAGGTCTAATGTTTATTCTGTGCTTTATGTGACCCATTAAAAATCACAGAAGTAAATGTTTTAGAAGTTTATCTGATTTCCAGGAGGCTGTTTGCTTTTTAAAGTCTTAAGACGTCACCTTTGACACCTTCTCTATTGTGGGAGATTCGCCGCTACAAGCTGCCCCCGAAAGCGGAGGGCGGGGCTCGGGGCGCGTGAGACGCCTTCTGCCCCCCTTTAAGTCCTCGGCAAATGTTACCAAACGTCACCAAATTTGCCTGTTCAGACTGACAACGAGAATCTGTCGTTATGGCTGTTTATTTGTAAGAAAATTTTATGAAGAAAATATGACGAATCTAAAAAGAAAATTCTTCTATAAATAATGATTATTTTTATTTGTATGTTTTGATGTATAAATTGCATTTAAAATTAATTTTAAAACTTATAGTTAACGTGTGTCATTCTTGTACAAGAAATAATAATAAAGAAAATATACATATAGTAACTATTTCTTTTTGTTGTATGTTCTTGAAACGGCTTTTACTAAGCCTGTTAATTTGCAATATCATATTGTACATCTGGAGTACACGTTATTTACACGATAGCCTGCATTAAGTAAAACAATGTTAAAATATGTTGTATTATATTATTTTGTCTAAGCTTATTTAATTTTTTCTTATTGTTCCTTTGTTGTCCAAGAAAGGATAACTTACACTGTCCAAATTATTAAGTTATTATGTTTCAGCGGCGCAGTCAGATTGCAGTACAGTATTTTGTTTTACTCAAATGATGTTGTATAGACACATGCGCACTAAACAATCAGTATTCTGTTATACATTCTGCTGACAAATGGTCAGATTTAAGTCCATTTTATACACAATCCCTGTAATGATTTAATTACCCGGAGTTCATTCCTAACATCCATATTTTCATCACTATTAATTCGTTTTGGACAGGTTCTTTTGCTCTGTTAAACCTGCGCTTAGCACACTGATGTCATCACGTCGTATCTCTCACGGCTTCACTGGCGACAAAGAAACACACTTTGGGCTGCTTCGCTCGTCATTGTTAAAGGTTGAACAAAAGGCACATCTGCCCGGGATTTCAGTTTTTTTTACTTCAGTACACCCGGCGTACCTCTACGCAGATGCCTAGGAGTGTCACGAGGGAGTAGATGTCTCCTTTTAAATGGATTTACTTTCGCGGTGAATAAAGCAAACTTCTCTTCCGTGATTCTTGAACTGTGTTCAATCTAAAGAACACGCAAAGAAGCTGATTTACAAATAGGCCTGCTACAAATACTAATCAGACTCATCGAACATCATATCACCATAGTCTCTGAACAATAATCACAAAGTATTTTACGATTCTCTTGTAATAGATTTTAGACTAGTTTCGACCAATTTTTATTTCCGTTTCTCGTCATTGATTAGGTTAACAAGACTACTGGATTTAGTTAAAATCTCATTACATTGAACATTTTAAAATACAGCCATGCCGGAAAAACACATGTATACAGACATACATCTACCCCAATATTCGGAAATGATATATAGGCTATAATATAATATATTGTACATTTTTTCTTAAGTAATTAAAAAAATCCTGTATTTTTCTCACTTTATCTTAAAAAGTAATCATTGTAATTAAATTTTAAATTAATTTAAATATTTTAATAAAACCTAGCCAAATAATACAATTTGCTCCAAACACTGCGAGGAACCATAACGCCACTGAAGCAACTTCCTCAATAGCTGACGTCAGGCAGAGGCCGGAATGTACGCGCGTGTGTGTGTGTGTGCTCGCGCCCGGGTGCGTGTGTGTGTGTGTGTGTGCGCTCGCGCGCGCGTGTAGTGGGAGGAGACGCAATACATCTAACGCGCATGATTCCTTAGTGGGAGCCGCAGCAGCTGAGATGTGGTCAAAGAAATCGAAACAGCAGACATGGATAGAGATGGCGAGGACTACGGCCAAAAACTGCAAGCACTGCCGCTGATGCTCTGGTAGACGGACGGGGGCCTTACACTAACACCAAAGAGGATTAAAAATAATATTTAAAAAAAAAAAAAAAAAACCTTAATGAAAACATATGAAAAATAATCGCGAAAATAAAAAAGAAAAAAGTAACTACAAGTAACAACATTCTGCTTGTTTGATGAGAGGACTTCTTCTAACCTTTCTCCAATACGTCAGATAGATGATTTGTCCACAAGATTGCGCGTATAATGAATGTTCAGTTGTCGATGGAAAGTATTGGCGATCTGCACGGAGTTAGCCATGAGCAGGTATCCGCCACGGAAGACCTGATGGGTAGCAACAGCCCTCATCACAGAACTCATCGCGGCAGCCACTTGTCATCCCACCCTCGCTCCATGGGCATGGCGTCAATCTTAGACGCCGGGGACTATCATCACCACCGACCCTCGGACCACCTGCACCCAGCCATGACCATGGCTTGCGAGGCCCCCCCAGGCTTGAGCATGAGCAGCACCTACACCACGCTGACCCCCCTGCAGCCGCTACCTCCCATCTCGACCGTCTCGGACAAGTTTCCTCACCATCACCACCACCCTCATCACCATCATCACCCTCATCAGCGGATCCCCGGCAATGTGAGCGGCAGCTTCACCCTGATGAGAGACGACAGGGCTCTGGCGTCAATGAATAACATCTACAGTCCATACCACAAGGATGTTACCGGCATGGGACAAAGCCTTTCTCCAATGTCGGGACCAGGTTTGGGTGGCATTCACAACTCCCAGCAAGGACTGCCACCTTATGCACACCCGGGGGCCACCATGCCCACGGAAAAAATGCTAACACCTAACGGATTCGAGGCTCACCATCCTGCAATGTTAGCTAGGCATAGCGATCAGCACATGACCGCCTCGTCGGCGGGCATGGTTCAAATTCACCATCACCCCCATGCTCACCTAAGCGCTCAGAATCACGGTCAAACATTGGGCTCGACGAGAGAGCAAAACCCGCCTTCTGTACTTGGATCCCAAGTTAACAGCGGAGGCAATTCAGGGCAAATGGAAGAGGTAAATACCAAAGAAGTAGCCCAGAGAATCACTACTGAGCTTAAGAGGTACAGCATCCCCCAGGCCATCTTTGCCCAGAGGGTGCTGTGCCGGTCGCAGGGGACCCTATCCGACCTGTTACGGAACCCCAAACCATGGAGCAAGTTGAAGTCCGGCCGCGAGACTTTCCGGAGAATGTGGAAATGGCTGCAGGAGCCCGAGTTCCAGAGGATGTCCGCGCTTCGGCTCGCAGGTGAGCGCGCGCCAGGTAATTACTCCCCCGTTCTAAAATCCTTTCTCTGTTTGTGCTCATTTTCGTGGCCGTCAGTTTTTCAGCTGTTATATGATCTGCGATGATGATGATGATGATGATGATGATGATGATGATGATGATGATGATGATGATTTTTTTGGGTTCCAGCGTTCAGTACTGAACGCACGGGATGCCTTGTTTTTTTTACCTGACGAGCGTCCTATATTAATAATAGGCCCGTACTATCGCTTAGTTCTCACTATCGTATCGCTTAGTTCAAAATCTTTATTGTAATCGTTTTCCTACATTTGTAGTCCGATTACAGTAACTAAAGATTTTGCCGATCTCCAGCCTCTTTTTATTATTTTATGAATAAACCCTTCCCGAACTTGTCAGTATTAAAAATAAATTATTACGTGAATACAATGTTTAACTAAGTCCCTTTGGGATTGCGTAGGCGTCATTGTTCTGATACGATGCAACGCAAAAAGAGCTACTTCGGGGCGATCTGTTTTGGCGTTATTGTTAGAATTTTTCCGTACTGTCTGTATAGATTTCGGGTAATATAAGTGTAATGTATCTATAGCATGCTGCATTTGTTATTTATTTAATTTATATTAGTACAGCATTTGATTGCACGATTTCTTCTGACACCGTAAAACGGCGGGTGTGAATGATCATTTTGATGGTCCATTGTTGCTACAATTGTTGCGTGTTGTATTTTATTGTCTATCCAACACTCGATCTCCTCTTTTTGTGTAGTTCAGTCTATTTTGGGTACATGTTAGTGTCCAGTGACGTGGCCCAGAGTGAGGTTTTGTTAATTAACTGATAGGTCTTCATTAATTTGTCCCTGGAGATTGAGCGAGTCAATCCGAGCGCGAGCCAGGGGCGGTCATCCATTTCCCTGATAGGCAGGAGGCTGCCTGAATTTCCAGTTCACAAAAGGTCCATCCATTCTCAGGGTCGCGGGGGGTCCGGAGCCGCTAACCCATCACAGGACACACTCACACATGCTCACCTATGGGCAATTTGGTAACTCTAATTAACCCCAGTAAGTTTTTGGACTGTGGGGAGGGGGGTAGAGTACCCGGAGAAAGGTCCACGACGACACGGGGAAAATATGCAAACTTCACGCACACGGAGCCCTGAACGGGGGTCCCAAAGGTCTGAGGCAATAACGCTGACCACTGCGCCGCCACGCGCACAGGCGATGTTAGAAGTATTTACTGAATCTTGCATTATGTATGTTGATTACATTCTTAAAATTACTTTGTAGGCATTAGTATTTCCTCCTAATTCAAGTGATATGCATGTAAAGTATGTATGTGTGTATATGCATATATATATATACATGCTTGAGATATATATATGTGTGTGTGTGTGTGTGTGTGTGTGTGTGTGTGTATAAATATGAATTGGTATCGTGTGTTTGGGTATTGGCTTGCATGTTCAGTATTATTTGTATGCGCATAATAATTTTGGTAAAGAGAAACTTTGAATTTCGAGCTTTCGTAGTCGTTTATCTAATTTATTTAAAATTATTATTATGCGTGTAAAAGAAGTATAGATTTGACAATGTGAGAAATTAAGAGATTTGCGTTCTGCCGTTAAACCTTTTTTTCTGGGCGACCAGGGGGTGGACCCACTGGGGATGCGGAAATGTTAAAATACATTTAGAGTTCGATTGCGGAAAGATTTTACTGCTATTTTGTCGACCGGAGTCTCCATTTATTCACATCGATCGATACTGGAAACAGCCACTTGAATTAAAATTTGTTGTCGGAGATCCCTCTTTCTGTTATTGGACGTTAAACGGGGTCAGTTTGGTGCGATAGTAACACTGTTTTCATAGACAATCAGAAAACAAAATCTTATGAATTGTTATTCAGTGACAAACATCAAATGCTGGATATGTCATTCATATGTAGTGTAACATTATTATTTAGGTTTATTGTAGCAATTAGACGAACGATTAGAAATATATAGGACTAAACATAAATAAATTATAAGATGCAATTATCCACGATGCAACTTAGACAAACCTGTTTATACCTGCTGTTTTTACGTTTCGCTGTTTTAGTGTTGATATCATGCGATTTGTAATATTATAGGTGGTGTCAGTGGCATTCAATAATGAAATATTTAAATATAATATAATATAATAATCCCACCAAAACAGGGGACTGGCTATTTAAATAATTAAATATGTAGTCGATATGTCAATACTCTATACTGTGTATTTTCTCCATGTATATATATATACTTGAATAATTAAAATTTTAATATTATTACTATCTAGGTATATTGGGCCTTTGTGTGTATGTGTGTGTGTGTGTGTGTGCGCGCGCGCGCGCGTGTGTCTGTGTGCGTTCGTTTGTGTGTGTAAAACAAGGATTTTTGGAATTAGACAAAAGCAGTTTTTCCAAGTGATATCGATTATTCAAATTTCGGTTGCTCTTTCTTCTGGAGTATGTTGGCAAATACAATTTTAACAGCGTTAGACTTTGATGCTCTCAGTTTTCTATCTAGTGTAGTGGGCTATTTCTTCAGTACTGACAAATAATACACACTGAATTTAAACAATATTGATAGTCAGAATTTCACATGAAAATCAATGTGTTGTAGGCTATTAATTATTTTTGTTTTTCTTGTGCGTTTCTTTTGCTTTTAACATCGATCGGATAATTAATGATATTTTTGAAATAGTAAGTAAATACGTGGTGCAAAAATATGCACGGACAGCTCCTCATTTAGATTTTGACCGGGCCAGGAAATATGTGACGATAGTAGTGCGCTTCGTAAGTGTAACGTTATCTATAATGATTTAACCGCCAAACACAAGTCGCCTGACTGTTTGAGTGCCAGAGGTGAGGCGGCGACTGCCTGCTTCGTTATGTTAACACCATAGCTGGGAAAATGCCCGAACTGCAAAGTTTTGGATTTTCTGCTGTCGCATTGTCCTTGTAAGATGTTTGATGTATGGCTATTAAGCAAAAAAAAAAAAAAAACTTTTTGTTAATTTTTAAGCGAAGGAGACATTTCTGCTGCGGGCGCGGTGTTGCCGTCTAAACCTGGTGCAATCAGTTCAGTGTAATTACACGGTTTAAGGGGGTAAAAACTAATAAAGACCACGTGATTCGAAATGGAACAATCACATTTGTAGTTGTCAATCTGCGTATTCACCTGTAAGTAGTCCGGCTAATATATTTTAATTGTTTAGCAAAATAAACATTGAGAAAATACACTGTGTAGCACATTGCCAATATTAACAACATTCTATAGAATAAACTTATTTTAAAATATAGGGCTAAACACCACGTTATTGCAAATACAGTTAGGTGCACCTATGAATTAACATTTTGTTCTAATTTTAATTATTCATCATTGGATTCGATATTTTCATGCCCAGTTATTTCAGAAGAAAACTTTTGTGTTCCGTCTAAGCACTGTTAAACATTTCCATGCTTGAATGTCCCGTGGTGCTGAATAAGGACTCGAGTTAGTTATGTAAAGAGTAATTGAGATTTAGTTTTATTAAAATTAAACTCGGCTAAAATTCTTTAATTTGCATGGAAAAAGGTATGTGTATGTTGATGCAATTCTACTTTGTCGTGAATTATTCTGTCGAGTCAATCACGTAATCTAAGGTTACCAAACTGTCGATGGACTGGTTTGAAGGTCTTGTCCGCCCCCTACTGGCGGAGACTGCCCGCCGCCAGATGCAGGAGTGGGCGGCATCGGTCATAATGAAATAACCAGCATACTCCAATAAGAAAATAAAAATTTTATATATAATAATAATAATAATAATAATAATAATAATAATAATATTAATAATAATAATAAAATATACAATGTAATAATAACAATAATAATAATAATTATTATTATTATTATTATTAATAATAAAATAAAAATGGTTGTTGTTATTTAGATGGATTTGCCATTTGCCTTGGTGACACGGTGGCTCATTGGGTAATACTGTTACTGCAGCCTCTGCGTTTGGGGTTTGAATCCCTCACCTGCTCATTGTGAGTGTGGCTTGCGTGTTCTGTCTGTATCACATGTCGTTATTATGCAGTTATGGGTATGTCCCCGGTGATTATCAGGTATACTCCTTCTCTGCACTGAGTGTTGTAAACCCACCGCTCTGGAAGTCTCTCTAAGATTTGGAAGTTAGAGGTATGTACGTGTTCGGCGCTGCTCCCTTTCAGTACCAGGGACAGCACAGGTAACAGGACTCATCTGTCTGTGACACTTAGGCAGTTACATAGTCACATGTTTCAATAGTTTCCCCAAGATCCAAATAAAGCTTTTTCATCATAGAATATTTATTACCACAAGGCAATGTCCCCCGCTGATGTGTGTATATGTTTGTGTGGCAGTGTGTCTGTATGCTTTGAGTAATGCCGTGTGTTTTTCTTGTGACTGATTTGCGCCCCCTGCAGCCTGCAAGAGAAAAGAGCAGGAACACGGCAAAGGTGAGCGGGGCAGCGTCTCCAAGAAGCCCCGGCTGGTCTTCACCGACATCCAGCGGCGCACCCTGCATGCAATATTCAAGGAGAACAAGCGTCCATCCAAAGAGCTGCAGGTCACCATCTCCCAGCAGCTCGGGCTAGAGCTCAACACTGTCAGCAACTTCTTCATGAACGCCCGGCGGCGGAGCCTGGATAAGTGGATGGACGATAGAGGCTCCCACTTAGCCAACTCAACTTCTTCATCCAGCACTTGTACCAAAGCATGAAGGCATGGAGGTCGCGGACTGAAACCTCGGTGGAAAAGCTTTAAAATAATAATTTTTAAGTCAAAGACCAGGCCCCTCAGGCAAAAGTTACACCTGGAAAGGCCAAAAAGACGACAGAAACATTTGAATTATCCAAAGAAAAACCAAAGACTTTGTTCATCTGCATCAATGCTTTATTTCACGACTCGTTTCAGTTAAACAATTTTGTAAAAAAAAAAGGGAAAAAAAACAAAATGGAAAGAAAGATATTCACCAGATTCTAGGCCCGTCGTACGCCTTTCGGCGTCGTCGCCACTCAGCACGCCGTCATTGTCATCGCTGAATGTCATGCTTGTTTTATCGGAGGCTGACAGCAGACTCATTTTTCGTTGTCGAACTGACATGGCCGCAGATCGTCA
Source organism: Hippopotamyrus pictus (assembly GCA_026781145.1). NCBI lineage: Eukaryota > Metazoa > Chordata > Actinopteri > Osteoglossiformes > Mormyridae > Hippopotamyrus > Hippopotamyrus pictus. The sequence continues at coordinate 14,619,836 of JAODLC010000021.1, forward strand.
GGCGTCGATCTTGCGTCGCCGTGCCGAGAAGGGTGTACGGCATCAGGCACAGAGAGCCACTGTGCACAGGGCAGAGCCGGCTTTTCCCACGCAAGCGGCTTAATGGTAGAGCAGGAGCCTGAGACGGGAGCCCAGTCCTGTCTGGGGGGCATTCGCTCGCCTCTGTCGGGCTGCAAACTCACAAACACCCGGAAGCCCGCTTACCAAAACTGAAAGACTTATATCTCGGCAAAGCTTGTTTTGAATGTCATTAAACTTAGTAGTGCTTTCTTCCCACTTGTTGAAGACATATGCAGGAAAAAAAAAACCCTGCTTTTGAAATATCCATAATTGCAAATGACAAGATTATATAAGGTACCAAAGAACAGACTAGATATAAATTCAGTGAAAAGAACTTTACCTGTTTTTTAATGATAATAGATTACAAAAATTCACTTGACTGTTACGAAGAAATCCGAGGGCTCCCTCTGAAGACTCGCTAATTAACAGCTAAGGATTTTGTGAGCTTAATGTCATAATGTCAGTACGAGCATTTCAGTCAGGAAATACACGGTTCAGGATGAGGAGAGCGCTGCCTGCCCCAGTGCTGAGTGATTACCGCTTAGGCGAATGTGAATGACCGTACACAGCAGTAACCCGACCATCAGATCTCATTCCCAAACGCCGTGTGCTTTATTCCTCAAGCAATCCCCTTTATTAAACAAAACCAAATGACTCAATAACAGGCACCGCAAAGGAATATCCGCCATCGATGACCGTGGTATTACATCGTTTTTCTTATGGATCTGTTTTCCGAGTTATTCTCATGATCTGCATATATGGTATTGTCAGGGATGTACATTAAACCCAGCATAAGTCAGTTGTAGACTTTCACATGCTAGCAACCAAAGAATCGCTAATGCGGTGTTCTTTTCTTAGAACACGTTGCACTCCTGGAAGACTTTTTTGTACTGCCAGAGCTCATTTTGTATTATTATTGAGTATAGCCAAATACAAGGTTGTTTTGCTTTACTTACCAGAAACACATAATTATATTTTTATCTGTTTTGATGGTCATATAAATATTTATCTTAAACAAAATCAAACAATACATTTTCATACGGTTCTGAAACAATGACCAATTTACCTTTAAATAAGAGGAAACCAGCAAATTAAATTCCTGCGCATTAAAATTGTGTTTGATATCCATAGTGTAACTGAAACAAGCTTTGTCTAATCAACAATATTCATCAGACACTACATGAGAATGAAAATCACTTTCTCACTGACATTTGTGGCTTCTTAGTTGTCCGTAGGTTTTGTCTAGATGCCAGTCTTGCTCATGAACCCAATTAGTCTGAAGTCTGTCTGGTAGGTTCTGAAGGTTCACCTGAAGTAGCTTCAAATGGAACAGCAGGCAAGAACGGCTGTTCTGATCTAGAGGAAAGTTAAGGTGATGTTCTGGTACAGGAAGATACCGTCATAACTCTCAAGACACTTTCTGACATAGTCACTTCTGCGTATTTTAAAGCACCATAACAAACAAATCAATTTCCATGACCTGTTCTTGCCTTGTGTGCATTTACAGCAGCTGTCTGTACAAAATGTCAGGTTAGGTTTTCTTGTTTCATGTTGTGTCCTCCAGTCTTTCAGGAAAATTGTTACAATGTTAAATTTCTTCGACATGAAGACAAATCGCATTAAAGAAGAGGTGCTGCCTTTCCATGAAGCGTAGCCCCGGTCACTGTACGATCTCCTTTCATGTCTCCATATTCTTCACTGACACTGATAGAATCTATGCATTTCACAACTGGGAAGAAAGTACTACAGGAATCTGTGTGAAGTTACCAGGTACTTGGTGGTGACCGTTATGACTACACTTCTGACCTTGATCAGGTTAACGTTTCAAATTCATGTTTCAGTAACTCTACTTGTGTGACAGCAGCAAGGAAGCAAATTCGCTTCTACATGTAAAAACAAACAAAAAAAGGAAAATCAAAGTGTGTGAAGATCTTCTGATATTTATAGTGTGAACCAAAGATGCTACCTCACTCTATTTCCATTAGTGCACTGTTTCCCAAGCTGATCCTCAAGGACTTGCAGATGCTCCACATTTTAGCTCCCTACCAGAAACGTGGACCATCTGGGGGTCCCCACGGACTGGACTGGGAAACACTGCGTTAGTGATATGAATCACAATAATGTTGATACCAAAGATTACCAAAGAGTTTTTCGTTGCACGGCCTGCAGAAATGAAGTGGTGGATAGCTTTTCTTTCATCTCCTTGGTCATTGCCCCTCATCCCTTTCTCAAGTTCTTCTCATCAATAATCTTTTGACAAAGCTATAGGCAGACAAATGTTGCAAACTTTGTAGAAACTCACAGTACGAGTGCCTTGCTTGAACCAAAGTGTTAAACCGCTGTTGACCTCTACAAGCTCACCTTTGACTCTTTGAATACCTCAACCTGGAAAAAGGACGCGGTCGAAGAAAAATAAGAGAACAAGTCGTCGTCTCACTCTGGTGCTTTTGCCAGTGCAACCATGCAATGAAAATCATACCAAAGGAGTTCCTTTCTTCCCCACGTCTGTTGCTGACAAACCAAAGCTCATTATCTTGCCTTTCTCTCCATACACCCCCCCCGTCACCCCGCCATTCCTGTCCCACTTTCCTGTTTAGACGTATCCACCACGCTGGCCATGCACGTCTGCTACCAGTGTCTCTGAATACCTCGTAGTAACAAGTCCTACGGGTTACATTGTATAGAGAGTCTATGTGATTAAGGCAGATCGTCACTAGTTTGTTAATTGTTCACGTTACTGCGGAAAGAAAAAGCTTTATGATTATTTATTTTGAGGTTTTGGCATAACCCTGTTTTGATTGTGAAAGATGTGTTGGGGGGGGGGGGGGTTGCAGAGGAGGTCTGCTGGAAGAAAGGGGAAATATTTTATTTTTTATTAAGATGTTGTGTTATTCTGATGTTGTAATGATAGTAGACTGACTTCTTTTTACAGGGTATCACCAAATGCTGTAACAATGTGTGTATACGTTTCCCTTTTTAGCTGTGTTGTGATTTATATTTAATTTAACTGCATTTTGTATGGCTTAATCACTACTTTAATTTATGCATTTGTAGGTAAAATAGATTTGTATATATTAGGATTCTGGGGGGAAGAAAACCAGCCAAAGTTTTATCATCCAGGTTCTCTCCAACTCTCTCTCTCCCTCTCCCCCTTCCTCTGACTCTCTCTCTGTCAGTCCCTCCTTTTTGCTTAGATATGTTGAAGGTGTAGGATTTCGTATCGCAGGGTTTACCTTCGCAAACGCTAAAGCAGGCATTTCGACCGTACTCTCCCAACACTGCCAGCAACCCAAAGAATTCACCTGCCACTGAAACCAGAGTTTCGAGGGAGTTACTTTGTTCAACATGCGGCAAGACGCGGCGTGTGCATCTTTTCTTACTTTTTGAAACTGTTATCTAACAAGTGATACTGCACATCCAAAGATTTATAGAAGAAACCAAATACAAAAAAAAAAAACAAGAAAAAAAGATTTTGTTAAAAGCACTGGCTTCTCTCAGATGGCATTGTTGTGTTTTGATTGCCGGTTCACACAGGTACAGGATGTTAAGTGCGTAGATCTGGAGCATAGAGGAGCAATCGTGTCCATTTGGAGCATCTTGTTCTATGTACAATCTTAAGCTTTAACATGTGGGCTGCAAGCACCTGCTCACTTTGCTCTGTCTTACATGGAGAGAGGCGGGGCCTGGGGGGGGCAGCTGGTCTGCCGAGGGGGCGGGGCCATGTCACTTTCTGCAGCTTTCTGCTTGTGGTCCTGCTGCCCAGCTCCACCTAGTATCTGTTATTTTGGTACGTTCTCGTGTAAGGACAATAAGCAAAGTCTAATAAACCTGCAAAGAAACTCACCAAGTAACCTGTGTGTGTGTGTGTGTGTGTGTGTGTGTGTGTTGGTTCAGTTATTTGTATGCTGGTGTGTGTGTGTGTTTGATGTTTGCCTGTTTGTATGTCAGGATTTTGTAACAGATGCTGCCATGAAGCTGAGTTTGTCCATCTATCTCTGTTCTGCTTGGCTGGTCCTCATCGTAATAAGAACAAAACTGAATTTCTAATGATTATGGCGTTTGCTGTTACCAGTAGCAAGACTATTGTTTTTCAGCCCTATGCTGTATGTTCTATGTGGCTTCATTTTTACATCTCCTGCCACAAGACATAGCAGCCGCCTGCCTTTCCGCTCTGCGGCAGGTTTTCTCATTTGCCTTTTAAAAGCGGCATGAATCTGGGTTTACATCTTAATGCACTTAATTCGTCATACAGATTATGTTTACATACCTTCAACTTTGTCTTTCTTACATAACATCATTAAATATATATTTAGATCCAGATGACCAAATACTGTTAACAAAGGAAGATTTGTTTGGTTTTGTTTCACTGAATCCTCGTCCTAAAATTTAAAGCAAATTCCCAGTATTTCTGTGTGTATAAATTCACAGATTCCCAGTGTCAGTGTGTATGAGGGATATAGCACGTTATCTGGTTATTTCGAGTCCTTGAATCACATCCCTGCTAAGCGAATGGAACCAGTAAGGGAGCTCCTGTGGGGCGGGCAGTACTGGCCACCAGTGCTGTAACTAAAGGGGGCGCCAAAGACAATCACTGGGAGAGCAAACGTGGTACATTTTGATTCTCTTCTAAGACGGGGTCTTCTTCCGGTGGTTAAGTAAAGCATGGAAGGTTTAAGTGGGTTTGATGCATAAACAAACTAAATCTAACATGCAAATATTTTTCAGTTTTAAGTTTTAAATTCACTCTTTGCTTTATTTTCAGAATAAGTGAATTGACAAAATGAAGGTTATGACTCATTGCCACAAGTCTCTCTCTCTCTCCAGTTCTCTTCTCTGTCTTTCTGTCTTTCTTACTCTCTCCAGTTCTCTTCTCTGTCTTTCTGTCTTTCTT
>JAODLC010000021.1:14625944-14652093 GCA_026781145.1 Hippopotamyrus pictus
ACATTAAAAAAAAAAAAAAAAAAAAACAACAAAAAAAACCCAAGAAAAGGGCACTTGAGGGATCCTGGAGGAAAGGGGCGGGTGCTCAAGCATATATATTTTTTGTCAAATACACACCTCGACAACATAGTTTGACTACAAAACATTTCAAAATTGTTTTAAATACTGTACCAAATATTTTTGTTATGACTCCCACCATAATGAGACTGTATACATAAATATGAGTGATATAAAAGTAGCACGTCACAAATTGATGTAATATGTATAATATCAGTGTCAAAATCCTCACAAATATTTCACAAGTATGTGAGTTTTGCAGTGTCACTGGGAGCCCTTAGCATTGTTTGGGTGGGGGTGCCCCACCTACCAGACTGCCCCTGACTGTCCCTAATACAATTCATCCAGATGAACTTTGATCTGACTTCAGAAATACCATTTTACTGTAAATCTGAATTTGAGTGAAACTAATACAAATGCAATATTAGAAAACTAAGTAGCTGCAGACTTTCTTCACTTTACACCACACTACACTTGCAGAACTTTGCTCAGAATTAACACTGAAGCATTTCAGTGACAGGCAAAGGGCCCCGATTGTGCTACATTATACACAAACATGACTGGAATTGAATCAGTCCTGTTCAATAATGGAGCACAAGGATGAGTAATTCCCTTTCAGAAAAGCAGAAATATGTCTCTTGTTAAAGTGCTCTTTTAGGCATTATGGTAGTGTTCATTTAGTTATTTTCAGAATATTTATGTTAAGAACTGCTTCTTATTATTATATTCAATCCTTGTAACAAATGTGTCTATTGGACACTAATCAGCTATTTTCATTCTAATAGTTTCACTTTGCAAAAATAAACTTTTTAGTAAACCCATTTTAGTGGCCTGTTGTATTTTGCAAAAAGAATCACCAGAGGTCATCCTTATGCAGAAACTGGAGTCTCTGCCGCTCTCTCTCTCTCTCTCTCTCTCTCAGCCCTTTATAAAGCTGATGATTATTTTGGTGTCAGTTGTTAAGATTTTGGTTACATTAATAATGATAATGTTAGGTCACATGGTTTTAATGACTATTATTAAACACCAATGCTTTATTCTTATATTTAGAGTTTTATGTTATTCTTTTTTACTGCTATTAGCAGTATTGAGTAAAATTGTAACAAATTCTGACACTTCTTTGATAACTTGTCTGGAGGTAATAAATCTTCCCATATATTATCTATCCCTCATGTTGTTTCAGCAAACCTACTTTATTTCGTTTCTGCTGATTAAGTCACTGTGTTTAAACACCGGAACCTGTAGAGCTGTTGTAACGCTGACAGTCTCAGGACGAGCTTGCTTTGTCTGGGTGGGACGAAGAGGCTTTGTCGACCAGTGTGGCACTGTCATTCGCTTTGAACAATCCCGTCATTGTACCTGCCATGCTACCAGCAAAATATTCCAACATCGAGCGCCTTTGTTTACAGCTTTCTGACTGCTTGATGGTGGCAGGGGACACAAGGGACAGTGGCTGCCCTCCTTTCTTCAGTCCGACTGCAAAAGGATCATTTATTTTTGAGCCTAGCAAATGTAATTAGCGATACTAGCATCTCAACTAGTCACATGCATTTATGCAGAGGTGTTGCTTTCAAGGTCAAATAGAATGAACAAATGACTGGATTTCTTTTGAGCAAGTTATAATCATAATGGTGGCTGAGTGACCTAGAGCATGCTATTCAGACAGGAGACCCTCCTCTTCTGACATGCAGACCCTTGAGCACAGTGTATGGCTCCATAGGTTGAGAATCTATACTTGGGTCTTGAAGGTCACGGGTTTGAATCCCTTGTCCTGAAGAGCTCTCATATCATTGTTGGGCTCTTGACCCCAGTGGCTCCAGGAGCCCTAAAGAAATGGTCAGCCCTTCACTCTGGTGGCCCCAAGCTTCTCGCTCATTGGTGCATGCATGTGCGAGCACAACGGTATGTGAAGATTATCGTTCTTGCTGCCTGTACAATGACAATAAGGACATTTTATTCTGTAATTGTTGTACACATGATCAGTTCTTCATTTATGCAAGCTATTTGGTGAATTTCACAATTCAAAATCCAAATTAAATGATTATCAATTATTATAAATTTTGAATTGTGTTTGTCCAACTCCTTGTTGTAATAACTGACACTATGCACAGTCTGAAAAGCAGGGGCACAGTGCTCCTTCACCAGCAGGGTTACGGATTTGAATCCCATCTCTCTTCCGTTTGCTCAGTTTGCATTTCCATCGCATTAGCATGCAGTTAACGCTTAATGGTGTTTCTGAATGACACGCAATGCATGACCGCGCGTGCGTGTGAGCTCCCTGTATTGACTAAAACTCTGTGGACACGCCGGCTCTTCCTTGGTTTTGTTAAGCAGCTATGAAGTATGATACACTGTGTTTTTGATGAAAGCATGTCAACAAAGTAAAAACAGATATGATGTGCTGTAATTTGCCTTTCTGAAAAAGCATTATTTTTTTATTTCTTGGGATATTGCCAATGCCAGTTTGACAAGCCAATTATATCGCAGCCCTTTGTTAAATATCACTTTATAATCTGTATATATGCTAATGAGTTTGGTAAAATACGCTTATCAGCTTAATTGTTCGTCATACAGGATAATACTGTATTTCATTTATATGTATTTTTCATCTTTAATCAACGTATCAGCGTTTGATTCAGTTGTCCATTCAAGGTTTTTGCTCTGTTTTTATTAATACATTTTTTTCCTTAATTTTGTTCTTATATGACTGTTTAATTATCCATTCTGCGTGCAGAGCTGACACGTTTCACAGCCCTGACTAATCATAAACTATAAATCTTTCCAGCTGCTCACATTTGCGGTTAGGCAGATATGAATAAGAAAGGCTGTTGAATGCATTACCTTTATTTGGTGTTAATAATACATTTAATATCTTTCGAAGCTGCTCTCAGGTTAAATCTCTTGATAAGCACTGTCATCTACAACGGTACTTATGGAAAATGGTGTCCTCCTTTTTAAAGGCATTACAAGGGGGCTTAAAGCACGGCACATCTTTTTATAACTTGTAACATGCTGCCCTACTTTGTCCATTTCAACAAGCCTAAATAGCCACGCAGTCTGCACTCTGAACAAATATCCACCCACACACTTTCTCATCGTTTATTAGAGTTACAGTATAATTATGATTCCTTTAAACTTCTTTTGATCATATTCTAAAATGGCTCCGTATGAAAATTGCTTATTTTAAAGAATACTTTTGGAATGACAGCTGACTCTATGCGGTTGCCATGGCAGCAGGTCACGTCCAGGGCCGTAGTGGGGAAGTGACGAGAGGAGGCGTGCGGCTGTGTCGGCACGTGACCCGGCAGCTGCCCCGGGCTGTTTCTGTGACCGTCCACGAGCGGGGGGCAGCAGCGTGCAATCAATGACACGCGGTCGCGCGCATGCGAAGAGGAGCCGCGTGAAGTGACACGCGGCCGCGGGCGTCATGGGTGCGACCCTGAGATCGGAGAGTGTATGTGATCCAAGAAATCAGCTCGCGGCTGCGTTATATGCAGTAGGGGGCGCTTAGATAATTAGAGATTACGGCGGACAGAGTCCCGAGGGATGCAAACTTATTAAAATGGCTTTCAAAGAAAAAAAGTGAAATAGGGTAATTCTGTGGGGCGGTGGGAGGGAGCGGACGCTGAAATGATAATGTCAGCAAGGGGAAGGTGCTGAAGTGGCTTTGTGTGGACGCGATCGGGGGATATTTGTACCTGCGGGTGATCGGGGGGGGGGGCTGGTAGGCAGGGACAGTTCTGCGGATGCACAGCTATTTGGCTTTGTCGACAGCTAATTAGTTATATGTGTACGCCTAGGGGAGGTTGGAGGTAAAGAGAAATGCGGCCGGTCTCTAGTGGAAGTAGGTTCGCTGCCGATGGCATTAATCTAACCCCGCTGCTGACTTAACTGGTCTGTACATGGGGTGTCGTTTACATTTGCCTGGTTGCTGGGCAGCGATGGTCTAGTCGCTCTTTGTTAGAAATACCGAGACTTTCTGGTTCGTTAGGGTCCAGAGTGTTTGGGATGTTTTTTTCCAACCACGGGGGCTTTGTGTTTTGCAAGGAGTTCCCAGCCTTCGCTAGGTAGCTGAGATCACGACGGCTCGCAAACAAAAAGAGACGGGAAACCTGAGCGCGGTGACCGAGGGGCGGACGATCTGCGGAACGTTTCGGCGATAACAAGCATGAAGCCTGACCGAGGTAAATCTCTATAGCATTTTCACCTTATTTACAACAACACGGACGGAGCATAGATGGGGACGTGTTTTAATCACAGCTCAGAAGGGCTCGATATCCATCGGAATTCAGTGACCCCCCTTCTCCGACCTACGGAGCTATCGGAGAATTGAAGTCCCGTTAGGGGGTAACTGTTTGCCATTTCAAACAGTCTTTGTTCAGTCCTGTCTGGCTGTTGTGTCATGTGTCAGACAGATGACGCTTTATTATTACAAGCATTAACAGGAAATCGTGTCGCTTCCACCGCTTTGGCTTGACCGTTGCTCACAAACACATGAGTGGGTCGCGACACATTCATACCGCGCTTATACTTCCCTGCGCTGCGTGTTTCAGGTGCGTCGTTGCTGTGGTATTGTGAATCGATGGTGCACAATTACATTTCTATTCTGATTGGTTCTACTTAATGAAATGGTGTTTGAAAACTATATTTATACCATTTACTAACTTAAGATTTCGTGTACGGTGAGTTATCAAACAATGAGTACACCATCAATGTAAAACAGTGTATTAAAAAGTAGGGTTCAAACCTAGGTGTATGAAAAATTACACTGTGTAATGCATGGCATGTAATATAAAGGTAAAATACCTGAGACCACAAAGTTTTTTGCAACCGAGTCACTGGACATCTTCCCACATGCGTTTCAGGTAATTAACACCCCATAGCCTTGCAGTATGTTGATAAGCAACACCATGTTGAACAAACAGGACAAGTTAATATTTAATTTCTGGGGTAAATTTGAAAGCAAGTCAGTATATTTCCTGATGCCACAGAGAAAGTCGCCCATGTAGATTTTCACGATGTGCACCGTTTGACTGACGTAGCCGCTTATAAAACACTTGCGCGAGCAGCAGCGGACGATGTGCGCGTGCCAGGACGTATTGTTAAGTGGGCTGACGTCTGCGAAGGCCGTAACATACAGTGGCGCGTGAAGCTGCTGGCGTGCTTTCTGACTGCTCGCCTTCATGACTCTAATAATAAAACCAGTCAGCTCTGGAGTGCTTCCCAAATCCGCACTGCGCTGCTGTGATTTGGAACATATTGTTCCTCTGATATAAGTAGCTCCCTCTCCGTCTTCCTGTCCTCACGTCTCTGTGCCTTTCCCCCTCCTGATTATTATTCTGCAGTTTTTTTGTTTGTTTGTTTGTTTCGTTTACGGTCAGCAGTGAGTTCTCTAGAAGCCAGATATTCACCCATGATATTTTCATCCCCTCATCCATCGTTTTCATTTTGCATGGTTTTTGTATTCGCCAAGTTAAATTCTCCCTCCAGCTCCTACCCTGGGGCATTGTGTGTTAAGCCTTGTTCAAGCGATTTGTGTGTTATTTGTTTAAAACAGGAAAGACAGGGAAGGACCCCTGTCAGAGTTTTCGGCACAGGGTGCCCAACTGCATGCTGTTTCATAGGCCATTCTGGATGACAAGACTGGGTTTTGGAAAGACTGAAATGATGACTACTGATGAGTAATTATGAGGTAGTGTAGTGGTCCAAGACACAGGATTGTTACCTGAACACTGTTCCCAGAAAAGATCAGCTGCTGTACCTTAGAGTACGGTTATTAACCTGGGATGCCCATCCAGCTACATTCGTGTGACCTTGCATAGAGGTGTCTGATAAGTTAAAATCTATTTGTTATTCCAATTAATGGCCAATATCATGAAGCACTGTGGATGTCAAGGGCCAAGGATTTTTATTCGTCAGTGTGCAAGTGGGCTACACAAGTGCATGAAAGTAATGAAATTAAGTAGATGCCTCCATAATGACATAAATAACACGCATGCACACAAATATAAAGTACATGCATTTACTGTATGCATAATCAACCTAGTATGATGTAAATACTGTGCAGATTACATACAGATGTGAAGGTTTGCATTGTAGTTTAAGAAACTCAGGATGTAGTAAGAGTACAACAGGGTTAGCTGGTTATAGTAGAATTCAGTGTTGAAGGTGGTGGGGGTGAGGTGGTGACCCATTAGTAGTGGGAGGGCCTAGTGATGGCAGGTAGAATGCAGGTGTATTATAACTAGGGTTGCAAAATTGTGGGCATTTTCCTGTTAATTCCCATGGAAAGTTTCCAACTTGGAATATTTCCAAAATTTCCCAGCTAAAGTTCCCATGGAATGGAAAGTTTCTGAATATTCTCCACCCCTTTGCTACCCTACTTAAAACTGGTATTCTTTTATGATTATGTACTCCAACACAGTCGTGTCTGTTTATATATGAGGCAGGTGTCCGTTGTCGACGTGTGACTGTTGTTTGGTACACTTGTACTTTGCCTGAATGTCTTTTTAAGATGGTGGTGATGCAGAGGCCATATGGAAGCAGTGTTTACACAGGAAGCCTGGGGGACACCGGTGGAGAAACGAACAGCCGTCTGTTTGCACAAATCACTTTATGGTTAGTCAGGGCTGTAAAACGTGTCAGCAATGCAGCACTGCGTGTCTCAGCAGAGTCATCTGTGAACAAGAAGAGTTTTGGACATCTCCCAAGGTCTCAGACCTTTTTGTTATGAAACTGTTTGCTTTTGAGAGAGGGGAGGGTGGTATTTATTTACGTGTTCTGGGAGCTGAGGCCGTTTATGCTTTTGATCGCACTGATTTGCCACCGCTTCATGCTAGCGCGCACCATCCCTGTCCGCTTCCCAGTACAGTCTGACCAGGCTCAGCCTGAAGAGTCTCCAGCACCGTTTGAGTAAATGGGAGAACTGTGTAAAGGTCACGGCTAGCTGGAGTGTCCGCTTACAGCCTCGTCTGGCCGTTGTGTCGGTAGGTGGGTCTCTGCCAGCATGCCTTTCGTGTACATGGGCAGGAGAATCAACACGAGTCATCAGGGCTGTGTGGTTTTGGTGTGCTAGCTAGCCGTGCTCAAAATTAGATGCATCAACACATAGAACTGTGGAAAATGTACTTTTTGAGTTATTGCCCCTGGGGCAGGATGATGGTGTGGTTGACCTGACAGTAGAAAATGTAGCGTGGGTTCGATAATCCCAGATTTGACCCGCTTGTTCCATTGATCCTCCTGTTCTACGCATCTGAGTGAGCAGAAATGTGGTGAGATCGCATCTAAGGGTCGGCAGCCGCAGACTGACCCCAGGTCAGCTGTGATTAATCAAACTCGGGCAACACCGATAATGATCTGTGATCTTAGGAAGCACAGATTTAGCGCATTCATTTGTAGCTGGGTTCATCAGAGTTATTTGGCTCGATGGAAGAATTACAGACTTGTTTTCTTTTAAAGTTGCTTATCTGGATCCTTACTATGAACATATTTAAGGGGAAGAAATTAATATTTAAAAAACTTTAGCCTGGTTTAGAAACCGGAGCAGAGCTGAGGTTTTTGTTTGTGTGTCTGATGCTACCATGTAACCATGACTTGAATGGAAAGGTCTTTGGAGACCTTTACCTTTGGGGTAATTGGATTTTAAACAAGCCTTGTTTTGTCTAATGAGCTGAACATTATGCTAAGATCTCTAAGTAACTCTTTCTCTGTGTTTTGCCTGTACTCTACTAAAGCTACGCTTGGCTTGTGTATCCATCCCATCTCCAGCTCCATACAGACCCTCTAGTGACAGATGAACTGTTCTGGTCGTACTGTATTCCTTGGGATTCTCCGGAGCTTGTCAGCTGTGCTTATTTGTGCTTATTTGTGTTGGGGGGAGAGTGTAACCGGAACCGACGGCGTCGACACTTTATTTTTACACCCCGTGAAGCCCAGGGTGTCCTCAAGAATCCTGGTTCTACTGCAGGAGGAGGATCCACCCAAATCTGGGATCAGGACCCAAGCGCGTGTAAACAGAACGGCAGGCTTCAGAAAGGCCTGGAGATGGCCAGCATCTGTGTCAGATCCACGCAACATGACAGGGCGTTTTTTGCTAGTCAACTAAGACTAAAGGTTCAGCTTGATGAACTTTCAGATATGAGCGGAGAACATCTGATCTGCATGTGCAGAGATGTTAGCTAACCTGTTTACAGGTAACTTGATCCAGTCTTGTTGCAAGTCATTTGGAAATGTCACTGGATTACAACACGTGGTCCTTTGAAAGTGCATGATTTGGAGGAAGAAGAGCGCCTGTGATATCATTGTCTTACTGATATCATTGTCTTATTGACATCATTATCTTATTGATATCATTATCTTATTGATATCATTATCTTCATGGATGATGTCTTCATTTGCAGAGCAAGGGCTGGGACCAGTGGCCCCCACATCTGACATCTGCAGTCCTTTGGATATATGAGCAAGTGGCTCAATGACTCCCCCTTCCCCATGACCCCCCCCTTCCCCGTGACCCTGTCTGCCTAAGACTGCAGGCTACAATATCGGCACCGTGGCAGACTGACCGTGTCGGTTTTTAAATAAAAGCTCCCATTGGTGCTGGGTGGGTTCTGAGGATACAGGACAGGGTTTTGCTACATGAATACACTCTGCAGTGTCTCCAGTTACATTATTAACAGGATTGTAGGATGAGTAATTTAGCCTGTTTGCTTGTTGTGGGGGAGGGGCTGAGTAGGCAACTTAACTCCAGGCTTGTGGGGGTCAGTTCCGGTCCTGGCTCTCCTCCACTTGGATCTCACATAGACTTCCCCCTATAGTCCAAACATGTAGTTTAAGTGACTCGTTCTTTCTAAGTAATCAGTAGTGAATCTGTCTGTGTGTGAATGTGTGGTGTCCTGTACCTTAAAGTGTGGTCTAGAGAATCAGTGTGACGGGGGATCATGGGAAATGGAGGCATTATTTTGGCTTTTGTACCATTAATGCAGCAATATATTTACAGTGATATTAGGATGAAGCACCCTGCTGGACTGACAGCGGGCAACACTCTGGCTGCAGTCGTGAAGCTTTGTAGAGGTGCATCGTGGGAGGGAGTGGGCACTGAGACAGGTGTTTAAAAAAAGCTCACCTTCTGTCCCATCTTGTAAGGCCGCAGTCAGGTAGAATGTCTCACCGTGGCTGTTGGGCAGCTGAGGTCTTCTGCGGCGGTTTTCCCGCGGGTAAGGTAAGGTGTCTCTGCCTCAGGCTGAGATGTTGGATACCCTTCACATGAAAGTCCCAGCAGATTCAGGACAGGCCAACGGTGGAGGCTGTTACAGTAAGTGGATACCCCGGATTTTCCGAGTACGGCCGTCACGCAAGAACAGCGCTGGTGACCGGGCAGCGGAGGGAGACTGTGGCGCTGCCGTGGTCTCAGCTTCAGCAAACAACTCGGACGTGTTTCCACGGGAACGTCGTCATCTGAGGCGTGGCACATGGCGGGGGCTCGGGGGGGCTCGATCAGCTCCCAGGGAGGATGAGCGATTCCTTTGCATGGAGTCCTACACGTTGTTATGCATGCTGATAACTGGCATTTCATTGGCTGTACACAGTACAATGACAATAAAACCTAATGTAATATACGGATTCTAATCTAACCTGATATACTGAATCTAATCTAATATATTAATATTGATGTTGATACTCATTGATGAATGTTGGTTTTGGGGTGATGCAACAAGCATTAGGAGTGACATAGCACACCTGGGTAGGGAGGGGGTGTTAGAGCCCCCTTATCTCAGGCCCCCTGATGGCTCAGTGTAATATGTCTCCTGAAGCGGGGGGGTGCTCAGATAACAGGAGCAAGCTAGCAAAGGTCAGAGGGCAGTCCAGCATGGTGAATCCTAATCCTTGATCAGATGATCTCGGCTGAACGATTGCGAGGTTGTCCACTGACACTGGTGCTACACAGAGAAGACTGGAGCGTGAGTTCTTAGAGCAGAAGTGAAAGATCCTTCAAAGCCTCCGTTCTCGGAGTTTGCCTTTCCGGTCTTTGTGAATGTGTCAGGTTCGTTTGTTCTGCATATACAACGTGACTTTACTCAGCTTGCTTTGAAGTTGTCTGTTTTTTTGTGGTAATTCAGTCAGTCATTCATTTGGTCTGTGCTTCTAATGAGTCCTGACTCCCAAATGGGAATTTAGAATTGATGTTTGTCGACATCTGATCCTTCATTGCTGTGTTTATTGTATTTCTAACTGCAGCGAGATCTAAGCGTTTGTACCAGTGAAAGAGGCTGTAAATCATATAAATCATTAGTTAGACTGAGGTCTTTCTGTGGCATTCAGTTCAGTCCAATTTAGCTAGATGTTATAACACCCTTTCCCCGAGTGAAACATGCAGCAGTATTTTCGAGTGGACCTGCAGCCAAGTAAATCCAGAAAGCCTCGCAAGCAGACATAATAGCAGGCGTTGTAGAGAGACCTGGGGTGTAAATGCGTGTTTTTAAAATTGAACAGAAATAGTGTAGGGAGAGATTCCTGGGATATGACTGTGGGAACAAACCAGCAATGTACAGTAATGTCACATTTTTGGTTTGTTTGTGCTTTTTTCCCATTTAACTGATAGTCGGTATCTTCTCAAGTGTTCTTGCAGCTCAAGTTCCAGAGTGTCTGAGGCACCGAGCCTGTGTGGACTCGCACACGTTCCGTGTTAAGCGGATCTCAGGGGGAGGCTTCTCGCCGCTCCGGGGAAACTCCAGGCCGGCCAGACGGGCTAAGGGAGGGGCGCTTTGTGCTGCGTGTGACGGGTGGGTGACTCTCCACATAACCCAACTCGGGGAGCCTGACGGCAGATCCGCAGGGGGCCCCTTATCCATCCTTCACTGTCTTTTTTAATTACGGTAATGCAGCATGCAGATTCACCACGTCTCACGGCGTCGCCTTATCACCCCGCCGGCTCCCTGCGAAGCCCTTCGGCACCCTTACACGAGACGCCGCCTAATGATAGGCTGCTCTTGTCTTTAAAAGACTTTAAGAAAGTGAGCGACTTTAACACAGAGCGTGTTAGTGATTAGTGCCTTATTAAATCTTAACTACTGGCCACATTTTTTTCTCTTGGGAACAGGGCAGCTAAGTTCACAGAAGCTGCGCCTGTTTCCAGACTTGCAGACTATTGAAAGTTGGCAGAAAAATAAAAACTGAAAAAAAATATCAGTTTGGGGCTCCTGTCCAATCAGGGCTTGTTGCTATGAGGATTTGAAGTCTGCCTTTGGCCCAGCTGGGAAAAAGCAGGTGATCAACAAGCCCCCCACCCCCACCGTCGGCCATCCCATCAATTGTAATCATGTGCCAGAAGAACACACTATACCATATGTTGGCCTTTCAAGCCTGACACTACTGGACTAGAGTATCTGCAGGACAATTTACTGAAATCTGACCACAGTTTGGCTCACAAGCTGAAACCGTTGTGCTTTATTGTCCTGGACGCTAGTGACCAGTTTCTCTTCATTAGTCTTACCAGAGTGAATGCAAGCCTTTCTCTCATGCTGTGACTGTCTTTGCCGTTCTTTGTGCCAGCAGTTAAAACACACAGTCTTGTCTGCAAGTTAACAAAGAACGTTTGAGCTCTTCACTGTAGGTCTACACTGGTGCCTCACTGAAGGATGTTTTAGGCTTGTGGGAGTTTTACTTGCACAAAAATGTTCTGAGGGCAGAAGGAACAATGATTGGTTCTCTCTCTGAATGAATCAGATTGTAGAGGAGGTGGGACCAAGCATTTAGAGGAGACAGGATCAAGACATCTGATTGGTTGGTCATGTCTGTAGTTGCTTGGACCCACCACCCCTACAATCTGATTGGTTATCTCCTGCATTTTTCCTTCTGCCCTCAGAACATTTTTGTGTAAGTAAAACTCCCATGGTCATGTTTTTGTCTTTGGGTGTTTAACCAATGCATGTTGTGGAATTCTGCAGTGGATCTCTGTTCTGCCATGTCTTATCACTGTCACATCAACAGATTTGCAAGTCTTGCAGGTTTTGAGCAGTGAACGACAATGTCAGGCATCATTTGTTCCTCTGAGATGAGTGGCCCATCTAGGTCATGTGACATGTGACCTCAGCAGAGCTGTCCTCCTGCTATGCTTAGTGTTGGCTCACTTCAGAGACCTGGGCTGAGATGAGGGGCGGAGCCACTATCCTGCGTTTGTGTCCCGTTGCTCCTGAAGTCCTCGCAAGGGAGGGAAAGTGCCCTAACCTGGATCTCGCTGAGATTGTTGAAAGATGACATGACCAATTGCCCCCCCCCCCGACACAAATGGCCATGCCGACAGGATTTTCATTAAGTGGTTCAAACATGCAGCAGTAGGAGGACTGAAATGAGCCGTGATGAGCCTGGCCTGTCCTGGCTGATCTGACGAGCAGAACCGCCCGGGACGGTTCCATCCTGCTACCTTTGACTCTAATGGGCCTGTATTTACCATGCTGTCCATTGCTTTACATCAAACACTATCACGCCGCTTTGAGCACGCCTGTGTTGTTATGCATGAAATTCTTGCTAAATGAGTCATTAATCTGGGTGCCAACATATCAAAATCCATTTAGACACTAACTGTGTTCCTTGTGAGCGATCGGCAGCTGCACTCCCCCTCATCTTTGGTGCGTCTTGTCAGTTCTGTTTGTTTTTGTCACCCCCCCCCCTCCCCCGCCGAGGTAGAACCACAGCATCTGTTTTGGGGTGTGATGTGGCCGTTCTGTTTATAGGTCAGTGGGACAGGGACTTCCACATTTAACCCCACCCCAGCCGAGTTCACCCAAAAGCTGCTGCCTCATGCTGGAGTCACGTGTGAACTGCTTAGCCTGATGGACGAGGAGCGGATGGGGATCAGACACAATGGAAAGGTGATGATGACACAGCATGTAAATGAACTTAGACCAAACCTGCATCCAGATCAGAGGTGGAAAGTTCAGATCCAGAAAGTACAAATCCAGACCAGGGTTTTGTTTCAACCAACCAGTTGAGTACTCTGTGACTGAGACTCTTTATATTCAGCTGGTTGGTTGAAACAAAACCTTGGTCTGGATTTGTATTTTCTGGACCTGAACTTTCCACCTGATCCAGATCCATGATGAAAGCAAACGGGGCTTTCTTTGGAACACCTGCATGTAAATAATTAGATGTGAGGTTAATTTTTAATAAGATATTCCTGGAAGTCTTATTGCAATATTTCTCAGAAAACTTTTGCAATCCATTTGTTTTGGTTAGGCATCATTTTTTTTGCCCTGGACCATTTAAATCAGGGCTCCCCAGTTCCAGTCCTGGAGGGTCAGGTCTGCAACACAGGTTGTAGATTCTCCTGCTCAAACACACCTTATTCAACTCACCAGCCAATTACCAGCTTTAGTATGTGTGTTTGAGCAGGGAAATCTGCAAACTGTGATATAGATTGGCCCTCCTGGACCGGAATGGGGGAGTCCTGGTTTAAAGTCTAGTGATGGGGACTGTGCTGGAGTCAGATGATACCTCTGCTCACAGACTCAGAAAGAGTGGCTGCCCTTTCCGGCAGGGCTGGGGAGGGTGGACACCTGGTGTGTCTGCGATGTGACACTACTGTCTCAGCCAGGATGGCATCGCAGCCCCCCCTCTCGCCATCTACATTGGCGGTGATGGAGATCTCCAGCTTACGGGGGCATTAGTCGCATTAGCGGGGCTGTGACCTCACTGCTGTTCGAACCACGTCACCAAGGACACTTTCCTGTTTCAGCAGCGGGCTCAGAGTGTCCTACAACCTCGTGGAAAGACCTTCTGATTGCATTTCCCCCTGAATATATTGTTATTAATTATCCTTGTAATTTCATCCACATAACATTGCTGTGACTGCTGATATGCTCTTTTATAGTCTGTCCAAGAGTTGCGTAAACAAATCCTTCTGCCGTGTAAATCTGTGGCATTAGCAAAGGGAGTGAAAATAATGGCAAAAATAAGGACAGATTTTGGTTTAAACTCTTTGGGCTGCATGTCTGAACAATGGCCACATTATCTGTGACAGAGGGGCCTGGTTTCAAGTAGAAGTAACACTGTGTGTGTGTGTGTGTGTGTGTGTGTGTGTGTGTGTGTGTGTGTGTGTGTGTGTGTGTTTATGCAAACGGATGCCTGTAGGCACTGTGTGAAAGGTAAATCCTTTCTTTACTCCGAAATGAGAAAAGAAACTTTTTCTGGTGGAACTGAGACGAAGGTAGAGGATATTTTGAATTGGGTCTCATACGTTAAACAATCTCAGTGTGAACATGAACCTGCGTCTCTCACTGCAGACAGAAAACAGATGAATCACATGGCTGAAGTTCCCCAACTGTCAGTATTTATGTCCGTCCAGCACGTGTTTGGCAGCCTGCAGCTGCGGGATTGGTGGAGGCTGGCTCCGGGGGAGGGGCCACACCCTGCGGGACCTGCTCCTGCTGCTCAGAGGGACAGTGCCGGCCATCGCCTGCTGCCTCTCTCTAAATAGCTCCTGGTGACACTGAAGCCACGGTGACTCTGAGGGGGGTGGGGGCAGCTGGGTTGGCAGCCTTAAGAGTGCAGGCATGAGCTGAGGCTTCAGCCTCCCTAGATTAGGTCTTTCTTTTAGGAGCGTAGCACTAAACTGGTCCTTTAATCGGTGCCGTTTAATCGGTGACTGCCCCATGTGCTGCGTTGGGTCATCGTAAGCGTTTTGCTTTTCTGGGTAACATTCGGGGGCCATTTAACGCAGGTTTTTATATGACTTGTATTTGTCTTCGTGTCTTTGATTCTCAGTCTTTTGTCTTCAAATAATATGCATATCTACTTTAAAATAATAAGTAAATTTTGTGCTCCCATCCCTAGACTCATAATCTGACGCACATTAATATGTAAATGAGGCCAGAGAACCCTCTGAATATTCATAAATGCGGGCGGTACCGCCCCCGGCCCGTTCCTGCGCCGTGATGATTTCTCCGTTTCGTTATCGCTCCTGGCTGTGAGTCGCCGTTACGCTGGACGTCCCCCCCCCCCCCCGAAGCTCTGGAACATTCCATTCGGCTACGTTGAGATTAGATCAGTGTAAATGAACTGCGGCAAGACCTCCTGCTGCCCGCCCTGCCAGAGCCACCTCGTTCTTCCAAATGGATGTTCGCTTTGTCGGTTATTGAACATGTTGATGCTTTGAGGTTGTGTATATTTTTTTTTATTTTATTTTATTAAAATAACAATAAAGTGGCCTTTATGTCTCCCTTGGGTGTATGTTTTTTGGGAGTGAATGCTCACACACAGAAGCATGTACACCTTCAGTGAACTCCTTTAAGCACTCGTCTGTTTTTATCCAAAATAAAGTCATTTACCTTTGACACATTTCGGCAAAAGCACCGGCGTCTTGGCAGCAGGACACTGAGCCTGGAGCTGCCGTTGGCCCCTCCCCCCATATCGACAGCTGCCTCGTGCACATGCTCAGAGCGCGTAGGAGAGCAGCCCTTAAACAAAGGCGAGGTGTACCTTGCTCCTGCCCCGAGACAGTGAGGCAGCGTGAGCCAGCAGGCCTTGCCTGCCTTACAGGGGCGACAGGCAGCAACAACGGCTGCGATGTGTCGTTTGGCTTCCCTGCCCCAGAGGGCAAAAAAATCTGTCCGGAAGCCTTATAATCCCACAGTCTAACATAGCAGAGACTGGAAGTATAGGACATGTTTATCTCGTGTTGCAGGTCAAGTGGGAGTGAGAAGCCACCTCAGAAACAGAAAGTCTGAGCCACTAACTGGGCTGCTGCTCTGCAGAAAGCTCTGCTGCCGTCCTGCAGTGCGCTTCTCTATCCCGCAATGAACTGGTGATTTTATTGGTGAGGTTACGGCTGAGCAGGTCTCCCGCAGCTGTCAGAGCAGTCGCTACACGCATTAGGGGGCCTACATTCTCCTTACAAATCCGAAGTGTCCCGGAGATGCCCAGTCCACTCTCCTGGCGACTGGCTGTGCCCCGTGTGTCACTGATGTGGCATTCAGCGACCAAGTGACAGAGCTGGGAGCCGAATCACGGCCTGCGAGATGGCGGACTGCTGATGGGAATCGAGAAAGCCAAGTAAGCGAAAATGCTTAAAGCTGTGCAAAGTGCTTGTCAGTCATAGTTAGTGTCTGCTGACTGAGTCATGGAAGGGAGAATATTCAAATATAGTCTGGATAAGCTGGAGGGAGAGATTGATGGATGGACGGACGGATATTCAAAAAGAGCATCTCTTGGTACTCCACCTTAGTGTTGTTAGCTGGACAAGGTTCTGCAAATCATATACTGGGAGAGCTCAGGTCCTCAAAGATTCAAATCCAGCCATTTTTAGGGAATGCGCCATATGTAGATGCTGTCAGGTTGTCAAAATGCTGACTGACACTGGCTGATTGTGCTCTGCTTTATAATCTGGTTTATGATCCTGAAGCATTTACTAAAAGATTATATGGCAATGAAAAGTTTCAGCATGTTTATACTCACATTAGTACTTAATGAGTCTAAGGATAAGAGTATTTTAATGCTTGTTTCTCTTCGGCGCGGAGGATGGCGGAAGGGCTAATTTTGCCATCAGAAGGAGAGTATGAAACTAAGCTGGACGGGCGGGCAGTGGTCTCTCGTCCACCGGGGGCAAGAAAATGATGCTGCTGTGTGACTCCCCTGAGGTCGGGTTGTTAAATCGCCCCTGGCGGGGGGGGGGGGGGCTTCCTGCCGAGGCGGTAGCTCAGCCTGCTGTCCACCTTCACATTTCCTACAGTGTAAGAGGTACACAGCCTGACTGCTGTCTGTTTAGGAGGCTGCAGGTCCCTCTGTTTCCTGAAGCGCTTTTTATACCATGGTCTGCATTTCTGGTTCGATTTCTTAGCCAGCATCTTACCTCCAAAGCAAATAAGAGCATTAAGCAGAGAACAGCAGGAATATCAGCATCTAATACATTAGGATGGTAAATTAGCCTCTTACATTTTCCCTTTGTGTCTTCGGCACTTAAGAATGTCTTTTACCTTATGTGTGCAAATGCCCTGCAGACCTGCAGCGTGCATTTTTGAACGGGATGATAATCCATGTCATGCGGTGGTCATGTCTTCCAGCGGTGCATCCTGTGTAAAATCCCACATTACCTGCAGGAAGTTGCTTGGAAGAATGTATATTTGAATATAATTATATAACACTATGGCTGTATATTGATTTAGCTGTAAACGTAACTTAAATTAGAACGGGCAAACAAGTATGTATGCATATTATACAGGTGTAGCCCACACAGAGAGATGTTCTCCTGAGAGGAGTTCCTGAAAATGTCAGTCACCTGGTTTGAGCAGTAAAACCAGCCGCAGCGTAAAGGCTAAAAATGAACCACTTGAATGGGTTTATTTATTTCTGGTGGTTTGTTGCTATCATTGTGCTGTTCAGCTGGAAATGATTCTAATGAGGCTTAGTAGAGCCAGCAGAGCCGGTCCCAATCAGGCCTCTTCCTCTGGTGGGTACAGACCCTACAGGTCAGAAGATCAGCCTTTAGTTTCCCCTCATTGGCAGTGGCTATCCTTCTGTCGTTCAGCGTGGCCTGGGTCTGTTCGACACGCTGAAGCGGGCCGTAAAATCGCCTTTGATTGGGTCGGCGATCGGTCTGGCAGCGCGCACATCAGAGAAAGCGATGAGAGCACGCAGGGGGGGTAAAGAAACGGTCCCCCCCTTTGTGCAGAGAGCCGGGCGGTTAAACCTTTGATACGCGGAGTCCGATCCGTCATACCGCTGAGCTCCTGTGTCTGATGGGAGGCGTCTGAGGATGGGAGGTGTCTGAGGAGCAGCAGTCCTCTCCATGCATAAAAATGGCCCCTGTTTGTCTGATAGGAGACCTTCAGGCCTATATGATCCCTGCTCTGATTGCACCGCTGTGAAGTAACCCTAGTTAAGTGGTTGGACCTTAGGCAGATGGTATTGTGTACGAATCATATGCGGCCCCACCGTCACACATTTAAGCAAGACAATTAACAGAATGGCTATAAAGACACGGTGCTGATAAATAACAGGGATTGACCTTCGTGACGTTTATAAACGGCAGGGTAACGACAAGGTACAGGCACAGTAAAATGAACCCTGTCACATCAGTCTGCCCAGGATTAATACGTTGTTTGTTGGTTTGACACATTGGATGTTTGCCTCACTCCTAGTGACTGTACTGTGCCTCTACACAAGCCACCCCGATATTTATTAGGGTTTCAAGGCCCCCTGGTAGCACTGCTGTCTCATGCCTCTAGCATTGGGGGTGTCTCTGAATCGCCTCGTGTGAGTGTGTGCCTTGTGATGTTATCTTATCCATGGTGTCCCCTACCTCCTGCCCAGTGCTTCTTGGGGTAGGCTCCAGGCCACCTCCATGATAAGAAACTTTAATGTTTTGCAAACTTTTCAGTCTGAAGCTTTCGATGCAGTAGGTAGTGCAGGTCTGTGGGCACGCTGATCGCCTCCATGGCATCTAGCCATAGCATCCATAGCATATTGTCTTAGCTTCGAGGCTCCACTAGGGGGCCTCGTGTTTTCTTGGACCGTCCAGCTTCAGCTCCCCCGGACCTCGTGTCTTGCAGGTACGCCCGAGGAGTACTTTGAGTATGACGCGGAGGAGTTCCTGGTCTTCCTCGCTTTGCTCATCATAGAGGGCCGCACACCGGAATGTTCCATGAAGGGCCGCACGGAGGGGCCCCACTGCCCCCCAGCTCAGACTGCACAGCCTCTCCCCACCAGGCACCAGTGCAGTGACAAGCTGCCGCAGGTACGGTTGAGACCGGGGCCACCGGAATGTGGGCTGCCAAATTAAAAAGGAATTTTGGTGAAATGAACATCCGGTACTGGAAATCAAGCCCTAACAGTTTTCTTCGGGGTGTAACCGGGGTGATTGACCTCTGTGTTGTAGGTGAGGTAAATAACTACAAGACCCAATGGATTGTTGGAGCAGAAGATTTATTTCTGGCTCCCCGATAAAGTTAAAATATTAATCAAGTGAGACTGATGGTGAACAGAACCTCCTTAGGGGCTTCCGTCTGTGAATACGACAAGAAGGGAGTTCATTTGCAGGCTGTTAGCATTCATCCTCAGTACTACTGGATCTCAGCGCAGCACTGGCTTAGGAAAGAGGAGTGAGGTGGAGTGAGCGGAGGACAAAAGAGGCAGGGAATGAGGATCCAAAGACCACCCACCAGCAGGCGCACTACAGTACAGCTTATCAAGAATAATATACCAAAATGCAAAACTGTGGCCAGATGTTTCTCTACATGGTAGAGAATGGACGACGGATGGATGGATCGATTGATTTGTATTGCTTATGTGTTGTATTACCCTGAGAATGATCTTCTCAGAAGGCTTATGGTGTCTCCTGTGCCCTCCTGACAGTGTTGTCAAGCTAAGAAGACGCAGTCGGAGGTGGTGGTCCTCTGGAGGGACAAGCTGCCCATCATGATTGAGGTCATGCTGCTTCCTGACTGCTGCTACAGCAGTGAGGCTCCTGGCAATGACTTGGACGACCCAGTTGTTCAACAGGACGCGCTGCTGCTGGAGCGATGGACCCTGCAGCCAGTGCCCAGGCAGTGCGTTTTGTTTGGTGTTTAATCCCCCTCCTGTGTCTCAGTCAAGCCCCGCCCATCTTTTTCTGGTATTATCACACACAGCTTCAGTTTTCCCTTTTATCAGCCAGTATTTCACAATGCTGATGACAAGGATAACATCTCTCATTGCAACCCTTTGAGCAAAGTGACAGGTCTCCACAAAGCACTGATACCACCACAAGCCATGAAACAAACATCTATTTAAACCTCTTTGCTGCAAGGCTCAGCCAGAACTGGGAACTTGGACTGTATCAGCTAGTCACGTGCTGCATTTTCTGCCTGAAGAAAATGTGTAGCAGGGAGGCTGAAAGCAGAGTCTCCAGCAAGGACTTCACGAGAGTTAATAAAGTCTAGAGCAGGCCATAAACCCTGCAAAAGCCCAGGTTCCATTTTCCATGTATGTGGGTTAGCGTCTAATGTGCAAGCTATGATGAAATTGCTGAAGAACCTCCATTCGTAATAAATTTGATTGCGTTGAGAAGTTTAATAACGACTGGCTTCCCTCTGCAGGAGCGGTGACCGTTTCATCGAGGAGAAGACCTTGCTCCTGGCCATCCGCTCCTACGTGTTCTTCTCCCAGCTGAGCGCCTGGCTCAGCGCATCCCACGGACTCGTTCCCAGGAACATCCTGTACAGGTGAGCCGCCGGCTGAGATCCGCGGCCCAGTGTGGCCCGTGGGGAGCTGCCTGACCCACCCCCTGCCTCATCTCTCTCGCAGGGTTAGTTCGGCCGAGGAGCGGCTGCTTCTGAGATTTTCCCAGCCACCAGCCGAGCACACCTTCCCGGTGCCCAACGTGTCGCACAGCGTGGCCTTGAGAGTGTGTGTTCAGTCCCTGCCTCGGCAGCCCAACTACCCAGTCCTGACCTGCAGCGTCCATAGTAGCCTGGCCCTGCAGACCACGAGAAGCCGGGACTGGAGGCACAGGTCTGCTCCTGGTGCGGAGCAACTTCAGACCCAGGGATCTCCACCGCTCTTCAAGTGCACCATAAGCTCCAGGAAATACCTGCCCTCCGAGGCCCCGCCTCCAGGCAAGATACTGAAACGGGTCCATTCCAAGCTGAGCAGCACCCCGGATACTGACCCTGCAGAGGGCTGTCAGATCTCATCAGATAGTACAGAAGACTTAAAGGCACCAGCTCCAGAAGATCTCACTAGGGCATTCAAATCCCTCTACTTGGCAGATCTCCTGGGTACACCAAGTTTAGGCTGCAGGACACACCCCCCTGGGCATCCCAGCTCTTTGATTGGCTCACTGCTTCATGAACGACAGCAAGTCATCACTCGTATTGCCCAGCGTTTACATTACTGTGATCCCTTAGCCACCCACATCCCAGATACCATGTCCGAAAGCTGTGAGGCACATCATCTCAAATTCCCCTGGGGCTCCTCGTTCCTCTCTGGCCCACAGCATGGTACCGTGGCAGATGGCAGAAGGAGCTGGTCCTCTCCTTCCGACACCCCCAGCAATCAGCATAGCAGAGCCAAAATGGATGCCAAGTCAAGACCTTCAACCAAACCAGCAGCCTGCAGGAAGCTGCTCCTGCACCCCCCTGCAGACAGCTCTGGGACTGCGGGGGCCACGGAGGACTCCTTCTGGTTGGTCCCAGACCTCCTGTGGTATGCACACAACAGGTGTAGTCAAAGCTTCAAGGAAGACACGTCTCCATCTGCACACAAATCCTGGGGTGATCGCTGTCTTCAAGATTGCACCGGTGACGTACCATTCTCAGCCATTACAGACTCCCCCGTCGCTGACAGCCCAGAATCTTCTATTTGCACAGAACTAGAAGCCAAGAAGGCGAAAGCTCCCCATGGCTTCGGGCAAGACCCTTTCTCTAGACCTCAGGATGTAGCCTGTGTCAGACTTGAAAAGCCAACGACACCAGCAGACTCAGTCCCTTTAGTCTCTGATGGTTTACAGACTGCCGAAACGGGTCCTCGGGAAGCAGGAAGTCCTGACGGCTCAGTGGGTCTCCAAGGTCACATGACAGTGACAGACGCCACAGTCCTGTATCAAGACACTGTCGATTCCAAACCTCAAACCCAGGGAATCCTGCAGCTTAACAGCCATGGGCAGAATCAGAACCAGGACCAGACTATCCCTAACCAAAGAGCCTGTGGCCAGGACCAGCAGATCGGGCCTGACAGAACCCAGAATGGACCTGTTCTGGTGAGTGCAGACACATCCTGAGGAACAGTCAAGACCGCTACTCACAGTGATTTAATAATGGTTTATTTAAATCAAGTTAATTTCAACCCAACCCCATTTCAATACTTTTAGTGAGAATCTGAAATATATATCTTTAAATCTGCAAAAATACACATTTTACTTGATGTGAAAATGTGCAATTTACCTTATGAGGTTTTAAACCTCCAGATGGCTGTGGAGCATTGAGTACAGGAGACGTTAATGTGACACTGCGTGAGCCTTTCTGCTGTGATGCTTACTAATCCCTCTGTTTTGGGCTCAAACATCCAGTCTCCTTTGAAGTTGTGCAACATTTGGAACAAGGAGAACCGTCCCTACATAGATGGGACAGCAAGCAGAGCCTTCCACCCGAGCACTGGACTTCCACTGGTCTCCAGTCCGGTACGTGAGGCCTGGATAGTCCTGGGAGTTGCCGGTCCTCCAGTCCCTTAGCCAGCACGCCTGTGTGGCCCATTAGTTCCCTTCTGGTTCCTTTCTAATTTCACGCCATTTCCACAGGTGTTATGTAGAACTTGACAGGCTTCATCGTTCAGATCAGCTTTTTATACAGCAGGTGATAAAGTGATTCTGTGAAATAAATGAATAAAACATTTAGAACAGACCTAGAGTAAACTTCCTGGGACTGGACCTTACAAGCCTGGATCCTCAATTACGCTGCTATCTACTGTTCCTCAGTACCATCTGCTCACAAGGGCTGTGACAAAGTTTTGTCAGCTACTGTGCTCACTTCCTGTAGAACTTCCTGTTAAACTTAGTCCAGAAATGCACACATGTGGCCATCAACTGTGATGCTGTCTCTTACCTGGGGTTTATGAAATTAAAGCGCATCAGGTATTTATTAATATCTTATTAGTATTCAGCAGTGACAGACCTATTACATAAACTAAGTATAATTTCTTCATTTTATTTTGTTCATGCATTTGATGTAATATACCCTGTAACTACATGTCAAATACAGTTTTCCCTTAGAACTGCACCTCCCTTTATTCTTCCTCTGAAGGTTCCTCAGAGGAGATCCCAGGCTGGGGGCTTTGATCTGGACACCTCCGTGGCTCACTGCAAGGGTCTGCGTTGGTCGTCCAGCAGAAGGTATTTCCAAGTGCATTTTGGGAATGCGCACAGTTATCGGTTACCATGACTGGTCAGACACACTGACACGGGTATAAAGCTTATTCTCATTCCCCTCGCTCATTTCTGTGAGAGGATCTGCAACCAAAATACCAGGATGCCCGTCTGTTTGGCTGGGATTTTGTGTGAAAGAGCATATCTTCTCAAACGTGGCTCTTAGGATTTGGGGAAAACAAACTTGGCATGTCTTGGCCATCCTGACGGTGGGGTCTATCTGAGAGCGGGGCGGGGGCATAGCAGAAGCACAGCATTTGTCCTGGGTGCAGTCGCACAGATATACCATGGCCATGTTTTCCAGTGAGGTACAGGTGTCGATGCAGTTTGTTCCGTGTGTGCAGAGAGTGCCTGAAGCAACAGCACATTGGAGGGGACTCAGAAGCACGGGTGTTCAGCACCAGCGCCCCCCCAGCCAGCCTCAGCCTCCTGGGGAACTTTGAGGTATAAGCAGAAAGAGACACCCACAAATAGAAACCTCTGCATGCATTTCTTTTTTTCAGTACTCCACCAAAGACCCCAGCTGAGACCTTAACTTGAAAGCAGAGTAGAAAGCTTCAGATAGTTTACAGCAGTGTTTCCCAACCTGGTCCTCAGGGGCCCGCAGACAGTCCACGCTGGGGAGCTGGGAGGGAGCAAAAACTGTGGACCGTCTGTGTGTCCCCGAGGACCAGGTTTGGAAACACTGGTTTGCAGGGACCATTTGAGTGGCAGGTGTTGTGAAAGCCATGAGCAGACTGAGAGAGAGCTCGACAGCTTGCCCAGCCTGGAGATGCACCACACTGGGTCAGATGACACGGCAAGCTCTGGACATGTCTGGGCAAACCGTCCGCAGGAGTGTGTGCTGAATCACCGCCTGGAGCCCCTGGGGACTGTGAAGGGCTTTACGGCTGAGGTGGGAGCCAGCGGGACGTTCTGCCCCAGTCACATGACCTTGCCCGTGGAAGTGTCCTTCTACAGCGTCTCTGATGACAATGCACCTTCCCCCTACATGGTGAGCCGTGCATCTGTTAATGTCTAAGCAGTGAACGGTGACTGATGAAATTAGGAGAAATTAATTACATTATATACATGTTTATGGTGTCATTTCCTGTTCAGCTTCATTTTTCAGTTTTTTTGTGCTTAGACGTTGATGTTTCTTCCCCTGTTCCCTGTCTCAGGGTGTTATAAAGTTGGAGCCCCTTGGTAAAAGGGGCTATCGAGTGCCTCCATCAGGAACAATACAAGTGGTGAGTGTATCTTTCATTCTGGGGCTCTGCTAGGGGGGCTTGGCACGTAATGCAGCGTAATATATAAATGGAAGGTGCAGTTCCGTGTGTTTTAGACACCACTGGACACACACACACGAAATGTCTTCAGGTGACCTGGGGGTGTGTCTTGTCTTGCGATCAAGTGTAGAAAGATTGGAAAATATTTCACTTACCAGTATGATAATATTTTAATACCTTTAGGTTGTTTTCTATCCTTGTGCTTAATAAACCGGGGATTGTAACCACACAGCATAGTGTCCAGTTAGGAGAGGCACCGCTGTGATTCTGTGTTTAGTCACACTGTAATGTTATAAGATACAGGTTCAAAACAGGCAGCTATATCCTCCTGAGACCCAGGGAAAGAAGTGTCCTTCAATTTTAGGTTATTTGTCTTTGGAGGAAATGAGACATCTCACGATTTAGATTTTTTCAAATTTATTTTTAATTTCACAGCATGTCCTCCTTAGTGTACAACAAGGATAAATATGTTTGAAAAGATGTAAAGCAAAACAACATGTCCACTACAATGGACATAAATGAATGGGTGGGGTCTCAGGAGGATAGGGTAAAATACATCGGGCTTTGGGTCGGCCTGTGGTAACTGGTACCAATCAATTTAAAAATGCCTGAATCGGCCAAGATTCTGGTCTTTGATATCACCTCTGAACATCACTGCTAAACAATGTTTAAAAGCAGAAAACAAAACTGCAGGAAAATGTAGATTCCAGTTCAAAGTGCAGGAGAATGTGCCCTCTAGTGGTGACAGTAAAGATGCTGACTATTGGACTATCAATACTGAGAAACGTGCCCAGAACTGTGCCATTGTTATCAAAGGTGACGTGTTCTATGGGCGCCACAGCAATCTGAGCAATACTGCTATTTTGACACTTTTAAGTTACTTTGTATCTTTAGCAGAGACATGCTGTACATAGTGCAAACAGGCAGTTTACCAAAAGAATTAGCCAACAACATCTGAATATTCATTAGGCTACCTTTAATGACACCTAACTTTATATAGAATACAACCTGAATTACAGCTACGTGCTTAGATAATTTAAGTTGGTTATGTTTAATCAACAAAACATATGAACATTAAAGTGAATGTGCCACACTGGGAGTAAAATGATGATCATTCTTTGGTATGTTCCAGAACACCGTAGTTTATCACAGATATCGCCAACTTTCTGCCCTCGGACCCTGAGCCCCATAAGTGGCTCTCATATTCTGCACTGGAACCTTTCCCATGATGCACTGGGAGTAGGGCAGGGGACACCAGTGACAGGATGCCTGTCTGTATCCAGTACATTACTACAAAAGGGCTATTTTTTGAGTATTTATCCTATTGTAATAACTTTAAGGCAATCATATTGCATAGAAGAATGCGAAGCAAATGATGGATTCCATCCTCTGCCCCTTTCCAGACCTTATTCAATCCAAACAAGACAGTGGTGAAGATGTTCGTGGTGGTGTACGACCTGAGGAAGATGCCAGCCTGCCACCAGACGTTCCTGAGACAGCGGACTTTCTCGGTGCCCATAAAGCGGGAACTATGTAGCCATGTGAGCAGGAAGCCCGTCCCCTTCCCCCTGAGGCCGCCGCGGACCCTGCGCTACCTCGTACACCTGAGGTCAGCATTTATGCATGCCACCCCATCCCCCCACAGCACTCAGATCATGACTCAGTTCTGATCTTTTTATGTAACTTTTATTTTATATTATTTTCAATTTTGAAATCCAGAACTGGTCTGTGAGTGTGCCCTGTGATAAGTTGATGCCCCATCCTGGGTTGTACCCTGAACAGGACAAGCGTTTACAGAAAGTGGATGGATGGATTTGAAACTAGTTTTAAGCAGAGGTGGAGATTTCAGGTCCAGAGAGAACAAATCCAAACCAGGATTTTGTTTCAACCAACCAGTGGAGTACTCTGTGACTGTGACTCTTTATGCTCAACTGGTTGG
>JAODLC010000021.1:14684949-14698415 GCA_026781145.1 Hippopotamyrus pictus
ATCTAATCACCACCTTCCCATCCCCCCCCCCCATATCGTTCCTCACCTTAGCCTAGTATCTCTCATGGATGCCCATATTATATAACAACCCCCCCCCCCTTCGCTGTATAATGGTAACGCTTCAGTAGTGCCCGTACCCCCTTCGTTTGTTCAGTGGGAGGAATTTCCGGAGCAGTATCTTCTGACAGCTGCAGGAAGGCTGTTCGTTGGACGTGAGGAGACACGGACTTATCCGAATGTAGGACATGGTCTCTGTGCCATGCAGGCTTCTCACTCTGCCGCCCAGTTTTCTCACGCTGTCTGATGTGGGTTCTTCCTCGTAGGAGATGCTCATTGACCACAAGAGCAAATTCAAGGGCCGACTGTTGCTATGGCAACGGATTGCTGTACGTAGGGTTGCTGGTGGGCTGTGTGTGTGTGTGTGGGAGTTGTTCTGGGCTGTGTGTATGTTGCTCACAAACTGCACCACCCTTCAGATGCATGCATCACAGCCTCAGGCTGGTGTTTAGGGTGCTGGTGTCTCTTCTGTGTAATGTGACACTGTGCTGTCAGGTTACTTGCTTCCAAACTCACAGCGGGACATTTAACTCACTGGTTTCCTCAACCAGGTTATTTTTGACTATAAAGACCATCATTAAGTCGTGTTGACCTGGGGCTCTCAGTCTCAGTCTTATTCACGTCCACATGTGTCCACAAGCTCACTTGAGCATGTCCATCTTTTGTCTGTAAGGATCTCATGGATCAGCTGGAGAAGCAGGAGAAGATCATCCGCAAATTCAAGAAGCAGCTCAAGATTTTTGCCAAGAAGATCGGCGAACTGGAGGGTAAACTGGAAGATGTCACCACTCTGTACCCCACCAGCATGATCTCAGTGCTCCCAGTCACGCCCTTCATTCCCTGTTTCTGTCCCACGATGCCCGTTGTTCTCTAGGGGGGCAGACAGAGGCCGTGTCCCCGGGACAGGTGGTCGATGAGCCGGTGCAGCCTGTAAACATCCCTCGCAAAGAGAAGGACTTCCGGGGAATGCTGGAGTACAAGAAGGAGGATGAGGTGAAGCTAGTGAAGAACCTTGTCCTGGGTGAGCAATGTTCTTTGGCTCCTTGACTGAAGTAGGATGCGGTCCTATTTTTAGCTGGTAAATGGCTGTGTACTCCTGTACTAAGCACACCTGCACAGGCCGTGTGACCTTCCTGTGACCCCTCTGTGACACCAAACCCCCCCCCGCCTTGTACGGGATGCACAGACCTGAAGCCCCGCGGCGTGGCCGTGAACGTCATCCCTGGCTTGCCGGCCTACATCCTCTTCATGTGCCTGAGGCACTCCGACTACATCAACGACGATCAGAAGGTCCGGAGCCTGCTCACCTCCACCATCAGCAGCATCAAGAAGATCCTGAAGGTGCGTGTCCCTTTTGGGGGGACATTCTTAATTCTAAATCGGCATCTAAAGACATCGGAGACAGCCAAGCATGCCGGGCTTTCTTGTTTAGTCCATATGGACCTAAACTACGCTTGTTTTTTCAGGTATTTTCCATTTTTCTCATGTTTATCCAGTAACAGAAGACATTTCACACACGTCAGTGAACACTTAAAAACTTTTTTTTAACATGGTTTATTGGTATCAGTGCAGTAAAATAATGTAACGCAATACACCTACTCCTTGTTTAGCAAATTCTGTTCCAGCAACTAGGTTGTTAAGCGAAGTGAAAATCCCGGTAGCCAAAAAGCCCGTGAGCGTCGCTATGACTGATTCAGTCTTCCATACTTCTGTGCTTCATGAAATCCCCGCATTGGTCACTAAATGAGGAGTGGTTGTAATAATGAAAAGCGTGTGGATAATGAAAACTGCGTTGCCAGGATAGTAGAAAACCAGGCCTGCTAAGTACAGGAAACAGGGTCTCCATGTGCTGAGAGTGAGTCTGCACAGACCCTGCAGAGTTCAGCCGTGATGCCTGGTGTTAGTCATGTGACCTGGATGTCCTGCAGAAACGGGGCGATGACTTCGAGACCATCTCCTTCTGGCTCTCCAACACCTGCCGCTTCCTGCACTGTCTGAAGCAGTACAGCGGCGAGGAGGTGGGCCAGCGTCTCCTCTCATTTCTCCTCTCTTCCTGCTGTTCCGGCGCCACCCCCTCACCCCTGCACCTTGCTCCTTGCCTCCCAGTCTTTCATGAAGCACAACACCCCCAGGCAGAACGAGCACTGCCTCACCAACTTCGACCTGGCTGAGTACCGGCAGGTGCTGAGCGACCTGGCCATCCAGATCTACCAGCAGCTCATCAGGTGCATGGAGACCATCCTGCAGCCCATGATCGGTAATGCAAACCGTGTTTCACCAACTGTAATGCAACTACGGAAGCCATCTTTATTCGGGGATGTTTAAAAGCGGACCTTCTCCGTCTGATTCCACGTTCCTGTCAGTCTCCGGCATGCTGGAGCACGAGACCATCCAGGGGGTGTCGGGGGTGAAGCCCACGGGCCTCCGCAAGCGGACGTCCAGTGTGGTGGACGAAGGAACCAACACGCTGGACTCCATCCTGCGGCAGATGACTGTCTTCTACTCCACCCTGTGCCTGCACGGCACCGACACGGAACTCATCAAGCAGGTTTTCCGCCAGCTCTTCTACATCATCGGCGCCGTCACCTTCAACAACCTGCTTCTGCGTAAGGATATGTGCTCCTGGAGCAAGGGGATGCAGATCAGGTGTGGCATCGCCGAGGGCGGAGCTTAGGGGCTCCTGGTGGCTTCGCAGACATTGTACTGCTCAGGATCTACGAACGTTGATGCTGGCAGGGGAGCTAAGATGGGGGGGCCCTCCTGCACCTCCAGGTACAACGTCAGCCAGCTGGAGGAGTGGCTCAGGGAGAAGAACCTGGTGACTTGCGGCGCCAGGGAGATGCTGGAGCCCCTAGTCCAGGCGGCGCAGCTGCTGCAGGTCAAGAAGAAAACGGACGAGGACGCTGAGGCCATCTGCTCCATGTGCCATAACCTCACCACCGTGCAGGTAAGCCCCCCCCTCACCCCCCGCATCTCTGTGATGCAGGGTCCCAGGAAGCACGCCACGTCCTACACAAGATAACGTGAGATGATTATATGTTCATCTCTTGGGTTAATGTTTTATTATTTTTTTTAAAGTTCAATGAACAAATTATGTCCATTTCATCTTCGTCCTTTGGTCTCTCATCAGATTGTTAAAGTGCTGAACTTGTACACTCCTGTGAATGAGTTTGAAGAAAGGGTTTCAATAACGTTCATTCGAACAATACAGGTGAGTACAAAAGTGGATTTAAGGTTTCATGTCTGTCTGTGTGTTAGTGTGTATGAGAGAAAACAGGATATAGAACTTCAACCCCTGAACAGCAGCTTTTGTGGAATCCCCACAAATATATATATTGTATTACTTTATTATATAATTGTTTTTTTGTGCCCCTGGGTTTGACTAGAATGCAGTCAGTATCCATTAATTGCACTGTAAGGAGAATCTGTGGGAAAGCCCACACAAAGATATGTATGTGTGTGTGTGTGTGCCAGCGTGTGTTTGCATATTTGCCTCTGCGTGTCTCCGGCTAACCTGCCAGCTGCCTGTTCTGTTCAGACACGGTTGCGAGATCGGAAGGAGTCGCCCCAGCTACTCATGGACACGAAAATCATCTACCCCGTCACATTCCCCTTCAACCCCTCCTCGCTCGCGCTGGAGACTGTTCAGATACCGTCTAGTCTGAATCTGAGCTTCCTCGTACGAGTGTAGAAGAATCCGCTCTCAGACGTCTGCAGATCTGGGTGACCCTCCTGCAGGAGATGTGCATTTATCAAGCATCTGTGAAGCTAGCTCAGGTGTCTAAGTCTCAGCTAGAGACCCCGTTAAAGTCATATGCTTAGTAGAAAAAAAAGTCTTACAATAAAAAGCTTTGCATAATTGCAAACAGATTTATGCAACATTTAAAGTAAACCTTTGGGATTTTGGGGAAGGGGTGTTGGAGCCTTAATGCCACCGGAATGGGTTAATATAAACCGTTATAGTTAAAGCAGGAAGTGCGCGCGCGGAGGTGGGTACTCGGAGACAACGCGAACTGCATTCGTAATTAAATTAGTTTTTAGCTGATTGAATTCCCATCATTTCCACTACAAGCATTCTAAACAAACATTAATAAATATCGTTTTCCGATAACACAAAAACACTAATAGTGAATGTTTGCCAGTTCATCATGCAAACACTTTATCTGTTCTAAGTATGGATTTAACACACACCTCTAATCGACGATGATTTTATTTCTGTCATTGTTACGTACGCAGATTTCTGCACATATACACAGTTAATCCTACTTGCAAAAATCACCATGCTTCTCCAAAAGCCCTTCTGTTCAGTGCAATCCTGGGCTATTGCACGACCTCGATACAACTGGAAAAACAAGCACCTGCGCCGCTGTGAGCCGGATATGGGGTGGGGAGAAGAGTCCGTTTGAGGTCGGGAGGTGGGGGGGCGTGTCGCTTCCTTCGACACGTTTATGGGGGAAAGGCACGTCCTGCATAGTTATTTCGAATTACTTTACTACGTAATACACTGTACACAGATTATATGCAGATTAAGAAACCTCGTGGGCGATGTAACATTACCACTGTTTATTATACACATCTACATTAAACAGAAAATCTATTTTAAAAACCTGAATGGTCGATTAGTGGACTGTTTAACGTGATTGTGTGTTTGCCTGTACTGCGACTTTAGCACGCTTAGGTGGCGTTATACTGCAGCAAAGTCCTTCTGTGCTGCTCTATGCGGGTTTAAATATCGATGAACATCACTGCCGATAAACTGGAGCCTGTATAGTACATGCCGCTGTGTGGTTAAATAGGTTTCTGTTTCCATATTCATGCTGTGGATTTCAACGTCGGTGCGGATGCTGAAGTTCGGCCTTAGCTTTTCCCGGTGCCGTTAGCTGTGGGTGGGCTTCACCGTGCGTCTCCGGGCTCCGCCGCAGGGGGGCGCACTAACGTCACACCGGTCCGGTCGCAACCTTGCATTTCAGTCAATATGTTTTTCGATATTCAATAACCATGATTATATGTATATTTGAAAATCTTGTATGATATTATGCAAAGCCGTTTACTGTAAGGGTTTATGTTATTTATGTTAGTTTAAACTATCTCCTGATTCAGCTAACACAAAGGCATAATAATCAGTGGTATTATATTTTTAATGGTATTATAATTAACAAGTGGTATTAATTGGGTTAACTGATGATATTATTTTTGTCAAGTGGTTATTTCTCGACGTAAATGATTCCCCGCCGTCCCCTTGCACTAATCGAGCAGTCAGGTGCTCCCTCACTCGTGCAAGTGCCGTCGCCATTACTGCTTACACGAAGGCCGTTTGCTCTACAGTCTCACGGCTGTATCTCTCATAGAACTAATGAAATGTGCAAACTGTTAAAGAATGTGCATCCATCGGATTCGTATTTTCTCATTAGTTTGTACATCCTTTATGATTAGCCATCGTATTTTCGTACACAATATGAAATAACGAGACTTAGTGAACAAAAGGTGATTTATGCCTGCACTTAGAATACAAATTAAAAGGGAATATTTTAGTCTTTCTCAGCTCTTACCTATGTATTTGTATTATTTTTCAAAAACCTTAATGACATAATTAAATGCAATTTTTCACTGCAAGCCTTTTCTCTAAAGTAAATACAACGGCACGCAATTTGTTGCCAGTATATGCACTACGAAAGCTGGCAAGCGGCTGTATTTCCTCGTTAACATGATACGATTCCTTTTTCAAACTTAGCTTAAGACGTTAAATGCTGGAGAGACTTGATTACTGAATAAATGTTGCATCTCTTTCAACTGTCCAGAGTGTTCTTGCTGCCTTCAGGCTTGGACGTCCTCGAGCGATCTTGTATGGTTTGTATAATTGATCCACAGTTTTCCCAAACTTGAACCTGCAGATTCGTGACAGTTTGATTTTTTTTTTTTTTTTTTTTTGGGAATAAATTTCTTTTGTGCATTTTAGGGATTTGAAATTGCATTTGATTTTGCTTCTGATATATATTCTGAATGTTAGTGAAGTGAAATAATGGTGTTTGCACGAAAGTGAATTTTTGAATTTCCTTTAGAGTTTCTGAGATATCATTTCAGCGCATTACCGCATTACCGAGATTAGAAATGCAACGCTGTTGACATTTCAGCCCAGATAATCTCCCACTGGCCTTGTCTAGTTTAATACTCTGACTCTAACAGTAACCTCCCACATTATACATCAGTAATCCTGACTGGAAGTTTTTTTTGTTGTTTTTAAGATAAGATGAAGTTTATTAATGCCACAAAGGAAAGTTTTTCTATTTTATCCGTGAGGTTCTCTATGTTTGGATGTGATCAAATTAAAGATGAAAAATAACGCTGTCCACCTGTTTCTTTCAGATGTATTCTACCAGACAGACTTTCTCTGATGGTGTGTTTTTTTTTTTTTAATAGTTTATGAATACTTTAAAAATGTATTCAAATGTATAAAAAATAATGGAATCATTTTGTTTTATATTTGGGTTTTCTTTTTTAACAATAGATAAGACCAGAAAACATAAGAATAATAATCCATCAGTGAATCCAAAAAGCATTACAGTGACATTAATTGCAATAAAACAACAAATTGTGGGAAATGTGCGGCGCCGACTGTGACCAGCATGGTTAGAAGAACTTATGAATGAATGGCTGTGTGGAAATACAATAGATCGTTTACCAACAGTGCATCCTCTACCTTGGTTGTCTACTTGGGCACATAGGATATTAGGATATTCTAAGACATTAATGAATACCTAAGGCGAAAATTTAAGACATATCTATTTATAAGGATATAATACTAAATTTAAATATACACCCTTATATTGCACGAGGAACAGCTCTTTCATCCCTCATAGTGCTGCCATATGTAACGGGTGTGACAGACTTGTATAATACATTAGATTTCATCCATGTAGGTCATGTACAAAATATAATTCTTCAGTAAATCAATCGTCTTCTAATTGCTGTAATTACGTTTGATCTGCATCAAGCTGTGACTGTCGTCCTGGAAAAGCTGAGTAATGTGAATTTAATATCCGGCAAAGGGACAGATGAAGTCAGAAATAGCCAGAGTTCGGAAAGACCTTAACGGTCATGACCGCCTGATTTCCAACACATTTCAGGGAATTCCACACAGCCTTTCGAATTGCAGCTCTTCCATTCCAGAGAAACCCTACAGGTGTCAAACATCTGTCTACTGCGCGATAATAGACAGCAATAGTACCCAGCCTTCCATCCGCCCGTTCCGCAGAACCATTTTCAGAGTTCGGGTGAATTTACACAGAAGTCTTTTGCAGTCTTTGCTGAATCAGTGACAATAATCACTTTGCAGGTGACAGACTTAAGACTTAGCTGATGACTGTTTAACTTTACAGAGGTAAATGTTCTTTTTCACGCTATGCAAAATAATCTGGTTTTACCTAAGATACACATACACTGAAAAAAGTGTCACAAGGTTGTAGCTGATTAGACCTAAAATTTTCATGTAGTACGCTATACATTTTATGATTATTTTCTGTAATGTGTTCAATTGAAGTTTTTTAGCTGAACTGACTCAAACTGCACCACTAAAGCAGAATGATCCATTGGGTCAAAGCTTAAAACTGAGAGTGTTCTTGGGTCACGCATGTGCAAGTCCTGTACACATCTCCAAGAAGAACCTCCAAGAAGCCCGCCATTACTGCTGTGCTCAGGTAAGAATGAAAAATGGAACCTGTAAATGTAAATATTTATCCTTATATCTTGGTCAAGAACATGATTGCATGTTAACATTTTAAAGTTAGCATTGGGTAGAACATAGTTACACAGCACACCTGCCAGCATCTATATGGGTCCACACCATTCAGTGTTACCTTTAACACTTTACAGTGTGCAGTGAGTGTTGTTTTTACAGTATTAATCTTTATTAACTCTACTAGTGTTCAATTTACACCATAGGGTGTTAAGTCAATGAGTCGCCACTTCCACACATCTGCCCCATTTTAATATGCACACAAGTCATGAGGATCAGAAGAGCCATCCCAGATTTACCCACCATCATGAGAAAGACACTGATCAAAAAGGACCTTACAGCTTTTTCTTGTTTTATATTGATGCTTTGCTGGCCCAGTTCTGACTGATCCTGGAGATTAGAGATCTGTGGTCCAGGTGGTTTTTTCCTGATATGTGGTTTTATAGCATGTTGACGTCAAGTCAGAGAAAAACTCTAGAAGACGTACTGGACGTATCTCCAGAGTGGTATATTTTTTAATGGTGTGGGGGTGTATTTGATTGCCAGTCCTGCCCTTGGATGATTAACATGCAGAAAAGTGTCAGGACAGTTGTGATACCCTTTTCTGTGCAGCTCCTGGTACCGCCCACTCCCCTGTAGACCAATGGTGTTGGGTGTATATTTGCATAGCATGACACAGTATTGATGTTGACTTAACAGGTTTTTTTTTCTTCTTCTTAATCCACCGCGATTGTGATGAATAGGGCAAGAGAAAAAAACCACAGAAATGGCTCTTGTGTGCTAGCCGGTGACTAGGCTAGATGGTTTAGCCTCTATGGCTTAATTAGAGAAGGCTTGTTACTATGAAAAAACGATTGTTTTGTTTCTCTTCTAAGCCCAGATCAACATTTTAAGTTGATCTAATTAATGTTTAATTTTTTACAGTGTACGTTTACATCTGTACATTTTATTATTTAGTAGACACTCATACAAAGCAACATACATTTTGGGCCAGACAGTCCCTGCAATAATTGGGGTTATGGACTTTACTCAAGAGCCAAATAGTGAAATCGCCCATCCAATTACTCACCCTTGAATTTGTGTCGGGGGCTCTCCTATATTGCAGGTAGTGTCCCACCTCGCTGAGTCACGCATATAATATCGACACGTCAGTAACTCATAAACACAAACGTAAGGCCGAGACAGAAAAACAAAAGTTGCTTTTTACGGGCGATCACAATACAGTCTCTTTTTTATGATTCATTCCTTGCAAATGTAGTTTAGTCCTGAATAATATATACAGTTCGTTATCCTGGACGCGTTGCTTCAGCCTGTCTTGCTCTCCGTCACTGGCTACCCAAACTAATGGCCGTAGGAGGTTTTTTTCAATCCACTGTCTTCTGAATTTTTCGATATTTAATACCGGGTAACATTACGCTATGAAATACCGACTCGATCTGTGTGTCTTTTTTTCTTGCTGTGAACTGTGTTGAAGAAGAAAACAGCCTGTGTACGCGAATTCAATCTGTTGGATGTATATAGAGCAAACTGCTTAATTAAAAGAATCAACCTCTTACAGATTATGTAATCTACTCATCACATTCAGAATATGTAGCTGTCATACTGCACTGAAAAACAAGTATTGTCAGGGGTGCAGAGTGCTTTTGCCTGGCTCAAACATAACATCACCTGAGAAATAATTAGATTACTATGAATGGAAATTATTATAATAATGTGTCAACTAAAGATAGTGACTGGAAAATGACTAGGCAACTACGACAGCCCCTGGGAAAGGTGCGCGCGCAATACGTTTGAACTCGTTAGAGCGTATCTAATAGACTTCGAATTGAATTTTGTGATCTAAAACTGCTGCTTAAGGAGCATTGGGAATGTGTTTGTAAATGAGGAAGCGTAGGAGCGCTGCGATGTCCTGCTGGGGGCGCGGGCGGCGGGCATCCGCCTGACGTCACCGCATCTCCATCATAACCTTCGCTCCGGAGCGGAGATCTCCCGGACATCTCACGGTAAGGATGGCGACCCAGGAGCAGCATCCCAACGACACCTTGGCGAGCCTGCAGACGGAGTCCGAGACCTTGAAGACTAAGCTGGAGGAGGAAAGAGCCAAGCTGCACGATGTCGAACGTAAGCGACTGGCGCCCGAGACGCTGCCTTGGGTCTGTCCCTGGGTCATGATGGAGCCTATCATGGAGGCAGTGACATGAAAACAGTACCATTTAAATATCCGATGAGTGTATAACGTGTGGATTACAAGCTCAGGACCTCGCTTCTCTTTAGAATAGCAACCCAAATATTCATATACACGCATCATGGAAACGAGATATATTTGTTTCTTACAATTTAATGTATAATTTAATTTAGCGTAGTTTACCGAGATGCTCTTAT
This sequence comes from Hippopotamyrus pictus, assembly GCA_026781145.1. Taxonomy (NCBI): domain Eukaryota; kingdom Metazoa; phylum Chordata; class Actinopteri; order Osteoglossiformes; family Mormyridae; genus Hippopotamyrus; species Hippopotamyrus pictus. The sequence goes on from JAODLC010000021.1 coordinate 14,695,121, forward strand.
TTTACTTATAAACTGTAATTTAACAAAGCTATGCAGAAATTATAACTGGCTTTTTTGCTGGTATCGCTAGGGTTAGCTTGCTATGCATAGTAAACAACCAGTTATTGACTGTATTCGGTCCATAAAGCTATGACGCGCTCTAACAGGCACTTTCATATTGATCGTTCTCAGATGTTGACATCAGTCCGTCTCATTTGTATTTCACGAATAATAACCGAAATATAGTTTATACTCGTTTTAAAGTTTATCGAGCTGCTAGGGTAAAAGAGCCGCGTCGTATAAATAGTATTTATTATCAGATATTAACGCTGATTGTACAGTAGTGTGATAGACCGCGATATACTGAGGTTCTGATCACTTTCGGGTCTTTCCAGTTCATCAGGTTGCTGAGAAAGTAGACCCACTTGGTCAGTTTGTCCTGAAGACGAGGAGGACACTAAAAGGACATGGAAACAAAGTCCTCTGCATGGATTGGTGTAGAGACAAGAGAAGGATAGTGAGCTCGTCTCAGGTGAGATTTTTAGACATGGTCATTTAGAAGTGAAAAGCCAATATTTTGAATATTATACTGGTGAAAATCATATTATCCTTTACTGGACAATGGATATTAAAGAGGTTCAGTAACTGTCTGAGTACATTGTTTTATTAGTGTGGCAGTTTTGAGTTCTTTGATCTTCATTGATGGAAAACAGTTTGAAAAAAGTTGCATGGAGCACTGAAATGCTTTTATGAGTTCTGGAATAAATCAATTAACACTTATTTGGCCACTCTTGTCCTTTTAGGATGGAAAAGTGATTGTGTGGGATGCATTCTCAACCAATAAGGTAAACTGGAATTCACTTAATGTCCACAGTTAAAAATATTTAAACTAATTACAAGTACGAGATTTTGGTTCATATTGTATGAGTTGCTCTTCATCAGAATTGTGCTTATAAATGTTCAAACTAAAGCATTCTGCATTTTTTAAAAATTAGCTGTGTGTGTGTGTCTGTGTGTGTCTGTGTCTGTGTCTGTCCCAGGAACACGCCGTAACCATGCCCTGTACCTGGGTGATGGCCTGTGCTTACGCCCCTTCTGGCTGTGCTGTGGCCTGCGGGTAAGTGGCTCCCAGGGACAGGAACGTTCCTTAGCAATCGCTGACCATCCTGCTGGTCTGTATCAGTCTAAGATCCAGAAGCAGCACTAGGATTAGTACCAGAACCTATAACTATGTCAACGCAGATGTCAGAACCCATCCCAGCACCGATGTCACCCCTAGCTTTCTGCGGTTGTGGAAGCAGGTGATTAATGGTGTAAGAAAAGCTGTAGGAGTTCACTGTCCAGTATGCTTAAAGCCTTTTGTTCTCTGGCTCTCAGAGGTTTGGATAACAAGTGCTCAGTTTACCCTCTCTCCTTGGACAAGAACGAGAATCTGGCTGCAAAGAAGAAGTCAGTGGCAATGCATACCAACTACCTGTCAGCCTGCTGCTTCACCAACTCTGACATGCAGGTCAGGAGGTGCAGTGGGAAGGGTCACTGGATGCTGGGTGGATCAGCTGTGGGTGAGCCCGCTGAGGGGGGGGGGTCAGCTATTACTGGCTGGATTCACTGCATGGTAGGGGAGGGGTCAGCTGTGACTGTGGGTGGACTCACTGGATGCTGAGGGAGGGCTGAGCTGTAGCTGAAGCTTGACTCACTGGATGGTGGGGGAAGGGTCAGCTGTGGCTTGGGTGGACTCGTAGAACACTTAGGGGAGGGGACACTTTCTCTACCTTCATATCAATTCATCAAGCACTGAAAAAATGACACCCATGTTTTTAACACATAACCAAGCTGGTGGTTTATCACTGTTAATGTTCCCCCCTCCCATTTTTTTAGAGCGCTCCTAATACCTAGGGCCCCCTTCGCATCTTGTTTTCATAAAACTGAGCAAGGCTCTGCAGGTCAGCAAGAATCCTTTCCAGAAGATAGCCAGTGTGCAGCACTCAGAGGTGATTTAATGCCCCTTCAACAAGAAAACCAAGCACTGACAATGCAGTTCATGCTCGTTAATAATTCACAGCTCACACTGCTGCTGCTTGTAAAACGTCACATGACATGGATATGCAGATATGTTATAATGTGAGTGTAGCCTTTATTCAGAAGGAATGTGTATATCTCCATGGAAACACTGGTTCATATACAACTCAGTGTCAGGCTGTGTGGCAGTTGATAAAATGATATAGCTGTGCAGAGCAGCTGCTCTGTTCTGCTGATACTACAGACTGTAGATATAGCTAGTTGTCAAGTTAGTTCAGTGTCACACATCTCTCAGCAACTGCCTTGCAGTAAATTTTAAGAGGTGCATCTTTCTGTCGATGGAGGATTATCACTGATTTCCGCTGTAGAAAGTGTGGAAGCTTTTTTTTTTATCGTGTGGACTTTTGTTGCTTTAATAATCATACGCACGCTCACAGCGGTGGGTGTTTTTATGTATGTCAAAGTTTAAAGCAACGAAGCCTCTTTTTGTGAGATACCAGGATGGCACTGGTGACTGTGAATCTGTCCCGGGAGACCGCCAGCTCGTGTGGGCTAATCCAACTCGTGTTATGGCGGTACAGCTAGCGATGATGAGAGAGATGAGATGGTGAGAGCTGTCGAGCCTCCAGCCAAAAATCAGCGCTGGGGGATCAAATGACGGAGAAAAACGAACAAGAGTAGTTTTGTGATTCTGATTCTGATTGGTGTTCTTAGTACACTGGTTGCACCTGAAGAAAGTGAATATTTATTTTTCACAAATCCCCAGGGCACCACTAGGGTTGCAAAGGGGCATCGATTTTCCAGTAAATTTCTACAATCTTTCCAGAAACTTTCCATGGGAAGTAGGGTTGGAAAGGGGCAGAAAATTTGGGAAATATTGAACTCTGTGGAACTCCACGCAAGCTGTCAGATACAGCAAAGAAAGCAGACTGCACAAATAATACAATATAGCGTACGACTTATAAGCAGTGCATTTTGATGAAGATGCTTGTTTTGGGGTGTTGTTTCTCACACTAAATTATGCACAAGCACAATGATATCACTATTAGCATCATCAAGATGTTCTTTTTTTCAAATACATTTAAGTTCCCTGTTATAAACAAATCTGCAGTTTTGCTAATTTCCAATTTATTCCCATTAATTCCCATACAGCTCTGGAAAAAAATAAGAGACCGCTCTAAACAATCTGCATTGTTAACTCCTGGTTTAATCCTGCTGGCAGAGGCTACACTGTGAGACAGGTTGCTTCCAGGCTCAGAGTTTCCAAGATGGCAGTACATTAGAAAAAGGTGAAGCA
>JAODLC010000021.1:14702056-14712821 GCA_026781145.1 Hippopotamyrus pictus
CTTTGGGGGGGGGGGGGGCATTTGCATAGACAGGGGGCTTTCAACCTGGTGGTCCCTAGAGCGATGGCAGGGGGTAAACTAAGTAGCAGAATTATTACCCAGTTCACTCAACACAACCAAAAAAAAAATTTATCACTAATCACATTAATTAGTCACTAATGTGATCACATGGTAGAAGGTCCCAAGTTCTGTTTTGTTTTCATTTTGGGGGGTCTGTGTTTCAGCAAACGTGGAAAAGCCAGACCAGTTCTGCTTGACTGCCGTGAGAGTCGCGTGTAGAAAGTTAACCGGCACTCGTTCAAAATCAAAGATCTCCCATGTGCTGTTTCCAGGCCGGCTGCTGTTCGGCGGGTACAACGACTACACCATCAACGTGTGGGACGTCCTGAAGGGGAACCGCGTCTCCATCCTCTTCGGCCATGAGAATCGGGTCAGCACGCTGCGGGTCTCGCCCGACGGCACCGCGTTCTGTTCCGGCTCCTGGGACCACACCCTGAGGGTGAGAGAGGGCCCAGGCGGGGGTGTTGGGGAGGGTGGGGTGGATTGACATTTGGCATACAAGCTTCCCTGTGTTGTTAATGACTGCTGGGCCTGGGGAGACTCCATACTGCGGAGGCGGAATGTGAAAGAGGAAGTGGGTACCTGAAGTAAATCGTATCTCATGATTCCGCTCTCAGTCAAGCCCACGCAGGTGCTGATTATGGGAAGGAAGCTGCACAGCACGGTACTCTCACCCTTCCAGTTCTAGTCAGTGGGCTCACAAATTTTCTCACTATTTTTATTTCTCTCTCTGCAGATTTGGGCCTAACCTGTCTCATGGTGGGCGTGGGCGTACACTCTTGACAACTCCGTGTTACCCAGCCTGCCTGGATGCCCTGTTCAGGACTTTAGCTTCAGTACCACCTCTAGGGTTAGAGACGTACTTCATTTTGTAGGGTTTCCTAAAAGCAGCAGATAACGTGACCCATACGTGGACACCCACAGCACCTGAACGTGTTTATCACTGCTCGTTAAGCACTTCTGTTGGACCCCCTGCTGTTTAGCAGCAACTTAGCAACACCCGTATATGAGGTCTTGTTACCATTTTACTGGACGTATGTGATTTGGCTGCTGCAGTCATTTGTAATGGCTTTTCATTTTATCTATTTACCTCATATTTATGTTTATAGCCCTCGTATAAAGACTGCAGTGTCCAGCTCTTTGTCGATTCTTAATCTCAGCATGTGGAATTATATTAGTATGAAGACCATTTTTCTGGCAAATTAAAAAAAAAAAAAAACATTTATTTTAATAGATAATAAGGCAAAACAATTTTTAAAAATCACATTTTGTTCTGTGAAATTGCTAGATTAGATTGTGATTAAAAATTTCTTTTGTATCTAGCAGATGGTCAATTTTATGGTGACATGACTGCATGAGACTACTGTAACAGAATAAAAGACATTTATTCAGAAAAACAAATCTCATACCGTGGTAATTTCACATAACCTCTAAGACCGTCAAATCGGTAAATCAGGATATATATATAAAAAAATCCTTTATGTACGTATGTGAGAAGTAAAATTAAGAGACACGTGAATGGTGTAATTGCACGTCATTACTTTAAACACGTCAACAGAACTAAGGGACGACTCTCACACTTAAGCCTTGGGCGTTGTGGCCACACGCACAATTTGTGAATAGTAAAAGAAAAGTAGCAAAAGAACTAAAACAGTTTGTGGGGTGAGCACCCGTGTGGGTTCCGTTCTGACACCCGGCTCTGTTCGGACTGCTGTTGTATGTGATCCTTTTAGCCCCTTTGTACTCCTTTTTCCATCCCCCATTCCCCCCTACACTCATCCTCGTCAGCAACCAGCGCTAATCTCTCAAAGCCACGAACGCACAATAAATGTGAAACACACGAAAATACATTTTGCTTGTCATTTCTTCCTACTTAAAACTCCTTTAAGTTTTTAACTTACAAATACAAACTTAAAGCAAGTCCGTTTATTTTTTTCTCTAGCTCTAACATTCAGCTCATTCTGCAAATACACAACGAAGGAAGAAACCTTATATCACAATCTTACTGTTATTTCTGAGCGCACAAAGTCTTTTTTTTAATAAATGTATATGTTTGAAAGGACGTGTCATACTTTGAAGTGGCGTCAGAAGCATTTTGAATGTGGCGGGGACACACTGGCATAAAACTAATATTTTATGTTAAGTGGGGCGGGGTCCAAACAAATAATAATAAAATATGAGGGGGGACACGTCAGATTTAATGGCGGCGACGCCCACGATACTTTGACATGCATAGATGCTTCCCATTCAGCGTTCGGTCTGATGCATGACGTCAGCCTACAGGAAGCCGCAGAGATAGGAGTCAGAGCCGCGGCCGGTCTGCCACTGTCTGGCTGCTCGCTGGGAGGACAGGCTCCGGCTCCGGCTCCGATCCGCTCCGCTCCGGCTCCGGCTCCGCTGGGAGGGTCAGTCCGCATCCGCTTTCTGCCTCCGTACTAATAGTCGGGGTTGCGGCGCTGATACTGTATCCAGTTTTACTGGAGAAACTTGCCGACGTATTTTACACGACGTGGCTACTTCGTGCCCGTGAAGTTTTTTCTTTTGTGTAGTTTCCTTGTGTCTTGGTTAATTTTTCAGATGAAATGGTGGCAGTGGTCGCCAGTAAGGGTGACTGGGCACAACCGCTCCGCCGGGCTTTCGCTCTCCGCCCGAACCTACTTTCAGCTGCTTTTCGCTTTAAACCTTACGTACTTTTACTCCATATATTTGACTAAACCGCATGTGTTTATATTTCTGTTTTCTGCATTTGCTCTTGATAAAATTATTATTGACTGCATATCTGTTTTAGCCTGAATCTTCTTGTTTCAGTTTCACATTTAATTAGCTGTTAGTGTGTTAGAGCTTATTATTCATTTTGATATTCATCAAAATTACATTTACGTGGATTGAACTGAACTGAGTATAAGATACGGTTGTTTTATATCCTGGAGTCGATATTTAGCAGTGTTAATGTATATTGTCCCTGTTCATTTATTCATTTTTATATCTGTGCTTTAAAAAAAAAAAAAAAAAAAAAAGGGGGGGTTCATGTGTCAATTTCGGTAGTACACTAGTTCCTTCATTGAGTCATGAAAGAATGTAATGTGAAAGTTTGCTTATTTTCAACAAAAATAACGTTTGATTGCCGTTTCTACCTCCCGAAGTAAAATTATGGTAAACATTAGCGTCAACTTATATTTTAATGATACTCAGCATCTCCTGTTATAGATGGAAAATGTAAATTTGCAAAGAAAATTTTTTTTTCCCCAAACAAGAAATGTAAGCATTTCTCTTTAAAGATATATATAGTAATAAAATATTCCCAGAAAGGAAGGAACACGAAATCCCAAACATGAAGTTCTGGTTTCAGGTTCCGTTGGTTTCATTTAGCTAGTTTTTATCACTTTGTGTAATTTTTTCATAAGGAGGAGGGGGATTCTGAGCACGCATACTGAGGTCTCAAGAAGAAAAAAGGCCATTAGTTATCGAATCACTGAGCATCTCAAGTATAGCAGTGTTTCTTGTTCTGTCTTTGCAGTGAATATGACCAGCTCATTGCAGAATGAAACCCTTATGGTGGCAGATGATTACATGAAGTTCTGCATCGGAATCAGCGGCACGCCTCCCAGTGAGTCGGCTAAAGCAATGCGATGCCTGGCTAAGGAGGTTGAAAGCAGCCAGGGTTCCACACTGCGTGCCCTAGTGCAGACGTTCCTGATTGCCTGTGGCACTGACCCCTGGACCGGTCTCAGGAACGTCATGCTCGAGCTGGTTGGAGATGGAAGGTTGAACTGGGGCCGGGTCGTCTCGCTCTTCGCCTTCACGGGAATGCTGGCGAGCGAACTGTGTTCCAGGGGAGAAGATGTCAGCTGCAGCAGACGGCTAGCGGAGATGATAGTCGATTTTCTCAATGGAGAAAAACAAGAATGGCTGATCCAAAATGGAGGCTGGGTAGGTGTGCGCAATTATATCATGCAAACTGCCCTTTTTATATGGTTTTCCATTATACAGAGATCTTTTTCTCTCCCAAATTCCTAAGGAAGGAAGGGCTAATTTAAACGGTTATACTTAGCATAAGGAAATGTTTATCAGATTTCCTCTGTGGCTGTCTTGCCTAAGTTAGGAAGTAGGTGGTTAGACCACCAAAGCACTCCCAAGAACGTGTAATCTCGGGGAACACATTCCCAGCATTCTTCTGAACTTTTCATTGTTCTGCGTACAAAGTCTAATATCTCGTCTTTATACTGTTGCCAGAGATACATTTCTAGTCATCTTGGCAAATGCTTCTTTTTTAAAAGTAATTCAGTGTTAATTCAATGCGGAGACATTTTTTTTTTTTTTTTAAAGTTTAAAAGTTTTATTTTTAAAAGTCAGAAGGTCTCGGCTCACAAAAAAGGCAAAGAACCAAAGAACATACAGAACAAGCTGCTAAGGAGCTTTTGTGATTGGCTGAGCCATGGACAGCAATCAGTGGCTGTGGGAGAGACTGAACATGCATTTAGGATCTTGTTGGAGAGGATGCATGAGACCAGGTCATGAATTTTTGCTCCTCAGCTTTTTGTGTCGCAGACACGGAAGATCTTGAAGCCTTTTGAGATTCCTCAGATGTATCCCATCAAACGTTCAACCCTTTTTAGCAACTCTGTTGTATCTGAAGTTTCTGTCCCGATATTTGAACTTGCCAGCAAAATGTGTACATACCTTTCCGCTTTCATAGTGAACAGTAAATAGAGTGAGTTCTGAGAATCAACGTACATCTTTTAAAGACTTTTGTCCTTTGATGAACTCTTGGGGTTAGTACCTCAGGCAGGTGTAAAGTACAGCGAGGCAGCGCTTGGAACACCTGGGACAAAATTCACCTGGCTTCTTTCAGACCGCTGAAAGGTCAGTGTTTTGGTTGCAGGTGCTTCTGTACACAAACACTGAATGGAGCAGCTGTCGACATGGCTACAGTCTGTTGGCTGATCATTTTAAAGGGGGAATTCCACTCAGAAATTATGCTGTGGGTTTTTTTTTTTTATTTCCCCCAATCATTTATCCAGCTCTGTATTAAACTGAAATTCTGTCTATACACAGGGAACAGAGAAGTCCTTTACGGGTTTCACTTCACTCTGACGTCAGCGCTACTTACAGGCCTTCTGGGTTCTCTGATGTGTGCTGAGCAGAACAGCAGTACAATGGCCTGGTATTTACATTAAAGGGGAAGTTCCCCCTGCAGCCACATGCTCATTTTTTTGCTGTCAATGAATTTTGGTGGAACACCATGGAAAACACCCAGGCATTTTATTGCTTGTAAAAATAAAATGACAGGTATTTGGTGTTTACATTACAACCTGATGAGGGAGCACAAACTTATCTTGTCACAGTGAGCGCCACCTTTAAAAGCATGTGTGTTACAAAGGTCCTTAAGATCAGCTTATCCACCTTGCGAAACTGGCAACCCAACCTGGGCATGCAGAAACTCTCCCACGCAGCGGTACTGAGCTGGCGGTGTGTGTGCAGGATGAAACACCGTTAATGAATGCAGATTATGATGGAATGCGTCACAAAGAGCAATGCACCGGTGTCAGGAGGAACATGCTCACTGCTCACTCATCCCTCAGATGTGAGCGGTTTGCTGTGCTGTTGACATTGTTGCCATAATACTGAAGATGTCGCAAACAATATTTCTGAAGACATGAAAGTGAGAATGACACTCATTCTTGCTTGTACTTATACCTGTACCTGTTTGGGTGTCCCCCTGCTTTGTCTCCTAGGTTGCAGCTGGCATTTATCCTCTTTGTTTCTTGTGTAGGGAGGATTCACCAATTTTGTCCACACAGCAAGACCGGCAGATTCATCCATGAGAAAAGCTCTCTACGCAGCTGCAGGTGTGGGGATTGCTGGCATAACCTTTCTCCTCGTACGCTAGTTAAAGATATTTCCTTCTCATGTCATTCAGAAAAATGCTCTTCCTGAAAGATGTTTCATCATGGTTTTGTTCATTTGTTTATGTACAAGACTATTTACATGAACATTAGAAATTACCTGCATCTTGGTGGGTTTATCTATGTCATTTTATGACATCATTACCATTACAGTTGTACAGGGGTTGCATAGGCGAAGAGAGGTTTAACAAAACAGAAGACAGTAAACTCCATTCTGGTCAGGTTTGACTGTGGGCTTGTCAACAAAGTGTCTGCACTTTCAGATCATTTTGTATCATGGAAGAAAAACAAGATTTTGGTTTTAATTTTAATTTATTTTTTTAAGCGTAGCCAAAGTGGATTTTTAAAACTGACCAGTTTTTTTTTGGAACAGTTCCTTACTTCTGTCAGTCTCTGCTTCCATTCTGAAATGGTGTAAAAATAAAACCTCATCCTACACCCACAGAAATTCCTGTTTCTCAACAAAAGTGCTTTTCCCTTTAAAAATGTGACTGTGGTGCGAAATGTCACAAGCTTTGGGCTACAGTGATGTGGCAGCCTTTCAGTGGTGCCGCTTACAATGTGAGTGTCTTACGGCAAGAGCGCGGCTGGGGCATGTTTGCAGCCAAGTGGGGGGTGCTGAGGAAGGTGCTCTTAGGTGAGTGGTGCAATATGGATGGTGAGTATTGCCTTAAGTCTCTCTGGTACCTATTAATGGCTCTTCGTGTGTCAAGGGACTTGCACGCTTGCTCTGGTGTCTTCTTTGGAATTATTACTGTAATATTTGTATTTTGATCAGTATTATTTTTAAACTGTGGCATTATCATTGCTATGATGCCAGTTCGTAGCGATGGCATGGTGTCCAACATCAGGGGTTGGATCAAAGATTGGATTGGATGAAATGGTAGAAGCAAGATAGCCAACTCGTGCACAGAGCTTGTGGAAAGTCCTTCAGGCATGCTGGCGAAACTTGCTTATCTGTAAGCTGATTGAAAGAATGTCAAGAGTCTGCAGTGAAGTCATCAAAGCCAAAAGGGATTATTTTGAAGTCTGTAATTTGAGAAAATTTTGAGATGTTCAAGACGTCTTAGTCGATGCAGTGTGTGATATGTATTACTTCTTTGCCTCAAGGCCTTTTAAAATAAGGTGAGTAGCATAGCTTATACAAAGACAAATACATTAAAGCAGGTGTGTTCAGATTTTTGACTGGTACTGTATGTCTCCCTATAGCAGTGTGTATCCCCTACTGATCCCAGAACTGCCTGTTCTGTTCACCATCCCACCTGTTGCTTTTGATATCAAACTGACTTTTGTTTCCTTATGTGACAGTGGTACTTTTTCTTATATATACAGTATTTTTTTTTACCGAGACCAAAAGTCCCAGACTTTCCACATTGCAGTCAAAAAAATCCCAGCCTTGTCCACAGATGACGGAGATCTTTCCCTGTTTTTGATGGAAATGACAGTGCCGCCAGGCTCGAAATAGCTGTCCGAGGGATGGGCACAGCAGTGCTCCGTGCGGATCTGATTTTCCATGGAGGTTTCGGTGACCGCTTTGAATGGAGGCCTTTTTCTCCTGTGTGTGTCTCTGTCTGTCCGCAGTGTCATTCGCAGCCATGAAATTGGTATGTGCTGCTGTCCACTTTGTGCAAAACACGTCCCACGTTCTAAAAACTGATCTCATCTTGGTCCAGCAGGACGTGTTTTGGTGTCTGGGGTGACATACAGCAGCTGTTCACGGTTTCTTTAGCAAGGTTGTGTTTGTGCGTGTTCTGGTCGCCTGAGAGCGTCTTCACAGCGATGTGACACCTATGTTCTGAATCTGAAGCAACGAGCAGAGAGACCATTCTCTTGGGGAGGGGTGAACAAGTTTACAGGAGGGTGTTCCTGGCATTATTGATGCTCCCACCCCCCTCCCAAAAAAATATGTACGATTTCGGTTCCCAAACCTTAACCTTATCCCGACACACTGCACACTTTCTCCCATGGCCCTGCAACAATCCACTGGGACTTTCCCGTCCCCGAGCCACAGATACCAAAACGCAGCAGCCTCACTGCACAGAGCTGCTGGCACTTGTCATACTCCTCAGCAGCTCTGCTTCGGGGACGAGGCAGTGCCGCTGTCAAGGACGAGGGTTTCCTCCCGCTCTCTGCACTTCTAAGAATTCAGATCCATAAAAACCGCTGAGCTGCATCCTGTCACAGTGCTTGTCGCGTTTGCAGTGTTTGTGGGTGGGACCATGCGGCCAGGCTTTCCTGGAGTTTAAGATGCTGCAAAGAAAAAATGTGCTAACCTCTCAACTTGTTTAAACAGGTCTCTGTGATGACTACGACATAAAAGGTGACGCCATGCATATAAGCTCAGTATCACACACTAAAATAATACATTCTCTCATCAGAAGACAGTGACATTTCCGTCTCTGTCTCGTACGCAATTTGCTTATGTTATGGCTGCTTCAGTTCTTATTTGTTTTTTTCCTTCTACTTATTTTCCTATGAGTCTTTCCTGGGGTGGACAGGGTAACCACTTAGTGTGAAGGGCCTCTTTCCATCAGGCATTTTGCTTTGGTCCTCATTGCTTTTCCGGGGGGGGGGGGGGGGCGGCCCACGAGGCTGTCTGCGTGGGCATGGTCTCTTAGAAAACAGCTTCCTGTCTTTTTAAACTGGAAAAGCTTTGTGTTCCTACGCTTTTATTAGGCCCCAAGTTTCCTAATAAAACTGAGTTAGGGTGTATAAATATGGTTTGTGATGTCACCTGTCTCACAGTGATTAAGTTCTGTTGCATGGGTGAGCCACAACTGTTTGTTGACTCTGCTGGACGTGGAGACGGTGGTAAAGGAACTTTCTGTGATGTTTAGAGGTTGAAGTCTCCTGAAAAGAGCTCTACAAAGCTGCTCTGTGAATAAGCCCTTTCTGCTCCGTGGCCTCTGTGGGTCTCCCACGCTTACGCTCAGCTGACACATCCATTACTGGCTTATCTGCAGCTTCCTTGTCAGGGTGGGATTCCTTTCCGTACTGACATTCCTCTGTTATTTCTGGAACAATCTGAAGCATTGTGATATCTTTAACCAGTTCAATACCGGATTTGTTGTAGATTTTCTTTTTTTAAAAAGCATCTGCTCTGAGGGCTTAATGAGAGAGTGGGATTCTCGGAGGCTAGCAGCTTAATGGAGAACCACCCCTGTAGTGTTTCTGCATGAAAGACAAGCTGACTGCAGAATTATCCTGTCAGTCATGCAACAAATGGCAATGAGACTAAATGATTAACCATAAATAAACCTCAAAAACACGATTGCTGAATTGGAAGCTCTGTTGGAACTTGATGAATATGGGGTCTTGGGAACTCTTGAGCTGTGTGAAACCCACTCGTTGCAAACACTTCCTAAAATGGGCAGTTTTCTGGCATCGTCTTTGTCTAGCCCGAACCACAAGACCAGACCGTCACCACTAAACTATTCAGGGAAGTCCAAAGTGCTTAGAGTATGGCATTCGTTCGGATGCGTGGGCCCTTGGACAGAGAACAGGCTTATGTTGGGGGGGGCATCTGCCCCTTTTGTCTCAGTGATCGAAAGCACACCCCCTTAATGTTGCAGGTGCCCTTCTTATATAACCAAAGGTCACACAAAATCACAAGGGAGACCCCCTCCCCCCGGACTGCGAAAATTTACCAAGGGAGACCCCCACGCCTATATACTCGTCCCGGCCTATAGACGATATAGGCGATCGCCTACAGCAGGGGTGGGGATCCTGATCCACAGAGAGCCCCTGTAGGTATCTACCCCTGATCTAGGGAGCCATTAGATTAGGGGGCACGATAGTGAATGAAAAAAAAACAGAAGAAACACCTCTAGGTTGCATTAGGTGACATTACACGTATTTACACTAGTTTTAGTATTTCACTGCTTGTGAAACTGACCCAAGTATCTAGTTAGCAGCCAGATACCCTGTGCTAATTAGATGTTTTTAATATAAATGAATTGACAAAGTTTTGTTCTGCTGGAGATGGGGGCAGGCAGCAGAATCTCGCCTAGGGCGCCAGAGCACCCGGGCGGGGCCTGGACAAAGCTCTTTGGCTGTGGTGCTGTTCTCTCTGTGACATGGGCTCATACTGTGGACTCAGTGTACCATCTGCTATTAAAAGACGCCTGTTCTACTGCTGTGGTTCATTGCAGGCACTTACACAGTTCCCTGCTCGTTCCCAAAATTTCCCCCTGGGATCAATAAAGTTAATCTTGATCCAAACTGTCATAACAAACTTTGACACGTTGTAAAGTTCGGGCTAAGATGTAAACCTGAAAAGTGCGACATGAGACTGTGCTCTGATCGTGCAAAAAACACGCAGCACTGGGATGGAGTTTGATGTAGTTTTTATAAAATACTTTGAAAGAATGTAAACAACCAGCAGCTTCTCTGGCTGCAGTAGGAGGGAAATAACCAGTGAAACAGATGGAGCCTCAGCTCATAGGAAAGACGGCGAGCAGGACATAGACCGTAATGTCTGGGTGTGTTACAGCCAACAGACAAAACAAAAGTCACATATATTACTGGTTATTTGACACAGTTGTTTGAATAGGTTTGACACATTTTACCTTACCCTTTTATACCAACTATTATTAATGCTCATGAAAATGAAAGCATCTTACAGTCATCAGTAGTGAGGAATGTGTTTTCCAAAACTGAATATGCAGCTCTGAAAAATTTTAAGAGACCACAGCAACATTTTAGTTTCACCCATTTCTTAGTTTTAAAAGAAGAAAACATACTTATTTCTCTGTGTAAAATCTACATTTTTTTGCAAACTCCAGCCTGGCTCTTCCCTG
>JAODLC010000021.1:14713003-14723159 GCA_026781145.1 Hippopotamyrus pictus
TGCTTCACCTTTTTCTAATGTACTGCCATCTTGGAAACTCTGAGCCTGGAAGCAACCTGTCTCACAGTGTAGCCTCTCCCAGTAGAACCAGGATTAAACCAGGAGTTAACAATGCAGATCTTTTTGAAAAAATATAGAGTGGTCTCTTAATTTCTTCCAGACCTTTATATGTCAGAAATTGGCCTTTTCTATAAGGCAATTACTCAGGAAAACGCTCATTGTTAGAAGGGGATGAACACTAGCTGCCTACAGTGTGCATAAAGCTGTTGAAATCGGTTTATGCTTCATGGTGTAGCACCGCCTGCTCACAGTGATGCCATTTCCATAGTTTTTTTCTATCATAAATGTTAAACACCAAAGACATTATTGTATATTTCATTAGTTCAATTCCCAGCAACTATGGAGAGTTATCCCCTACACTCTGATTATTTTTGTCCTTTTTCTATAGCAATTCTCAAAACCGAAATCCTTCTAATTAATCATTAGTTTTATTGAACCCATGTCCGCTGGAATAACTAGTCCTTCTGACTAATAAGTTAACGTAAACCACGCCCTGTATCTGTACGTATCTCCATAACCTAACCTCCATAACATTCATGCTGCAAACTTGCGGAACTAGGTAGTCTGTACGTCTGGTTTTTAACTTTCCAAAACCACGTTATACACTTACCATTGTTAAACTGACCTCGATCGTTTTAATTCTCCGATATGATATGATGTTTTATAGGGTATCATTTCATGTGTGAACCGAATCGACGCCCACAGCCTTTGAGACCATAAACTGAAAGGCATGACGCCCTGTCATACTGCATAATAAAACTAGGACGGGCGCTCAGGAATCTTGCTGCTTATCGCTGGTGGTCTTTCTATATATATATATAATTTTAATGATTAAAGTTTCAAAATTGTTTTAGAACTTAGAGGATATATACTTTTAACAGGGATATTAACTACTCATGTTGCGAAGTGGATTTTGGTTACGGGTTACTTTTGATAACCTCCCTGCCAGAGTGTTGTGCATCGTTTCAAAGAAATGCTTAAGATTTTTGACAGCTTACTAGCTGCTTCCGAATTTAGCGAGTGTGACATATGAAACACCGCGAATTCATTTGAAGAGCGCACTTAGTACGCCTGTGTAATTCCACTAAAACGTTTGGCTTTTATAAGAATAGAATTAGTTTTACTTTTGTGTCCTCACAGTGATGAAAATGTATTTGCTGTTGCTCGGTAACTCCATTTTAAAATGAGGTCGATTCGTGAAGTGTAGCGACCTCTGGCGCTTACATGTGTAATAGCATTTGTCTCGATTTAATATCTGCCCACGTGCCAAAACGCAATAAAAAGTTGCGCATGAGTACGAAGGAGTAACATTTCTATTTTCTTGTTTGCACTTTAAAGATAAGGGGGTTATATTGACTTTTTTTTTTCTTTTTGCACATAAGTTGAATTTATACGTGGAAGGCTCAATGACACAGCTCCAGTGATGAGAAGTTGGATCTGACTCCGCCCTGTGTGTGGATTTCTCTCGTTCTCTTCACGTTGCGCCGGTTTCCTCTGGGCACTCTAGTATCCTCCAGCATTTGAAAGAAACGAAGCTAGGCTTATTAGCATCTTAGATTTTTTAATTATTTTTTATTTTTTGCATTGTGTTGTGTATGTCCGCTGCGAGGGGCTACCATCCCCTCTATCATGTATCCTTGACTGGCACCCTATTCAGCCAGGGATTTACCTCGGACCTCTGATGTAGTATCCGTGCAGTTAATACATCGCGAGAGTTTCCTGCCAGAAACCAGTGGCAGAGGAACGTTCAGTCCCTCTGCTGTGTTTCGGGTGTGTTTGTCTGGGTTCTAACTTGCCATCTCATTAAGCACAATGCTGTGCCATACAGTTGCTGAGTGCCGACGTTAGCAGTTACTTCCCAGTGATTCACTAACCGTTTCTGCTGGATTTGCTGAAAATGTCCAGATGGGATAGGTGCTGCAGGACGGAAGGCGTCTCCTGTACTCTCATATCAAAGAGTCACTTCGGGAGGACGAACTGAACCTGGAAACGGCAGGGGTGTCAAACCATATAAGTCGTAAGTTTCCCGTAGCACTTAATAATCGGCTAATGATGAATGCCGCCTCAGCATTTCTCAAACTGATTCGTCTGGCCACTTCCATATGACCAGAAACCATCACAACAAATGTAAAAAGTAGAAGTCATGGATATGTTATAAGCCAGGTCAAAATACACTTTACCCTGTCCTAGTCAGGGGGGCGAAACACTGTATAGTCCAGCTGAACATTTTCTTCTGCTTCTATACAGAGACTGTTTGTTGTTCTGTTTTTGTGCTGTCCTTTCTGATTGAATGTTCTGTGAGCTGATATTCCCGTTTGGGATGCGGTCTGCATGGTGATTCATAAAAGGCACAATTGCCACGCCTCAGCGAAAGCCAGGCTGTTTGGAGATTCTGCTGCTCTTATCATTTCTGATACAGCATGCCCTCCACTTGTTACAATGGATATTTGATTTAAATCGGAGTCATAGTGTGGAAGACTAGTGCAGAGTGCCACAGTAGCTTAGCATTTAGTTTTACTGCCTTACCAGGGTTGCCAACTTCGGTCAACTGGCTGGCATGAGATTTTCAGTTCAAGACAAGTCTTTACATGTACGTAACAGTTTTATTACCTTGTAAATAGTCTGTAGGGTTTTAAAACTACCCCAATGCGCATGTGATGATGTTCCTATGAGTGTTGCCAGTTTAATATACCGTTTCAGCCCAGGGTTCATAGAATAGCATTTATATTGTTCTTGGGAAAAGGCAGTGCCCGTTTAAAATGCCTTTATCCATCCAAATATTCATTCATCAATCTTCTGACCACTTATCCTGCTTGGGGTCACTGAGGGCCCAGAGATCTGTCTAGCTAGTACAAGACACTAACCCTAAGTGCACCCTGGACAAAATTATTAGCTCATTTTAGGTTTATAATGGAATAGTATAGATTTGCTGTAAGATTTCTTGCGTGAGAGTCACATAAGATGCGTGAGATTTGGCGGGCCTGGCCTTACACTTGTAGGGTTGCAGGGTCTTTGAGCAGTTTGCATGCTTGATATTCCTCCGATTAAACGAGTTTATTCTTGAAATGGGAGCGTTAGTTGTGATATTTTTTAAATGTGTGATGCCCCACACATAGGAGATTGAGCACCAAGTAGTAAACAGTGTGTAACTCCTTTGGATTGATGTGAAATGACCAATAGGCAATGGTGGTAGAGAGAGCATCTATAGACCAGTCTTTATGTCTCAATAGAAATTGACCTGAATCATAGAAAAGTTTTAACAGTGATTTATTTATTTACTGTTAATGCTCTGGGAGGATGTATTGGGGCTTGTAATTGATAATGGGTAGTGTTGGATATGAATGTCATTGGTTAATGGGCATACAGCTGGTATTTAAGGTTTCTGTCATGCAGCACCTCTGTGATGATGTTCCTATGAGTGTTGCCAGTTTAATATACCGTTTCAGCCCAGGGTTCACAGAATAGCATTTATATTGTTCTTGGGAAAAGGCAGTGCCCGTTTAAAATGCCTTTATCCATCCAAATATTCATTCATCAATCTTCTGACCACTTATCCTGCTTGGGGTCACTGAGGGCCCAGAGATCTGTCTAGCTAGTACAAGACACTAACCCTAAGTGCACCCTGGACAAAATTATTAGTTCTTATGGTATATAGAACTGTAAGCTGAAAGAACTCTCCTCTCATCCTACAGGAAAAAGTACCTCAGAATTATAAATTCCATTGATGGCTCTGATGAGTGCTGATGGGACACGGAGTATGTCAGGTCCACTTTTTGCCAGGAAAGAAGTGAGTTGTAGAAGCTTAGCATGCTATCCATTAACCAAGGTCAACTGATGCCTTTGAATGTTCATAAAGATCGGCTTGTTATCCGTGGGACAATCCAAATTCTCATAAGTACTTTGGTCAGGTACCTTTACTCAGTCAGGGTCCTGAGTTTGACTTTGGATTTGCTGGTGCCTTTACTAACACGTACTTTTCCTGATTGCCAAATATGTATTTTGATAAATGCTTTCGTAACTTAACAACCTTTTCACATTGAAGTTAGAATGTTTAGACTTTTGAATGGATTTCTGAAAAATGCTGTTTTTCATCCTGCTGTTACATTTCTGTCGGCGTTTCCAATTCTCCTTTTTAACAAAACATTTAAAAATATGGAAAGCAACTGGATCACTACTTGGTCATCAATCTAGACATTTTACTATTTCATTTTATACTTTATAATTGACTGGTACTTACTATTAAATATTATAACTTGCCTGAATCTTCTTAAAAGCTGTGCTCTGACCTTGTTGTCAGTTTGCCTAGACATATGTAATTGAGATCTTTTGAAATTACACTGATGACAGCCTAAAGTGTTATCACAGGGTGGAAATGATTAAATGCAATGGGTCTGTAATTTAAGTACACATTTACCAGAAGATCTGAATGTTATGATAAAGTATCCCTGACGATTTTGTTTAAAAAAAAAAAAAAAACTGCCTGACATCAAAGAGAACTGACAACAACATGCAGATACTGAGATCATTGTAACCCCATTAAAAACTAGTCCAAGTTCTTAGCTAGTCTGCATATCTAGTATAGTTTATGTTAATGTTTGTTTAGCATGAATCAATCATTGAGAAGGGTTAGGGAGGCACCCTCCTTTTCCAACGGCTTGAACAATCACAGTTCAGAGTTATAACGGACTTGTATTTAATGAGACAAGCTGCTGACTGGCCCCAAAGCAGCTTATGCTTGGATCTTTGGTACGGGTGCTAAGGGTTTTTGTTTTAAAGCAATCACAGCTGAAACAAGCCTCAGTCACCCAAGCAGTCTGGAGTACCCCAGTGCAAATTCTGTCACTGTTGACTGATGGATGACTCAACATGATGTCGCACCTACTTCAGAGGCGTGGCAACTAATTACAAATGGAAAGAGGTAGCGTGACCAAGTCCAAGAGTCTGAAGGCAAGCATACAGGCAGTTAAGCATGATATTAGATCCTAATCTTCTATTCTGTGCAGAAACACTGAGGTTCAAAGGTTAGCTAGGGCCTTGGGCACGTTGAACTGTGTAAATGGCTCAAATTTAGTATCTAACTCCAAGCATAGCAGTAGAAGTACAGAGAGATGATCATCACAAACTTATTTAAAACCACGAAGCAGGTTTTATGTTGACTCGCCATTTTAATTTCAACTTTGCTTTAGAACAGGGGAACAAACGGGGAAAACGTACCAGTATTTAATAGGCAAAACAAGTTCTATTTTCTACTTACTACACTTAAACCTAATTCAATCATGCTTGTTTAAAGAAAAATAAAAACAATTAAAATTAATGTAAAATTAGCATTTCGCTTAAGTCCTAATGTGTTGTACCTTTCATTAGTTTCGTCTTACCAAATGAACAGTACATTATGTAAAAATAAAAAAATAAAAAGTAAGACTAGTAGGTCCATTTTCAATCCCATAAAGCATTTTCCCCTCTGAATGAAATGCACCTATACATAAAAGCTTTCCGTAAGGAAACAGGCTGTGATAAATAAAGCTAACAAGTCATTTGCATTTGATTGTAATGACTTCACATCGCCATAGCGCAGAGACCAATGAGTATGGAAATATGCCTGCTTCAAAACAAAAATAATGTCCTTAAAAATAAATACAACTCTTTCTTAAATTGAAAATAAATAAACCATGATGATAACACTTCACTATGGCAAATGTGGAGGAAAAAAAAGCAGAATTTGCACTATATTGTCAGGGGCAAATGTGTGTAAAGCACTAGTGTAGTTTTGAACATTTCACTGTTACCCTGAGGTAGATAACATGTTTACAAAGTCCTACATTTATCAGTTGCTGATGTGGCAACACACTTGGTACAGTATGGTAATAGATATCAACTTTGGGGGAAATTTATTAATCTTCAAGTTGGTTTGAAAAGAAAAGAGGAGAGGAAAAAAGCTGAAATACAGCCTGTGTTGAGGTGTCAGTGAAAAGTTCTCCCGTAAATTTTAGTGCATTTTTTCATGACTGATCTCTTCCCTCTCAGAGATTTGCAATTCTACAGCAAAGTTACTCAAATCTGGGTTACAGCAATCCAGAAAGTTTTCACAGCTGGAGAAAGTGCCCGAAACAGACTGACTGGACAGTGACTGGATGAAGCAAGTTGGTATAGTGCCTCGGTAACTTCTATAGCCTGACAGACACTGCAAACTACATCCCAGTGATGAGCAGCCTTAGTCTACAGTACACTGTGTTCAAATGATACACCAGCTTTCAAACACAGGTGAGCCTGTAAATCCCCATAACTTTTCAAAGCGTCTAATGACGCTCATCACAAGTGTTTAAACTCTGTGTTATATTTTTAAAAATACTAAAAGTAACCATACATAAAAATGAGATGAGTCATACAAAATAATATGAATACTACAATGAAAAATAATTCTTTGCAGTGTGACTGATCTTTAATTTAGATGTTTCAAAATGCTGCTGTATGTTTTGTGGGCAATCTGAGGGGAGCACCTGACAGTTGGTGGTGTCAGTGTGGCCTGTATGGACTTGAGGGATGAATCAGCAGGGCCTTCGAATCCAGGCAGGGCCAAGGACTCCAGCTGCACATTGAACACGATCTCACCGTTTCTGGGGAGAAAGCCCTCATCCACCTCCTTCATCTCCAGGACCTCTGGCTCTAGAGCTTCTACCACCTCTTCTTTCTTGCAGAAGAGCCGATCCAGGTAGCTTGTGTAGGAGTTCTCCTTTTCATCGTTGCTGGATTCCCAGTGTGCTGTGTGGATCCATCCATTCTCTTCCGGCTCAGTCTCCCAAGGACTGGGTGTGCGTCCCTCCTGCTGAGCAAGGTTCACCAGGCACTTCTCTTCCTTCTCCTGACTAACAGATTTCGACATGGAGCTTCGGAGCTCCAGCTGGGAGACTGAGCTATTCAGCTCATTGAGAAATCCCACCTCCAGGTTTGGCTCTGGCTGCAGGCTGAGCTGGATAGTGCCGGCTATGAAGGAATCAAAATCGAAGGCCTGGTGCTTTTCCTGCTCCTTGTCTTTCTCGGTTGGGTCTTGGGAGGCCTCCTGCAAAGCGATCTGGGCCTTGACCAGCCCGTTTTTCTCACACTTGGACTTGCCCTTCTTGTCCGTCTTGTCTTTGCTCTGCTCCTTCCAGTTGGAGAGGTTGATGATGAGCTTGGGCTCATAATAGTGGTTGACCTCACTCTCATGCCACACCAGATTATCCAGGTATGGTGAGGAGACCGCCTTGTAGTTACAAGTGTGGCTACACTCCAGGTCACAGTACTTGTTCTCATGGTGGTCTTCATAGTGCCAGGAACGTTCAGATGGGAAGCGAGAGACAAAGGCCTGATCGTCCATGAACTTTATGCAATCTCCATCCATGTACTTGCGGGGGTCCACCTGCACCTCTTCTTCGGTCATTACATCAGACATGGCTCGGGGGTCTCTCTGGACTTCCTCTGCCTCGTGGGTGCTGTGCGGTTGCCAGTCTTGATCTGAAAACTGGCTCTCATGGTATCTAAAAGGTTAGCAAGAACAGATTTAGCACCAAATCCTGGTTTGAATATGGCTCACCACCAACTATGAAATGGAGCTCCATTACCTTTCCCAGTTGTACACCTGGCTGTGGCTCTCATCCATCAGCAGGATGTCATCCACTTCATCTTCGATGTGGAAGGGGTTACTGGAGATGGGCTCATCCAGGGGAAAGGAATAATCGTTCATGTAGGGGTGAGCTAAGGCTTCTTCTGCTGTCAGGCGGTCCATGGGGTTGAAAGTCAGGATTTTTTCCAGGAAATCAAGGGCTGTTTAATGAGATGGCACAGAATTCCTGTCAGACCACCAACAGAATTCTCTAATGGAACTCTGAAAATGAAACGGCAGCGCTGAACGTGGGCTTTGGAGGCAGATGCCCGTCGGCATACACTACTAACCTTCTTTGCTGACCCCCGGGAGCAGCTTTGCCAGAGGGGCCTGGGGCTCGGACATGTCCTTCCTAACAAACACGGGGATGATGCTCTGCAGCTCCTGACGGTCCTCCTCGTGGATCACGGGGATGGATTCCAAGATCAGCTGCATCTGCTCCAGCTCGTGGGCACCTAGTTGAGAAGGAAATCGCATGAGCCAGTGCACATGCTTCAAAAGGAAGTTCACTGCAGAACATGCTAATGCCATCTTGTCATACAAACAGTGGGAGGGGGGTTTCCCTTGACTCAACTCTGCTGTGGGTGGAAACTACGTATGGTGGAAAGGGCACAGATTGATGCATAGCAGGTGACCTACTTCCCTGAAGTGGCTGCGTCACAAAAAAAAAAAAACTTGCCAACTAGGTTTGCTAGTCTGAAATAGGTCAAATTAACTCCTGTATCGAAGTCCAGTTTAAAGCGATTGAATCAACTTTAAGATTCTTAAAATTAAAACAGATTTTAAAAGCTATAATATGCTTAAATTTACTTGCAAACTGGCATTTCTGGACATTATTTTGTGTTTACTGCTTAATAGCTCAAACACATTCTGTTAAAGAGCAACAGGAAAGGTGGGGTGCTTGTGTGTCCAGAATTAAATTCTGATAACTGACATTTCTATTACTGCTTCTTCTACAGGAAACTTAGCTGTCTTAAGGGACATGGAAAATTAACTAAGGTCACTGGGGAAGGTTGCTATGAAACAGACCTGCAAAGAGGGTTTTCCCTGTTAACATCTCAGCAAAGATGCAGCCAGCCGCCCACATGTCGATGGCTTTGGTGTAGTTGTTTGGGGAGAGGAGGAGGCGGGGGGACCGGTACCACTTGGTGACGAGTCCTTCAGAGAGATGGCCCTTGAAAGCAGACACAAGTGTGATGTCAGCTGGTGATTTCATCACCAAGGACACCCTCTGAGCTAAACATGTCTGAACAGGAAGTTCTGGCCTTGGCAAGGTGAAATGACCCTGTGATTAGTGTCTGCCAATGTAATCATGTGACAAATGGAGAACAAGTCCTAACAGCACAGCAGTGGTCGAAAGCACAAAAACACAGGGTGTTCCTGTACTCCCTTGGGGTTGGTGGGGAGGCCTGTACCCATCCGCTTTCCACAGCTTCTTTCAGAGAATTACCCAGTAAAACTGATAATCTGGTGCAAGAATGAACTGCAGAGGGTTTACAATAACCTTTCAGTAAAAAAAAAAAAAAAACTGAAGTAACCAGCAATAGTGACATGGTGAGAGTAAAAAAACAGCAAGTACATAATGTACTCAGGAGTGATTAGAAGTGGATTAGTTGAATGAAATTAGTCTGGAACAAGGCACCCTGGAAGCAGTGTAGAGTAATGTTCAAAGAACAGAGCTGTCTAATGCCTGTGCCAAACCAAAAGAGCCACTATTCAAACCATAAGAGTCCAAAGCTGTCTACTGGAACCTTGACCAGAAATTCACAACAGGTGAGCATCAGTCAGTCGTCACATTTTACACGGACTCCAAAAGGAGAACGCCCCTCGTCTTTCAGCCGTTCACACTCTGAGCACTCCACCCACGCTAGCATGAAGGTGTGAACCAGCATATGGAGTCCTTCTCATTACAGCCCTCAGAGAAGCCTGGGACCCAGGTTTGGCACCATCCTTTTATACAACACTTTTGATAAAAAGCTAAACATAGCTTTGGGGCAGAAATACATATAAACAAGATGTAAAACATGTAAAAATAGAAGTTCAAATACATAAAAGGCACACGAGGCTGCGTCGTTCTGCCTCTCTGTGGCTGCCTTTCAGATGCCTTTTAAGGGAGTCATGAATGGTCAATGTTCAGCCCCACTGCCTTCCCTGACTCACACCAGTGTTTCCCCTAAGTTTACAGCTTTTTTTTGGGGGGGGGGGCAGATGTACACCGACAGGATTCATGGTGTTCATGTGTTTCTTTTAATGACAGCAGTCAAAAAAAAACATATTTTTGTCTGCTTTTCAGGTGGTTGATGCGACATATTTTCCAAAGTGTGCTCTCTGTCCGCTGGTGGGAGTGTGCTCACCTGTGTGCGCGCACGTGTCTGTGCGCGCGCATCGGGGCAGAACTCCGCCGTGCGCGATACTGAGAGCAGAGGAGAACTGTAAACACGCGACTGTGTAAAGGCA
>JAODLC010000021.1:14723259-14760458 GCA_026781145.1 Hippopotamyrus pictus
GCGCATCGGGGCAGAACTCCGCCGTGCGCGATACTGAGAGCAGAGGAGAACTGTAAACACGCGACTGTGT
This sequence comes from Hippopotamyrus pictus, assembly GCA_026781145.1. Classification (NCBI taxonomy): domain Eukaryota; kingdom Metazoa; phylum Chordata; class Actinopteri; order Osteoglossiformes; family Mormyridae; genus Hippopotamyrus; species Hippopotamyrus pictus. The sequence continues at coordinate 14,723,330 of JAODLC010000021.1, forward strand.
AAAGGCAAAAATGACAAGCTGTTGTGTAAATAAGATAAATAACATAAGGCTATTTAGTTTAAATGAAAGAACAATGTATAGACCTGTTCTATAAGAAAGGTACCCTTAAATGACAGTATGATAGAAAATAAAATTAACTTGACTGTCAAGGGGGGGCAGGAGGTGCCGTTGGAGGGGGCGGGGCACCCCCCTACTATAATGTTAGGGGAAACACTCCACACTTAGCAAAAGTACAGTGATACCAAACACTGTTTTTAGACTCCTCACCAACAAGTGGACTGGGATGGATAACCAGCAGCAAAAGGATTCAGGGACTTCTTGACTATGAATGACCAAATGTAAGAAATTAAACCAGAACTAAACAGGATCCTTCTACAGAAGGATGCCCTACCCTTCTGTTCAAGATATTATTCAGCAATAATGAGAATTACCAACTTCATGACAGATGCTTCAGTTGAACATCATCTGCCTGGAACAAATCTGGGGGTTCTCTAAAGCCAGCCACCAACGGGCACTCATTTACCAGTGCTAAGGAATCAATGCCATGGAATCAACAGCCTACCAAGTCAAACCACAGTTTCTTTTATTTTGTCCAGAATCCTTTTAAATCCTTTTAAAAGCAGGTCAGCAGTCTACCCCAGGATTCAGAGATGCCTCCTAAAGAACCTATACCAATATTACCCAGCATATAGCATTTAGTAATGGTTTTAAATGTTCGGCACCATAAATTTGGGGTGATTGAGTTCTTTTCAAGCACCTACAGAAATCCCCAGCAATATGTCAGTTTCATAGTGGTAACAATTCAATGGAAGAACTATGTAGTTCAACTAAAACCAGAAAGTCACTGACATGTCTGAATGCGCTGTGGTAATCAGCAGCAGACACGAGAGACCACATGAGCTTATACAGGAGAAAAGGCAACAGGGGAGGGATAGGATGTGGGCTGATCTAAAACATGTGTAGCATCTGACTGCTACACCCCAGGGCCCCCCAAGACAAGAACCCTCTGATTTGGCAAATTAGCATGCCAGAATAAAACAACTGGGTTGTCCTTTGCTAGGCCACAGCCATTTCTTATAGTAAAAATGAATGTATGACTCAATGCATAAGGTTATCATTTAAAAATATATTTAAGTAAAGAAGGGCATGTGAGCATTTAACCTGCATTGTGCTATACAGAGTATATTAAGCTGTAAAGTATAGTGTATTAGTGGCAGAATACTAAAGCAGAGCAAAATTCTTACTTCCTTTTGATATCTTTGCTGTGTAGTAAGGAGGTGATAGAAGACAGTGAAGTTTGAATAGCAGTGGCAGGAAGAAAATTCACTGGAGTGAATCTGAATAAATTTGTTTGATGGAAAGAGGTATTTTGTATGCACTACCAGAAGACTGAGTTAAGCTCACAAAATGCAGTGTTGACAAAGTCTGCATAGTTATGGGTGTGTGCATAACCGAATTGATAAATCCTTCCTTTCTTTCTACAGAAATGATACTGTACTACATGCAATCGGCAATACCTTGTGCGAGTAGTGTGGGTCCAGGATACGTGCCAGGCCAAAGTCCCCAATCTTCAGCACCAGGTCCTCAGTGTTGACGAAGAGGTTGGCGGGCTTGAGGTCGCGATGTAGCACGTTAGCGGAGTGGATGTACTTAAGGCCACGCAGCAGCTGGTACATGAAGAGGCGGGCGTGGTCCTCAGAGAGCTGCCCCCGCTCCAGCAGCCGGCACAGGTCCGTCTCCATGTACTCCTGTACAATGTACACCGAGCTGACCTCCGTCAGGGAGCCCACGTCCTCAACCAGCTGCCGCCCGCCAGGGCCCAGCGTCTCAAAAACCCGCACAATATTGTCATGGTCTAAGCGACGGATGATCTTAATTTCGCGCAGTGCGTGCTTTACGCTCTGGGGATCGGTGAGCACAATCTTCTTCACCGCCACACGCTTGTCACAGTCGTTGTCCACTGCCGAGAACACCAGGCCACTGCCGCCATAGCCCATGGGCTTCATGTCCATGTAACGAGGGCCCAGATCAAAACCATGAATGTTCATGAGACTTTCAAACTTCTCAGCCATTTTCTTGAGGTTGTGGTATTTTTGTTGTTGTTTTTCGGGAGACTCAATGCACTTGAATTGTAATTTTTTTTTCCCCTCCAGTAACACTAGCAATTTCTTGAGGGTGAGACAATCAAGGATTTCTCTACTAGTCTGGCTCTCACAGTTTCCCCCAATGCAGTCTAAGAAAACATGTGGCCAAGATATTCTGTCATTTCTTACAGATTCCTTTCCAAATCTTAACACAAATGAACGTTGAAAAGACTACAGTGGGAGGAACTCTGAGGCCAATTTAAATAGATCTTAATATATGACACGCTATAAAAATGTTGGATACCATTTTCACAGTGCAGGTACATTCAGTGTGTGACTGACCTCAGGCCGTTTCATTCTACACTGCCCATTAGCAGTATTGGAATTTTTGTTTTTTTTTCCCCCACTTTTCCTTCCTGTTTTGACCACGAGGTCAAGGTTCTGGAGTCTCAGCTGTCCCTAGCACAGTACTGCTCCCCTCAGTGATCAGGTGGCTCAAGCTCACCACAGTCGCAATCAAAACTATCCTCCATTTTACAGTGAGGTAAGCTGAAACAGAAAGGAGAAAAAACAAACGTTACTGTTCACACTACTGTCTGTTGTACTCTATGGCTTGTTGCATCTCAAGCAAACCACTAAGCAGTTTTATTTAGTGTACAAAGCATCAGTCCTCATCGAAAAAATTCTTCATGTACATTTAAAATGATTATTTTTAATATATTAAGGTGGCAGATAAATTATCAGTAGCCAAATTCCACTCCCCCATATGAATATCAAGTCCTTTACGTTTAATCTCAAAAATACCCCTAAAATAAAATCAAAAATTGCATAAACTTTTTTTTTAATTGGCGCATCAAGTCCAGATGGGAATAGAGTGGCACAGACAAGCCCTGTAGTGCAAGTGAAGTGTTTGACCGGCTTTGAGAAACGTCTGAGAACAGACCGGGTCAGATAACGGTCGTTTCACGAGCCAGTTAGCTTAGCCTTGATGTGTTAGTAACCGAGTGCTTAGAAAGCGAATATATATGGAGACGTGAGATTACAGGTCCAAATAATGAACTGCTGATACATGCAACAGAAAACCTCAGAAAAAGATAAAGGGACAGTTTCATTCTGAACTAACAAAGTTCCTCGTTAAGGCTGCGACCACCCTGTAAATTTACGGGCAACGGAGTTAAATCTATCGGTCATCGGTATTTGAATGAGCAGCGCCGTCATAATCACATCATCGTTTACTCGGTTAGCAGTGAATAAATCCATCCAGTGGGATAAACCGGTAACTGTTGACGTTTTTATACTAAGAGAAATAGATCCATAAAAAAGTGAGTCGCGCTCGGCAGCGGCCGCCGGGCCGGCGCGTGACGTGTCCGCCTCACCACGCGCCACTGTTACTCCTTCACCATATTTGGCGGAACTGAAGCGGCAAAGCGGCCCAAGTTGGTCGTTTTTCTCGTCTATACCGCTACTAACTATGACCAACACCAGCGCCTGTGCGTAGGTGCGCAGATAACGGATACGATCAATCACACTCTGGTGGTATTTATCCAAACTGCCCATTAAAAACGTACCTACGCAGCAGACAGCGCGCGCCCGATACAACTTACCGGAGAAGCGATCACAGATATGAAAGGAAATTGGCTAGTTAAAGGTCACCGAGCTTGGCGAATTAATGTCGATTATTTATCAGCAGACGAGAATAACTCGTTAGGTGACTAGTTTTCCGTGTACGGAGTAAATTCTTGGAAGCAAATGGGTGTGAAACGGACCGGTATTTTTCCAAATGAGCATAATAGCTTATTAACGGCAAGCGTTGTGCCGCGAGTACTTAATCCCCATAAAAGCGGAGTGTATGTATTAAAGGAATCGTACCGGCCGCTTTTTGATATTCAGCTTCCGTGCGACGTAACTGGTCGGACCGGCTGACGAGCGACCGTAAGGCGAGGTGGGCGAGCGGCACGTTTTTTTTTCTTGTAACTAACATTCACGGAGATAATACGTTAATTACAGCGCCGGTTTAGCCGGACAATCGCTGGACGATACCATAAACAGGTCTGTAGGCAGCTACAGCGTACGAAACTGCGGCAGCAACGGCCGTGCCTCACGGCCCGAGGTTGAGACAAAGGGTCCGATGCTATCACACAAAAGACCGCCATCTGTGCGAAAGGCTCCGACGGCAAACCCCGGGCTGGGGGTCTACGGCTCATCCCGCACGGACCCGTATTACTTACAGTTCGCATCCGTCTCATTTGTGACTTTTTCCGTGCGGCGGTTTCTTCTTTCGGCGCTGCGCACCCTTGGCCCTGCGACTCTGCCGCAGTCGCCATTGACTGTGACTGAACGTCCCAAGGAGGTGATTGCGTCAGTCACTCAGAGCGAGGCAGAGGCGGTGGGGGCCGTGTGGCGCTGCACTTAAAGGCATCGCGTCGCGGGACAAGCTGTCAGTGGCTGGCCATTGCTGTTAATCGGTGTATGTTAATTTACTGCATGGTTATTTCTCGAAATTAATGCTGGCAACGTATGTAAAATTTAGTTTAGCCATATGGTGAAAATACTTCTGAACTCCGTCATTTCCTCGGGAGGTATTATATTGGCTACATCGATAATGAGGATTGCTCGGACATCCTCCAAACTATTTGATTGTCTTTCAGTAGTGTGTTTGAAAGCGATGACACAAGATTGATTTTTGTCTACCCGTCCGAACAAGGAGATTAGTCAAAGTGACAAAGTATGACGTATGTGCTGTTTGCTTGGCTCCACAGTTCCGTTATTTCCCCCGTTATTTTCATTCAAGTGAAACTATATTACTATTGTTATAATTATACTTTTTAAGAACTAAAAGGTTATATGGCCCATCGACAGTAAATGATATCAAAACTGGCCAGGGCATTTGGACCCTGTCAGTTTGTGTGGCAGCCCGCATGTCAGAAAAAGGTTCTGTAAGGACAGAGGGGACGGGAACACTCGTCTCGGTACGGTAGTTTCAGCATCTGTTTAAATGCCGGTAGCTGGGCCTCATGCCAGTGAAACGTTATCCTTCACTAAATCCTCGTTAGAGAGTCTGCTCAAATTACAAGACGGTATTGTTTAATAATAATAGCACCATAGCTGTGATACGACGCACTTTAGATGTTATGTTTTATAACACGTACAATGGAGGGTTTTCTTGGTGCTTTATTAAAAGCGTCCGTAGAAATCGAAGTGGATCTCATTTCCCATCAAATTTGTTGTGCAACTTAATAGCTTTGTCGCTATTTGGCTTCTAATTGGCTCTAGTCATGTATAGGCTCATCATTGTCTCCAACAATACGTCACCAAAAGCACTGACTAAAATACATTTTTCATTTTGCGCAGTACCGTTATTTAGTTTTTCATCTTGTATTTTTGATCATTTGTTATACATACCTTGCGATTCGATGTACTTGCGCGGTACTTTTACGGAATCGAGGTGTTCTGTCGATATATGCTGCCTTGTCGAAAAATGCTACCGTAGTGCTAATCGATAGCCCTAACTCTTACCCAAACCCCCTAAAACCCATACCTTAACCCTAACCCCTAAAACCTAACCCTAATTCCAAAATAGTGGAACTGCACATGCGCAGAAAGGCTCGATAGCACGTTTCGATAGTTAGTATTTTATGACAGAACAGAGGTGTGGAAACAGTTACACATAAATAAAAAGTGAACAGCATGCCGAGTCAGTACATAGATCTAAATGCTTCTGAACGTACTGTCATTCCTAGCGCGAAGGCTAACAAGAATAATGAGGACGGCGAAATGCTGTAGCCGTTTTCCTTCCTTGTCCTTAAATAATAGGGTACATTTAACTGTATGTATTAATATGTTTTTATAATATGTACTACTGATCAACGGAACATGAGATCAAAATTTTTCCAGTTAAATTAACGCTGGTATGGCGGTAAGTAGTTTTATAGATATGCGACCCCCACTCAAAATTTTGCAAAGCCTAATTTGTTCAACAATCTCAGCTCTTCTAAGAAGTGACCTAGGATGTGTTACTTAACCCCTCCACACTCAGCACATCTACACACAAAGTCCTAAAATGAAATTTTTTTCCTGATACCACAATTACACAGAATAGGTAAAGTTTTGTAGGCCTATAAAGTCAAAGTTAAGAATGAATTAATATGTAAAACATGCTAGTGTTTTCATCCTCTTAATTTGTCTGTTACTGAGGTCTGGTGACAACTTAAGCAACGACCACATATCGTTTTTTATCAGTCATAATTGCGGTCACTTGTTACATAGTTGTATCGTCACATAAAACGCTGCAACAATAAACGGTGGACTTCGCAGAAATGTCCCTTAAATAGCGTGTGAAAGCGTGATCTCACGGAGAACTTTGTCGTTTCACACTCCGTGTTCATAGCGAGTTTCTTAGAGCAACGTATAATGTTCCATAGCAGCATTTAGGCGTGCGAGTAGTCTGTGGATATTCTGTATATCACAGGTAGGTCTTCACTCATATGTTTCTGCGCTGTCCTGTTACTTAATTGCTTTCTGCAGACTCTATAAAACCATACTGATGAAGGGACAGCGAATCTGAAAGGCTGTTTTGAAGTGACAGATGCGCTCCATAACGCATGATTTCCACGTGGCGATCAGGAATTATGAGACATGCTGGTGACTTAATAACAGGTGATGTAACTGAACCTTTTCATCCCGTTAAAAAAGGCAAGCGGACGCAATACCGCATGTTTACCACACAGCAGCAGAAAAGTTCCATAAAGTTTCACTGACCATGGCCGGGATCCTCCAAGCGCCTCTGCGAGGTCTCTGCATGTAGTAGCCCATCAGCGGCAGTTATCTAGTTATCTGTCTTTGAGTAAAGCTTTGCCGCAAAGAGACTGCAAAGGCAGCCAATTACTGGCAGGAGGAATAGGGCAGTCGGTCAGGCTACCTTGTACTGCGCACCACAGGAAGACGTACACAGGAGTGTCAATAGAGTACTAAGGGGAAAGGGGAGGAGATTACTCTGTATGGTGGCATGACTTTCCTGCCACAGCTCTGGACCTATGGCTGGCCAGTCTCAGCAGCCTTCTGCCCCTCCCTTTCCCCGTTGCTCTCTCTTTCTGTCCCTGTGTTATGCAGTACAGAGCTGTGAGCTCTGGCCCTACAGTGATTCAGTTGCCGTTGCCAGTGTGTGTGCCATGTCGGTTACAGAGTGCAAGTATGTGTGTGATGCCCATGGTTACGGAGAAGGAGTACAACAAGAATCCCAGATGGAAAATTCTGTGCTTCACTGCAGTGGATGGGCTCTGTGTGTTATTACAGTGTGGACCATAGTTAGGAAAGAGGCCATGTGTTGAAGTACCAGGAGACTGTCCGCTTGTGTCTCTAACTTCAATAAACATGTCTAGTAGTCAAATATGAGAATAAAATCTAAGACGGGTAGAGACAAGGACTGTGATTGTCCCCATAACCCAGTCACTCCTGTACCATGCTGGCCTAACGATCAAGTATCAGTGATCGTTATCCAAGAACAGGAATTTGCCCAAAATACCAATAGCTATACGTAACAGTTTTGGCAGGTCATTCAGTGCTTTAAGGAGCTGAGTAAGAAGGACCACTGCAGTTCAGGAATAAAAATAAGGTTCCCCTCATAATCCCCTGGTAATAATGCCCTTAGCCAATTACTGGATAATGCAGTCTTTGTGGCTATGATTACACCTCTCCTTTTTAGCACCTGAACTTAAGATGAGCTGGTGTTTCACGTTTGAGCAATGTTCTGGGATTTCAAAGAACTTTAGAAAATCTATTCATTTTCAGCAGCTGCTTATCCAATTAGGATCCTTGATTCCTTGCAATTCCAAGCATGGAGCTTTAGGGTGGATCTCTTCTCCATTACTTATTATTCACATAATAAGAGCAACATGCAGTCACTCACTTCCTTACTCCTGCAACACAATATACTGTCAAAGTCAAACATGTGACCAACTTCATAGCATGAATCGACTGTTTTAGGTTTCATAGCTGAAATACATATTCTGTTTAATGATTCTGTTCTATCTAATGCTTTATAGATTGTGTTTATTTATATTTATTTTGTTTATTAAAGCATTCTTGGACACCTGGAGAGGCATAATGAAAGAAGAGGGCAATCCAAAGAACTGCAAATTAAAATGAATAGGAATGAATGATGAAACTGGAGTTAGAGCTGATTTAAATAAAATTAAATAACTTTGCGTGATATGACGTCTTTTTCCACAAAAGAGTGATAGTCCCATTGACCTGAAAGTATTGGTTCGCTTGCCTGAGAGGGGAAATCGATATCATACTCCCCCCACCTTACAAGCCAGACACAGTTTCTTGGAATCTCACAGACAACATTATCACAATCTGCCAAAAGAGTTGATAAGTTTCTTCGGTGGTTGAAGCTTCTTTTTCTTACCATCTTACTTAGCTGTGCTTAGATCCAGCAAGCTTCAAATTTGTTGTTAGATTTACAAGCTTTATTTACGATGTAGTTCCGCGTGTCACATTCGTAAAGATTTGCTTTCGCTGCTTTTCACAGCACGCTTTCTGACGACAGCGGTGTGTCGCAGTGGTGCTTCACCGCATTTGACCTCCCTTTGGGTTGGTTCCTGAAAGATCTGAATTTCTCGTTAACCTCTTGTCCTTCTGTGGTCATTCTGTCATTCTTGTTTTTCTCATCCAAACCTGCTGGCACTGAATGTCCTGTGCGGCCTAAATTAGGGGGCAAATGGGAATAACCTTTCATATGCGAGCTCTTGGCTCTCAGGTCCTCCTCCAGTCGCTTAATTCCTCCAGAGAATTGATTGCCTGCCACGTGTTCGTTTCCTACACACCCCTCGCACTGTACGCCCCCCCTCCCAGGCCAGCCAGAGCCCACAATCACGCAAGACTCTGTCTGACCTGTACTGAGATCAGAAAGCTTTAGTGCACAGTGTCTACAAGGATCACACCTTGTTGGCAAATTGGAGGGCAACTTCAGATTAAGGACAGCTAAGGCTATTACACAAATGGAAGCTAATATAACTGGGACAGACGCTTAAAAAAAAAAAAAGGTTAACCGACAAGGACACATTTTCAGACTTGCCTTAGGTTTTGTCAATTTATTGATAGCGGCCACCTGTAATACTTAAAATGACTGGCTTGAAAATATATGTTAAGAAACACAAATGAAGTTCAGTGAAACCCATTGCTGCAGCTCAGTGCTGATATATCTGCCTGTTCATTGGGTTCACTTCTATAATGTTTTGTTTGGACGTGTCACTTGTCAGCTTGGTGTGTTAAGTGACAATACACAGTTTGTGCAAGCTTGGCATGGTGCACTGCTGTCATTGTTTATTTATGAAGATATCAGATGCTCATGGTTCAGCTACGTTTCAGTCCAGTTCCTTTGTATGCTGCTCTAAGGTTCTGAAATAATGACGTTACGTTAACAGGAGGGTCTCGGTCTAGTTTTCATGTTCTGAGCTCCAAATGACGTTCCCTTTGTGTTACAACTTATTCCAGCCTAATGACTAGTGTAATGGCTGTCTAAGGAAAGTAGCTCTGCTGAATAATGACTCACGCACATGGGTCAAATGGATTATATCAGAAACAGACCAGATTGGTCCAGAAGTAGGAATTAGTATGAGCCAGTTGCAACCACAATAAATCTTAAAATATATATTTTTAAAGGGCATTTAAGGTGAAGATGGACAAAAAGCAGCATCAGTTGCTTAGCATTTTAGGGTTTTGTTTTTGGGGTCAACCAAGTATATTTTAAATATTTGATGAGGCAATAAAATATAAGCCAAAAATAAAACAGTGATGAATTATAAAGCAAATCTTGTCCTTGCTGTCTGGTCTTGACTGGTACAAACAGACGCCGCTAAGGTGTCTCAGCCTTTGGCAACTGTCAAGACCCTTTGATGATGACGATGCCACAGCTTAACTAAAGTAGTGCACAAACAATGGCCTTTCAGGTAGCGCCTTGAACATCTAAGACATTTTTTCTTGGAAAAGCCCAGACCAGACTGAGAGGATGCCCCAATGAATCAGTGACAGGTTGCTCATTTATGTGAGCTGTTGGGCAGATTTGAAAATGCGTATATGTGTGTGTGCATGCGTGTGCATTCAGACACATGCAAACAAATGGATATTGACAGCTTGAACTTTCGGTGAGTGACAGAACTGGCAGCAGGGACTTGGCAATAGGTCTGTGTACATTTGGCTGTTAAATGGGTCGGAGTTTCTTTTACGTAATGTCCAAATGACAGCTTTTTTGGGGGAGGACAGGGAGTCATGATAAAATGCTGCCTAGGAGAAAACAGGAGCTGGAACTTTCTAGAAGATGAGTGGGTGACTGAATGTCCCGTTATGCATCTACCCGTAGCTTCCTCCCAGGACATCCTTACGAACGGGATTTGGGAATCCTTCCCAGAATGGAGCTTGCTTTGAAATCCAAGGCAGCCTTTCATTCTAACAGTTTCTTCTGACATTGCTGCAGATATATATCTTTTTTTTTCCCAAAGCGTCAAACAAACACAAGGCGTCTGCCAGTCATTAAGGGTCCTGCATAATAAGACCACCCCCAGCTCCCACCAGCATTTTCCACGTCTCCAGATCTGCTCTTTACCGTGGCTCATGCCAGCTCATTATTTAGAGGTGAAAGGCTCGGTCGTCAAGGCGACCGTGGCCCTGGCTAAGTGGACAGAGGGAGATGGTGGGCAGTTTGTTCTCATTTGGGTCTGTATCCCTCCAGGACAGAATGACACTGCTGGCCTGGGGCATTGTAGGTGCCGGAGTGTGTTCTGTGGGCTGCAACGCCAACCACAATAAAAGCAACACCCAGGGGAAGCAGAGCGAGGACTGAACACAGCTGCAGACAGCAACAATGGTGACATGCAGTAATGCCGGGTTATATGGTTTTGGGTCAGTCAGCTTTCAAGAGAGATTATAGGACATCTGTCCTATTTGATTATTTTTCTGTTTGCACTTCATCAGTTCAACAGTTATATTAGCAAAAAAACATGTTAAACTGTATGCTACAAGGCTAATTTATGTCACCAGATTTCAAGAACTCAACCAAGTGCTGTTTTCCTTATTTTAGCTCTGCTGTGTGGTGCCGTATGACTAATGATGTGTAACAGACAAGCAGGGCGCAAATGTGATAATTATCCTTCTCAGTCGACAAGACAGCAGCTTCTCAGTCACAATGAGAAAGAAAATGCTGTTGTTAGAAAAGTGGCACATCTTTTTGTGTCTCAAGACAGTACTGGGGGCGGGGGGGGCTTGGAGATTTCTGGGGGTCTTTCCTACAGCTTGATCCATAGGACACTGCTCTCACCCTAGACCTGACAAACAGGTGATATAGAATAATATCCCACCCAGCAACATGGGTGTTAGAAGTGTGATTCGAGTCAAGGCTGTTATTTCTCCATCTCCGTCTGCTCACGTTAGTTATGTACGGTTAGTGTCAGAATGAATAACTGAGGACACATCAGCACATGAACCACTCCCAGGGCTTCCTGATGGAATGGCTACATTTTTATCCTGCTCCTGCCATAAACTTTCTTGAAGACTGGTGGTTGGTGGTGTCATGGGTAGGAAGGACTGGTCCCGTTACGCGCCTGAAATGTTTACTGTAATGTGGATTATGTTTCAGATAAGAAACAGGCTCCGAGGAGCAGAGAGAGCAGACGAGGGCCCCCGCAGTGGGGGGAACAGGAGGTTTGAGTCTTGTTTTCCATGATGGAACTGGACTGGATTGGGTTTTGTGCTTGAAAACAAACTCTTGTGGACACGTGCGATTTGCTGGGGAACCTGAAGACTGTACCAGGGCTGAAGACACCCCCCCCCTCCATATAGGGAGCTACCTCAGTGCGTCACCTGCTCAAGGGGGGAGGGCTGTGTTTTCTTTGTCACATGTAGCGGGGCAGTGAAAGGCATTCTGGGGGATTTGGACTGGTGCCAGCGCTCTGGAGCAGCAAGGGCATTTCTGAGATTTTGGCAGTGGCTTCAGATGAAGGGTGTTACGATCGAGCAGCTTGAGGTGTGGGGTGTGCTCATCTGGCCACGCCTCCTCAGGCCGGGGGCCATTGGGAACACTGAGGGCACTCTCTAAGAATGTGCTCACTAAAAATGTTGGTTTTATTCAGAAAATGTTAACGTCTCTTTCCCTTTTCTTGTTCTTCCTGCTCAGCAATGTGCTCAAATCTTCCTGAAGCCATTTTAATTCAGCCAGCTTTCCTGGCACACCAAAAGGCTTACAGTAGGTCAGATTTAGTTCAGACTAAACTATTTTTACCATACATGCCTGGATGTGGACAATCATGTACAAACATGTATTTTCCATGTTTGTGTGTGGTTGTATATACATAGGTATCTTGGGAAAAAAAATTAAACATTATGTACCGGACTATTTATTTATCCTATTCATTTTCCAACTACTTCTCCAGTATGGGAGCCAAGACCTGTATGTTTATCTGTGGGTTTAGTGATGGTTTGGTGTCCCCAGAAATTAAGTGACTATCCATTTACAGCAATGGTCGCTGATCGCTGTGTGTTTTGCATTACATCGATCACATTGAATATGTGATGAATGTCGTTTCATATACATACCTTTTCGTATGAAGTATACTCCTTCTCTTCTCGTGGCTGCACTGTGCACGATGGTGTTCTATATGACTGTATAGAAATTTTAATCAAATCAAATGCTATAAATAGATACACAGGGACCCAAATAAGCAGAGCCCACTCCCTGGGCAGGGTTAAGATTAATGTGGGCATTCTGCTCTTTTCTTACTGCAGTCTCTCCATTCATTCAGGTGCAGAACGTGGCCTCATCCGCGTCGCCCACTGTTCTGATGGGCAACACATGCAGGTTGGTGTCCTCTCACCTCTCTGCTAACCTTAACGCACAAGGATCCTCTGGAGATGGAATTAAGGCGACCTTTAACCCAAATCCTAAGCAAAACAAGCCATGTATTACCTCATTGTCGTTCCTAGAACAGAAGAGCCAGCTCAGCACTGAAACACAGAAGCACAACATAGTCTGTCTTTGTCTGCCAGGCAAGTTGGACAGATTAAGGACTTTTTAACACCCTGGTTACTTTGGGTAATTTTTAATATGCTACAACCACCAAAGTACAGCCACACTGAATAAATCACTGTAGACAGCACTGGAATGTCTCTGCAGTTAATAGTTATTACCTACAAGAGTGTGGACTTGGCAGAATAAAGCAAGGTTGCCAATTTTTGGTCAGCAGTCTGCACACACATGCACATGCATTTACATGTATGTAACAGTTTTCTTACCATGTAAATAGTCTATTGGGTTTGCAAACTGCCCCAGCGCTTTTGATGTAGCTAATTATAGGTTCATAATGGAATAATATAGATTTGCCGTAAGATTTCTTGCATGAGCGTAGGAGTCTGAAAGTGTGTGTGTCGCACCAGATGCATGAGAGTTGGCAGGCCTGGAATAGAGGGTGGGGTTTGTTCACAGGGGGTGGTGGGCTTCTGGTGACCGCTGCCCTATTTGGGCCACCCCTGGAGTTCCAGGGCTGTTTGACCAGAAGGGAGGTGTAGATGGGAGGGGTCCAGGGAGTGTGTCCTGGGGGAGGAGCTGAGAGGGGTCTGCTAAGTGGTGTCCTAGCCATGCTTTTCATCTGATCCTTGGAAAACAGTTCTTGGATAGCGTGGGAGAGCTGCACAAGAATTCCAGATACATTCCGGCTGCATTCATGAATCAGTTATGCAATACATAGCTAAGATCACAGCCTAGAGGGATGGCCCAGTGCTAAGTGTCAAAACATATGCCTTAATTGTTTATGCTTAAAAGCAGTATAAAAAAGGAACTGAACTGCTTGAGTAGTATTTGCTTGTATTTCATCGGTTAATAATCCAAAATTATAGTGTTATATAAATGCATTTAGGACTAAACTGATTTATGAGATGTGTGGTATGAAATTCTGCAACAAAAAAAAAATAAATCAGTGAATGAGAGTGTCTCGCAGTGAATGAGAGTGTCTCGCAGTGGTGTTGTTATGCATCCAGCTGTAAAAAACTAGAGCTGACAGGCACTCACAGGGCTGGGATTCTGCGTGTTTTCAGATTCTGGGAAATTGTCGTGTCTGCCCCCATTCAAATTTTCTAACCACCCAGGTGTGCCATCCAGCTGTTTTTGCCCCCCCACTCCCACACTGTAAATGCCTGGGCTTGTCCAGTGCGTTCCTCCTGTGCTGCAGAGAGGCAGACACAACTGCAGGCAGAACCTGCCCCCCTGATGGACCGGTTCAGGGGGTGAAACCGCAGGTAAGCTATTCAGTAGCTGAGAAGAAGCTGGCCTAGTCAATCCCACGTTAGGGACAAGCTGTTGTACCTTACATGATGATATATCTTGATCTACTTTAATATCCAAACGTATACACAGAAGACTGGGAAATGTCAGCTAGTTAATCTGAGTTTCAGAGGGAGAATGACGTAGTGAAGGTGCAGTTTAAGAGGAATGCCACTCCTTTTGTTAAAGAAGCCTTGTTTTGGGTGTCTGAGCCTGGGTCGTTGGACAGGACGGCAGTACATAGTAGAAAAAGCCTGAGCAGACAGCGGGTATTTTTAACAGCGAGATCAGCGAATGGAGCGGGCACAGAGAGGCGTTCATAAGCGGCATGGCAACAGCAGGGGCAAGTCGTGGCAATGGTGGGGGATTTCATGGGTGGGGTGGGGGGTGCTGACAGGCTTTGATCTCCAGAGGATGAATCAGTTTGCAGAGACCCTGGCCGCATTTCCGGAAACATTCTGGGAGGCCGACTAGCACGCTGCTGCTTGCGAGCTTTGAAGCGGTTTGGATCGAAACATGCAGCTATTTAACCTCTTTAACTGGAGATTGGGGGGGGGGGGGCGGTGAGAGCTGTGTTACCTGACTCAGACTGCTTTCCGTAAGTATCAGGTTAGATTGGGTCCCGGCCCCGCGGTACGAAGTCTGCCTGGCTGGAGTCCCAGCAGCGCCCGGAGTATCGCATGTCCGCAGTGGCGTGTTCACTGTGAGAAATTTCCCTCAGGGATGGGGCCACACGCTCCCGAGCCAACACGCTGACGTCATCACGGGGGGGACACATGCCTTTGAAGTGACAGCATCCGAGTGACGTCCAAAGGGTGCCGATGAGTGAAATCTGGGTGCAGATAGAGTGGACACTCCTGCCCCGTTGTGGTGATCGAAGGGGGTGACGCAGAAAGCAGGGAGGAAGTGATGCATGCTTCAGTTTCCATACAGGTTCATAAGTCAAAGCAAAAACAACATTTATGAATAGTATCAAAAAGCTCAGAATCGCTGCCTTTCCTTGTTATATGTGTTGCATTGTAGCATAATGATCAGCAGCCTGGTTTCTGCTTCCCAGCAAAGCCAGTGCCAAACCAAAGGCTGTGTAATTCACATCAAACCAAAATGCTGCCTGTTCAGCTGAAAGCACTGGATAAATCAAGTGCAGTGTGTCTGTTTTGCCTGAAATGCCTAAATTTCCAGAGCCTGATGTTGAATATGTCACATTTCATAGCGTCTATTCTTACTATAATCTCATTGTCCTACCTGAGAAATATGAGATTTATTGAATTATCATCTTAAGTTTAGTCACCCAAATTGCTTTTCATGTTTCAGTTTTATTGAAAGTCACGGCTTTCTGTTAGGCACCAGTGTAAAGACCATAGACAGGTGTCCGTCTGGTCATGTGACTGTGTAAAGACTCCCATGATCCCCAGCACGTCTGCATACTGTATTTACCTCGTCACAGAAATCCCAAACCATGTTTAAAGGCATTCAGTCAAAAGTTAAACACATCCTTCTTTGGAGGCAACATTCCAGCTAGATCAGCAACATTCCAGCTTGGATGGGCCTGGGTGGGGCGACCAGAGGAGGCTCCCCCCAGGGCATGGGTGGTGGCCTGGTGCCCCGGGCCCTCGGCTCAGCATAAGCCGTGACGGACTCTATGCACTCCTGCACCCCAAGTACAAACCTTCTGACACGGATGATATTTACTGACACCATCTGTGTGCCAGAGGACTAAATCTAAATGAGAGGATACCAATTCTTTTTCATTTATTATCCAATCATTCAAGTCATGTGATGGAGTTACGGGCCACAGGGGAAAGTTACATTTCAGCAATGAGAATGAAAGCCTTCCAATCATTTCAGTGCCGCTGACTTTGAGGCAGTCCGAGAATCTTCTGGGGTTTCTGAGTAATCGTGCTGATTGAGCCGCGGTGTGACACCAGACAGGGTGTCCGTCTGTCTGACTGAAATCTCATTTGTTCAGTTCTAAGGAAGGTATCAGTGTAGTCGTCCGTAGCAGCATGAGCAAAAATATCTACTAGTGTGGAAAAACATGTAAAGAGTAACACAGGCCCAGTGAGTGGATGCACAAAGCTTGTCTCATTGTTTGTTTTTATCCTTGGGTTTCCAGGTTGTACTTCACATGACTTGCCGGTGGTGAGGGAATGGTGACAGAATTTTATACTCTGCCAATTTCCTTCTTAGAGCTTGATGCTATAATGATATAATCAGCTGTAGATATTGTAAGACAGCTTTGGTATGTGAGTTTGGGCAGCTGATGGGTCACATGACAGAAACATGCGGAAAGAGAAGGAAGTGGCATGTGGGACCGGGGTTTTATGCGACCAGAGGTCATGCCAGAATGTGGCTTTTCCTTCAGAGAGGCAGCTAGACGAAGCGACGAGAGGACTGCTCCATCTGGTGGCTGCCTGGATGGGAGAGTGACAGGTGGGGTGACAGTGCTTCACTGTGCATCACTGTGAGCAGTCAGGCTAGACCAGTAACCGGTGTCCTCCTCATCTGCCTAGATCAGCAGGACTTCCATCCAGGGCCACACAGCTAGGGGATGTGGAGATACTGGACTTTCTACTGCTGACAGCATAAAGCTCCCCCCCTCCCTGAGAGCTCACCAGGATGTGCAATACTCCTTGCACACCTCATGTCTTTATACAACAAGGCTATGCTGGGATTTTCTCAACCAAGTACTGGATTAGGTACAGCTGTGAGTCTTAGCCTAACTGGGCATAACTGGCTTATGCGAGCTGACGCTGGATGCGTGTTAGTCTCAGCAAAGCTCTGCAGCTGGGTGTGTGGATTACAGCTCAAAAGCGCCCCCCGGAGGCCCATTCGAGAACATGATAGCATTTTTTCCTCTCAGTTTTGTTGCCAAGAAACATCCTTGTGTGTTCCATTACAGCTGTGGCCCATGTTTGTACCACATCCTTGAATGGTTTCGTTCTGGTTTCTAAGCCATTGACCATTTTTCACCCATACTTCCTTCTGTCAGTCTTGAAGCCATTCAGGATCACATTCCGTGTAAGTATATAATATGTACTTACTACTCAAATAAATAGCTTTAAACATTTCCTTTGACTGCCTACGGCTTTTGCACAGTACTGCATCTTTCAAAGCGGGCTCTTATTCTTTAAGAAATAACACTGACATTTCTGTCCAAGGTTTACAACATAGGCGTGTTTTAAGGTGTTGAATAGAATATATCAGAGTAAATAATATATTCTACATTGTAGCCTCAACATGAATCTGCATTTGAATACCCCTGTAGATAGACCACAGCCTATTGTACGACTTGAATAAGAAGAAAAGGCAATATAACATTGTCCGTCCAGTTACTGTCATTGTCTATCATTGTCTAAATGTATTTTTACTGTTTAAATATTTGTATTCAGCTAGTATAAACATGCACGATGCTATATCTCTTACTGTCACCTGCAGGCAGACCGGAAACAAGCAGGGGAGCCCAGCATCAGTGACACGGGCTAGTCGATTAGCTTTAACTGGAGGAGCATGTCATGTGCTTTCTTCCTTATTATAGAACCCATCCTTGGAATGGCAGTCTGTCACCTACAAGCCACAAGTCACCGGTGCGGTCAGCAATAGGACCGTTCAGCTGAGCAGCACGCCACGTTAGCCAAGCTGTCAGATTCATTTAGCACATGATACCATCCCTGTTCTTCAGCAGCTAATAACCCAGAGATGCTGGTGGAGCCCCCTCCTGGCTACTGTGGAAATAATCTTTAAATATAATGTTGTTAAGGCTGGCTTTCCTTTCTCCAAAGTGAAATAAGAAAGAACAAAAGAAAGGAGAGCTTTTAAAAAACAGATCAATCTAGAAACTGATTAAATCTAAACTAAATCACAGAAGAATAATTTCTCAAGTTTTGAATGGGTATCTGTGGTTATTAAATCTTAGGAGGAATGTGCTTCGTTTGATTTACGAAAACATAACCTGGAAGCATGATTAGCCACATATGTTTATTCATCCATGTGAGTTAATGCTGTGTTTGTATTTAATTTTGAGGGTTTCTTATGAGACGGCTATTATGTTTACTCCATCACGCTGACATTATGGCTCAGTTTATTATTGGTTCATCCGTTTTGGGGGAATTGCTGTCAGCTGAATGGGCCCTGCAACCCACAAATCAAACCTTCCACCCACAGCGCCTATAAAGTCACACTATCAGACCATACCCTCCATAACAATGAAGCCATCACAGAAAATTCTAATTAAAATCAGAACCTGTTATTTGGGGTAAAACACAGATTGCATCAAAACTGAGTCGTCATTATATGTCACAAGGGTCATAAAGAGGAACTATTAAACTGGAATGTATGTATTATTGGCCAGATGGGCAAAACACCTATAGGATAAATGTACTTTTATATTGCAATTCTGAAAATATCCTCAGGGTGGAGATAGAGAAACGTTAACCTATCACTTGCAACATTTCACGGCTGATCACGGCTTTTATCACCCTCGTACGGGGTTCATAGTCAGTTATGATGGTATAAAATCCTCAGTGACATAGGGGTGATGCTCTGTGATCATGTAAGTCAGATGTGAGAGGCAAGTGGCTTCTAACAGTGCCGCTGTGATACAGACCGGGGCAGTTTCTAAAGAAAAATGCCTTAGAACACACTGGCATCTATTACCACCCATAGAAATAAGACATAATCCCTGTGGGAGAGCCTGCCCACGTAACGGCGCCAGGGCGTCATGGGCAAGTATCTGTATGTTTGGGTTCCAGAGTAGTGACTACGGTGCCTCTGTTTGGAGATGAAGGCGGGGAGCTGAATGGAGGCACTCAGCCTCTAACGTGCTACTAAGTAACTGTTACTAAGGGTATACGTGAGTCCACACGTGTCATAGAAATTCAGACGGAATTATATTTAGTTATCATAAACTCCACAGATGTAGGCTAGAAAATATGTTTTAATCTGAGGTGGAGCGCTTCCACCACGAGGTGCGGCGGCGTGGTTTTGCTGTAGCTGCTCCCGTGGGAGAGGCGCGCTGAGTCGGCAGTGTGTTTCTAGCTCTCGGGAACTGTCGTTTCAAAGGCGGCCGCTAACTGCACATGACAGGGCGAAGCAGGGAACGGGGCTCATTTTTCAAAGCGTTATTGTAAATGGGACTAGGTGGAGCCAAGCGGCTTTCCAACTTGTCACTGAGGGACTTTTTTTTGGAGACTTCCCACACAATGAGGCCTGCAAAAATACTCACAAAGCTTTGATTTTTGGCAGGCAAAACTGAGAAAGTCACATTTCTTTGACTATACAGTGCTTCCATTGAGCCACAAATTAGTTTTTAGATATTGGAATGATAGCGCAGATGGTGTCATGCAGAGCTGTTTCCTTTAGCTGTTATTCCAGAGACCTCTGAAGTAGCTATACCATATTTTGTTGTAACTGAAAAAAACTTTTTCTATACAAACAGAAAAAAAGAGCTGCATCCTTGTGTTCCCAGGGAAATGATTTTGAAGCCCCGATCTCACAATCAGTCCACTGATTAATTTGTGACTGTCTCTGAATCACCAGTCAGTGATGTAACCAAACAAGTGGCCTTTTACAGGCCTGTTGTCCACTCTGGGGTACTAGCAATCCACTTGGCTCCATTGTTCAGCCTCGAAAAGGGATCTGTTATTTATACCTTTAGTTTCTTCCTGCAAAATACTGAGGGAAGTTTTACAGAGATTCTGGGAAAGATTCTGGAAAAACATCACATCCCTCAGTGTACAAAACCTACGCTATTGTCATATTTTTCCATTTCAGGAAATTACAGGAATTTACTAAAAACTCAACATTGTTCTTTGTAGAATTTTACACCTCATAAGAAAATTGTTCCAAAGCGTCATCACAAAAAACACACCTGCTTCACCATGCAGCGATCACTTTATTGGGGGACATTTCTTTTTTTCAATTCTGTTTTTTCTTTTTTTTCCTTTTTATCCATTATAACGTTCCTTATTTATTTCATATTTATTACACTGTTATGATTTTATTTCTATTACTATTTTTATTTTGGAGGAGTCGACCACTTCCACTTCAAGTTAGCTTGTAGGAGATTTACACAAAAATGGTCTGAGGGCAGAAGGAAAAATTATTGGTTCAGAGAGATAACCGTTAAGACTGTAAAGGAACCGGGTCCATGCAACTAGAGGAGGCGGAACCAAGATATTTGATTACCTTACATGTGACAAATAAAAATCCTCCAGTTCCTGAATACTGTAAATATTATCATCCTACCGCAACGTTAAAGGTTTTCTTGTGTACTACAAATCCCAGAATGCTCTCCTACAACCTTACGTCCTGCTATACTACAATCGGATTGGTGTAGAGGCAGGCAGAGGCGGTACCTTATGCACCATTCGCTGACGAAGCTGTCAGCATGTTCCTTTACTACCACATAGGAACGCCCAGATGTTGCTTTCCTGTGTTACCACCCTCGAATTAATTAATAAAATGGGCAGATACTAGCCGTAGTATGGGGGTAGCGTAAGAGTCGAGGTGGTTTTCTTAAAAGTTGAGAACGAGCTTGGTAAGTATAAGGTATAATATTAACTGTGTTAGACACTGTGTTTTTTTCTCAAACGCTAACTGCCTTTGGTACTTCAAGTATTGGTTAATTATTAGATGAATGTTATTCTAGCTGAACTGCAGGGAGCTTTAGGCATGCCACCTAGGTGTGTTTTTATTTGGTTATTAGTTATTACTAAGCTAGCTGTCTGCTATGGTGGCGTTATGACTGACTAAAGACAAGTAGACGGTTTCGAAGCAGTTGACTGACCAATACAACGCTCTCGCGCTTTAGTTATTCACTTACCCGGTTTGTTTCGTTAAGCTCCTGATATACCGGCGTCTGCATTGCGAAAATTAATCAGTGTAATGCGCTGAGTGCACGATCTGACCGCAGAAATACCTGCTCGTGAACCAGAAGTACTCGCTCCAAATGAGCGGCATTTTTACTGGTTTAGCTCACAGAAAATGTGTTAAGTGTGACTAGTGGGCTTTGCGGCTGTTAATGACACGTTTTATGCTGACTTCCGTGCATTTAGGGCTACATGCGTATTTCGCCTTTTGGCATGTCTGCATTATGCGCGCACTTGATGCTGGTTGTCTAGGAAAACCCGAATGAGTTCGCTTTTCACGGAAATGTGCGATCGTGCATAAATACATGCCTTCTGTTACCTAGGAGAATGCAGACAAGTATTTTAACCAAGTTCAGCTATCACGTCCGTTAATTCCTATACCATGGTCAATAATGAAATACAGATAATATGATAAATAATAAATATATATTAAAGATAAGATCAAAAATGCATTGGTTTTGTGAAATTGAGCATGGTCTCTTTCAGTGTGAGCACGCTCTGAGAGTTGCTTTGCTCCTGGCATGGTGAGATCCATCCGGACACTCCTTAAATTCCATCTCCATGACACAAACAGCCGCTCTGCAGATGCTGCAACACCACCAGGCTCACTCACTATCAGAATGACTCAGGAAGAGCATGGTGCTCTAAAAGGCCACGTTCAGATAGATTTCGTGGCCAACCGGGGATGGTCTTTCAGACAAAAATGACCTGGATAAAAATGTCTTCTGCTAGTAGTTCAAACTGCTGCTGCAGCCATTGCCATTTTTGAAATATAATACAGGGTATATTATAATGAGGAAAAAAAAGAACTTGTCTCAAGTTTGTGGTGATGGCCTGCAGTGGTGATGCCACTGTCATCAGAGCTTCTAGCTGTCAGAGTGAACCTTCGTTTCACGGTCTAAGCGATGTAGCAGAAAATTCAAGGCTGATTAAAAGCTGCCCTCCTTTTTCCATGGCTGCTGTTCAGCCAAGCAGTGGTTTCTGTGTGCGTCTGGAACTCTCATCAGCTCTTCTGGGACTGCAAGTTTTTATTTAATTCAGGAAAGTGTGGTCTGCAAATGGCCTGTTTTGGGAGATGTCCTGGGAGGGGCTCTACCCAGATTATCCTGGCCACTAATTTTGTCCCCTCCCCCCTTCCTCTGTGGTGTCAGTCTTACCCCGTATTCCGCAGTCAATCCATCTTTGATGTCTGCTACTTAAGTGGAAGTTATGCTTCAAAAGTGTCTCTCCAGGGCTTCCCAAATGTAACCTTATGTGAAAAGAATGGGCAAGTATACCAATATATTAAAGTCCCAGTGCTTTGTGCAGTGTCTGCTTTTTCCTACCCCCAATGTTTGGGGGGGAAACTCAATGGTTTCAAGAGTAGCCTGATCAATCACCTGTAAAGTGGGCGTGTCATTTCTTTGTAATGAACGAGCATCATTCTTCCCATACTGCAGATACAACTCCAGTTGAATATGCAGACTGATTGCTTCATTCCTTAGAGTTCTTTCTTTGGGTTCCTGAGATGGTGCTGGTATTGACCCTGGTACTGTACTGTAATTGGATTGTGAAGCTTCTGACTTACCAGAATCCTCACCATATAGACCAGGGGTAGCCAATCTTATCTGCAATGGGCCGGTGTGTATGCAGGTTTTTGGGATAACCTGTAGGTCAGCTGTTCAAACTCGGGTGTGAGGACTCTTCAGCCAATCAGTCCTCTAATTAGTAATATAATTATGAGTTGCAGCAAAAACCCGCATACACACCGGCCCTTTGCGGATAAGATTGGTTACCCCTGATGTAGACAGTTGATATCCTGGATGGGACAACATTCATCAAACTCACACATACAGCATGTAGTAAGGGTGATTTAGAGGTGCCAGCTCACCTAACTGCATGTTTTTGGATTATGGCATGAAACTGTGGAATCTTGGGTTGACGCAAGGAGAACATGGAATGTCATTAATTTTACAAAATGTAACAGAAGCCATGTTGTTTTTCTGTATTCTCATCCTTATGTCGATTTAATTGCCTCTTCCTGTGTCTTCATTATGAATTAGGACTGGGCTGGGTCTCTTGCGAAAAGATGAAAGCAGTTTCTGAACAGGTGTGATGTGTTTGCTGAATATTAACTTCAAGTGTCTTTGTTGTTCGTGGACTGATTCTTGTAGCAAAATAATGCATTTAATTTTGCATATCTTGGCAGGCATATACACTCATCCTCAGCACAGTATTTTGAGGGGGTGTTAGATTGTGTGAGTAATGCTATCGATGTGTGTCAATCACCATCTATATAAAAAAATCCCTACAACATGGTCTATGGTAGAGATGTAGTCTTTGCTGGAAATTTTGGCTGACAAGCATCCTGGAACAACTGGATGCAACACAAGCAAGGAGGCATTTGGTGAAATACAGGACTGTCCTCTTGTATGTGCAGCATGATTAAATGAAAATCTATGTTGCAAACTCCATAAATCTATGAGTGCTGTGAGTCATCACACCTAAAATGACTCCAAATCAGCCACAAAATAAGGACATTAATAATCATGAACTATATTCTGCTGTGCTCAGGCTAATCGTTACCCCGCATTGGGCTGTGCTAACCGGATACCTGCTGTGCTAACTCCCCACACCTTCCACATGCTAACTGACTGCACAGCTGAATGACCTGACAGCAGAGGACTTTCTCACCATATTACTGTTAAAGTAATAATCCTTTTCACGTTATTACAGAACAGCACGTTGTCATGGGCAACGCCTGAGACCACTAAGTGCACTTAATGGGGTAGATGAATCTCTTTCTGCAGTCAGCCAGTCTGTGAGCTTCTACTTCCTGAGCATTTTATAGCCCCAGCTAATTTCTTCATTAGTGGCCATGCTGCCAGGATTTTGTGCTCTAAAAACCTCCCCATACTGGGAAAATACATGTAGCTACTGTGTGAATTTGGCTACCGGTATGGGACTGGGCACTGGGCAGCGTGTTTTGGCTCTCGTCGGAGGAACGGTACATTTCCATGGCTTCAAAGTGCTGATTACCGTTTTTAAAATCACTGGTAAACCATATGTTCAGGTTTTTTGCCTTTAGCATCGGGGGGTGGGGGGGGGTCTCACCCCTTGAAATTTTTAGTGAAGGTGTACTAGAAAAGTGTCATTAATCATGGTAGATCTATAATTGGGTAAAAAATGGCTCATACCCTATATTAGATTAGATTAGATTAGATTAGATTAGATTAGATAGTACTTTATTAATCCCTCGGGAAGGTTCCTCCGGGAAATTAAGTATAGTATATCCATTCCTACTGGCGTCCACACCGACTTGCTGCATTATCATTCACTGCCTTTGACAACCTCTTTTTAAATATGGCTCTCCTAAATAATACAAAAGTTTTAATTTCTAGGAAATGGCTGCGCTTTATGTATGAAGTTGCCTGTGCTGGTTCTGGAAGCACAGAACATTCTGTAGTTCTTGGTATTGGCCCTCACTATTTGTGGGTCTTGGTTATCTGGCCTAATGTTAATTCTCTGCATTAGGGAGTCATATGAGTGAGGAATTGGGGAAATGCTTTTTTAATTCTCATGTTGTACGTGTTTTTCTCCTTGGTGCTCCTGTCCGCTTGCCTTGCGTCGGAGCTGCAGTAAATCCTGTCACCTGCCTTTGACTTGCATAAAATTCTGTTGTGAAACATCTAGATATCTTTGTTAAATGGAGGCTCTGCTTTAAGGGAGGGCAGGAGGGTTTAGCTTATTTAGCAAAGGAGGAATGCAGCTGAACAAATAGCCAATCAACAAATGTAATATATTTTAGGTATAACCATATGGATTAGTTACTGTTGCTTTGCTCGTTCATGCACGTTGTGTGTTGTCAGTGAATGGGTAGGGCAGAAGACATTGAATTAGGATTCTCATAGTCAAGTATTCTAATGTTTAATGTGATGATTCATTGTTTACATATCGATATAGTATAATATAAAATAAAGATTGCCATTAGCACGATGCAGTAACCAACCAACCATTGCTGGACACACACTCGGTCAATTTGGGCTTGCTGATTCACTTAAGTTGCATATTTTCGGACAATAGATGGAAACCGGATAAACTGCCAAAAGCGGTCTTCCGGCATATTGGCAAGTAATCAAGAAGGAGATCTTATCGATTCTTGAAAATAATCAAGTAATTAAGTTTAATCGTGTAATCGTGACAGTTCTACATTGAATTAATAAAGGAAGTTCGTATCGAATGACAGATTTTCATTGTTTCTTAAAATTTTTTCAAGTTAGATTTCCCTGTTCAAACACACCTGGTAATTAGCTGATTTAAGATATGTTTGAGTAGGAAAACCTGCAAACTGTGCTGAATTCTGGCCCTACTGGGATTTTTTTTTTGGAGAGATGTGACCTACACGTAGACATGAGGTGTGAACATCATGAGCAGTAATGAATGGGTTCATGCTCTGCAGGCATCATCACTCCAAAGGAGAAAGCAAAACTGAGCTAAAGCACAACAAACAGGCAAACAAAATGGGCCAGTGGGGTGTTTGTAGCGTCAGCGTCCAAGCATTTAATGAAACTATGGTGAAGTAAGAGGGGAGGGGGCGTTATCGTAATCCAAGAATGTTGCCCATTTCCTGCATTTGGGTAGCCCTGGGCTAGCAAGCTGAGGGGCCGTCTGCCTGGTGAACCGTTCCTCAGGAGGACATGTCATGTGTTATGGACCATGCAGATGTGTGGAGATCAGACCTACACCGCCAGCAGCAGTCTCCAGTGAAAACCTTACATTCAGTGGACTGTACTGGTCCTGGGGCATTTAACCATCCCAATCAGGACATGATGTCTTCAGAAATACCCAGCACTTGGAGGGTTTCTCCAAGCATCATTCATGACTCTGTCATTTACAGAGAGCTGATATATTACCAGTGAATGTGCCTCTTGTTTTTGTAGAAACTCCTGCAGGTCTTTTCTTTTCATTTGGAAAATGTTTTCGGAAGTTCAGTTTTATTCTTTTTTTCCCCACTTCAATTTTGAGTTTTCCTTCAAATCAAACACACAAAAACCAGCCTTGTGGCTTTGGCATTTAGTTGGCGATGGTTTTTAATGCAGTATTTTTGGAACAGGGGGAGGGCCCTAGTATTCTGAGTTTTCTAAACCCTGATAGCGATTGATATACTCGAATGTGAGCCTTTGCTCTTGTCTCATTGGGGACCCCACCTTGTCATAAGAACATAAGAAGTTTACAAACAAGAGGAGGCCATTTGGCCCAGCAAACTTGTTTGGGAGAACTCGACTAATAGCTCAGAGTTGTTCAGATCTTGTCTAGTTCTGATTTAGAGGAACCCAGGGTTTTAGGTTGTACTGCACTAACAGGCGCTGGTCCCCAGGAAACCGTGTGACGCCTCAGGACTCCGTTAGCATGGCGCTGCCCTTCTCGAAGGACCTGGAGAAGTACAAGAACGTCAATGAGGACGAGCTACTCAACAAGCTGACTGAGGAGGAGCTTAAGCAGCTGGAATGTGCTCTGGAGGAACTGGACCCAGAGGTGGGTGAGCAGATGAGTTAAGGGTGCTGACATCCCTGCTAATGTCAGGTTCAAAATTGCTGTGTGTTTTGGGGGGGGGGGGGTACTTTTTGTTACCACCAGGTAAGAGCGGTCATTCTGTCTCTGCTGTGCTAAATCATTGTGTCTGCCCGGTGTGTGATCTTGGTAAACATAACCTGACCTGCATGTACATTGTGTCTAAAGTTTTTTGCAACTGTTGCACTCTTGTCTTGTTTTTTAACATCTGTTTCTGTCATTACCCAGAATGCACTGCTGCCGGCAGGCATGCGCCAGAAGAGCCAGACAAGCAAGGCTGCCACCGGCCCCTTGGACAGGGAACGCCTGCTGAGCTTCCTGGAGAAGGAGGCGATGGAGCACCAGGACCGAGAAGACGTGGTTCCGTTTACGGGCGAGAAGAAAGGTGTGTATGGGCTTGCTTCACTTAGCCTCCCTTCTCCTGATTTGGGTTCCTCAGTTCCGCATGTTTGTGGAGCAGTACCTGGGCTGATGGTGGTGATGACAGGTGTCACCTCTGGGGTGGTGTTTGCCCGCTGCTTGGGGGTGCCGTTTGGTCATGGCTGTGTTGAGAACATAAACCTATTAATTCACTCTGTGTTTATGTGCATACACTTGTGTGGAAGGTGTATAATTCTGCTAGATGTTAGCCTTTTTAAACTGACTGTCCTGGGTGCGTTGCGTGTCACTGCACCCAGCAGAAGACGTCTTGTAAGGCATCTTTTTACATTGGTTTGTATGTGGTGTAAATCGTATAATTTCATATGGGCAGGTTTTAAGTCTCTTTCAACATCTTTCCATTGTAACCAAGTGCCTTGTTTTCTATGCTTTGGAGGTGTATGTGATCTATTGTGTATGTCCTGGTTCTGATTGGTTATCGTGCTGATCTCAGCTTCATCTCTGTACAGAGCTCTCAGCATTATGTGGATGGAGTAAATGTATAGGTCGTACTTCCTAATCCAAAGAAAAAAAAAATCTGTGTGTGCTGTACCTTGCATTTTACACAAGTAGTTTTTAAGGTGTAGAAGTGTGGGCCTCTTATGGAACAGCAAAAAAAAACAACAAAGTTTTAATGAGTGTCACAGTGCCCTCACTTTGCTGCGATGTCGGGTTCTCTGCCTCACTTCCTGGGGGCCGCTGAAGGACTTGGAGGACGGCCATGCTGAGTGAAGCTTTGTGTTGCCGCGGCGCTGCAGGGGAGTGGAGGAAGTGTAGAGAACAGCGGGTTGGCTTGGACGGGCAGCTATCGCCATGGAGACCGCCCACGTCCACCCCTGCAGGATGCTTTTCGAGTCCTTGTGCTGCGATTCAGAGCCGTGCGTGTGTGTGCGTGTGTGTGCGTGTGTGTGTGTGTGTGCGCGCGCGCAGAGGACAAATACAGGCTTGCCGGTTTCTGTTGAGGCACGGAGTGCAGTGTCATATTTCCTGCATCATGACTTATTTATTTAAAATCAAAAGCTGCACTTTTCAGGGCACATGTGTTGAGTTTCTGCATGACTGGCCTGCTGTGATCTGGGGCCTGGATTATTTAAGCCTGGTCTGGTTCCCTCTATCTGTAGAATTGAATAAATTCCAAGTTTCTTGTGCAAACTCCCTTTCCTGGGTGGTTCTTCCACATAGATCTGCATCTCCTTGGCAGTTCCAAATGATCTGGAGTCAGCTGATGTTTTTTTCCCTTGTATCAAACTGTGGAGTTTTGCTTCCTTGCAGCTGTCATCGTCTGGCTTTTATTAACTATTGATTTACACTGTTGTCACCTCTGGTCAGTAAGTCCCACTGTTTGATCCATTAAGGAGAATCCTTTTTTCGGAAAGGCGTTATTTAGAAATCAGTTGAATCGAATTCAGAAATCCTCTTTCAGGAAGTTTCTGGTGTAAGATTTAAAGACTTGCGTTGTTAATGCAATCATTAAATTTGTGGTGTGTTCAAACATATCCTACCAAAGTCTTGGATGCGTTGGCATTTGCTGCTTCAGACTTTCATGTCAATTGTTTCTCGTCCCTGGGAAAGTCCACTCTGCATTGTTATTGCCATCTGGTTTCGACAGTGCGGAAATTGTGCGTTGTGTAATTGTGTTTGGGTGTGTTTGCTCAGCATCTACACTTGGGCTGTGTGATATGACCAAAACCTCACGTCCCGATAAGTCATCTGTTATCCTGATAACGTTACATAACACGGCTGCACCTTGTATTTATGGATTTTCTTTCTACAGATCAGCTGTGGTAGGAATTGGACAAAAATCTGCGAATAAAAAGGAGCGAGGTCACAAATGTAACGCGATCCACAAAAGTGCAAAACCCTTTTCACGTGTACAAGTCACTGTATATTTGTGAATAAGATTTTACACAACACAATTAAAAATACATATTTGTGGATGTATTTGATAATTTTTTTTATCTACAGATCAGGTGCAGTATACAGAGCCCCTAAGAGGTCTATACTGAAACATTCCAGAAAGCAGTGTAGAGTCCAAAACCGCGGTAAAGTTAGCTTTATATTCAGTTTTCGGGCTGTAATCTTTCCACGTTTGTGATATGTTTCAGTGTTTGTGCGCTTCACGTTCAATAGCCCAGCTGTCTTGCTTAAAGTCACTGGTGCTGAACGGACACAGTGCAATTTATTAATAAACACATAAAACACATAATATGAAAGTTACATCGTGTATAATGCAAATAGCAAATCGGCAAGTGGAGTGGGATAGCGACACTATTGTGAGTGAACACAAAACCATTTCAAAGTAGTTTTTTTTCCCACCCAAACCTCTTATGGGCTCTGTAACAGTATGATCTGGACGAAAATCCACAAATCAGTAGGAGAGAAGTCAGAAATGTAAAAGCGATAAACTGTCATCCGAATGATGGAAAAATGTCTCCTTAAACGGTGTATTTTGCGACACCACGAAATAAACGATAGACGTTTTTATTTCATCCGATATATATCGTCGTATCGCACAGCCCTAATCTGCGCGTCATATATCGACTACAGATGTAGATGTTAATCTGGGGACTTGAAGCTGAAATGATTAAATCCTAGATGTCAACATTGTAAATGGCAAGGCAAAGATAACTATATAATCCTATACGTGTGACGCAGTGACGCAGTGACACTGCTGCCACACAAACACATGGCTGGGGGTTTCAGCCTCTGCTGTGGAGTTTGTGCTTCATTCTTGTAGTCCTGTGGGTGAAAATACCTTGTTTATGAGACGGAGGTCAGAGGAGACTGACCGGACTCGTTAAAGCTAACGGGGTGTACAGGACGACTTCTCTGAATATACCACTCATCTGCCCTTCAAACGGACTGTGACTTGCAGAAGTGGGTATGGATGGGAACCTTTTCTACAAATGCTTTTATATGCATTTATAAAGCTGCATTCTTGCTCTCGCCACAGATACTCTCTTTCGATTTGTGTGAACCTTCACTCTGGGAGGGGAGACCCATAGTCCCTGGTGGAGACTGAAGTGCCTGCATCTCCGGGGGGTTTCTCAGTACAGGGTCATTGCATGCTTCAGCACAGTCTGCTCCTCCTCATCCTCACTGCTGTGGAGTTTCAGGCTTGTGATCGTGGTTAAGTGCCCGAATGTGGTTCCCTAAGCAAACTCTCTGCATACTGCAGCAAAGGAGCATAAAGTGCACAGATACAAACATATGGTAATGCTCAAGTGTGAAGACGGTACACAAAGTACACAAGGGATTTGTGCAAAAAAACATATGATGTGTGTGTTGTTGTACACAGCTGTGTAGGGGTGGGTCGTGGCTGTTGGGCTCCATGCTTTCTGTATTTTTCCCTGGCCTGCTGAGATCTGCGACCTGGATTATTTATGCGCAGGGTGGCCTGATTCTGAATGCTGTCCTGCTGTGTGCTGTAGGTGCTGTGTGTTGGGGCTGGGTGGGGTGTGTGAGGCAGTGTACTGCCTGCTGACAGCGGACAGGAGGGATCCCCAGAATCACTCCTTAGTACATTATGATGGAATGAACCAGTAGCTAAAGGTTCTCCAAGAGGGCGCGCCATAGAGCAGATGGACAAAGGTCATGGGTGTGTTGAGAACATAAACATAAAGGATCTTCAGGTTCCCTCACCCATCATGCCCATGCTATTGGCCCCCTTATCCTTCAGTAACAGTGGGGTGGTGCCTGGACTCTTCCTGTTTAATGCTCAGTGTTGATAATGTTAGAGTGGAGCACTGCTGTTTATGGGGAGACTGACTGAATTACAGGAAGTGTGGGTGTGTGTGTTTGTGAGACATTTTTCTGCTTTGTTTTGACAAGGAAACAAAGAAGCATTGAACTGTAAATTGTTTTTACTGAGTATTAAAAAACGTTTTGTGGAATATTAAGGTAAATACTGCAGCGGTAAATGCAGCCTGCATATTTACTGTCCTCCTTGTTATAGTTAAGGCTTGTTTTCTGTCCCCCTGAGACATGGGCCCTCCAGTTCACCTCGCCCCCCCTTCTGTACCGGTTGTTCCTTTTGGCCTCCCCATCACCCTTTGCGTGGGGACACGGTGTCGGTGACTTGCAATTGGGCACAACACACTTGTGCTGTGAGTGTGTGTAATCCTGCAGCTCACGCTTATCCACGTGCATGTGGGTGCTGGGCGTGATCTCGGTGCACTGAC
Source organism: Hippopotamyrus pictus (assembly GCA_026781145.1). Taxonomy (NCBI): domain Eukaryota; kingdom Metazoa; phylum Chordata; class Actinopteri; order Osteoglossiformes; family Mormyridae; genus Hippopotamyrus; species Hippopotamyrus pictus. The sequence goes on from JAODLC010000021.1 coordinate 14,754,741, forward strand.
ACACTCGCGCTGTGAGAGTGCGTAATCCCGCGGCTCACGCTTATCCACGTGCATGTGGGTGCTGGGCGTGATCTCGGTGCACTGACACACTCGCGCTGTGAGAGTGCGTAATCCCGCGGCTCACGCTTATCCACGTGCATGTGGGTGCTGGGCGTGATCTCGGTGCACTGACACACTCGCGCTGTGAGATTGCGTGATCCCGCGGCTCACGCTTATCCACGTGCATGTGGGTGCTGGGCGTGATCTCGGTGCACTGACACCCAATGCCCTCGGCTCTCTGAGTCATCGTCCCCAGGCCCTGCTACCATGTGACCAGTTCAAACCCGGCCTCAGCACGTCTGTGGGTCCTTGAGCAAGGCCCTTAACCCCCAGCTCCCTGGGTGCCGCTATGGGTGGCTGCCCTTCACAGACCGCTTACTCTACAAAGAGCAAGGCGTAAAGACAAATTTCCCCACGGGGATTAATAAAAGTATAATAATAATAATAATAATAATAATAATAATAATAATAATAATAATAATTATAATTATAATTATAATAATAATAATAATAATAATAATTATTATTATTATTATTATTATTATTATTACTACATGCGTACATTGGCTGGTGTATTTCATGTCATACCATAGTAAACGTAATAACAGTCCATTATGTCCCCTGTCCATGATGGCTACTGTAGCCTGGTCTGGCTGGTAATAGGTGGCAGTGATTTATTGATTGGGTTTTCTACATTTCAGACCATTTTCTAACGCGTGCCTGCGAGTGAGTGAATACCCACGTATATCACAGTGGGTTCCATTTAGTGGATGTGGATTTATATGAATGGAGGGATGTTTTTGCTGTTTATAACCACTGTCCTCTTTTTTTTTTTTTTTTTTTTTTTTTAGGCGTGTAAATGTGCTCTGGTTGTGTAAACGACTCGGGGTCTGTTGCGTTCTCTTTCCAGGCAAAGTTTGGGTGCCGAAGCAGAAGCCAGCTGAAGCTCGGCAGGAGGACACGACCACACTGGACCCAGAACTGGAAGAAGCCCTTTCGGGGGCCACAGACACCGAGCTGTGCGACCTGGCGGGTGAGTGGGGGCCGCGGCCTTCAGGACACCGCCTGCTGCCTCTGTCATCCAGCCCAGCTGCTACCGCCTGCTCCCTTTCCTATGACACACAGTTGAGCGGATGCAGGGGCTCTTGGCTGCGTTTACTGTTACATTTTAGATTTAATTATTGAATAATAATAGGCAGGCAGGTGCTCTGGGTAATTTAGGTGAATGCTTGAGTGGCTGGATCTTTGTTTCCCAGTGTGTGTTAGTGCAGTTTCAGCGTTTATCTATGTACTGTTGTCTGAAATTCCACTTTTCACCATCTCATTTAAAAATCTTCAGGTTCTTAAAGTCAGAGACACATTGTCCCCTCTCTCCAGCTATTCTTGGAGTACATACCCTGGTGACTAATGCACAGAGCTACGATGGCACCTGCAGTAAAGGAGGCTACAGCAGTGAGTACAGCTGTCTCAGGGGCTTGCTGCTGTGTCACGCCTAACGGTATCCCTGCGGCTGAGCTGCAATCATGGACTCCCCTTCCTGCCTGCCGGGGCTTTGCAGATGTCATCAAGGGGGAGACGGTGAAGCCGGTCTTCGACGAGCCGCCCAACCCCACCAACGTGGAGGAGACCCTGCAGAGGATCAAGGCCAACGACCCAACTCTGAAGGAGGTCAACTTGAACAACCTCAAGGTGCAACTCCCTGCTGTCCCAGGCCGGAACCTGGACCGTCACCATGGCACCTGCTCACGTTTGAGTTGTCGTTGAGTCTGACTCCTGTGCTTCTGTCCTCCAGAACATTCCCATCCCGACACTGAAGGACTTTGCCAAAGCCATGGAGAAGAACACTCACGTGAAGAAGTTCAGCCTTGCGGCAACTCGGAGCAGCGATCCCATTGCTGTGGTGAGGCCTCTCGGACGGTGACCGTGTTGGGCGCCCTGGGGGCGGCGTGCCTGAGCGCGACTGAGGCAGCTTCTCTGCAGGCCTTTGCTGACATGCTGAGGAACAACAAGACCCTGAAGAGTCTGAACCTGGAGTCCAACTTCATCACCGGCGCCGGTGTTCAGGCCCTGGCGGAGGCTCTGCGGGATAACGACACGCTGACAGAAATCAAGATCGACAATCAGGTAGGGGCTGCGTGAGCCTGCTGCGGCGACGGGCCGTCTGGGGCGGTGGCGGCCGGCCGTCCAACTCCATCGATTTGCTTTTGTCCCGAATCCTTAGCGACAGCAGTTGGGGACCAAGGTGGAGATGGAGATTGCCAAGATGCTAGAGAGCAACCATAGCATCACCAAGTTCGGCTACCATTTCACCCAGCAGGGGCCGAGGGCGCGGGCAGCCGCCGCAGTCACAAAGAACAATGATCTAGGTAGGAAGCCCACAGCCATCCTCCTCTCCCTCTCCTTATGGTCTCTCCAGCCATGTACATGGACATCCAGATGAGTGTCACCGTGTCTCTCCCGGTCTGACGCCTCCCTGTTTGAGGCTTGCCGTGCTGCTGTCCCCACACTTATATCCTGTGCCATCATCTGTCCTGATCCTTCTCTCCTGATCCTCTCCCCATCCTCTGTTGGTGTGTTTCCACCATGTTCATGGATTTGTGGATGGTGTACCATCTAGCAGCATGTCCCTAGTAGAGCGATTGGGGGTCTGCTCAGCGTGTGAAATAATCATCGTCACTTTTTAGAAACGCTGTTTCGCTGTAGGCTGTGGCGTTGCACGGTTACTCCGTCATGAACCGGGTGTGCAGGGAGGGTGTGTCCCTCGTGTTTCGTGAACTCTGTTGCATTCCCTCTTTTCACGCAGTTCGCCGAAAGCGGGTGGAAGGCGACGCGTAGATCTTCGGGCGGCTCGTCCGATGTCCCCCCCGGCTGTGGACTCCGCCACCTCCCACTCTCCTGCAGTCATGTGCCAAACTTCAAGGCGTGACCTCGATCTCCTTAACCCAGGAACAAGGGGACTGACTGGAATCCGCCCTCTCTGTCATTCTCGCTCCTCCTGTCATTATAGTTCATTCCTGTAGTTTCGTCTCACTTTCTCTTGCCCATGCGTGTGTCACCTTCGGCCATCTGCAGGGGGCGCTGCTTGGCAAGCAGGCATTCCATGTGTCGGCCATGCAGGGCAGGACCTGGGGGAGGGACTGGGACGCTGTCATTTTATTTTATACTTTTTAATATTGTGAAGCTGAGGCCCAACAAAAAGCCAGGTTATGAACCCAAGGGGGGAGAGTGTGTGTGTGTGTGTGTGTGTGTGTGTGTGTGTGCGCGCTGTGTGAGAGAGAACTGATGTCATTCCATGAACTTACTCATCATACTTGGGTCACTAATCACCTTCTGCAGCTTTTCCATCTGCCTGCCTGTGCTCTTTGACTGTAGCTGTGTATTTGCCTGTGCTCTTCGACTGTAGCTGTGTATTTGCCTGTGCTTCTGCTGGTTGGGCATTTTATTGAATTGATTGTGAAAATCATATGGAACTGATCTCTGCAATGGCTGTTAAATGACCCCCCTGGGGGCCCCGGGACCTAGGAAGCCGTGTGTTCACCCCCCCTGCGGGCCCCAGGGACCTAGGAAGCCGTGTGTTCACCCCCCCCCCCGCGGGCCCCGGGACCTTGGAAGCCGTGTGTTCACCCCCCCCCGCGGGCCCCAGGGACCTAGGAAGCCATGTGTTCAACCCGCCTGCAAGCACATGCCTTTGGATTCTTTAGCCTGGTAGCTTGAGCTTCTGCAGACATGAGTCTGCTTGGTTTTGGTTCTCTGGTCCAGCGGCACCGCCCAAGGTGACCCTCAGACTCGTTCATGGGGCGGCTGTCTGTATGGACCCTCCTCACCAGAGGTGGACACCATGCGGGCAGCTAAAAAGCTTATGGACCAAGTATCATGAGTATTAATTTAAAAGGAAGAAGTGTCAGACCATCCAACTATCTAGTTCTGTGCTATAGATGGCCGTTAACGCCTCTGTCTCTTTAATGTGCTGAGTATCTTGCATGCAGTGTTTCTCCCCCGTCTGTGTGGGTGTTTTCTCACCAAGCCTGTGCGAGGCGAGAGCTCCGAACCCTGCTACACACTTAAAAAAAAAAAAAAAAAAAAATCCTTCAAGCTGCTGTTTCTCTAGAGTGGTGTTTCCCAGTGCAGTCCTTGGGGGGCCACAGCCAGCCAGCTCCCTCCCAGCTGCACTGTCTGACGGGAGCAGAAAGATGGACCGACTGCGTGACCCCCGAGGACCACACTGGAAAACGCTGGTCTACAGAATGTAAATTTTGAAGCGAAATAAATGCGGCCGTATTCTGAACGGTTCCACTCTCAGCTGGTGGCTTTGCGACGGTGCGCTGTAAGGATGCATGGGGGTGTTTATGTGCCCTAAATGTGAAAACCCAGGCCGTCAAACCCAGGCCGTCAAACCCAGACCGTCAGACATTCCCACAAGCTGCTGCCTCCAATGTCCATAAAACACTGCTGCGGAAATGGCTTCTGCATACCTCTGACCTGTTTTTATTTTATTTTATTTTTTTTAACCAATTCCCAGACCTTTTCATGGATTGTAAAATGTTCTTTTAATATGTTTTATAGTTTTGTTAATAAACCATCTTTCTCTCAAACCATGCATGTGTGACCTTGCTGTGGTCCTCGCTGTGGACACGCTGAAAGGTGTGTTCTGTGTTTTGTGGAGCACCTTTGGTAAAGCGTGCAGCTCCAAGACAGTCAGGCGGCGGGGTGTCCCCTGAGACAGTCAGGCGGCGGGGTGTCCCCTGAGACAGTCAGGCGGCGGGGTGTCCCCTCCTCTCACCTGTCTTTCAGACCCACCTGGGATGGCGACACTAGTGGTGTGATGCTCACATGATGATGTCATGATGAGGTATCAGCTTAAAGCAGTGCTTCGCAGCCTGGGCTGGGAGGGAGCAAAAACGTGGACTGTCTGGGAGGGCCAGCGGACCGGGTAGTGAAAGACTGGATTGGACTGTCATGCACACACAAACACTCTTTGAGGGTAAAGAGAATATTTAGTGGTACATTTAAACACTAATTAAAAACACATTGCTTCCTTATTCATATTAAGTCGGCATCCCAGCGAGGAATGCATGTTAGTGGCTGTTTCCAGCAGTGTGGTGATGAGGAAATTTGGGCGTCAGTGTGTGGCTTGGGGACAAACGGACCGCGTCGTCTGTGGGGTGTGCTGCCGTTGGGTTAGATCGGCGTGTGAAGGAATCCCTCGGCTTTGCAGGATGTCTGGGCTGTGTGTCACTAGGGCGCCCCCTCCTGTCGATGCATGCGCCTGCAGGGTGATGTCACAGTGCCAGGCTCTCCGCTGCTCTGTGTGCTGCTGTGTTAATTGGCTTTTGGGTAAAAGCAGTTTCATTTTTACATGGAGGAAAATGACGTGTTTCTACTTCAATTAATTTTATATAGCGCCTTTCAAAGCAGTGTCTTCCCAAGGTGCTTTTACATGGGTCTATGATACATTATAACATCATTAAGACAGAATAATACAGAAATGGCAAAGAAATCTGAACAAGGAGGGAGGAGAGGAACCAAAAACTCAGAAGGGAGAAAAAAAACTCTGGGTGTCCAAGGTCAACCCTCTGCCGAACCCGCCCCCCCAGTCATGCTAACATTAAAGGAAAAAGAAAAGGGTGGACTTGCTTGCTAAAAGCAGGTGTAAGATGTGATTAAGGTCAAGCCAAAGTC
>JAODLC010000021.1:14766912-14783152 GCA_026781145.1 Hippopotamyrus pictus
GGCATCTTGACTGGCTGGATTAGGTGATGCATGGGAGGATCAAAAAGGGGGGGCAGCCTCAAGGAGGAGGAGATTAAAATGAGAAAAGTGTGCTGGTGACAGGCTTAACAAGTGCAGAAACTGTATACTATGAAATAGTTTAATTCTGAGTTCCTGATTCCTTCCAGAGGCTGCAGAAGGCACAGTATCTTTCACCAGAAAATGTGACCAAAAGAACGAGCTTCTCATGATTGTTGGAAGCCTGTATACTGACCAGTCACCCTTCTCTTAGATGCCTTTAATGTTGCCCTGTTTGAAGAGCCGTCCCTGTCAGCATAGTGCGTACAGACATTCTGTTTGTACCATAAAGGCTTTTGGTCTGTTTGGTGTTGAGAATGTGTCCCCCCGCTTACATGTGCAGCCGTGGTCATATTAGCCTTAACAAAGCACTGATTATTATTAGCACACCAATGGTTTTTGACCGTCCTCCGCGTGCCTCTTCCCTGCTGTCAGTGTCCTCGCAGCAGCAGACACCCCCCTGCCCCCCGTTTCTGTAGAAATCAGACTGCTGTGCTGTGGCCCCCACCACCCATTGGTGTTGTTATGTCTGTTGTGTCGGTACAGCACATGGGAGGGGGGGGTGGGTGAATGCTGCATGTGTGGTTTTTGCAACTGAAACTATTACTTTCCATCTGTCCAAGGTCATGGGGGGGGCGGTGAGGTGGAGCTCACAATTACAATCATCTACAGCAGGGGTAGGCAGCCCGGATCCTGGAGCGCAGGAGCCCAGCAGGTTTTCTGTCCTACCTGAGGATTCCTGTCTGCCTGAGATCAGATGAGGTTCATCAGAGACCAGGTTTGATGGACCAGGCGGGATCAGGGTTGCCTACCCTTGATCTACAGATTACTACAAAAATCAGATATGAAAGAGCCCACTTCTTTGGACTGAAGAATGTCACGCAGCATGGGGAGAACATGCTAACCTCATGCATGGAGCGTGGAACATCTGACTGGAACATCTGATGCTTTGAGATGTAAGAGCACCATGCCCAAGATGTTACCAGATTGTGTCTATTTAGGTTAATCTCTGAATGCATATTTTGCTTTTAAATACATTCACTGATCCAATACAGTATTTTCTTTCAGTTAATCAATGTAAGACCCTGACCAGAACAAGCAGGGGGGAACAACCCAGGATGGGGGGCCAGCCCATCGCAGGGCACACTCACACACCATTCACTCGCACATGCACACCTATGGGCAATCTGGTAACTCCAATTAACCTCAACAGCATGTTCACACACTCCACACACATGTGACCCAGGCGGAGACTCGAATCCGGGTCCCAGAGGTGTGAGGCAACAGTACTAACCACTGCACCACCATGCTGCCCCATGAATATATATAATTGCCGTTATTTTTTCCAGACTCACCATAGACAGCAGCAGTAGGACATTACAGACAATGAGATGTTGCATTGGAGTATACAGGGCTCGGTTAATAACTGACCCCCACATCAATTTAATCACTTCATTGGTAACAGATCTGGCGTAACATGGAGAGTTAGGGGAGTGCAATTCGACACTTTAATGATTCCATGAAGAAAAGCAAAGTTTACTTTCTAAATAGCTTTTCTATTTAAAACAGAAGTTTATAATCAAAATAACTTCCCCTGTGTGCATCTGTTAAACTCATGATATAAAGGCGTGCAAAAAAATGTGTAAAAGCAGCGTAAGCGAGACTGGAATCCCATGCAGGGAGAAAAGAGCATCACAAAATCCTGCAGGACTCAGTGCTCCATGGAAACAAAATAAAGGTCAGTTTGAATGAAAGTTTTTTTTGTTCGTATTTTTCTTTTTTCTTTTTTTTTTTTTTACATAATCAACACCCATAGTACAATTAAATCAAAAATAAACGTGAAATGATAAATCCTAGAACAGAAGACAAATTACAACGGGTAAACACTTTGATGATCAGATGTTTCGTATGAAAACATATGTAATGCAAAAGCAACCGTTTGGGAGACTATTCTCTAGACAAGCAGTTTGCGACTTGTTACAATTCCAGTTGTTATAAAGGGTGAAAGAGACAGTTCAGTCACGCCCTGTGTTGTAGCAGTTATAGCACTCCGCTGGTCTGTTCCATTAGTAAGTAGTATTAGTGGCTCTCACACTGGAAATGCCTTTGATAGAAGCCTTAATATTACTGCAATGTTCTTTGAAGTTTAGATGACGGTTTTAGAAATGTAAGGGAAAGCCACTGGAAACGGTGACTTAGTTTCTTTGATTAAATATTTTTTGCCTACATTTATTCTCACCACATACACGACTTAACGTTTTTTTGCCTCTGTGCCTGGGTACAGGTTGGTCGAGTCTACAGGCTGCTGTAAATCCTCTTGATGACCCCACCCTCATCCTTCCCCAGGATGCCCTTGTTGATGTAGGAGTCCACCTGCCTGTCCATGAAGTCCCTCAGTTTGGGCAGGTCATAATCTGGAACAGGTGAAGAGAAATGTCTGTCTTACAGTGGAACTACCAGCGACATTCATGTAACAGTCACACATCAACCACGCAGCAAATATCCCACTGCTGTCTCATCAACGGAAAGCACAGTGAATCCTCTGTACACAAATGTCTACTGATTGCAGTTTGATCAGTGACGCAACAAAAGTACCATCCCACTGGATTTTAGTGCTGCTGAACATTTACGCTCCAGAATTACTCGGATTCGCTCTTATTTTAAAACCCCCTATGGTACCATGTGATTATGCATCACTGTCTGATGAGACACTCTGGGTGTTTCTCAATATGCATACTTCACTGTACCTGCGTTCTTGCATACCTGTTTTACATCATCTTTTATTGCCGAAGACCAGTTCCAATGCTCAAGAACAGAAGTACAAAGGATAGTTAAAATCCCCAGACGACGTTGTTGCCCAGCCCCAAATATCAAGGATACATCCTCCCCAACAAGACCATGATCCACTGTGACCCAAGTTTGTTCTTGGGAGCCAAGTTAGCAAGACCGTTCTTGCCAAGACCACAAGTACGGTCTTTGCATTCTTGGTACTGAGAAACACTTTCTGTTAACGCATTGTAGCAGTGACGATAACGCTTGTCGATAGATGTCCGTAGGCAACATCAGGTGGGTTAACAAAACACCACAACGGAGCTGATGTAATTAGGACAGGATGATAAATATTCACACTGACTCTTGGGTGATCTAACCATTCCCACTCACTCCCTGAGATTATAACCGTTGCAAATTGCGGGCAGACAAAACAAAAGAGGCTGTAATTGAGCTGTTATTCACCTGATCACCAGCTTGCCTGTTTCTTTCTGCATACAGGATATTAGTCTATTTACCCTTCAGCACAGCTGGGGTTTCTTGGCGCTAATTCTGAGAAGCACGTGTGCCCTGCAAGGCCGCGACATCCTGACCGATGCAGGTCGGCGCTCTCATTCTTGGCAGCTTGACCGGTAGTCAAGTGGTAAATGTGCAGATGCCACGTATCATGTCATGAGCTGAGAACGGTGAAATGGATAAAGTGTTTAACTCTGGAGCAGGGTTACGGACTCGGCAGAACCTCTCTCAGACACGCTACCAAACATTTAACAAAGTGTTTTGGGTATTTAATAGCTGCTCCAGACTCCATGACGAAAGGATTTTCTTCTGTTTTTCAAGTGCAATGCCTCTTACCTTCCTTGTTGCTTTCTTTATCGTGTTTTTTGAGCCAGGCAATGTTCTTTCTGATGGCTTCGAGGTAGGATTCTGACCTGCCATACTTATCTGTGGGCGGGGAGAGAGTGAGATTACGCTCTGTCAATCATCCCTGCGCTTCTCTGAGTTTGGGAAATTAATATGGCAATCATTAATTCATCCCAGATTCCGGCAAAGTTACAGCCCAGGAGTGTGTCGCCAGCGAATGAATCCGGCACCATCGAGCGAAGTAACCCTAATTGTGACTGTGCCTCTAATATTTCTGCCTCAGTTAGTGTTCTTCCATTTATATGTAAAATAGTCTCTTCAGTTCTTCATTTTTTTTCAGGCCCATTTATATAGACCTTATTACCATATTATTGGGCATTATGATGGGGGTGGAACCTCTTCTGTACTTTCGGTAATTCTGATTTATTGCGGTGACGTAGGAAGTTTTCTCATAATGTCCTTCAAAGGAAAAATACACCAGCGATAACTGTTCGAAGCTGCCCTTCATTCATGCATTACTAAAACAAACCCAGACCAGCACTGTGAAGAACGTGGAGTATCCATCCATCCATCCCTGTTCTGTAACTGCTTGTCCTGACAGGGGTCCAGAGTCTATCCTGGAAGCTATGGGCACAAGGCAGGGAATAACCCAGAATCCTTCATATGGGCGCTAAATGTTCTGGTTGGTGTTATGGCCAGGGGGCCAGTACCACTGTCATCCAGCAACCCTGCAGCCAACAACCAGAACTCCCTTAGGTCATGTTACAATTATAATGAGCACTTCACTTTCAAGGCGAATGAAGAACTCATTGAAGGAGGTGAGAAGAAGGCTGCAGCCCTTCATGCTTGAGTGAGAATTTAGGAAACGCGTCAATCAGCAGGAGATCCGAAAGCCCCAGACACTGACCTGTCTCAGCCAGCGCCTGGTTGTCCTTGCCTGTGTCTCTCAGAGGTTCATATACCTTCTGTGCCTTGGTGGTCTCTTCCTTCATGCTGTCCGCCACGCTGTTGGGTTTTACTTGAAAATCAGGAACAACGTTAGGTGCTGGGGAGGCCAGGGTGGAATTACCGACTCCATCCCAGCTCAGCGATGCCCCCCCCCCATCTTACCAGTGGATGCCTGGATGTCAGGGGTGACCAGTGACTTCCCCAGTTTGTTCTTCGTCTGGACAGCGATCATGGTGTCCAGGTTTTCTGCAGTGAACATCGGCCAAAACGCATGCAGGCTGAACGAGGCTTATCTCTTTAAAGGCACCATCTCATCTTCCAGTGTAAACAGGCCGTCGTTTAAAAAAAGATGCTGTTTGCCTTTGTGCCTCATTGTTTAGGTAATGAGCTGAGGTCTTATCCAGGTTTTCCCAGGGACACAATTACACAGAGATCTGGGATCATCACCCATCTGACACACAACAGGCCCAGCCTGTGCCACGGGCCGCTGACGCGGACGCTGAAACGTGCCATTTGAATGCCGTTCCTCCATATCGCTTCCATATAATTACATTCTGCCTGTATTATTCTCCTTTCTCCTGCAGCTGGACATCATCCCCATTAAGCAGATTAAGGACAAGCAGCAGGTGAGTCATCCACGGAATACACAACCTCGTAAAACAAAGGGAGCAAGCATTGAGCCGTTACCAGGCAACCAATCATTTTGTGCTCTGGTCGCTATAGAACCATAGTCCTGTGATGCTAGTTATGGTGTTTCATCTTGTTGGAGTTCCTTATACATCTACATCATTTTTACTGTGTCCAAATATTTGGCCATTTGGGCTTTACTGGTTATTTTTCCTATTCGTGGTCGCCTCGATCTGCACAACGGCTGCTATTGCTTATCACACTTGTGCAAATGGCAACTGGCCGTGTTATTTTCACATCGGATCCAGAGCACCAATGCAGGCACCATGCATCACCATCCCCTCGTCAGAGCATGACGCGGCTCCATGGAAAAAACGAGTAATTGGGGTCAGTTTTCAGAAGCATGGTCTGACCTCATGTATTTAGTTCACCAGGATGTTAAACGATGTCTGTAAAATTCACCCATCCATCTGTCTGCCTTCTAACCAGCTACTCCAGGTAACCGAGGGCACAGGGCAGGGATATACCCTGGGTGGGGTAAGTAGTCCATCAAGCTAGGAAACCGGAGCGCCCAATTAAGGAAGTATATGCGAACTCCACGATGGGGTGGGACTGAACCCCCAAAGTTAGAGTTGAGGCTTCACAGCCACCCACTGCTTCACCCCTGCTAGACCACAGTAATACATACCGTACTTTCCAGTTACTATTCGTGCATCTAAAAGAGGACATTCATTGCTTTGTGCTCTACTCATAATTGTTAGTCCAGCAAAGCACATCAATTTATTCTTATCACAAAAATGTCACAGCAGGAAAAAAACCCTGAGAAAATACATGTGTGTTCCGTCCCCCTCGGCTTCCCGTACATGTCCATGCGGCAGATAAAGAAGGCTGCCTATTGGCTGGCTGATTAATTAGCCACGCACCAGCGACGCCTCCCAGAAGCTCGGCCCTGGGCCGTGAGCACGTCTTACGGTAAAGTTTGCAAACTGAGTTAAGCTGGCTACGCTAGTCAGATGGGGCGCTCTGAGCTTAAAACGGACGCTCCTGGACGGCACCGGCGGGCCCTGCTGCGGTGCAGCCGCGCGTCTCCCACCACGGCGAGAGGCAGCAGGCAGCTGTGCGCCGATGCGCTGATGAGACTAAAGAATCATTCACTGCAGGTTTCAGGTTCCTCATCAGCGGCAAACAAGCAGCTGCGCTTCATGGGTGACGGGAAGCAGAGCGACGCTCCCAAAGCCATGAGGAGCAGCTGCTCAGTATCCCCTTGTGGAGGAGGTGAGCTTGATCTAAATTACCTTCAGTTACTTTTCCGATGCTGTTATCCAAAGACCTTTAATTCATCCAGACATTTTTCTAGGCTTTTTCAGTGCTGAAGAGCATCACAAACCACCCCCCCCCAGGATGTGAACCAGCAGCGAGGTTTGGGATCCAAATCCGCTCCCCCTTATACGGCGACACCTGCTGCTCCACAGCAGTAATAATTCACCTGCTGTTCAGCAGGACCGGAAGTGGGGGCTCTTACCCAGGTACGACACTCCTTCTTCGGGTGTGATAGTACCGTACTTGACCATCATCTTCACAAAGTCAATCAGGGTCTTCATGATGGTGATGAGCGTTTCTCTCTCTTCTGCATCCTCCTCTGTTTAAAACAGTAAGGGATTAAACTAGGCCAAAGCCACCGTTCTCACAGCAGCAGCACGCTGAAACTGCCTTGCCGGCCTGGTTGTTTTTCTGTTGTTCATCTGGCACAGAGATTTCCCTGTGGATCTGCTGCGGGCAGGCCTCCTGTCCAGCCTGGGCTCTGTGTTACGGCCTAACGCTCCTCTGCATAGACTCACTTCTTTAAATAGCACGTCCTAAAAATGTACCGGCCCGTGGATCTGGGGCACCTGTGCTTGTTCCTCATTGGACGGCTGCTTCTCAAAGCAGTGAGCACGCCGGCCCTCCTACCTGAATCGAGGCTCTTGAGGAGGTTGTAGAAATTGGGGAAGTACTGCAGGTCCTCAAGCCCATTGTCGGCCGCCAGCTGACTCCTGCGCTCCAGTTCGGTGGGAAGCTTCCATGCGTCTTCCTCACCATCCTCACCATCCTCACCATCCTCCATGTCTGGTACTTCCTCATACTTCCTGTCGGAATTTTCCACAACTTCCTGGAAGAAATTTTTTTAAATGCTGTCATCATTGTACGTTTATCCTAAAACATGAAGCCCTTGAAACGCTAATGCTGAAAGGCAAAAATAACCAAGCACAATTACACGTTTGTTAAAGCCTTGCGTCAGTGACCACAGCGAGATATAAATGCATTCAGTAGTGACACTTTCCAAAGCAATACTGATGCGGTTTGCAGACACACTACTGGTTTCCACCTGACTTGCGGTGATAAACCAATTTGTTTAACATTTCGATGCTCATGACAGATAACCTCATAGCAACAGGCTATCATTAGCATTAGCTTAACTTTGGACATGGAGATGAGCCAAGTCCAGGGACTCGTGACCGCTCACCTCAGGGTCTTCCTCCACTTCGTCTTCCTCTTCTTCATCCCTGGCGACGGGGTAGTCCATGCTGCGGTCCTCCACCTCGTTCTCCCTGGCGTTCTTGGAAATGAGATCCTGCAGGACTTCTGCCACCTCGTATTCCAGAGTTTCTGCTTGGCTCTCTGTGATCTGGGAGGGGGAAGACCATTGGGCACTGGAAGGCTGTTTCATCATGCCTGCAGTGAGTGAATTACCAATGACAGGCTAAATCCCTTTCAAGATGTCCCGCTTTGATCGCCGTTTCAAAGTCTGTCCAAAAGCCCCACCACCCTTTTTAAAAACAACAGTATTAATATTCACTGATTCTAGTATCTTAGCCAATCTTCTTAGCCATGCTGTCTTATAAGGAAAAAATGCTCTACAAAATATTTCCTACCAGTCCCAGTTTCAGGAGTTTGGACACAATCCTGTCGAACACCCCCCTGTCATCTTCCTCATATATTTTGGCTGCGATCTTCTGCACAATGTCCTTGGCTGTCAGTGGGGTGCCATCAATTGTACGGAAACTGTCTGGGTCATCTGGAAATAGAACCCAGTCTGTCAGAAAGGCTCACCCTTGATTTGGTAAAGTTCAAACATGGCCTGGTCCTAATCCCATCTATTGATTGGTTTTCCTCTGGTCCTCAGCCACATTCAAGGGCACCTTAATCTGTGGATGCACGTGTGCCTGCAGCAGACCCAAGATAGCTAGTATCTCTGCAGATCTGCAAGTTCTCCTCAGCTGCTATACGCGTGTGATCAAGCATAGCAAACCTGAAAATAAGCCAGTCTGCTAGAAGCAGTGCTGAAAATCTTGTGCTAGAACCACCGCTTTGTTGCTGAGATTGTTTTAGCTCCAGCTTAACTGATACTTCTGTGGAGCCATTCTATCCCTCAGTTTAGTCATGAAACCATATCTGCAGCCATAACTGTACGCCACGGCGAAGGTTGCGATTACATGGCCTGAGCTCTCGGAAGGGGCTGCAGTATCGGTCAGCAGGAGGCGCACGCTCCCGTCTGAAGTGCTGAACGTGGACGGAATCGAGGGTTACATCGGGAGCAGCCAAAGCCGACTGCACAGGGGAACAGCAGCGATCAGCAGGAGGCGGACAGGAGATGTGCTGCATTCTGAACTCCCCCTCATTGCAGGAACCGGTACAAGGACAGGGGAGTACACCTCACCCACACAGCACTATTTTGTTGAAAACGATAGTAATAATAATGCCTGTCGATGAAACTGTTGAATTACACTGACCGTGTCTTTTTGATAACTGTCGTTTACCTGGTCGTGATTCTCTTCTGTCCTTTTTCTGTGGCATCATGATAAAATGTTAGTAATATATAAACCAGCTTAGATGCAGAGGCTCCACAAACACATGTCAGCTTTGCTGAAAGGATGAAGGAGAGCCGGCTGTCGTTTGTCGGGTTGTATTTTGCAGTGGCCAGCGCAGCACAAAGTAGCTCCCACTGACAGACGGCTTACGGATAATCTCGGTCTTTTTCCCCTTTAAACAAAATGCCCTCCCACTGAACCAAAGGTGCAGGGCTTCTCTCTCCAGCAGGAAAGTTCAAAGGGCTGCCTTGGCTCCCTTTCAGCAGCTCTGACTAAGGGGGTCACCCAGCTGGTTTGCACCAGACAGCAGCAGAGTGATGACAGTCGGGAAGGGTATGGATATCAGAGCAGTAGGCCCAATCAGGGTCAGAAGGTCCGCTTAGCCTCATAAGCAACAGCCTGTAGATTTCGGTGGAAAGGAATTATTGACATACCCAGGAAGCTTGTTACTGAAATAACTTCAATTAAAAAGTCTTCCTGTTCATGAGTCTATCAAAAAGAATCAGTGAAAATTCAGTTAAAACTAATTTTTTTAAAGTCTGGATAAAACCCTGTACCACATTTGTGTACGTTCTTTAGTTTAGTTCATTTTCACATTATGAAAACCTGCCTATATTATTATTCTGTATGGTTACTTAAGTTTTTGAACAAGTCAAGCGGTCATACAATTTTTTACGCCTGCGCACCTTCGTATTTGTACGCCACGTCACTCTTGGTAGAGTCGTAGTTTTCCGCCAGCCTTCTGTTTTTTGTTGAGTCTGAATCGTCAGGAAAATAGTTTTTGCCGACAGTTTCATCCGCGGGGGCTTCAGTGTCGGACACCTTTGATTTCTCTACCAAAGATTTTGACATCCTGAAGTCATCCTTCTCCAGGTCAATGTGCTGCGCCCTTGGCTCAGTCTGCCGCTTGTTACCTTAAAGTAAGACGAAAGACAAGCGGACTCAAAACGTGCCACTGAGATATCGGGAAGTAAGAACTTCATTAGAGGTGCAAACATCTGACTCACCTACAGGTTTACTCTCGCTGACACGGTCCGCTTCTGCGATCTGTCATACAAACAAAGGACCATTTCTCACTCCGATTCTAACCCGCTTTGAAAGACAATGTGCCGCGATTCCTTCTTTCTTTCAACTTGCGCTCTGTCTACTGTCCTCTAAATAAACGAGTTGAAAAATCACCTGTTTCTGTTACAGCCTTTATAATACCGCCAATATTTCCGCCTGTATCCACAATCAAAACACTCAATCCACAGATCAAAAGCTTTCAGCATCAAACTGTGATTTATGTTCAAAGCCGACTTCTATAGGACAGCAGGTTTCCGACTAGAGAGTAAAATATAAACGACAGACTGGATACCTGTTCTTGCAAAGGTCTCTCCTCATTCAGTTCTCGGTTATAGATTGTTTTATCTAGATTAAAGAGAAACAAACTAGTGATAAGTCTGAAGACATATTACTTGAATACGTAATATAAAAATATATTAAATAAAGTAGCATATACATATATAAAAAAAAAACATCAAACGGGACATTAGTTACTTCCACAAACAAGTTTGTTACGACTTTTCGGATACATTTTATAGTTAAACCAGCACATGGATAATTTAATCGGATCTGCAATCCAAAGATTAAGCCCCCATGGAAATGGAACACGACTGAATTAGCGTGAGTCTGAGGAAGTCAGGGAAGACACAATCATCCTCATATTCTTTATCAAGTTTCTGAAATTCATATGCCGATGTTGTGGGACGATCCCGTCGGTCAGTGTTCATTTTATGTTGTCTTTGTCAAAATAGAGCGATAATTTACAATGAATAATACATGGGAGAAAAGAATAAGTCAATAATAAATTACTTATTTTCAACTTACCGTCAGGCACGTTAGGTGTGGGAAAGGTAAAGATCTGACACACGCTTATAGCGAAAATCTGGATGAAGAAGAATGTTATGCACTTAGACGCCATTCTCAAAAATTACTGCGAATAGTTTACGCCTTTATAAGTTTCCGCTTAAAAGAATTTCTGAATATAAAAAACTAATAATTCATTAATTTGTGCTTATTCTGTTTTCAACGCTGTTCCGCTCAATGGGGCTTGCATGCAGCGCTCGGGAGCTGTTGAGTGCTCGCGGTGCTGAAACCGGCTCTCCTCTCCGGATTATCTGCTCCAAGCCTCGCCTTACGGCTCTGCCGCTCCGGGCTGCAGGATCCGGCTCTCATACGGCCAGCAGAAGAGGCGCGAGAGCGCGTGAAATCCGCCCATGTGCGTCAGCTGTTACGCAACCTGCGTCACTCCATCCCAGAAATGCGCTGGTTTCCGTACGGCGACGGGAGCCTCTGTATTGGAGTAACAAATAGATTGATCTATGTCTTAATAGCTAAGAGGGCAACGTTTCACCACCTAAGCAATTTGTTTGCTTTATAAGTAGCACAAACAGATGTTTGATGTAATATAAATTAATGTGAAGATGAGTACAGAACAAGAACGCAGATACAAATCAAAGGACTTTAAACCTTATTTGTGATACTGGCAACGTGTTTGATTATATATGCTTTTGAAGTTGGTTTAATAGAGTGATTGCGTTAACGGAACAAATACTGCTAAAACAAATTATGAAACGAATTATGTCTTGGAATAAGTATGATGTTACTCTTGGTGTACGCATGTGTATTTATCATGTACTAATTTGCTGGAATATATTTTTGAAGACATTAAATGCGTGTACTGATTAGTTTGAGATTTTTATATGGTAATGTAAATAATTGAAAGCTGTTTGTATTTCTTTTTATAGGATAGTAGTGACATTAAAACAAACTACGCCTTTTTCTATTGTCCACGATTGATCAATATACAAGCAAGCGTTCTCCATCCAATTTGGAAACCATGACTCAGTATTGCCCTCTAGTGTCTGAAAGTAAATTTGCATAACGTGTTTATGTTATGTGAAGGAGCGAATAAAGTTTGGACTTCAAAATAACAGGAAGTAGCGTAATTGTACAGTAGTGTCCGCTGGTCCCTGGCAAGTACACGTCCAGCACTTATTAAATTTGTTTCGTTTCGTTAATATCAAGGACTAATTCCATATAGTTTTCCAAGCCAATGTCTTAGCAAGGTGGCTGCAATGAGTGACGTGGTTGAGAAAACTCTGACGGCTCTGCCAAGCCTTCTGTCGCTGGATGCGCAGCCGGGAGCCGGTAAACTTTCTGTCACTTCCAAACTGGGGAGCCTGATCAGAGGTATCACTGAGCTGACGTCCAAACATGTGAGTAAAACCTGGCGCGTCTTCTGCTGGAATAAGGGAACCGTGATTAGCTGAAGGCATGCCGGAGCAAATTCCCTTACGGTTAACCACTGCTTTTTCTTTTCTTCGAAGGAAGAAGAAAAGCTTATAAAAAAAGAGCTGGCTGCTATAAAAGAGCAGGTGTCATCTCCCAACACCACGCTGGCAAGTTCCTCCACTTACTATTGTGTCTGAATTTTTATGCCGTTTGCTGGAAAACCAAACTTTTGCCTTGTGAAAGAAATGATCATTTAAATGATTAATGAAGTGATTTAATTAATTTCATAATTTGTGCCGTTCCTGCAATGTTTAATTATAGTGAACTTTTTTCATCTGGTACATTCAGAGACAGATGAAGGAGATCATGGTGAGGGCGATTTACTGTGAGATGCTGGGATTTGAGGCATCCTTCTGCTACATACACGCTATCAAATTGGCACAGCAAGGAAGCATGTTTGAGAAAAGAGTCGGTAGGTCATATCGGTTTGTGTTCTGACGCGGTCTCTTAGCATGTTTAAGTGCATCCCACTGCTGCTGCAGGTTAATTCCAGTGCCGACTTCCCAGCAGAAAGTGTGAATGCTTTTGAGAGGTCTGTCCACAGTATAAAGTGTGCTGCTTTGCACTGTGAACTTTCCGTGCTGCCAGGCTACCTTGCGGTTTCGCTGTTCCTGCGTGAAGGTCATGACCTGCTGCTGCTGCTTGTTAACACCGTGCTGAAGGTATGTGTGCGGACACAAATCCATAGAATGGAACGTCACCAAGCATTCAGCACAGAGGCCCAAGAAGTGTATGGGTGGTGTTCTTTTTTTGTTTCCAGGACCTGCAGAGTACAAACCTCATTGAGGTGTGCATGGCCCTCACCGTGGTAAGCCAGATCTTCCCCAAGGATATGATTCCTGCTGTGCTGCCTCTGGTGGAGGACAAGCTGACACACTCCAAGTAAGTTATTATGCTGAAGGTGCTCTGTGCTGTTATGTGCAGAAATGTCTTTGAGTGTGACACAGTGTGTGAATTACTTTGTCAGGATATTATAAGTATTTTCAACAAGAACATGGTACAGATGCAGTGGTGTTTTAGATGCAGTGGTGTTTTAGATGCAGTGGTGTTTTAGATGCAGTGGTGTTTTAAAGCAGAGCACCGTTTTGAGCTGTTTAGAGCATTTACCCAAATGTCTATTAAGATACTGTTGGTCTCATTTAAGCATCTGTGCTTTTCATTCTTTTTTGCAATTTGTTCTGTGTACCTGACACAAAGTAGTTTTTGGATATATACATTATTATGTATGTTATTCTCTATGCATGTTATTTCCATATTGATTAATTGATTAATTATATATGATTGTTACATGGATAAATCATCTGGCTAAGGCCATTCTTATTACTTAACAATTGTATGGGCTGAATTGTTTTTGAACTTGTTTCCAGGGAAATCATTCGGAGGAAGGCCGTCCTGGCACTGTACAAGTTTTACCTGATGGCGCCCAATCAGGTGCAGCACATCCACGATAAGTTCCGGAGGGCGCTCTGTGACAAGGACCCAGGGGTCATGACTGCCTCCCTGCATATTTACTTGCAGATGATCAAGGTGGATTTCATGAAAAGTCGCTTTGCAAAAGCCACAGCTGTTTTCTCTGCCAAACTCAGTAGCCCAGACTCAGTGACAGCTGGGTCAATTACAGCATGTAAATAACAGCTGTAGTGTTGAAAAATGAGAAATATTCCCAAAGTAAAAGTTCCCTTCTTATGAAAGGGATCTGCATTAACTTATCTTTGTAGCTCTGGAAGGCTCTTGCATAAAAATTTACCCTGATATCTGACGTGGGCGTGTTTTTCCTGTAGTTCATTTCCTTGTCTTTGAGCCCTGCCTGTTCCTGAGCACCTGTGCTGCCTGTTGCAGGAGAGCCCTGAGAACTACAAGGAGCTGGCTGGCAGCTTCGTGGTCATCCTGAAGCAGGTGGTCGGTGGGAAGCTGCCAGCCGACTTCAGCTATCACAGCGTCCCCGCTCCGTGGCTCCAGATGCAGCTGCTCCGCATCTTGGCGCTTCTTGGAAAGGAGGACCAGAGGTGGGTCTCCGTTTCACGGAGGTCTGACTCCACTGAGCCGGGCCGGGAAGAAGCTCTTTTTATGTGACCAGAGGCATCCCATAATATTATTTTGTCTGTCTCATGAATACTGTCCTGCATTTTCAGCTTTATCAGTAGTATCACGTCCAATCAGTAGCCTGTATTTATAACATTACATTTCATGTTAAGGATCTCTTTTCTAAGGATTCTTTTTCTATAAATGCCAATAAAAATTAAGTACGTACATAAAGATACGTTTTAATTTCAGAACAAGTGAAATCATGTATGAAGTTCTGGATGAATCTTTACGAAGAGCTGAAATAAATCACAACATCACCTACGGTACTATATGCCACGATTGCATCATTTCAGTTTCTTGCAAACTATGCATTAAGGAACCCATTCGCTAATGAATCTCCTCGCTTTCTCTTAGCCATATTATATGAGTGCGTGAAAACTATCTACACTATCCACCCAAAGTCAGAGCTGCTGGAGAAAGCGGCAAAGTGCATTGGGAAGTTTGTTTTGTCTCCTAAGATCAACCTCAAGTACCTTGGTAAGATGCTCATGTACTCCCTCCTGTGGTGGCTGCAGGTATTTACAACTGGAAAGTTAAAGAGATGGTGAAGTTTTGGCCGGGTGGTGACCCGTTCTCCATGTGCTGTTTCAGGGTTGAAAGCACTGACCTATGTGGTCCAGCAGGATCCCAACTTGGCTCTTCAGCATCAGATGACCATCATTGAGTGCCTGGATCATCCTGACCCCATCATCAAGAGAGAGGTGTGGCTTGTCAGTAGGGCCTGAAATAATTCACCCTTGATTGGTTGTAATCTGGATTGGGTGTTTCTCTAGCCATGAGACAGGGGATCATTGTTACTCTTAGGAATCCCCATAACTGGTAAATAATTAGCTCTGCCCTGTAAAAATCTGATTAGCTTGGGTAAGGCTCCCTTCACCCCTGATGGCTGCCTCGCCCTGGGACTGCCCGGCATCAAACCGATTTCCCCGCAGACCCTGGAGCTGCTGTATCGCATCACCAATGCTCAGAACGTCACGGTCATTGTGGAGAAGATGCTGGATTTCCTCCGGCACAGCAGGGACGAGTACACAGTGATTGGCCTCGTGGGGAAAGTGGCTGAGCTGACTGAAAAATATCCTGCAGCTGATCCAGGCGCCTGGTGCACTCTGCTCTTCGTGATTTATTTTTATTTTTATTTTTTTTACAAACTTGCAGTAATGTTTTTTTCCTATAAGCCGCCATACATATGCCCCAGACAACAGCTGGTTCGTTCAGACCATGAATGCCGTTTTCTCCCTGGGGGGCGACGCCATGCAACCGGACATCGCTAATAACTTCCTCCGACTTTTGGCGGAAGGTGAGTTTCTTGGATGCGGGTGGAAGCATTAGGAAGCGCGTCGATCAAAAGAGGTTTTAACCCACAGGGTAACGGATTACCTGGTCCCTGACATAAAAAGAAGAATGTTTCTGCTTTTCTCGCCTTCTCTGCTGACGGCCTCGTTCATAGGCCAGGCTGACATCTCTTTCCAGGTTTCGACAGCGCGGAGGAGGACAGGCAGCTGAGGCTCCTGGCTGTGGACTCGTACCTGTCCTTGCTGGGGGGGGAGGCAGCCAGCCTGCCCCAGCCTTTTCTGCAGATCATCAGCTGGGTGAGGAAGCTGCGTGCTGCCCCCTGCTGGGCGGAAATAGCATGTGCTGAAGTGCAGCCTGTAATGACGGGAATGTGATGCACATGCTTCAGCAGTGAGTGTGCCCCTCCTCACCCCCCC
>JAODLC010000021.1:14783193-14808468 GCA_026781145.1 Hippopotamyrus pictus
TTATATATTTAAATTAAGTTACAAGACGTATATAATTAGACACCACCTGCAATTTTTAAAAATCCTTAAATCCTTATGGCAGCCATGGGCAAACTATGCACCACAGACGGCGCCCTCCGGAGGGCGAGGGAGGTGGCGCACCAATACAGCGCCTGCCTGGACACAGTACTGAGGCAGCAGGCGATGGAGCTGGAGCTGCTGGGCCAGGATGCCCCGCTGAGGCACAGGGTCCTGCCATATGATGCCAGCTGTGAGGACCTGGAGGTACCAGTGCGCCCGTCGGTTTAACCTTATTCAAAAATGGACTAAAATTGGGGCAGGGGAGCCTAAAGACCATTGCTGATATCTCCTCATGCTAATTGCTGCTCTCTCTCGAGCCCATGATGCTCACTGCAAAGGAAGCAACCTGTACATATTTCTATACGAAGCTCTGATCTTTGAAAAGTTTCATTTTATATTAGTGATTGCTTTTTTAGTGTGACTTTATCCGCCAGAGACTATATCAGAGATCCAGGGAGATGTCCCCTCCCAGGCTGCCGTGCGTCTGACTGAAGGCTCTAGTGACCGTGGCCCTTGTGTCCGCAGGTCGACTCCTCCTTGTCCTTCCTGGATGGCTTCGTGTCGGAGGCCTTGGCGCTGGGAGCGGCTCCATACAAACCTCCTCACCAGAGACAGGAGGAGCTCTCCCAGCACAAAGGTGGGGGCTGGGCCAGGTGCATTCTGGATGCGCTCCTGGTAGTTAGTGTCAAGAGGGTTTGCTGTTATCGATTTTGCTGGAAAACAGAGAAATACTGTGTGATGTTAAGGTGGCTCTAGATGGCTTTGAAGGTCGCACTGTGGGTCTCAATTCGTGCAGTCGCCTCGCTAAGCTTCTCGCCCCCCGCAGCACTGAACTTCGAGCCGTACGGCCCGTCGCTGCCTGCTAGCCTGTCCGCCTGCAGCCTCACAGACCGGCAGTCCCCCACTGCCATGTCCCTCAGCTCTGGGATCTCGGGAAACAGCGCCGAACAGATGCAGAAGGCCAGGTGGGTCGGGCCACCCAGCACTACACTGGAGTTTCTAGAAGCTTTCTCACTGCATGCGGTAACCATGCCTGTCTGTACGGTTTGTTCTTTTGTGAATGCTGCGATCCGACGCAGTCCCATAATTCCTCTTGCTTGCTTTGCCTTGAAGCTCTAATACGCTGAGGCTGGACGGAGTGAAGAAGGTGTGGGGGAAAGAGGGTTACCTTCCCCAGAAGGAAGCCACAGAAGAAGCTCCTCCCCCAGTAGCCTCCAGTGCCCCGACTCCCTCCTGCCAGCAGGGCGGCGCTGAGCACACTCAGCTAGCTGTCTCACCTGTTGGGGAACAAGAACAGGAGAAGCGGCAGCTGGCTGCCACTCTCTTTGTGGGTCTGGGGTCCCAGAATTCACTGTGTCTGGTAAGATGCATGTTTTTGTGGCTTCACCCACTATCTAACTCAGAGGAGCTATTGGATGCCTGTGTATGTGCAGGAGGTTTCTGTAGCCATAGAACATGCACAGATATAATACCATAAAGTAATAACCTGTTTTTGTACCCCTGAATGATGGTTTCTTCTATATCTATCCCTAAATGTCTGCAGTATTTCTGGTGTGACTGTAAGCACTCCATACTGTTTACTGTGACTAATTCACCCCACCGGTGTACAGCGTCTCCTGCTGATGCATGCCAGTCACTGCTCTCCCTATCACCTCTTTGGGTGATGGTCAAGACAAGGCAGGCATCTGTATGGCCCTGAATGGACACTGGATTTAGCTGCCCCGCTTATCCCATGAGCACCTGGGGTGTTTATATTCATGGGGGGTTGCGTGCTTAGCTGGGCGGGGTCCTCATCGCTACGCCACAACTTTGATCATGTGACTCAGATTAACGGGACATGGAGTAACTTACCACCAGTGGCAGGTGTTGGTCTTAAGCAGGCATGTGTGTCGGGCTCGTTAATTATGGGGGCGATCTATGAAGGAAGAAAGCAGGTGTCCGAGCAGTGACCCCCCAGCTCTGATTGTGCAGATGTCCTCTTGTCCTATAGATGGGGAAGCCGGAGGCAGCACCCAGGCGTATGTGGCGGCGGCTGAGGCCTGACCAGGAGGCCCTCGACGGCGGGAGCCGGCCGCCCATTTCCTCCGTGGACAATACGCTCGACGGCCTCTTCGACGACGCCACCCCTGATTCCCCTCTGCTGTACTCCCTGGATGGACCCTCTGTTCCCCAGAGCCGCTTGGACGGTGGTGGTGAAGCGGCGGGGGGGTCTCTGAATGCTGGCACGCCACCCGCGCCCGCACTGAGCCCTGGCGACGCCCCCGGCTCCCTTTTGCCGCCGGCGCTGTTGGCGTTGCCGCGCTCGGACATGGAGGCGCTCTGCTCGGACGGGACCCTCTCTGTCTGCGCATGCAAAGTCTACCAGCGAGACGCCCTGCTTCTCGCCCTCTTCCTGTCCAATGCCTGCGATTTGCCCCTCGAAGAGCTATCGTGTGACGTGACCTCAGAGGAAGTGAAGGTGCCGTACGCGTACTCCTTTCTGAGCCGGGATGGCGCCCGCGCGACTCGCCGCCTGATCTCGCTCGCTCGCTCTCCTCCTTCAGGTCTCAGACGGATACACCACGGCGGCCTCCATCTCCCTCCTGGCTGGCCATGGCATGGCAGTGGTGCTCCACCATCTGGTGATGGAGCTTCCCAGCAGCCAGGCCAGAGTGGCGGTCAGAGTGTCGTACCGCCCCGGGGCTGGGGAGCCCGCACAGCAGGCCGTCTCCCTAAGCCTCTCTCTGGCTGACTTCATCAGGTACGGGGCCGGACTCCATCGTGGCTCGGGGGGTGCAGGCGACCCCCGCTGACCCTTTACCCCGCCAGGGCGGTAGCCAAGCAGGGGAGTGTAAGCCAGCCTCTGGTGCCCGTTACAAGCAGATGTCTGCTGATGCCCACAGGCCCTTGCCTGTGTCCACGGAGGAGTACGGCAGGCTGTGGCTCTCCTTCTCCAACGACGTAAAGCAGAACCTCAGGCTGCTCGCAGACACCGAGGACCCGCTTGCGGCCACACTGGCCACTCTGAAGGACAAACTGCGGCTCCACGTAGTGGACATCATAGGTAAGTGTGACAGGATGGTGCCAGCATAGTGCCCACTTTGTCTGGTGGTGGTGTGTGCTGAACACAGGCACCCTGCCCCCCTGCAGGTGCTGAGGGCATCATGGCGTGCCAGTTGGTCCCAGGGCAGCCGTGTCTGCTTCACTGCCATGCCCAAGGCGGCACGCTGGCGGCCTGGCTGCGCTCGCCCCTGCCCACCCTCCCGGACTGCCTGCTCTACCACTGTCAGAAGGCCATTGACGAAAGCTGAATGGGAGGGCCGGCCAGAGAAGGAGGGACAGGCTGTGAGGAGGGGATGGACTTGGGTTGCGGTGTGGAGAGTCCCTGGGAGGCGGGGCCAATGCTGAAATGTGGGGCTGCTGGCTAGCAGCTGCGTGCTTGCGTGAATGTGCGGGCATTTGCGCGTGTACGTGCGCGCATGTATGTACCAGTGTGTATGCCTGAGTGTGTGTGCGTGCATGCGTGCATTTGTGTACGCGCTTCAGAACAGCCTTCTCGAACGTGTTGCTCAGCATTCACCCCTTATGAGACCCCAAGGCCTCCTCTGCCCTGCAGTTCTCACTTATTTTAAAAGCTGTATTTATTATTTTTACTGTTGGTCAGTTTTTTTATGAGTGTTTTTTTAGGTGTTCTTGTTTTGTAGGGGTGGGAGGGGGGGTGGTGGTGAAAATGTTATTGTATTAATACCTGTGACCCCAAGGCACAGAAGGAGATGACCTTTCAGCTACCTGCCCCGTCTGCCAAATTGTCCCGTTCAGACCACCACCCCCCCCCCACATTGGATGACCATTATTTCCAGCCTGGGAATGAAGCTCTAGGTTGATGTCAGAGTCGATCGCTGCCCCAGCGGTCTCTCGATTAGCAGCAGGAGTGTGAGCATGTGTGGGGCTGCACTAAAAGGAATTGCAGTATAACCCAATAACACTAAGCTGGCCTCCTGACTACTATAGTGACGCCAAAGATGAATTATTTTTCACGTGAGTGATGAATGTGTTTATATGAAGTCTCCCAGGATCCGGTTTTGTAGAGTAAAGCTTTGGAAAAGATCAAAAGAGATGCATCAGATCTAGCAGCGCCAGTCTGATATCTCCCGAAAGAACTGGTACACTGGAGAATACCCAAGCTCCGTCTTTAGCTGGTCGTACTGCCTCTGGGTGTCCCCAGCCTACCCCCCTGCAGGCTTTTACTTCCACGGTGGCTCCCTTCTGAATGAAAGCTGACACTAATTAGTCCCCCGTTAGCGCAGCCTTCCTGCCTCCCATGGTCCTCCAGTAGCTCCTGCCATGTTCCGTTTCACTTCACCTGCTGACTGTGGGAGTATGAGCAGCTGTGCTTGATCCCCCATGTTGCCTGGTTACAGCATTAAACTGGTGTCATCCACCAAGGGGGGGCGGTGGAGGGGGTTAGGGTTAGTGTTACTATCTAACCGTAAATATACCCAGGTTTAAGGTGCTGTTAGCAATCAAAACTCTCAACTAATTTTGCAGTCTAGGTTAGATATGGTATGTGACATGTGCAGTTGCCATATGAGACATGCTGGTCCTACACCCACAGGCTCTTAATGATGGTTTCCATTTTCGACCACAAGAGGGCAGCAGGATTTCATTGGCTGAGTGTTGTCATCATACGTGTCTGTATCTGTTGCTCTGTGGTTGCATGTCGTGTCACTTCAAACTACTGTACTGCAGTCATGCACATATCTTCTAACTCCATGTAGCACCGATGTCTGGACCTGACCTTGCATCTCCAGTCCAGGTATCTTAATGGATTCTCATTTCATGAACTTACCAGGTAACTAGTGATTACTAAAGCTAGTTAAAGTGTTTCAAAGTATAATAATATTGACATGTCTGATTTTCTTTACTTAAAGACGTTTGGGGTGAAGTGTGTGTGCGATTATCCAGATGGGCAGTTCTTAGGTAAAGACATCAGTTACTGTATGTTTCCAAGGGGGTTTCATCTCTCTTTCTTTGGCTCTTAATTCAAACAATGCCCCCATGCACCGAATTATCAACTTATTTATCACCCTGGTCATCTGTCCCCAAATTCGGTTTTCTGTGGTCATTGAAACTAGTTGTGTCTGCTGGGGGAAAAAACATACATGCATGCTGCTGAAGATGGCTGCAATGTCCCCAACACCTTTCCTCATCTTAATGATTATTTGCCTTTTTCACTGGTGTGTCTCTTAAACTGTGGTCAAAGCAGAAGTTTTGGGGTGTTTGTTCAGGTTTCGTGTGGATGTTGCTGGTCCCTGGCCCTTATTTCTGTAACAGCCTGGGTTGTGTGCACAGATGGGAATGAAGGTGACCAAATGCCTTATGTTTAACACACTCAGGCTTGCGTGTTCATTAGGGTCACAGGTACTTTGCTTCCTGTCACATAGCTTTGATTAAATGGTAATCATGAACATTTGTATCTTTTTAATTCCCCCCCCTCCCCCACACACACTGTTTTTGTCTGCGTTGTAATTAGTATTTATAATTTGTCAACTTATAGGTTTGCGTGTGGAATTGAGCATTTTAATTGGTTTTCAATCCACAAGGGGGCGCCAGTGTTTTCTACTACAACTGAATAAATGTGAATGAGGGTTTGAACCCTTACATGTGGCTTGGAACCTGCCTCGCTTATGGTATGTGAGATCCTAGGATCTTCTTTGGAAATACGGAAAGGTCATTTCCAGTGCCACAGCCCATGTCTGTTGGCTCTCTAGGCCTTTAAAACGTCTACTTAGAAATCATCTCTAGTGCCACCCAGGCTGGAATCGGTGCCATTTTGTACCCGAGTCGTTTGAAATGTGGAGGAAGGACAGCAGATCAGTTGATTTTTTTTTTTTCTGATTCATTTCAGAACGCAAGATTTGATTCAGCATTTGGCATTCCAAAAAAGGGTGCATTGTAACTTACGGCTTAATGAATTGATCGTTTATCGATTTGTCATTCAGCATATAAAATGGTAACAAACTAATAGTAATAACTAGGATCTCGTTGTGTAGGTGTATTTATTGGCGTAAGTCCTGAATAGCTTTTGTATTTTCTATAATAGTATCGTAAACAGCATGTACGGTAATCAATCCAAACGTAACATCGCTTCTCCGAATTCACGTTGCCGGCTACGTTTCGGACCCGGGGGGCGGGATGCACTAACCCGGTATTTCAGTTGGTTCCCGCTTCGGCACAGGTGGCAGCAGGCGGGACTTCCGAAGATAAGCGTAAAAGGAGAACGAAGGTATATGTCGAGACGTTTTAGACCAAGTGGGACATCTATGAAGCTTTACAAAACTTGGTAACATGAAAAAGAAAACTATATTTTTAAGTAGCTAATGCAGTAACATTATACCGAATACGTATGGCTAAACAGACGAATAATAGGATCTTTATTAGCTTTATTAGCTACCTCAGCATGTCTAAAAATATTCTTTGAAAAATGACTTTGAAACAAAATCCATATTTCACCGAAATAACTCATCATTCTAATCATAATAACAATCATATCTGTACAAAACTGAAAAGATGTATTATACTAATTTCAGCAGCTAATTTAATGGAAGGTTTTATATCTGTCTAAACACTTATTTCGAATTGAACAAAACAATTTAAGTATATACCTTCTAAGAACATTTCCGTGTAGTTTTTAAAACCCAACGGACACAGTTTTCGTTAGGAATTTTACCGTTGGATTTTACCTCAGACTGCTTCCCGCCTACTTTAAAAAAGCAACTGGCGCGCTGTAGTCCGCCGCGCGACTTTTCGGAGGGATTGTCCCCCTGGGTATGTTTTGCTCTTTTGAGATCCCCTTAAAAACCTGGAGCAGAGGGACCGGGAGGCATACTGTGATGCGGTTGAGTCGGTGAAGCGTTTCATTGAAAATTCTCACTGAAAAGCATCCTTCAGCAATCTGCATGGGGAGTGTGAGCCCACAACTCCTTGTAATAGACTTTTCAGACATCTGCCTTGTCTTTGCTGTTGTGGTCTTTATTCTCAGAATGTATTACCCAGTCATAGAAGGGAAGAAGACTTTCAGCTTGATGTCCTGCTCATTAGGTTTAGGCTTTTACCCTTGTGTCCACTCCAGATTGTTCTCCTAGGGTGTGATGACACCTCGTTCTGTCATACTCTCCCTGCTGAGTTTTGTGTCTGTTGCCTTAACGTAACACTGCCTATTTTTCACGCATGGTGCATTTTCTGTGTCGTTGGCTGGGTATTCACTACACCTAACAAGCACTGGCTGATTCTTTGTCTTCTATCCGGGGGGAAAAAAAAAACTAGGATACGAACAATCAGAACTTTGGCCAGAAAAAGTCCCCACTCCCCAGAGACCAAAAAGAGAAGCATGCTTGAACAGAAGCCCTCAGGCTGGTGAGGCCTCAGAGTGGCATTCAGATGAGGTGACTCTGGATGGTTCTGCCCGCACTGAGAATACTGCACCTCTTCTTAACGCAACTCAAAGTCTCTGTCACAGAGAGACAGATATTACAATGGGACTTGATACTGCATTTGACAGAACTGCACTTCCATGACTTTGTTTGATGCTTCTGTTAGGATATCAAAGCAAATAAAAAAAAGCTGGCAATACTCCAGATTAATTTCATAAGTAACCTTTAATAAAAGACCTTTTCTTATATTATACTCTTTACCAAGTAGGGAGTATGAAATAACTGCATCCACACATTCACATGGCTTCTGGAGAATCAGGACTGTTTAGCTAATTTGGAGTCACCAGGCAGTCAGCAAGGAGATGTAGTGTGTTATGCTTAAAAAGATCTTCTCACTGTTTATCTTTGTCATGGTCGCAGAAGGACCTGGAGCCTATCCCAGGCATGCTGGAGTTACACCCCGGACCACACGTACACATCCACACTACAGGCAATTTAGAGACACCAATTAGCCCAACTGGACATCTTTGGACAATGGGAGGAGATCTGCATGACACAGGGAGGGCATGCGATGTTGAAGTGCAGAATAGGGGTGCTATTCGAATCACTGACCCTGGAGAGCTGCCCTGTTTAAAAAAGATAATAAATATATAAATAAAAGATTTGCAGAAAGTGAAGCGGAGGCTGTCAACGGTCGCTTGTGATCCATGTAGGAAAGGTGACACATTGCATTCCATCCCGAGTTAAGCTGTTGGATTAAAAAAAGCTGCAGTGGGTAGGTATTTTTAAGTGGGCGTAGGTGTGACTGGAACCACAGCAATAAATGTGGAACAGTGCTGCATGTTTGCTAATGTACTGTTAAAAGTGGAGCAGGACATGACCAGCGCAATGTCTATAAAATATTCATAATCATAATTAGTAAGGCGTTTCTAACTCTGAAATATACAACAATAAGAAGACTTACACCAGAGAAACCAGGGAAAATATACATGTATATATAATAAATCCATGAAGACCTCTCCATCCAGTCAAAATTTATAACACACAAGGCAACGGGAAAGAAAATAGAGGCAAATACATGAGAGAAGCACATGAGTTAAAGCACACCCTCCTCGAGAAGTTTGTTAATCCCCTGGCAGATGTTCTTCAAGTAAAGTCCGTACTCCTCGGAGGAGCCATAAAGAACAGCCAGGAACTCCAGGTCTGCAAAGTGGTTGAAGACGTGGTCAATGCGACTATGGGAGCGAGCTGTCAGGTGGGTCTCCACCAGCTCATGCAGAAGGTCCCGGCACTCCAGCAGCAGCTCTGAGAGAATGTTCCGGTCAAAGGTGTAGTCCACCTCATAGAAGCTGACCGCCGTCATGGCCGCCTGATTCATCTTCTTCTTGAAGCGCTCCGCCGTCTCCATCTCGTCTGGGCTGAACTGGTGGTTGCGGTAGAGGATGCCGACCTTCAGAGCAATCTTGATGACATCCTTGATGATCTTGTGCGCCTCCTTCTTACTCTGGGTGTACTCGCGGGTTGCCTTGTACAGCTCGTCCAGGATCTCGCTGCTGGTGTCATCTGTCAGTAAGTTAGCCACCACCATAGTGGCCATTTTGCTCAGGATTTTCTTCTGGGCTTGCAGAGTCAAATTCCTGGAGTTGAAGCTCTCAGGACCTGAGGGTGAAAGACAGAGATGGGTCAGCCTCTATGGAACTGTGCGACAACATGGTCACCCAAACCTGCCAAGTAGGGAAGGTAAGAATGTCTTAATTTGTATGATGACTGTGCTTTACCTCCAGCTGTCTCCACAAACAAGGCAGTGTAAAACTGCTAAAATGATAATGATAATAAACACACACTGTAAACACAGGCCAGAAGTGCCAGGCTGAGTACGATAGTTTGTAAACAGAGAAACACATTATGAGAGTAAAATTGACAGTACAGTTTTGGGAAAAAAAACCTGAACCCTTTCCCCCACAGCTACAGAAACATAATGAACCTGAGTGTGTTTTTTTAAACAATACCTGCTACTTCAATCTGCCAGTTCTACTCTAGGTCTCATTTAATGCTTTTAAATTACTCGCTGCTTTCATCTCCCTAATAACCCACAGTGTGTTCTCCTGGCACACATTATTCCATTCTGTTTTAAATTCATTGCATGTTAATTGTGACTCCATTTAAAAATTCTGCATGGAATTCTGTCCAGGTTTACCTTTGAATTCTGGGGCTTTGAAGTGGCATTTTGATTTTGTAGCTAATCAATGCTGCTCTGGATGAGAGCACGTGCTAACTGACAAGAACATGAACCATGGTAATAACAATTAGCCCGTTTGTTGTTGGGAGGGGTGCAATGAAAATAACTAACTTTTTTAGAAGCCTGGCATTTGTCGTAACCCTCTGTTTGAGTCTTTGGAGGGGTGCACATGCTACTTGGCTTTATGCAGCCTCAGTTGCCGTCAAAGGCTGTCAAATGGCAATAATGCTCCCCCCCCAAACTAAGTAGGTGGGGTTCTAGCAATCAACATCGAAGCATAGGTCAAACAACATGCCCATCGCTTGTTATCATTCAGCTCTGTTTGGTCTGTCAGCTCCATTGTAGTCTCTTGTCCTTTGGCTCTTTGACATGTACATTCTACAGTAAAAAGAGGACGAGTTAATCCGGGACATTTCTAAAGGCCTGGCAGTCATTCTTACATAAATTGTGTTATTTGAACCAGTTTGCTGAAGGCTTTCTGCTGTTTGGCCAACTGTGTTCTGGGCTTATAGATGCCCAGGGAATTGTGATGAGTAGAGTTTTTAATTGGCGTGTAATTGACATAACAATAATGCAGAAGATTAAATGCGGGGGTTCTCGTGTTTGCTCTTTGTTGGTGGTAAAACAAGGGTTGTTCTTTCACTTTCATTTCTCTTATTGCCGCATTTGTGAGGCATTTTGAGATGGCACAGGGTGGTTTTACGTAATATGTTTTAAATACATACAGTTGCTGTAGGGGACACTGGCACATGAAACAGAGAGGTACAGTCAGTCTGATAGCTCACAGGGATGGCTAGGCACTGAGCTCACAGGGATGGCTAGGCACTGAGCTCACAGGGATGGCTAGGCACCAGGACTCCGTTTGTCGGGGGCTCAGTGAGGCCTAAGCTCATGCTGCTTATCCCAATTTGTGAGTCCTGAGTAACTCAAGCCTTTTTCTGATTACTAGCATCCAGACCCGCAGTTGCTGAGACTTTCACAGGCTTTCTCAAGCTCATAACTACTTACACAAACTGGTATCTTTGCAATAAAAGCACATGGGCTTATGGTGACAAATGAGCTGCCGGCATGAGGCTTGGGCTGCCTCTGGGTGGGCCTCCAAATTGGCTAGTAGCAGAGACACGCTGGCAGAAATGAATCCTCCCCAGCCTGCAGTGATGTTCTTAATCATGCCCTTGTTTCTGTTGGAATGGCTATGAAAGTCATTAAAATCTTTAAATATGTACAGCTTGATCCCTTTTGCTTCAAGAGTACAATAAAGACTGCTTTCAAGTGCTTGCTCTGTGAGGGTAAGTTGGCCATGTGGCTGCAGTTTTGAGGTGTCTTTCCTTTCTGTTAACTTTCCATCATCGTTTACAATATCGCTTGTGATTCTCCAAGCCATATATGGTGTCCCTGAGTAGCTCCCCTAGGGTTTGTCTGCTGTATCTTATTGAGATCCTTTTGATTTATCTCTGAGCCACAAAAAATACAAATCTAATGTCACAAATCTAAAGTCCCATCCCAAAGCAGATCATCTGAAAGAGTTATGGATTGCTGCTTAAGATCGTGGTTAGATGAGACAGTCTTCCAGCTGTGTAGTAGGCCGTGGTTGATGGTGGTTTCTTGAACATTTAGGAGATGAAAGGAGTGCTACTGAAAGTCAGCGTACTGCTGGTTAACTGTCTGATATCACAAAGGGTGGAGTGTTAGCAACAGTTTCTGGGGATCAAAGACCTTTCGGCAGGATCCGGGTGCGGCCTCTGGCCATTTGCTTCTCAGCCTTTGACGGCAACTGAGGCTGCATAAAGCCAAGTAGCATGTGCAGTGCTTGTCCTTCTGTGAGAAGAACTGTGGTAGGGATATAAACAGAGGAGCGAATGAGCACTGGGCATGAGTTTACTGAGGTCTTCATCAAAAGTGATTGGCTGTCAACTGTAGGAAGCAAAACAAAGCATGTTTTAGACAAGCCTAGGCTGGCAAGATGAGCCAAGACTGAGTGAGATCCTGATGTGACCAAGTGTGGTCCATGTGTGTTCATAACTATAAATGGAACTCTGAGTTTTAGTAATGAAATGTATTTAGAAAGGTCTCAATGCACTGACCGCAGCATTCTAATAAGTTATTCTGCTTGATTTTACGAGAAGAACAAATTGAGGATTTGCTTTATAATGGTTTCAAAGTCATGTTGCTGTTTTCTGGCACACTTGCTGTGACCAGAGGAATCTCTGCCTGAAGATTTCTCCTGTGTCTAGTTGTCATATATCAGCTCTCTCTGAAAAAAAAAAAGCTTATTTCCTCCGTTTTTAAACAGTGATCAACTGAACGACTGAGAGCTCCAAGAGTTAACGGGGCAATAGTGTTGTAAACAGGCAATCATCTCAGGGGACGATTTCCATTAATCATCTTTTCTTCTGGACCTTGGTTCTGTTTAAATAATAGGCAAGAGGAAAGATGGTATTCCTTATCATAGTGTGTTCATCACAAAGATATTTTTTTTAAAGTGCCTTTCTCAAAATTGCCATAGCAAAATCCTCCTTAAACTGGAACCATTTTGGTGAAGTCATATGTCAGCTGCTGGCCAACAAAGTCGTCACTTGATCTTGATATCTTCAGGTTAATTTAAAATAATATTTATGTATGCATCTTTTGGGTATGTTGGCGCAGTGGTTAGCACTGTTAGCTCGCATCACTTGGGCTAGGGTTAGCGTCTATGTCATGGCTCGATGTGTGTGGAATTTGCATGTTCTCCCTGTGTCATTGTGGGGTTCCCTCTGGGTATTTCAAGATGAAGATGGTCCAAAGACATGCTGAGGTTAATTGGAGTTACCAAGTTGCCCATAGGTGTGCATGTTTGAGTGAATGGTGTGTGAGTGTGTCCTGCGATGGGTTGGCGCCCTGTCCTGGACGTGTCCGCTCGAATGTTTATAACGTGTTTGACGTCATTGTGCGCCTCCGCAGATGGACGCCTGCTGCACTTCAAATCTGTGTCTGTGGAGCAGTGTCTACACAGCTCTGGACACGCTGCGCATGATCGATTAGCTAGCGTCAGCTTTAAATACCAACATGGATGCTTCTGACGAGCATTGGGGTAGGTTGCAAACCCTACAGACTATTTACAAGGTGGTAAAACTGTTACATACGTGTAAAAGTGTGTGTATGTGAGCGCAGACTCGAAGTGAAAATCTCACGCCAGCCAGCTGACCAAAGTTGGCGACCCTGTGAGCTGCCTCTGAATTTGTAAAACATAGAGAAATGGGGACAAACCTCACTGCTGTAGTACGTGTGCAGGCAATGTCAGAATAATAATTTAAATAATTATTATTGTTATTAATAATAATAATAATTATTATTATTATTATTAAAAAAAATAAATACAACACATGCAAAGTACGAGGCTTGACCAGACAAGTATAGGAACGTTTCTGTGTTTCCGCAGAGTGGATATGTTGTGCTTCTGCGGAGAAGTGTGGACCAACCTTTAGGTTAACTAGTTATTCTCCTTTTGCTGTCAGTGCAGCGATGTTATGTAGGGACCCACTGCTGCATGGACGTGTTTTCTTTCTTAAAAAAAAAAAACTGCAAAAGCCTCAAAAGTGAGGCTGAGGCTTGCCCCCCCCCGTCCCTGCTATATCTGTGACACCCTTAATCAGCTGGTTTAGACACATTGATGCCATGTGGTGCTGAAGCTGTTCCTGCTGCCACAGCATCCTGGGTGTGACACAGGCTGTCAGTCACACTGTTTGCCATTAATTGAGAGGGTCTGTTAATGGAGATGGAAGGGGGCCCAGACAGGGCTGATGGCAAATCCCTGTCAACCATGACACCCCCATAGATGCTGCAGGAACGCACCATCAGCAGCAATGGAATAATACTCTAAGGCAGTGTTTCCCCACCGGGTCCTTGGAGACCCACATTCGGTCCATGCTGTACCAGCTCCCAGCCAGACAGTAGAGTCTGCATGTTTTCCCTGTGTTTTCATTTTCTCTGGTTACACCAGTTTCCCCCCACAGTCCAAAAGCACGCTGAGGCTAATTGGAGTTGCCACATTGCCCATAGGTGTGTGTGTGCGAGAGAATGGTGTGTGAGTATGTAACACTACAAAGGGTTAGCATCCCATCTTGGGTTGTGCCCCGCCTTGCGCCTGTAGCCTCCAGGATAGGCCCCAGACATCCGCGACCCTTAATAGGACCAGCAGTTACGGAAAATGGATGGATGGAAGAGTGACCATTTCATACAGTGCTTACACAGTTGTCTTAAGACTGCAGTAGATAAAACATCTAAAGTTCCTGAATCATAGCTGTGAAAATCACCATTACGTCTGCAGGATCCTCAGTGCGAATGACTGTATTACTGGCAAAAGTATGTAGGTGTATTTTGCAAAACTCTGCTTTTGTTCTTTCAGAAGACAAAGAACTTTCACTTTACAGAACTGTCCCTTTAGGGTATATTGGGGAAAACATGTTATTTTTAACATTAACTACAAATATACAGAAAATGTGTGTGTAATTTATTATATGTTTCGGTAACACTACTTGAGGGGGCACAAATAATACTGTATTATACTATTACTTATATATTAATTAACCACTAACTAAATCATAGTTACATACTGATGTCATGTTCGTTCATCACTAATAAATTGTGACATATCTTTTATCTGAAGCAGTTTCTATATTTGTAATGCAGTAATTGCATTTGTTACTGTATCAGTTTTGTAAACCTTTGTGAACTACTGAAGGAACTACTAAAGGAACTACTGAAGGAACAAGTAATGAATAATACAAGTAAATTACTGATCTCGTGTTTGTTCATCATCACTGAATGGTGATGCATATTTCATCCCAAGCAGTTATTATATTTGTTACTATATTCTGTAAACCTTTGAACTACTGAAGGAACCAATAATGAGTAACACAAGTGAAATAGTGATCTCATGTTTGTTCATCACTAATGAATTGTGATGTGTCTTTTATCACAAGCAGTTATCATATTTGTTGCTTTATCTGTCAATTTCTGTAAATCTTTATGAATTCCTGAAGGAACAAGTAATGACTAATCCAAGTGAAATATACTGATCTCATGTTTGTTCATCATTAATGAATCATGACACATCTTTTTATCTCAAGTAGGTACTATATTTGTTCATGATTTGTACTTCAGTAATAACTGTGTTACTACTAAGTATTTGTGTGCTTTAAAAAAATGATAAAATGTGAGACCCTATACTGGATAAGCAGTTGAAAGACACATAGATGGATAATGAATGGACATATGGCTTAATCAGTGGCGATGTATTGGCATTCAGCCTTGTGTCCTGTGCTGCTTGGGATAAACTCTATCTTTCCACGTGACCCTGACCAGACTAACTAGCTGGAAGATCAATGGATGTAACCTAATATGCTGTGATGGGCTAAGATCCCATCCAGGATCTCCCCAGGATCTCCCCTGCCTTGTGCCATGTGCTTCCTGGGAGAGGGTAAATGGTTATGAAAAGGGCTTAGTTTCTAATAGTATTTAATTTTGTTTCCTGGACAAAAAGCAGAAACACTGAATCTTGGATGAAACATCTGTTGTTATTTAGAGTGAATCCCTTGGATGAATTTTCTATGATTTTTATAGCGTGGATGGACTGACCAATTTTAGTGAGTTGTTCCATCCAGGAGGAGATGTTGCCTTGGAGATCCTCCAGAGTAACTGAAATTTGAGTTCATTAGCACAAGATTAGCTGCCCCACTATTTAGTAGGTTTAGTATTAAATGCCTTGTCAGGATGTTTGTTTTGGTCATGCACTGCACCCCCCCCCCCCGTAAGTGTACCAGTCACTGTGGGTTTGCGAGTCTGACAACTTATTTAATGGTGCTTGAAATGTCTTATGCTCCTATTTAATTAGGTGCCATCATCACCGATGCTGGTCCACAAAAATAGCCCACATCTTTGGGTCATTAGTATGTCAGTGCTTTGACATTTTTGTCGTTGGGCTGGAAGGAAACATTCAGCAATAAAGAAAGCTAAGAATACCGTCACGTATAGAACTTTATTGAACGTATTTGCGTTTTTGAACCAGGGTAATTAATTGTATTAAGCATTATCAGATGCTTACTGCTTATTAACTTACTATGTTACTGTTAATACTATAATTCTATAATATTGCAAGACGCTAATGATTCTTTTCCAGAATTATATAAGTTTCGTTCATTTGGGATATTGCATGCAGTGTGAATATCATTTAATGTCAGCCAGAGAGTCGTAATTAGTGAACGTTTGCTTTCTTGTCCTCTGCACGTGTTCACCGTCCTTGCAGAGCCAACTGCCATCAGAGATTGTTCTCCCTCAGCTGTCTGAAGGCCGACCGTAGGCAGACATCTGCCCGGCCAACTGAGGGCCCCCTGGCAGCTGTTAGTGAGCATCAACCGCGAGCTCATTGCCGCCAGGTGCATTTACCGTGGGCACGCGACTTCCCAGAGGTCAGCCGACGTAGAGGGGGCTGTCAGCCCCCCGTGTTATCCGAGGTTGGCCATCCATCTCCTGTCGCTTGTTCATTTGCCTTCCAGGATATTGTCGCTGTAAATACAGGAAAGGCCAACAAGCTGCCTGTTTACAGCAACCTTAGGTAGCCTGCCTTAGAGCCCCGAAACCTGGCTGGCTGGGGGTGGGGGGGCCTTCGTCACCCTCTCCATGCCAGATGACACACTCTCCTGATAACAAACAAATATTATTTGTTTTTTTTGCCCCCGTGCTAATTTATACAGTGCTTCTGTTTCCTGTTGCACTACACAAGGAACGAGTTTTTGCATACAGATAATGTTGTTTTTGGTAATAATTTTAGATCGGTCAAGGAAACAAACTTGTATTTAAAAGAGTGAAGGCAGTATAGGTGTCTTATCTATGTCAGATGAGAGGGGCCAAAGCAACACACACGGTCTGTCACTTTATATGCCAATGTTATCACCTCAAAATGGGCCTTTGTCCAGCTGGATGGAACGGGCACACACTGAAGTATTACCGAGCTCTTGGCACATGAAGCCACAGAGCAACTCAAACAGCTTATGGCTGAGACAGCCTGTGGTGTGTGTGCACGTGTGTGTGTGGGTTTTATCTATATTATGTCGTGGGGACTAAATGTCCGCCCAGTGTGATAAAATACTGTTATTTTGATGTTCTGGGGACCATTTTTTTCATCCCCGCAAGAGGAAATTCACTCTGTTACTTAATACGTAACTCCTCTATAACTACTGAGCTATGCCCAGATTCGTCCACTGGTCTAAGTCCCAAGTATGGTGCAATGTAAAATATCAGAACTACTTTAACTTTTTAAGTGATAATAATTTTTATTTGCAAGTTTGTTTTACCGCTTCATCGTGTATGTGTCATAATCGCCCAGCCAGCAGAGTAATTCAGAGTGTTTTACAGCTCTTAACTGGTTTACAATAAGATATGAACTGATGATGCTTAGGTTAATTCAGACATGCCCTTTTTAGAATCCCTTTTCTGATATGTTACAAAGCTGAACCCCATCAAGGAACTTTCTAGCCTTCTGAGGGCCCGTTTCCATAATCAGAAACATGGATGGTCGTGGTGTATGATGATGTGTAGTGTTCTCCTCTGGTCTGAAAAGCAGCCTCTCTCTTCTTAAAGCATGTGGGGTGAAACTCTTTGGAAACTTCACTGGAATCCTTGACAGCCATATGCTTGTAATGCACTGTCTACCTCAACTGTATGTCACTATGAGCATGAGTCTAAACTTATGCAAGGATGCATATGCAACCACGTACAGCTGCTGTTGCATTAAATTCCCATCACTGGCGTCTCTGTCGAGCAATTAAAGAGAGCTTGTAGCTTACATCTCCGCTGAGCTGAATTTAATGTACTGGGAAGGGTCATTCTGTATCCTTAAGGAAGTTTCCAGTGTGGTAAGAAAAAGTTTATGTTATACCTCAGGGGATATTATCTGATCTGATAATGGGGTTATATAATCCTATTGATATAGCTGTAGACTATTTCCAAAGATTTCTTGGAAGCTTTCTCATGCTTCTTTTTACTCAGTGGATCAGCAACATGTGCTGAGATGAGGAACTTCTTGTTCCTCGATTCCAGGTCAGCAGATAGCCCATAGATACATTTTTCCGTTTAATACTTAGCGTAGCACAAAGGAGCTAGCGGGCCCGGTGGGTCTCCTTCCAGCCTCTGCCTTATGCCTTTGGTGGGAGCCGATGATGTGGGGTTTCCAGAAATAACATATGGAATATACCTTCGGAACCTCACCATGTGTAGGTCCATTAGTGCTGAGAATGCCTTGCCCTGTTTTCTTCAGTATGTTTCAAAATATCTGGTAACTCATCATATTGACTGACAGAATTTTACAATACTTCAGATATTTTTCACTGTATAGTTTGAAAGGTGAACTGGGGAAAGTGTAAATTTAATATGAGTTTGCATTGACTGCCTTCACTTTATTGAGTTATTACCGTAGTTTAGGAGTAGGGAGCCCTGATCCTGGAGTGCCGGTGTCCGGCAGGTTTTCTGTCCTACTGTACCTGAGGATTCCTATCTGCCTGAGATCAGCTGAGTTTTATCAGAGACCAGGTAGGATGGAAAACCTGCTGGACACCGGCACTCCAGGATCCGGGCTGCCTACTCCTGCCATAGGTCTTTGTGTCCTTTAATTGGAAAAATTAGGCTTTGAAATCCACTGTGACTTGGGTGACTGGCACTGTTGATTGACTGGCTCCTGTGACCCAGGGGGAGCCAGCAGTGTAAACATGGGTGGACAGTAAGTGCACAGTAATTTCCCCTGCCGTG
This sequence comes from Hippopotamyrus pictus, assembly GCA_026781145.1. Classification (NCBI taxonomy): domain Eukaryota; kingdom Metazoa; phylum Chordata; class Actinopteri; order Osteoglossiformes; family Mormyridae; genus Hippopotamyrus; species Hippopotamyrus pictus. The sequence continues at coordinate 14,801,686 of JAODLC010000021.1, forward strand.
AGGTTTCAAAGCTTTCTTGTCATTACTTATATCTCATGGGTCGTGACTGTTTCAAGCTAGTAATTAGCTTACATGTGATTTCAGTCTGTAATTCAAGAAACTAAAACTGTTTTAGGTGTCATTTTCTTTTATGACTGCTTGTTATTCTCGGAAACACAAACAGCAGTGAGAAAACAGCATGATGCAAAACGGTCCAAAAAATATGCAAATGCATTTCACAGAAATATGCAGATTCATATGGCATTTCAATTTTTTTGGATCTCTCTTTTGTCCAAGGCAACATAAAGTTGAGAAAGCAGGGTCAGCCAGTCCCTGGAGCATTTGGGGTTAAGGGCCTTGCTCAAGCAAAACCATTCTTTGAGTTTATGTCTAGTAAAGCCTTCCCTTTGTGGCCGGCCCGGTGCCCCTGGCCTAACCAGGCCCTGCCCAGTGGCCTCTCACCACACCCAGCCCCCTCTGTTACCATCGCCATGGGAATATTGCTCACCCCAGTCACATTAAAGAAGCTGGTGTCAAAAGATCAGGCTGTCTAATGGTGACCGCACACTTCCAGTGGCATCTGGGCTAAATGAAACCGAACACGTTGGTGAGAACAATCTGTTGCATACTTCAAACGCCTTCTTCATATTGTGTCACGCCACACCCCTACATTAGTGTTTGCCAATCCAGTCCTCGGGGACCCACAGACGGTCCATGGATTTGCTCCCTCCCAGCTCCCTGCCTGTGGGTCCCCAGGACTGGATTGGCAAATGCCCTAGAGGGTGCAGAATGTTTTTGAAGCAGCAGACCCATATACAGAATACATTTAAACGTATCCTGGAGAGTTCGTCATTTTAATAAAGGTGATGCCAACTCTTTTAAAATGAAAGTTACTGTCTTTATTAACCGCCACCATCGGTTTAAAACTAGCAGCGGCAAAGACAGGGAAGCCAGCAATTTACACCACACTCACGGTTACATGCTAACAAAACATATGCATTCCATGGTAAACATGATACTGGTATGATATTTACTCTTTACAGAAATACACGAATATACATATTAATTTTCACTGTTTAAACTGTGTGCAAATCATGCTGGTAACAGCATAATTACTCCTGCTGACTAGCCTTGTGGCGTCACATTTATGTCAGTCAGCAGTGCGCCTGAACAGGGAAGACTGCGGCGATCATGCATCATATGACGTCGATTGGCAAAAGGATGTCGATTCCATCGATTTCGTTTGAAGTATGCAGCCTCCTTAAGGCTGGGCTGTAACAAACACCCATTTTAATCAGTAATGTCATTTCATGGCTGAGATAGCTAATACACAAGAGATGCTACGGTTACACAGTTACACTGTCACACTCCCTCCCTGTTTGTTCCCCTCCCTTCTGATTTTTTTCTTCTCTTTTTCGTGCATCATCAGTGGGTTTCCGCTGGGAGCTGACTCCAAGGTGGTAATGTCCTGTGACCCTGTGCCAAGCCATCATGTGCTGCCCCCCCCCGTGGAAACTGGGCCTGGCAGATGGACGCGGCGGGAAGGACATGGTACACACGGGCCAGGTGGCCTGTTAAGGGAGCCACCTTTGTTATCAAAGGAGACGCAGTGTACCAGCTGAGAGGAACTAGGCCAGAGCCTGAGCAGCGTGCTCCCGTTGCTGTGATGTCCGTCTGAGTGTGCCTCGATGGGACATGGGCCGCTCTGTAAGTGTGCTGTGCTCTAACTGGGCCGGTGATCATTCTGTGAGGGTTTGCCCGTAGTCCTCATGAGTATGCGGCTGACGTGGCTCCCCAGGACACACTGATGTAAGAGAATTAGACTCGCTGGGGCCAACCTCTGCCGTTCCAGGAATAACAACCTTCCCTCTGCCTGGCTGTCACCGTCTGTGAGCGATTGGGGGGGGGGGGTTCTTCGCAGCTACCTGAGGGGCTGCTAATCATGCCCGTCGTGTGACTGCCTTTGGGCCGAGTTATGGAAGGTACGGCCTCCTGAGTCCGAGCGCAGGCTGATGGGCATGAATTGTTCCCCTCCAGGGGCCATCAAGTAACAAAAACAGAAAAATGGGGGAAAAAAACAGAAAGGGTCCCCTTTTATACAGTCTGGGTGTTTATCCTCTCTGAAAAGCTAAGGGTGGCATCCTGTTTGCCGAGAATCCGTAAATAGCTGACAGAATCTGACAGGGCGGCTCAGCTGCGGGGGGGGGGGGGGAGCCAGCGGCTTCACTAGTGGAAGCACGTGGTGGGGCTGCAGTGTGGGGGCTTCCACTTTGCTTTCTGACTCACAATGGGCTGGTGACATATCCTGCAGGCTCTGTCTGGCCACAACCCCCACCAGGAATTCTCTGGGAATCTGAATGGAAAAATCCAACAACCCTTTAGAGCAGTGTTTCTCAACCCAGTCCTTGGGACACACGGATGGTTCATATTTTTGCTCTCTCAGCTCCTTACCAGGGAGCAAAAACGTGGACTGTCCATGGGTCCCTGAGGACCCGATTGCGAAAAACACTGTTTTAGAGATTCTTCATCTGGCTTTGAAAATAAGTTTTTTTTAAAAAAGGAATTTTCAGGGGAGTCTCTTAAAATCCTGTTATTTCAGTGTCACTAATAACTGCTTAATTTTCTCTGAAGTTTATGTCTTGCTTAACTGAAGTTGCATTTAGTCTGGCTCTCAAAGTCCTTGGCCACCCTGTTTTACACAGTTTGCAAAGTTACTGGAAAAAGTGGCTCCTAAGGAGGGATAATATAATAATGATCAACTGAGTGCTGGCAAACAGCGGTAGAGGGTTAACAGCCCAGGAGCACCTCCCGTGTCTGCTTGCTGATCCGATTGCAGCTTGGTTGTTTTCCTTGTGATGCTGATGAGTGACCGATGAAGGATGGGCCGTCAGCCAGTGTGAGGGACCGGAGACCCCGGAGGGAATCCCGGCCGTACAGCCACAGTGGGAGTGGTGAGGGGGTTTGGCCGACTGCATGGAGGAATCACTTCCCGCACCTGGCTTTTCAGCATGTGGTGTACGACCATCTCGCTGGGCTGTCCTCCCATTCAAAGCAGAAAGAAAAAAATAGTTCTTTTGCAGAGTAGCATTTGAGATTCTGGGATATTGACCCCTACCATCCATAGGGGCCAAGTGACTGCTGTTACCACGGCAACTGAACCTCCGAGCCAAGTAGCCTCTGTTGATAATACCTTTACTGCATCTTAAATACTCACATGGAAAGTATAGAGTCTACAGTCCCTCTCTTTAGCGCTGTACCTCAGAAAAGCCGGATAGTTGTTGATCAAAGCTCTCCTTCGCTCTGTCCTGCAGTGCTGGACAATGCCAACTTAATGTCCAATTGTCTCTTTTTGGGAATTACAATATTTCACCCTTCATACTTGTCCACATTCTGGGGGAAATAACTGTGGTTTCTGAACACTTGGCCCAAAATAGGCTCAGCAAAGTATTGGGTTGATTACAGCCTGTGTTAGTGCTGAGGCTGGGGTCTGTGTTTCCTGACTCCACTCAGATGAAATCTGGCTCGCCGTCCCCTCCGGAAAACAGCTCTGCCTCCATCACACATAGAGTGTCTCTTTAAGCTGCAAGCAATGTTCCTCTGTTCCTCCAACAAGCCTCTGCGGATGCCAGGAGGGCACTGATGCCACGGCTACAGGCTGCCAAACAGAGCCTGCAGACTGCTGAGTTTCTCAAGGAGGACCACGCTGGGCTTTATGGGCAGAACATAACGCCGAATTCCACTGTGGCCAAATAAATGAACCTTCTTCAATCCCCTGCATCAACTTTTCCAGTGAAAGAAGCCCCCATTCCCTTTTCAGAGTTTGACGGATTTTCCAGTTTTGAGTGTTGGCATCTAATCCAGTCACCAGAACACGAGTATACATCTGCAGACCAGATTAAAACTAGGGGGGGGTTTATGGTACATCTGCCTTCTCAAACCCTCATTCTTCAGGTATTTGCCAGGACAACAACGACAAAATGACTCTCAACTGTCTTCTGGTGATTTTTTTACTCATTGATATGTTTAAGGTAGGATTTTGGTGTCCTCCATCCTGCCAAATGGATGTTTGGAAGATGCATTTCAGGATATGCACCACACCACACGTCTTAAATGCAATAGGGGGAACTGTCATGGATTTTAGCTAGACTTGTGTGACATGTCATTAGGATTAATTACAACAAGGCGTCCATAGTGTCCGTAATGTTCTTGAAAATATTAGAAGAATAAATTCTTCAGTATTCTCAGTTTTTGTCCATCAGACATATGTATGAAGGGTTGGGAGGCACATTGATGCATAACAAATGAAAATATGTAATAACAGAATCATCCGGTACCCTCAGTGGATGTGATCGAGGGTCCCTTTAATCGCATTCTGTCAGCCTTGGGAAAAATGGCCCCATCTTGCTAAAAATACAGTATACCTTTTCCTTGAACTGTAGCACAAGAGGGACAAAGCGGGTTGCTTTGCTGGAGCCATGAGGTAACGGGTACTAAAGGGACAGTTTTGGATGCACAATTTCCTTTGTATGCTTCCAGCAAAACAGTCATTTTTTTAAATGAAAAGATGAGTGCAAGAGTATCAGTGCAGGCAGACACACCACCTAGACTAAATATAGACTACATTTTTCACCAGCTAAGGGTTTCCTGAAAAGATATTCCAACCATTTACACTAGAGAACTTTCACAGTCTATACAGTATTAATAGCCAAGTGTATAATTTCATTGTTAATATGAATATATTAACCGATATAAACCTATTTAAATCACCAGTGCTAAAGTCAACTGGAAAGGTTTTATGGATGTTTTGCAAACATCCTTATTCCTGAGGGTGACTAAGCTTTCTGGCCTTTTGCAGTCTTCATATTGTTTTGCTGCTGAAACCGATTCTGTTTTGGTTTCATTTGGAGGATTTGCTTGGCTTAAGACAAATGCCCAAACAAACCATTTAGGTCAAGTAGCATTCAAATAGCATTTTCTGTTTTGTTGCTAGAAGTGCCAGCTTATACCTGCCTCTCCAGCACCATATGGGCAGCGAATGTGCATCCTGATGACTCAATCGCAAGCCAATGGCTATGCATCACATTGCGACAAAGACCATGCACACACTGCAAGGAGCAATCCAACTGTATTTAACTCATGCATTCCTTAATCTTTTGCCCTTTATCTGTAAGTATTGCTGAACAGAAAATAATTTTTATTCTCTGTACATACTTCACGTTGCAAAAAACCGGATATCATCCTATACACTCCTACATATTGGCGCAGCAACATTTTTTTCTACTTTGCATTATAATTGTTTGTAAATGTTGCCCTGCCAGCCAGTCTGTATATATTTCACATTTATGTAACCTTATTTACTTACTCATTTATTTATATCCCCTCTTGTAAATATTGCCTCATAAACACCTCATATTTCTGTCTGGTTAGATGCAAAACCGCATTTCATTATACTTTAACTTGTGTCGTGTGTAACGACAATAAAGTTGAATCTCAATCTTAACCTAGCTGACAGGTTCACTCCTAGCTCACTCCTGATATCCCTGCCACTGATTTTACTCCCCCCCCCCCCCAATATCATTACCATTTCTTCCTTGAGAAATTGCAGCACTTCTGCTTTGCCGCTCGACATCTCTCATAAACAAAAGAGTGTGTTGATCTTGGTCCTGTACAATCACTTTGAACTGATGACAAACCCATCTGTGGACGAGGCAATCATCTCTGAGCCTGGAGCCAGCAGCCTGACTGTTTATCCATCCCATTATTATTTTGGCAACAACTCAGCACCAAAATGTAGGACTAACAGCCTGTATATATTTCTTTATCTGAGGTTCAGCATTGTGATGTCATGAGTCACACAAGGTCACTACAATGAACCTTTCGATAAAAGCACTTGTCGGTTGCTGGAAACACTGCACATTTTGCTATTGGGCACAAATCTTCTGGGTAAATTCACAGTCCTGAGTGATATTTATATCTCCAACTCATAACCCCATGAATCAAACCGCGGGGAGGGATTTGTTCCACACACATTTAGCAAATTCTTTGCAGGTATATCCTGGTCTAACAGCTGTGCCCTTTGTAAGTGACTCCTTTGTCACCATTCTGTGACACTCTGTGCACATTGTTAAAATACATCAGGATCTATGGTATCTTGAACTTCTGATGCAGATGTTCCTCTATAATCGAGATTATAAATATTTCCTTTCTGGTGTTCTGGCTCGGTGAACTGAGGGAACCGCATGCGTCTGGAACTGAACGCGTGTGACAGTAAGCCAGGGGGTGCTGTTAGATAACTGGGTGCCATGCTTAAGGACAAAATATGACATAGATCAGAATCTGCCGGAACATGCCAGAGCTCACAGATAAGACCTCTCCCCATACCAGATCAGCAACAGGCCCAGGTTCCATAAGTTTCGCCATAATGAAAACCCTCTTACCTGGAAAGAGCTCTCCCTCGCTGAGTTCTCCTGAGTCTGAATCCATTGTTCCAAGTGCTTTGCTTTCCAGAGAGATCCTCTTCAGCCGGGATGTGAAGTTTCTTTTGTCCTTTTTTGTTTTTTTTTTTATAAGACTCAGACTGTGGCTGTCTGCTGTTCAGAAGGCTTCCTCTGCTCTCTCTCTTTCCCTGTCTTTCAGTATCCCCCTCCCTCCCCCCTCGCTCTCTCTCTTCTCTCTCTCTCTCTGTCTCTCTCTCTCACTGGGCTCCTGTTCTACGGCTCCTTCATTTTTGAGTTCCCCATCGCGCTCTCTCTCTCTCTCTCTCTCTCTCTCTCTCTCTCTCTCTCTCTCTCTCTCTCTCTCTTT
>JAODLC010000021.1:14808568-14822351 GCA_026781145.1 Hippopotamyrus pictus
CTCTCACCCTCTCTCTCTTTCCCTCTCTCTCTCTCTCTCTCTCTCTCTCTCTCTCTCTCTCTCTCTCTCTTTTTCTCCTTTGACTTCACCCAGCCCGTTCTGAGTATTGCGGTGGGGGGTGGGGGGTGGTGGTGGTGGTATTGAGTGTCTCTGGCCCCAGGAAACAGCCACCAAACCATCGCCAAGTTACTCACGGTTAACCTAGCAGTGTAGCAGTGAAGTTTTAGCTATGTGCTATTTTTGTCCCGGGTCTGTTTAAATATTCAGACACAGCTGGTTTCCAGCTGTTTAGAAGCCTTAAGAATACCTGTGTAATAAAGTTATTTGAGAAAGTAGTTTTCTTTATGCATTTGAATACCAGAAAAAGAAACTATGGAGCAGCCTTTGGGACATTATTAATCACTGATAACTGAGATGGTCCGAGTGTTTTATAGAAGGTAGTGCCAGGTTTACTTCTCCATGGAAGCTGTTGGCTCCTCTAGCTCACAGTAATGTAAATATCGATGCACCCAGCAACAGCTTTGTACTGGTTTTACATACTGGTACGTTTGACATTCTGGAAATGTAGCTTATTTCCATATGTACCGACTACAATCTGTTGTCTGTTTTCAAGCAGGTTGTTAGTCACCCTGGGTCCCCCCATGATAAAATGCCCAGTGGGGGAGGGGGGGTGAAATGTATATGAAAATACAGGGAAAACACTCAATGGTTAGTCAACAGTAAGTAATAGCATGAGACGGCAATGAGGACAGGAACCATAACAAACAATAAGTAACAATAACACTGTACAGTAAATAAAACAAGAATCGTAAGAAAAACAGGTGGCAAGTAATCTATACTGGCCTTATATATTATAAACCGGAGCTGTTAAGTAAGAATTTCTTGCAGGTAGAAATTCTTTATGAACCTCATGGTTTGAGTGCTGATGTTTCTGTACTGTCTGGTGGGAGGGATACAGAGTAAAATATGGCTGTGCAGGGTGACCAGAGTCCATGGTGATGTTAACAGCCTTCCTGAGGTGGCGTGTGCTGGAGATATCCTGAAGTGAAGGCAGAAGCGTCCTGGCTGTCCCCCGAGCGGTCCAGACTGAGCAGCTGCCGTATCATGAAGCAGTGCCTCCGGTCAGCATGGACTTCACTCTCAAGAAGGAGGCACCTGAGAACAGTAAGAGCTTAAGGTGCATGCCTGGTTGCCGCTGATGTGTGCTGCATCCATGTAAGATGGAAAATGCTGGAGCCCTATGTGCACTTGCATACAATACTATGAAAAAGTCTTAGGCAGCCTAAGAAATTATGTTTAAATGATCATCTTATTGGTGAAAAGTGTGATATTATGTCTGTCGAATTGTGTCTGCTTAGCCAATTCCAAACCTCTCCCAAAATCACCCCAGTAATCGCAGCAGTCGTCCAACACACCCATGTATTTTTTAACTCAACCCCATTCCCTCCCCTCCCCTCTACACACAAGGATTGCCAAGAATTTCCATGAAGCAGAGTTTGAGATCCAATCAAATTAAAGCATGGAAAGGTCTGTCACCAGCTTCGAATTATGAGCTTTAACTAGAGGCACCTTTAACATGAACATATGCACCATATCTTATTCTGGCATTTGGCTTTTGCTTGGCTGGAGCGGATGTCCCAACCACAGCCTAGTGGAAGGTAAATGCTTGCTCAGCTATTTCTCGTGATCTTTAGCTGAAAGCCACTGAAGCAGTATGCTTTGAATGCCTGGAGTCAAACACACACACAGACACACACTTGCAGAGAGACAGGCTCATTTTTCAGCTTTTTTCAGTTTGATCTCCTGCTTTATCATTCCTAGTTTCCAACCACTGAGATGTTCAAGACAGAAATGTATTGACAGATTTAATCTTTGTTGTTGTTGTTGTTGTAAAAGTAGTGGTTATATTACTGTTGTTATTTTCATAACTGTTTTGTTTCCAAGTTTTATAGGTACTTAAATATAGGCCGGGTACTTAGTATTTAGGTCCAACATATGAGTACTCCTTGGACTCCATTAGATTTTTCTTTAAAAATGTGGTCTGTAGTCCTGGAGGAGAAATGACTGATGTTTTTTTTTTTTTGGAAAAGGGGAACTTAAGGGAAAAATTATTTTAATCATGACAGAACATTCTAAATACTTAAGAAGGATGTTTGTTATGTAGGGAAAGAGCTCAGGGATCTAAAAATATCAGGCTGAAAATAAGCCTTTAAAATAAGGGTCTTCATTATGATAAATGTGATGTAAATTCCCCTGTGCTCTCATCGTCCCAGTTCGGTGCCACAAGCCAAGCTCCGTCTAACAGCGCTGTTGACCAGCGGTGATAGGCCACTGGTGGTAGCTCAGTGGTGATAGGCCAGTGGTGATAGGCCAATGGTGATAGCTCAGCAGTGATAGGCCAGTGGTGGTAGCTCAGTGGTGGGGCCTGCAGAGGGGTCTGTCACGCAGATGAGTGTCCTGCTCAAAGTTCAGGTGGGCGTGACCTTGGCGTGACAGGCAAAGTGAAAAATAACTACGTCTCCTAATTGCTTGTCTTAGATCATCTTTTTCTGCTCTCTTATCCTCCATGGAGGAGCGACTGTTGGTATTGGTGGTCGTCTTGGATCACCTAAGGCAGGGCTGCCCAATACGTCGATCGCGATCTACTGCTTGATCGCAAAGTTAGTCTGGGTAGATTGTATGGCATGAAAAAAATAGAGAATGGACGACGCGTTCAAGCACGCCAGCTGCTGCAAATCTCTAGCAAGCTACCGAGTCACTTAGTTAGCCTCCAATTAATTTCTACTAAACTTAAGGTTTTTACCACTTTTCTGTTTATTTCATAACTGCGGATTTTTTATTCCTGTTAAGTACTGGAAAGTTGGGTGAACAATCATAAATGAAAATTTAAGTCAAATAAAACAAGTTTCCTTTATATCATGGAAAGAGTATGTAACAGTGCATGTCTGACATTCTATTATCTGGTTGTATGGTGATGTCATAGTCGTCATAGTCAAATTCTAGGCTGTCCTTTAACTTTAAATGCACTATTTAACTTTCATCCCATGAGCAGAGAACAGGTAGGGTGCGGCTGCCTCATTTATAGGGTGAGACTCATTTTTAGGGTTTATTTTTAATTTGAAAGTGACCTTTTCTCACGAAAAATCTTTGCTGCATTTTGTGCAGAGTAACAAGGAAAGATTTTTTTTTTTTTAAATTTAGAAGGATCACAATTCACACCTTTAAACACAGTCTTCTGTTATATCTTTGGATTGTCTGTTTGGAACCAGTATCAGTGCCACATTATTCAATTACATTCATCCTGGTATCCAGGTGGGAATTTGAAAATAAATGCACATATTTTCTGTGAGCAGCTCTGAGCAGAGCTGGGGCAGGCAAGAAATATGAAAATAAAGAGGGCAAGAGTCATTATTTTAATATGCTGTTGCTTCAGCACACAATGCTGTTCTCTGTGAATCACATACAGGAGTTCTTTTATTCTTTTTTAAGCTAGACATTTTTACAGAAGATGTCAAGATGCTCAGGATTAGCAAATCACACAATGCATCAAAAGTGTGACCCTGACTGGCGTGTGAAACCGCGATCCCTGGGCTGCCTGTGGACGGCTTTCCTCCGCTGCGACGTCAGCCAGCCTGAAGCAGCTGGGCTCATGGTGATCATAATGCCTGTTAATGACTCTCGCTTTGGGTCAGCTGAAGGTCACCAGTGGCTGATGTTAGGCTCTGCACTGGACTTCACAGATGCGGAGCAGTGGTGCTCAGTAGCGCACTCCTGCTGAATGTCAGCATTGAAGTTAGTCTGTCAGTTAAAGTAATTAACATGCCTTCAGTATATTTAGGACCCATACAACTGGGTCATTGAAAAGCAAGAAAATAGATGGTAGTTTTCCACTTTCTTATGAAATATGGCTGTATTTTTAGTAGCACCTCCGATGTCTCCGAACTGCCCCTGAAGCAGCTCGACAGTCTTGAAATTTCAGAATATGCCTTAAATTAACAAAAAAATGAGACGGTTTAATTTAAGTAAAAAATATCAAAATATCAGAACCCTTTAAATGAGACACATTTAATAACGCATATAGCATGAAAGTACAATAGTTTATTTGTTAATCAGTGTCTGGACCATTTACTAACATTATGCAGAGTATTTGTTAATGTAGGTTTCCACGTTACCTGTTAGTCTCATTTTATTTGAGGCTGGTGCCATAACGTGCCTCATCTTAGACTACCACCTGCTGGTGACTCTATGAACTACACATTACTACATCTGGCGTCTATAGAGAGAGAAGGTAGAAATGAGGTTGAAAGAAAAAAATGTCAGAATTCTGATCTTTATTGTGCATTGATTTAGTGAAGTAGAAAAGAGGGCAAAGTACTAAAAGAGTGGATTTTAAAGTAAAAATGAGAAGCATTGTAACAGGTCTGTACAGAGGGCTGGCTGTGTATTTATGCTTCTACACGTGATTCTGCTCCTATGAAAGTCGTTCTGAGATATGTCCAGTAAAACAGAAAAAAATACATGCTAATCTTTACAAAACACTTTTTAAAAACTCACTGTACAATATAGAAGGTGAATAAAAGTCCAAGCAGGGGCTCAGAGGAAGCCTTACGCTGAAAGCGGGGACACGGGGCAGCTACTTGGCGCGGGGTTCGAAGCACATGCTGAGGCTGTCGCCGTGCTCCTCCTCCACGGGCTGCTGGGAGATGTTGTTGGTCTGCCGGATGCTGCTGAGCGTGCAGCCTCTACGCGGATGCACCGTGTATCGCGCCAGCAGCGTCGCCAGGACGGCCTTCATCATCACCATGGCGATGTGCTTCCCCACACAGGAGCGCGGCCCTGAGCCGAAGGGTTGGAAGAAGCGCTTGGGCACCTGGGGGTGACGCGGGCGCAGTGCTTTAGGGCCGGGTGTGGTAAAGACAGAGCAGCTCAGGCAGTCAGCTTAATGCCTTGATCCATGTCCATTATATTCATGGTGACTGGGGTTCCATTCGCCTCTCTGCTGTATTTGAGTCCCGTGTCATAGGGGACTCCTCCTGCCCAAAGACAAGCAGTTACGCTTTCTGGCATCTCTAAAATACCCATAGAAAGTTAGCCTGTATGTGCTGTGGAAGCCTGAGTTTACCCCTGCCCTGTACTGCCTGGGATAGGGTCCAGACCAGGCCCCCTACCGGGGAGCCTAACCAAGTGGTTGGAAGATGAACAAATGGAATAATGAGTGATACACTTTAAAAACCTCGTTCCAAAGTCTTACAATTATACTGCTTTGCTGTCGAAGAGTAATAACGTTCTATACTGTTTTCTGGATTTTTGTGGGAACCTCGTGGGTGCCACTTACAGTTTTCTCAAAGTTTTCCAAGCTGAATTCATTTGGTTTGGGGAAGAACTCCGTCTTGTGCATGCGGCCGACGTTGAGAATGATGTTGGTTCCCTTGGCCACCTTGTAGCCCTCGATGACGTCGTCTGTCAGAGCTCTGCGCATCGTGAAGTCCACGACTGGATGGAAGCGCAGCGATTCGTTGATGCAGCTCTCCAGCACTGTCAGGCTTTGCAGGTCCGCATTCTCCAAGGCCTTTTCCCCTGTTGATTAACGACAAGAGGGATCACACTCGACACGCTGAGGAGCTGCACCGTCTCCGGGTGGATTTTCCGTTTTGGCTCAGAGGAACGTGGCTCATGAGGTCAGGTTACCCAGAAAAGTTCAGGTTAGTCAGACCGTAATGAGGAATGTAAGGTCAGTGAGGTTTGGTGACCTGTCTTACAGTACCTTGACCAAATGGACACTGCGAAAGTAACCAATGAGAAATGGATTAAACTAGTTCATAACTCAGCTATGTTTCTGCCCACCTTGAAGGCTGAAGCCCCGTTTCTCCCAAACCGTCTGACAGCATCTTTGACTGTGTCATGTAAACATTAACGTTACTCTGACGGGCGTGTTGAATGGAAACTCTTACCCACGACTTTATCTACCTCCTCCAGCACCTTCTGCTCCTCAGCAGGGTTCTGCTTCAGCAGCATTAGCATGAAGAACAAGCTGACTGACATGGTGTCGGGGGCTGCAATGACCATCTCCAGGACACACTGTCTGACGTCGTCCGCCGACAGCTCGCCGTGACCCTGTGCCGGAAGCAGGGCGCCACCATCAGCTCGGGCTGCATCGTACAGCGGTCGCCCGAGCCGGGGGACCCCAACTGACCTGGGCAAATATCAAATCGGCCGCGAAATCCAGTTCGTCCAGTTTCTCTGCCTGGAGGAGAGCCCCCCGCTTCTTCTCGATAAGGATCTCCATGGCATCTTGGAGCTCCTGTCTGTGATTAAAAGAAAAGCAAAATTCAGTTACACAAGATGAGAAAAATTAACTGGAAACAGACCTCATCAGCATCCCACGCTACAGCGTTTTTGGGAGAGTGTCGCATCACTAAATTAAACAGGAATTACAGCACTTGCCGAAATGAAAAATGAGAACATTGGGCAACTTACGCTGAGTTCTTATATTTTTTATAGATCCACTCAAACTTGAAGAAAATGGCAGGTTTAATCAGCACAGTCTGCCAGGAGTCAAAGTATTTCTGAATCTTCAACAGCAGCTCCTTTCCTGAGAGCAAAGGAAGCACAAAGCAGAACTTTCTGGTTGGATCCAGCATAGATGTGAGCAACATCTGCAGTCCGAGCAGCACCGCCAACTTTAATCAGCTGGCTGGCGTGAGATTTTCAATTTGAGACAAGTCTGCACAGATATGCACATGCATTTACATATATGTAACAGTTTTATTACCTTGTAAATAGTCCGTAGGGTTTGCAAACTACCCCAGTGCTTTTGATGTAGCCAACTTTAGTTTTATAATGGAATAATATACATTTGCTGGAAGATTTCTTGCATATACGTGAGAGTCTGAAAGCGTGAGTGTTACACCAAGATCAAGGGTGTAACTTTTGTTTGAACATTTAGGGGGAGGCTTGTATTAGCCGGTTTTGATTATTGGGGGGGGGGGGGTTACAACCCCAGCCCCCTGTAATTTATGCCCATGGCCAGATGCATGAGAGTTGGCAACCCTACAATCGATACAATATGGTAATGATTACACTGGCAATGGGGTTCAGAAAATTTGGATTATTACCTCATTTTGACCCTGGGTCAGCCCTTCAGTAGATATTAATAACTAGGAATTGCATAGCAACAATATTTCTTAAATCCTAATGTACAAATGTGTGGGTTGTTTACACAATGCTGCAGTGGTTAAATGTAGACCTTAATAGATAAGGACAAGCGACTGACGTACCACTGAAGCGTAAATGTCAGAAATTTACTTTAATCAGAGTTCTGTCAATTTTTTTTTAGTTTCAACCTATGGAATCATGAAGGATGAATTCGGATCAGGGAAAGTTCTTGTAAATATACCGCATAATTAACGGGTGGATATAATTTGCTCACCGTCGAGCGGAACCCTCAGGAAGAGGTTGTTGGAGATGTCCACCACGATGCAGCGCAGCAGGTGAAGGGTGTCCACCTGACCCTGCGCATCGGTGAAATCCTGCAGCTGGTCCAGGTGCCTGTTTGTAGACGCGACACAGATGTCCGTGGTTTGCTGCAGTCCGGGACCTGTCAAGGCTGTTACACGGAGACCGCGCTTAGCAGTGGCTACCGAAGAATGCGGGTGTGAATTAACTAGAACATGTAAAAAGGAAGATCAGGTTCTCTTCATCGTCGTCCTCCTAGTTACTTTGTAACACTACTTATTAAAGGAAAAATGGAAAAGTACCTTTGGCAAAGTATGCACGACATTTTTTCCAGTGAGTAACGTTGCAGTTAAAGATGATGCCTCTTTCGTCCATGCCAAGACACTGCAGACCCTGTTTACTGGCGAATCTGGAGGTGTACTGGGCGCTCCTCAAAACCTGATACACAGCCGCGGACCTGCGCAAATAAGTGCGCACCTGCATTAACCTTATCCGTCCTATCTATTCGCAATATTCATCTGCCGCGATTTCGCATTTGTATTAAGTTGCAATATTTAATTACATGAGAGGCAGATGTAAAAAATGTATATGTACTTGCCTGCTTATAACAAGCGTCTCTTCGCCGTTTATCCAGACCCTAACAATATCTCCATACTTTTCGTTGTAGTAGTTGCAAGCGGTCCCTATTCCCGTCCAAATGAACCTGCAGTAAGTAAGAAGGGGGCCGATCCCCATGCAGAAGGAAGGACCTACAGAGACGCCGGGACGAAATGCGGGTCAGTCTAGTTAGTGCATCATCTTTTTCGGACCTCAGAAACATTTATCTGCGGTGCCTAATGTAGGTCATAGCCTAAGTAACTGCAGATTTCAGATTAGGATTTTCACCTTCTCGACGGGAACTTGAAATTGAAGGATTTAAAAGAAATGTATGAAGAGCAGAAATGCGAAGCGGTGAAACAATTTTGAGAAGTGGAAGCACTTTGGAATAAAACGTCTTCCCATTTATGAAAGCATACAAAGAGAGATACACCTGTGTAAACGTGATTTTAGCGGTTCTGCGTGACAGAAAATAAAATATTAGTACTGCAACAAGAAAATAGCAAATAAAATGCAGAGGAATGGGTGCGTGAAACTATTGCACTTCTGCCGTCCAGCAATGAGCGTGAACAGTTGTGATCCGTATCACTCGCCTGGCACAGAGGGCTTGTGTGCACGATTCCGAGCGGCAAGCAGCAGACACAGCAGGATGAGCAGCGTGGCGGTGGCTCCGGTCATGACCTCCGCAGTTGCGTGAGTAGCGTTGTGTGGAAGCGGGACCAGAAGCTCCATCGTCGCCTCTCTCAGGTGTATCTGATTCAGAGGTCCGCCATGCGGAGAGGGCACATTCGCTACCATACTGACAGTGTATGTCGCGTCTTCCGATTTAGCCGTGTCACCTGTCCGGTTCGCTACCATCGCAGTCTTATATCCAGCCAAGTTTGGTTAATAGACAGGTCAGGGTAATTCAAAAGTCAAAACAAAAAGCGGAGTTTTAAACAAACCCGAAGTAGCCTTGATTTATAAAGAACCTTCCAACAAACGCTGTCCTTGAGAATACTACAGTAAAATAAAGTTAGGACATATTGTGACATGTGTAACCAAAACACGCTTGCATTAAAGCTTTTCAGTTTGACCCCTGACTTGGCGCGTCTTCATCTGTCAAACGGCGCTTTTAATTTATTCTTCAAAGAATGTGAAAGTCACTTGGCCCCTGTATTCGGTTATAAATAACCACCATACCACATTCGGTTCAGATGTTGTCCTTCTCCACATCTGGGACTCCAACTTAAACCTATAGTTGGTTAGAAGCCTGAGTATGTTTAATGCAAGCCACATTTATGTGCTCAGCTGTAACAATATACTACTGAAGGTTATAAAATTTACCCAGCCCCCTGAAATATATAGTATTTTGAAAAACAAGTTACAGAAATGAGGCACATTTTATGATCTCTGTAAAACATTGTTGCAAAACAATGATTATCAAGTTAAGGTGTTTTTCATGACCCAGTCTTGGATAATCAGCTGGAGGATGTATGGATGTATTTATGGAAGTTAAGGTTCTTACCCTGTAGTTGTCTGCTGTCACTCGGAGCTGGAGGTACCAAGAAGTAAAAAACAAATCTGTCTTCTGAATATTTAAGTCTTGGTCTTCAATATGAGACATCAGGGCCATTCCCCCTTGTGAATCACCATTCTTCTAGTTCTGGATTACAAAAAAAAAAAACAAAACAACTGCTGTAAGCTGTTAATTTAGTGGTTGCTAGGAAACACCTACAGTTTAGGTTTCAAGTATCATCAAATGTCCTAATCTTTTTTCATCATGGACTCCCCAGGCAAGACAATGGGACAATAATGCAGGACTCCCTCTGTGAGAGGGGCAGTCTAACAAGCAAACACCCCCAGAATAAAGCGCTACCCTGCCAGCCGACTTGTACCCAGCCAAATCTTTGGGAGCGTAAAAGCAGCGCTTCCTTCGTTTTTTGTTTTTTTTTTTTTTTTTTTGGGGGGGGGGGGCGGGTTACCTCCCCATTATGTTTGCTGGCTGAACGGGGCTCTGTGAGGCGTACAATACGCCTGGGTCAGTTTGACCCAAGTAATCATGAATGGCATCTTCTTAAGAATAAAGAACCAGACCATACTGCCACACAATAGCTGCAGCCAGCAGCATAAGACACATAAAAGTGTTGCGTTCGATGTATCCCTCCGCTGACCTATCTCTCTATCTGCTGGAGCAGTGAGGGGTGTGCGTTGCGTAAATTACATTCAGACTTGTGGAAGAATTGCACAAACACAGCGCCCCCTATTTGCAAAGTCGGCAAAGATCCAGTCCACCAGTGAGAGACCCAGTAGTGGGTGGCCTCTATGGGTAATGGCTCCCCCCAAATCACACTGGCCGGGTGCTAATAGGGCTGCCACAGTGACGATGCTCTAGATTTTATAACGACGATCAAAAGAGGGAGAAGGAGATAAAAGTGTCACAGTGTCAATCCCTGTCATCAGGGCAAAGGAGACCCAGCTAAGAAAAGGACACAAATATCATTAAGTAATATATATTAATGAATGTTTTATAGTTTCAGTACTGGATACTTTAATTCCCTCAGCCGCATTTCTCTGCCTGGTTACAAGTTTATGTTTTATATTGTGTTCCTATGAAAAATAGGGGAAATGAGGAACATTCAAAAGAAACCTCAAGTTTAATGTTCAGGGTTAATTTTCAAACCTTCTGACTCACATTGGCTTGCTTTCAGTCCCCCAGCAAGACGCAGCTGTTGAGTAAACATAAGTGGAATTCATTGAGGAACGTCATTCTGAATGATTCTGTAACAAAAAGCACATTTTAAAGCAGTGCTGTGAAATGTGAATCGTGGCGCTCACATAAGTCGCCTGGCGGACAGCACGTGCTTGTTTATTCCCTCATACATTTCACCACGTTAATATAGCCGTCATACTGTAACATTATTCTTAATGGTTTCATGTATTAAAACTGTCTGCCACAGAAGTCTTTTGTATGACCATAAGACCTTTGTTTTATTTTATCAGAGTAAAAGAACTTGCAAATTCACTCGACGCCCACACTCCCAGGGAAGGAATCCGGAGGGCTCAAGTGGGCATCCGTGCGCAAACCGTGACCCTGATAACGGCTCGTGTGGCCCAGACGTCGTGTGTATGAAGGAGCAGCACGACATGCACCCGTCACGGGCCTTGAGTGCTCTATCCGCTCAAGCAGACGGACACAGCTGTCATGTTTGCCGTCAGCTAATGTGCATTAATGTAGCCTCTTTTGGGTTGTCTGGCTAACCATATTGATAATGACACATTGGGTCTCTATAGCAGTAGCAGCCAGCCATTCGATGGACAGTGTTCAGCGTCATGCACCTGTAGCAAGTAACCAGTTACATAAGGGCAACAGATGCTCAAGAGAAAAACACTAATCCAATTCCACTATATAAAGCAATCCGTGTTAAGCTGTGCTATACTGAGCATTGTTGGTATCTGTGATGTGCTTCATTTTTAAACGCTATAGATATAGCGGGGCCGTAGTTACGCTTGACTTTTACATACCATTGTGCTGCTGTGTTGTACTGCACCTAGCATGACGGAGATGACCTAACTTGCGTTGGGTAATTTGGAAATAAGCAGCTTCTGTTCCTTTTAGTTTTCATTGTTTTTACTATTTGAAATCGTTCACTTAATTAAATGTGACACATGTTGAGAGTTACTCCTTTCTGCCAGTTAATCTGAATCTTCCTGTCATTACATGAAGATGATACAGGAAGTGTAAAGAAGGGATGAAGAATCCATGTGTTGTGGATATAATGGCTCTCCATTCACTGCAGGGACAACCATCTCTAGCGTCACTGAATGATTCTGTGCTGTGACAAATCATCATTCTATATTTCATTTAGTGTTTCTTTACTTCCGTCATGCTGGAAAATTAGTTGCATAACAGTAACTGTACAAAAACAGACGGAGCGGCACACAATGATCCAATTCACACAGCTTTGTAGGCACAATGCAAAGAAGGCAATGAATTAAAGATTTGTTTTGTTCTGGAACTTTTTTTTTTTTGATCCCAAACATTCTGTAATGGAACTGGAACGGGCTTCCCATCTTGTCCTTCCCCTAGAACCCCAAAATTGTTATGCTTGTGAAGACCCTTTCATCTGAAAATCAGCGCTGCAAGGGTTAGGCATTATACAGCTACGCCGTCACGTACAGAACAGCTGCTATTGCCGTACTCGTTCAGTTTTTTAAGTCATCGATTCAACTTGCATTTATATTTTTATTCTTTGTTCCGACAACACTTTTCCGAGGAGAACCTTTCACCAGGGGAAGCCCTAGTGCTCCTTCACCTTCCTCCTAATGTGTCCCTTTCGTTTGATTTGCATAGGGAACCTTTACAATAACAGTGGCTTTAACTACCAGGCTTTGCCTTAGGTGATGTGGGCAGAAACAAACATCGTTGAAGAAAGCCATTACACAAGAAAGATCAAGTACAGGCCCCGAGTCTAACATGGTATTTATTTATTTTGGCTGACACTTTTATTCAAAGCAGCATAAAATCGAGAGGGCAGGGTCAGCTGGTCCTGGGAGTAATTGGGGTTATGGGCCAGGGTCCAGTGGTGAGACCATTCTGGCTTCTATGGGATTTGAACCAGCAATTTTTTTGATCCCTGGCATAGAGGCCTTCCCCACAGAGGCCCATGTTTCTCCCTGTGAAAGAGAGTGATGACCTGGCCACCTGACCTAAACACCGTAGGAATGGTTTTGGCCAGAAGGTGAAGGAAAATCGGCCAATGACAGCTCGGCATGTATGTGGAACCTTCTTCGGGAGAGCTGGAAAAGCATCCCAGGAGGCCACCTCACGAAACTGGCGTAAAGGAGACAGTAGGGTCAGCCAGTCCCTAGAGCAATTGGGGTTAAGGGCCTTGCTCAAGGCCCCAATGCTGAGATCATTCTGCCAACCATGGGATTTGAACCAGCAACCTTTCCAACCTACAGAGCTTATTACTTTTTTTTGTTTAAAACTTTTTTAGTCAGTGAATAATTCCATATATGTTATTTTATAGTATTGATGTCTTTATAATTAATCTAAAATATAGAGAATAGTACAAATACCTTTATATCGGTCGGTTTTGACTGGTACTGTAGGATTAAAATAACATTTGTCGCTCATCCCAAATCTCCTTCTCCCAAAGAGTAACGCAAAATCTGAAGCCTTCAAACAGAATCATCAGAAATGATGTCATAGAAATTGGACGTCACATGAGCTGTATTCACCACAGTGATCACCATTTCAGCGCACCACCTGTGCAAGGTCCCCGAGGTGGTCTTTTTCTTTTGTTCTGATCCCATCCACTGTCCGTGACTGGCTAACATAAATGCTGCACCACACGATTGGCTGACATAAATGCTGCACCACACGATTGGCTGACATAAATGTGACGCTGAGCGATTCCCTGGGGAGCTGCACTGAGTACATTAACGCTGTTAATTGTTTGCAATGAACATAACACTAACAATAGGACACACTTCTTGTTAACTTTAGTAATATCAACTTTATAATAAATCAACATAAGCTAGCTGAATAGATTATGTTAGATGAGTTTTTTTAGTTCTGGTACCTGGTACTTAGATCGCCTCCTAAATTGTATGACCCTCTTTGGTCTCAGTTACTGTATTTATACTGTATAAGGTGGTTAGGGTTTGGTCTTCCTCTGCTGCCCCCTGGAGGATGGGCTCCCCCTTTGGGTCTGGTTAGGGTTAGGGCTTCCTCTGCTGCCCCCTG
>JAODLC010000021.1:14827813-14864048 GCA_026781145.1 Hippopotamyrus pictus
GTGATGGTGGTGAAGTATGCTGGAGGCGGGGTGATGGTGGTGAAGTATGCTGGAGGCGGGGTGATGGTGGTGAAGTACGCTGGAGGCGGGGTGCCAAATTTTGACTAACCCATACCCCATGCATTAATCAGTAATAACCCATAACACATGCATTAATTTCTCCCAACTGGGCTCTTTCCTGGCCACCCTCCTCGCTGAGCCTAGCAATAACAGACATTGGACAACAATGTGAAAATGAAGCTGGCCTGGATCACCCACCAGGTAGCATGACTTTGGGAAATATGAAATATTGCCAACCGAACTGCATTGTCTATAGTAGGATGAGTGCCCCATGTTTATCTTGAATACTCAGAAAAGATAAACAAACTTTTGGCTGGATGTACAGGGTGTAATTAGGTCCAGATGGCTCCAGCAAAGCATTTACGCAGGATAAGTCAGGCTGTGCTCTTTGCCTGGTGACTCGCAGAGCTCATGAGAAGGTGGCGAGCTGTGACATTCCCAGGCCCTTCTACCCCTCACCCCACGTTCCGTCTACATTCTGCCAGACGTGGGCTGCTGTGTGATGGTAGATTGCTGGCAGGCGTCGCTCTGCAGGAGTACCGCTCACGAGTGCATGAGTGGACATTCCTCTGTCGATGACCTCAGCACCCAACAGCCCACGCACATTCTTATGGAGGTTGGCGCATTCGATTCATTAGCAAAGAACGGTGAAAAGAATGCGACCTCTGAAGGCATGGTAGACCATCAAAGAAAGCACTTTGACAAGATTGATCCTGAACTTAGTTGTTTAACCATCAAAGAAAGCACTTTGACAAGATTGATCCTGAACTTATCCTAGGATAGGTTTATCCTAGGATGTTAGATCATGTTTCTTATTGATGTTAGGGACTAGTTTTCAGAAGAGTGACAGCATTGGGGTAGACTTTCACTACAAATAAAATTTTGCTTTGTGTCTATTACATCTTTCATGGCTACACTTTCTGACCAGTTTATTCTCAAAAGCCTTCCAGCATTATGTTGCATTGTCCATAATGGTAGTGAGAATTACAATGGCTGTTCCTCAATACCAAGAACGCAAAGATGGCACTTATGATGCTGACAAGACCAGTCTTGCTAACTTGCCTTCCAAGAATTTGGGGTGAATCATGGGATTGGTCTCATTTGCTGAGGATGCAACTGATGTATCCTTGATATTTGGGGCAGGCAAGAATGACATCCAAGCATTTTTACCATCCTCTATACTTTTGTTTTTGAGTTTTGGAACTGGTCTTCAGCAATAGAAGATGATGTAAAATGGGTACGCAAGAACACAAGTACAGTCAATTATGCATTTTGATAAACACCCCTGCCGTTTTCTAAATATGGGGTGCAAACAGTCCATGGTAACAGAAGCAAGATCAAACCAGTGGGTCTGATTAGGATCTTCATTATCAGAATGTCGTAAATGTACATGGTCCCGTGCACAGATCTATTGAAGGGTACTTTCTTCTTCAGGGCCTGTGGGTGAGAAGGGAGACCCAGGAGAAAAGGGAGACTTGGGTGATCGTGGGCCTCCAGGAGCAAAGGGAGAGATCTCAAACGATGTTATCATAGAAGGTCAGGTCAAAAAGAGCATGCAGCATGAAATCACTAAGCTAGAATGAGGAGCAACGCTGTGTAATCAACTAACCTCTGCTTGCCCCCCAAAAGGCCCCCCAGGTCCGGTCGGTCCACCTGGAGCTCCTGGTCCTGTCGGTCCCCCAGGACCCCCCGGCCCACCTGGCCAACCCCGAATCCGGAGCAGCAGGCACAAATTGCAACAGGGTATTGAGCTCTGATGAGCAAGACAACAACTGTTTCTGAAACCAATAGCTGGACAAGAGTAAAGCTAACAATACTGCTGTATGACTAAGGCAGGTGTCAATAAGAAATAACATAAATAAGGTTCTTTCTCCTTTGAACTTAGCGATGTAGAGAGGAATATTAATGCAAAGGGTTTATTCTAGGGCTGGCAAGCTCTGTTTCATGGAATAGTACAATACCTGCCTTGTTTTTTGGCTATGTTGCTGTTAGTTACTGATTTGGTTCTAATTTAATAATACCTTCATTATGCAATCACGAGCTCAGAACAAAGCTTATAGAAATGCTCTGAGATAGAACAAAAACCACCACACTCTATGAGCATCAATGGACCAGGGTTCCCCTCTGTTCTAAAGCCACAATGACTGATATTACAGCAATGTTATGGCCTCAGGTTTGTCTCACTCTGCCCCAAATGACGATACCCTCTCTGGAAAAGTGGCTCAAAGTCTTACAGAGGCAGCTTTCAGGAAAGCAGGTAAAATGTCCATTATTTTAAGTGTGGTTTCAGTCACAGTTATGCACTGGCCTTTGTTCTGAAAGCTCTGTTTTCACCTGATAGAATGCATCATTAAATCCATAAGCAACCCCAGAAACGTCACCAAAATGGCAAGCACCTTTGGGACGTGGATGGAGGACACAGCACTGCAAGATGATGAGCACATCTGGGTTGCAGAGCATTTCTCAGGTACATCTCTACAGTCATTAATGTTCTCTCCGTGATGTTTGCATGTACGTGAAACCATGTGCGGTATCTCCTGTGTGTTGTGGCTTCTTGCTTGGTTCACGTCAGGTCGGATGGTAAAGGAGTACAAGAGCATAGCAGCTCTCCAGAACAACACCAGCAACCCTGTAGATCTCAAGAAGTATTTCCAGGGCTGTGGCCACGTCTTACACAATGGTTCTATCTACTACCATGTTGCCGGGACCTCCAAAATCGCCAAGTAAGTGCCGGAGCTGCGTGTGGAATAATGTATCCTGAGAGCTGGGCTTTTTGAGTTTACAAATTAAATTTCTAAATATCATACATATCATATAATCTTGAACATATTTAGAGCTTATTTCTTCACTCTGCATTTTTTAACAGGTTTCACATTCAAACCAAGATATTACACACCCTAACCATAGAGAATGCTCTCTACCACAGTCTGACCTATCTCCTTTCCAACTCTAAGACCTACTTCAAGCTGGCAGTTGATGAAAATGGACTGTGGCTTATATTTGCTTCAAGTACTGATGAAAACATAGTAGTGGCCCAACTGGATGAGAAGAGCTTCTCTGTCAGTATGTCTGTGAACACGTCCTACCCCAGGGCCAAGGCTGGTAATGCATTCGTAGCCTGTGGTGTGCTCTACATCACAGACGCTAAGGATACCAAGGTCATCTTCGCCTTTGATTTGCTGAAAGGGAAGCCGGTGAATGTGAGCCTTGAATTCAGATCATCGAGCGGCGTCCTGGCTATGATGTCCTACAGTCCGAAGAATCAGCATTTGTATGTTTGGGACAGTGGCTATGTGAGAGTGTACGACGTGAATTTTCTGTCAGACCAGTGAAATCAGTCAGTACTCTCACATAATTTGAGTAATGTATTTCATTTTATAATTTCCCACGAAAGGAATCCCTGCCAAATGTTAGTTTGAACCAGAAAATATTGTATTTTATGTTTATGATATTTTAGTGTCTATAAACAGACAATAAGACAATCGACAGAATGGGGGGGGGGGTCAGAATGAGAGATTCATGGCAGATTTTTCTGGTTCAAAGAGAAATTCTATTTAAATACTATAGTAATCCGTTTGTGATGCTGTGCATATTTATGTGTTTGATTTACAGCCCTTCATATCTGTATAGTATTTAGAAGCACAATGGTTAGACTGAACTGGTTTGAACAGAGTCTCTAAATTTAATCAAAGTGCAACAATTGTTATGATGCAAATCAAAATGCAGTGAGATGTAAAGTTTTTTTTTTTTGGTAAAATGTTTGTTAAAGTACAGTATTTTAGTCAGAGATATGGGAAAGAAATACAAGCAGATCAAAACTGGGGAGCCTTGGAGACAGATGGGACCTTGGATTGGTGGGACATTCGTAACATGATCAGTCTAAACACGATCAGTCTAAACACAAGGCATTTAACAATGTTAAATTGTCCATAGACCGAATTATACACCCTTCATTTACTGTTCTCTAAACAAGGGACACACACATTCATCCTGACAGAGAACATTTCCCCAGCGTTAGTGCCAGAACAACTCTGACAATTGGACCCAAGATTTTCGGGGGGGGGGCACCTCTTGTCTGAAGGCCTTGTTCCCTCGTGACCCTCATTCTGCTTTTCCCCAACATACAATACTGTGCCAAAGTCTCACGCTGCCGAAGGAAATTGTGCTTAAATGATCTTCAAGTTGGTGTAAAACTGTGATTTTATGTCTGTCAAAATAACTTAGCCACTCCAAACCTCTCCCAAAGGCTACCTTGTATTTGCAGCGACCATCCAACACACCCATGAATTTGTTGACTCGACCGCTAGCACACCATGTTACGCTAATCGATACCTCATAAAGTTATTTAATTAAATTTATTTATTAAGTGAACTGTTGGTGAAATGTAACAAATACAGGGAATGGCTGAGGTGCCCCTGAGGAGAGGTTTGGGAACTGAAGTGGTGTTCATCTAGCCGTCCAACAAGATATCGGTAACTGTTTGGCGAACAGAAGAAATTCCTGTTAATTTTTTATTGTGTTACTATTCATTTGCATATATTCCAATATAAAAATATAAACATTTTATTTGACACCCTAAGACTTTCCCAGCTTAACCGGGAACACAGACCGTGTTAGCAAAGGCTCTGGAGGCTTTCAAACCTGCACCCATCACTGATCTTCTAATTAATCTTAATCTTTATCACAGGACACTTCATCCTAACATAAACATCCATCGTGGGCTCTCCAGACCAGTGCTGAACAGTGCATTCCTTTAGCTTTGGCTGGTAGTGCTCAAAATCACAGTTTATCTCCTGTTCTTCAGACACATTACATCCTAATGTGACGTAGTATTGCTCCTTGGGACAACTTTAGTACCACAAATTATCTTTTGGTTTTCTTACCGTTATCTTACATATAAAAAGAAAGGCCTTGGTAATCATCATGGAAAAAGACTGGAGTGTGTTTTGTCGAGGAAATATTGTTTGTATTATTACGATAAAAATTAAATCCTATAATAAGGATCTTAGCGGCAACGCTGCAATATTTTACGTATCTGTGACATGAAAGTACTACCTAAAATTGACTTTAAATATTTTGCAGGATTCAAATTTGAAAATCAGAAATTGTTGAAAATGCATTGTAACATCCAGCATTTTGCTGTAGAAAATCTGACTTACTGCAGTACTGTACATACACTATATGGACAAAAGTATTGGGACACCTGGTACTTACACCCATAGGAACTTTTATGACATGTTATTTTAAATCCATGGGCATCAGTACAGGGTTGGTCCCCCCTTTGCAGCTATAACAGCTGCCACTCTTCTGGGGAGGCTTTCCTCAAGATTTTGTACTATGTCTGTGGGCATTTTTACCCATTCATCCAGAAGAGCATTTGTGAGGTCAGACACTGAAGTTGGATGTGAAGGCCTGGCTCACAATCTCCATTCTAGTTCATATCAAAGGTGATCAACCATATCTTTATGGACCTTTCTTTGTGCACTGGGGCACAGTCATGCTGGAACAGAAAAGGGCCTTCCCCAAACTATTACCATAAAGTTGGAAGCATAGAATTGTCCAAAATGTCTTGGTATGCTGAAGCGTTAAGAGTTCCCTTCACTGCCTAGCCCAACCCCTGAAAAACAGCCCCATACCATTATCCCTCTACCACCAAACTCTACATTTGCATTCAGGCAGGTAATGTTCTGTTACTTTATTGGACTCCCAAATGGCAAGATGAATCTGAACCAGATCTGGGCCAAATGTTGTTCAGGAAATGCTGTAGATGTGTAAACCGGATCCGCTTTCTGGATTGGAAACAGGTAAGGGCCATACATGGGTCAGATTTACATTCAGCGTTACCAAATCTGGCCTGCATTTGCACTAGAGTCAAAAGTTAAATTCAGATCTGGCTCCAACAGAGGCAGTGAGAGGGTTGGTGGGCTAAGTCTCTCTGCCTGTGATCAGAAGGTTGCTGGTTCAAGCCCCAGCCTCAGCAGAGGACTCCACATGTTAGCTGACCCTGCACTGTGACCTCCACACTTGAATTCACTGAGCTCTTTGGAATGACCCATCCTTCCACAGATGTTTGTAAGCATGGCTGGATGCTTGATTTTATACAACTGGCAAGGGGTCTGAATTAAGCGCCTGAATTCAATTATTAAGGGGTGTGTCCCAATACCTTTTTCCAAATAGTGTAGAAATAGACAAATAAAATAGTCTTCTTTTGATCTCTGATTGTGAGGAGTAAGGAAGAGTACAGTGTGTTTATTAAAAAGGTCCATGGTACCAAGAGTGACAAACATTATGACATTATGAGGTGGGCACCTACAGTGCTTACAGCACAAATAAATTTACTGGACTTTAACGTGAAAGTCTCTAGAGTTATACAGCCTGTAGTGTGCAGAGAGTCCGATGGCTTTGTCCAGGAGTGCCTCAACAACGGCTATGCACCAAAAAGCTCACACACACACACACACACATACACACACACATCAGAAAAATAAGTTACACAGAAATGAACGAGCACAAATTATATGACACATGCATGGTTCGATGGGTGCCCCCTCATTAGCTGGTGCCCTAGGCAGCTGCCTATGTCACCTGTAGAATTGACCGGCCTTTACTGTCTCTTTCTGCCAAAACTGCCAGGTGATCAAAAAAAAAAAAAAACACAGGTGAAGCATTTTATATTTATTGAATGGGTGAGTTGTGGGGCCACTGAAGCACTTTTCAGCCAGAAGCTGATTTATACTCAGTCACCAGGTGATGCTTGGCCCCCATACAAAAGCCCCCCAGCTGCCCTTTGCCCTGCTGGGCAGGTTGTGGGCTGGGAACTAGCGGGCACCAAGAACATCACTGATCAAACACAACAGGAATACTCTCATAAATACAAGAAATACAGCACTGGAACCACTTATGTGTAACAACACATCCCCAATGTGTAATATATGGCTATGGATACTCTTGGCTTCCCTCATCTTTGCTTATTTTATAGTATTTTATGTAAATCCAGTTAAAACTATTTAAATCGATTTTATTTAGCTGTATACAGACGCTCCTCTACTTACAAACTTTCAACTTACGAACTTTCAGACATACGATCAAAGAGGACTGTAAGTCCAAATTGTGTTCCTTGGGCTCCCTTCTCCTATCCGTAACATAATTTTTTTTCCTGTGCGCCATCTCCATCCAGTACGACTTCTGGCCGCTACTCCGACCGCGCAGCAGCACAGCGGACTCCCAGCATCCCAGTTCTTCGTACTTGTGTATACCCTTTAAATTATGGTGAGTAACGACTTACGAACATTTCAAGTTACGAACGGCCGTTCGGAACGTATCTCGTTCACAAGTAGAGGAGCGGTTTCCTCTGGAATTAATGAAGTTTTCTGATTCTGATTCTGAACCAGTTCTTGCACTTACTTCTGCTGTCTAGCTTGCACCTGACCAGTCATGTGACCCATGGGAGGCTGTCTACACCAGTGTCTTAAGCTCAGCGGGGATGATAATTCCCCCAGCCTGCAGCGGCAGGTGCCCTGGGCTGGTTCTTCTGTGTGGTATCTGCTGTTGTGACTGCAGGGGGGGGAGCATAAAGCTGGCGCTTACGTAACACGCTATCGTCGAGGTTTAGGCTAGCATTCCATGATCCCGTGAGCCCAGCTCTGCGGGAAACCTGCTCTTTCAGGGCCAGAATCTTTTGCTTAGTTTCCTATATCTTTCTGGCCAAGTTTATATGTGAAATATTTGCCCATTACATTACTGTAATAAAGACACGGGCGAGATCAGGTTAGCGAACGGTTAACAGTCTTATTGGTTTATGCAGATAATATCTGTACAAGGCTGACATGTCCTAGACAAAAATGTTTAATTATATGAAAGATATAATAAACAGAATACAAATATTACTCCTAACAGACAATGATCAAAGTCTGTTGGCAGCGATGGTTAACGGATACAATACAGTCATTGATGCAGGAAAAATGACTTCAGTCAGGAGTGACTTCAGTTAAGCATATTGCATGATGTAAACTGTAAGGTAACCCTAACCCTAGCTCTGCCCCAAACCCCTAAGCCTAACCTTAACCCTCAAGCCCTAATGCTAATCCTAACCCTGATGGCAACCCAAACTGTAAAACTAACCTTAACTTCACACCGCTTAACACCAATCCTAACATTAATCTCAGCAGTAATCTTACGGCAATACTAACTTTTTGTTAAAAAGAATCATTGCAGAACACACCATATTCAAATTTTTAGTACTGTCTCCATATTTGTTCATCATTACACAAAAACTTCAGCATAGTTTTTAACTTTGTAATTAATTACTCGTAATGCTCAACTAGACATATTTGGATGCCCATGACACACAAATAGAACATGTTCCTTATTGACCATTATATTTTGAGCAGGATATGAAGTCAAACCCATAGAAATTATGACTGAAAGCCTCAGCTGGAGCTAGAGACTAACAGGTTCCTCATTTTCAGCTCTCACTTCCAGAGACAAAGATTCACACGATAAACACAACTACTTTTGTTTAAGACAAAGGCAACGACATAATCAGTTGCTTATAGATTTATATACTCTGCAAAAAGCATATTTGTGTGGTGTCATCTCAGAAACAGGTACACATCGATAAAATGAAAATACCAGAGTTTCTTTAATTCCCTTCACCATGACTTTCTAGCTGAACCATTAAGGACTCTTCTGCTGATGATCGTAAGGGAACAAACCAAACCCCACCCAACACAACCCTACAAGCACAGATACCACAGGACTCACTCACCTGGAGATGAACCATGTTTGCAGTGCTCACCACTAGTTTGATGAGAACATAACATGAGGACATTTTCAGCACCTCCGTAACAACTCCCCCCCCACCGCCCCCCCCAATAACACTCAACATTACTGATCATAAGGAACTAAAGTGTGTTTCTTCTGTCGCAGATGAATTATACTGCATGTTCAGTCATTGGGGCATCATGCTATTACCTCTCATTTTCACCAGAAACATGGTGTCATGACCAGCTCGTCCGATCCTCATGTGTGCCACGCCCCCTCATTACCTACGTGTGCTGCCCTGATTGTGATCACCTGTGTCCTGTTAATTTCTGCCTATCCTGTGTATTTAGTCCGCATCTGAGTCCGTATTCCCCAGTCCGGTCATTGACGTTGCATGTTCTGAGTCTGTGTCGCTGACAATAAACCCCATTTACCCTTCTTCACGGCTTTCTTTGCCTGCTTCCCGACCCGACGTGACACATGGACTGTTGCTCAGGGAGCAGGGAGTGACCGTCTGTGGGTCCCGGAGGACCGGGTTGGGAAGCACTGCCTTAGCATACTGAATACAACATACGAGGTTCTCCACATGCAGATATCAGACCTTACGACTCGCAGCTAGTCATTTCAGCCTCACTGACAAAGCAGGTCATGATCTGAATACAAACGCAAATTAAGAGCATCATTGGGAAACACTTTCAAAGTACAGCGGAAATACTCGGGTTTCCCATAAATGAAGTACAAATTTTAGTCCAAATACTCAAACCTGAATGGCAAACTGTTAATAGTGTGGCCCCCTTCTCAGAAAAATGTTGCTGCACAAAAAGTTTAAGTTTTACTTAAAATAAAAAGTTTCTTATTAGCAAATGCCTTTTCATAGAGAATCATATTAAAATATTATTTACATGCCATTTATTTAGTAGACGCTTCAATCCAAAGCAACATTTTATCATGATATGATATTATCATAATCTTATTAACAGATCTGATACTTGCCAAAGCAGCGTGCTGTGGAACCAGTGAAGCGTTAGTGTTTATTATTCAAAAATTTACATGAGGAATTCAACTGGAGAATTTTTTTGGTATAAAAATAGATAATGCCTTCCGCGCAATAATTTCACAGGAGGTGATTGGAGTAATTTTATCAGGGCACAACCAAAGCTGAAAGGGATCCTGAAAGAGCTTCTGTTTCAAAGAACAGGGCCAGAACCATTTTGGGGGAAGCGCTGGGGCACCCTTCACTAGCTGTAACTGTGGGGGAGGGAGTCAATTTGCTGTTCACAGAGGAATCCCATTCATATGGGAACATTCTGTTCCATAGTCATAAAGCCTGAGGTTTCTCATCAGCAATTATATACAGTAACACAAACACTCACACGCATGCACACACCCACAAACACACACACTCACACACACACACACACACTCACACGCATGCACACACACACAAACACACACACTCACACGCATGCACACACACAAACACACACACGCATGCGCACACACACACGCAAACACTCACACACACACAAACACTCACACACACACTCACACGCATGCACACACACGCACACGCAAACACACACGCAAACACTCACACACACGCACACACTCTCACACACGCACGCACAGGCATGCACACGCACACTCACACGCATGCACACACACACAAACACACACACATGCAAACACAAACACACGCAAACACTCACACACACACTCACACGCATGCACACACACACACACGCAAACACACACACACGCACTGACACACACAAACACTCACACACACACACACACACACACTACTCACACACACACGCAAACACTCACACACTCACACACATGCACAAACACACACACACACACACACACACATACACACACAGACACACACACAAACACACACACATACACACATTTGTATTCATATCCTTGTGGGAACTCTTCTTTTTTTTCCAGTTCACCCATGTATCCAGGCAGTAACCAGATTACTGGAGAATGACTGCCATCATTACGAATATTGTATAGTCAGTTTCATTTAGACATACTTCCCTTAAATTTTAAATGTATATTTCTCTGTAATCACTCTCGACACATGAGCCTACAGCTTAAAAAAAAAAAAGTTTGACCTGAGCAAATTTTCAGATGCCTATTAATGTCAAACTCTCATTTTCACCATCCATCTGCAAAAGAAATGTTCTGTGATATTACAGCATTCAAAACCAGAACCTAAGAGAAAAGGCGGCACGATGTCAAGAAGATAAAATAACTAAACTTTAAAAGAGACCCAAATTTAAAAAGCCCTTACTCATACAAAAAGCAAAGCAAAGCAAAGCAGTAACGCCCACTAAGGTGATACGTCACCATAACTCAGTAATTAGCCAATCAGAGACAGCTGCGTGACAATACATGATCGATCACCTAGCTGATGCAACAGGGCACCTAAATCTACCAAATTGTTATACGTTTTGCTTACTCAAAGTAAACAGCTGTCATGGGAGACATTCAGGAAAATTTAATCAAAAGTATTCTATTTAGACACAAACAATTTATTTGTTTATTTTTTGTCGTTTATTGACATTATCTCGGCTAGTAGTACATTACAGGAATACAGAATGCTTATGCGCCTACGAGGAATTCTTTTGATTTCCACAAGATGGCGCTAAATCCAAAGAGACTTGGCCAAAACGGCGATATGGAATATTAAACATTAAACAAAATGTCTGAAAACATTTTGACTGCAGTTTTTTAGGACCGCTCATTAAATTTTGCATTTTTATTTTAGGCCTCTGTTACAGTTTCGAAACACATTTTGTACAGCATGGCTCATGTGGTCACTCATTATATGTGAAATGAGTTCTGGGAACTGCTCCATTATGCAGATGAGGTTTGGGGGGCGATCAGATGATTTAAGTGGATCAGAATCAGCGCCTGACCTCAGAGAATAAATTATCTCGAGTATACTTATTAGTTTAAAATACAATCCCATGACTCTCGTGATTGCCCTTGCAATTAAATAGGCCTATGCAGCAACAATGAAGCTGCCAAACCGTCAGTTTTCTTGACCAAAATTGGTCGTACCACCACTTAATGGTTTGTATAGCATCAAAAACCATTCGCTGGCAATCAGGAGCAAATGTTCAGAAGGCGGGGACCTTCTTTTCCCAGTACTAACCACCCATAAATCAAAACCCACTTTAGCTTTTGTGCTCCAACTTCGAAGTCTCTTTATTCCTTATTCTTTATCCAAATGGAAGATTATGTACCTGAACAAACTGCGAGTAGTTTGTGGCTGAGAGCATCAGAGTTTTTTTGGAAGCCAGTGGGACCGGGGTCAGAATGTGGCCGGACATTAGGACAGTGGTCCTACTCTACAAACACATGATATATTTAACATATGTGTCAAACTTTCTTACAGTAGAGCAGGTGGCCAATACATTTGTTAATAGTCTGCAGTGCTTAGACCCACAGCTTTTTCATATTTAAAATGAAGAACAAGCCAGAAAAAAGACCCATGATCTCTCACCTTGCATTTCCCGGATGCTCGTGTCCTGCCGCCAGGACCTCTCTCCCAGCTCCCGTGACAAAGGCAGACACTCATTCAGGTCCCTGATTGGTCTGCTGCCTGTGGAGATCATCCACATTGTCCAATGCAGTGTTCACACTTTCCACATAAAAAGTGGAAGAAAGCCTCTTTTCTTAGCAGCCTGCTCAATAGGCCCTGATCATTATACATTTTTCCCAATTCCCCGCCCGTTGGGTTTCTGTGGTGGTGCTTCGAGTGCTCAGAGAGAAGCAGGTTATTTCCTTAGAGTGTTGCGCAAGTGCTAATTGCAATTATGCGAGACACGATGCCGGAGTCGCAGCTCAGCTCTTAACCCGTCAGACTCCCCGGCAGTAGCTTTCCTGTTACATCATCCCTCAGCCCTTTCAATCGCTCAATGCACCCCCGCCCCCCTCACCTCCGCACATGTCCCCGATGTGGAGTGGGCTGGAAATGGCAGCATGGGACGCTCCGTGGCCTTGCTGGGTTTGGGCATCGGGAATCAGGACGTGGAACATACCTGCCCACGGGTGCTGGAGCACGGGTGCAAACAAAGGGGTGAGGGTCCCTGTCTGTGCTCAGAGAGACGTCCGGCATATGCATGCTTGGTGAAGCTGTAACATGGAGCACCTCATCCTCCAGGGCCTGTTGGAAAAGCCTCTGCCTGCCAGGTTTTCCTGCATGTATTCTACCCTAGAGAAACAGAGCAGGGCTTATGTTTGGCTGTTCTGAAGGTCTGCCAGTTCAAAGCCTGGCGGGTGATTATTGATTCTCATTCACAAAATCATATAAACACCATGGTCTCTAAGCACATGCAGACTTGCTTTGTCAAAACAAAAGCTTATATCCTTTTAAAACATTAAATCCACCATACCCTGTTTTACGGGAAAAAAGAAAGCATATGACAAAGAAGGCTGGCTTCTTCCAGCTGACACAAATCGTACCCACAGTTCCAGACAATGGACACATTTCAGCCAGACCACGTCATCCACCAGATATTGATTAAATCCATAGGCACACGAGATGCAGTGGGGAGATAGTGGCTTCTGTGGTCTTACAAACAATGAGTCGTTAGCTGATGTAAAATCTAATTATCACATTAATAAACAAATGTCTTTCTGGGCTACCATGACAAACTGTCACTTTGATCCTCCATAACCTGCATCCACTCTTTTTTGCCATTACTCCCAGCGGAGAAGAAAACAAAGGTATGAATTTCACGTTCCAGCAATTCTTACTCCTCGGTTACTCATTGCCTAATGCCCATAAATAAGACGTTGTACTTGGTAGCTGGGGTCAGACCGCCGCGAGGCTCAGAACAACTAGGCCAGCGTTTTTTTTTAGTCTGTTTGCTATTTATTCAGGCAAATTTTTTATGAAAGAAATGCAGGTTATTACATGAATAGCTCTGATTGCTTCGCAGGTATTTTTACTCAAGGCAATTTACACAACTTACTGTATAGCCAACTTTCTTTCCAGATCATTTTCTGAAGCAACTCAGAGTCTTTTGTGTGAAAGATCTCATTTTGCAAGTTTATGGCAGAGATATGACTTTTGCCTCACGCTTTGTCTCACTGTAGTCAGGGCTGTGAAATAGTCTGTGGTCAGAATGGCAAATAGAGGCATGTGACTGCAGGCTGTACAGGGAATAGGTTTTCTACGCTCTTTTCAGGAGAAATGGGGTTGGTAGTGATAAGCTGGAGAGTACAAAATAATTAAACATGAATATAAAATTGCCCTTTTGATAGGTTGGCTGACTAAGGTTTACTATGGGCTGAAAATCAGAACACACCACTTAACAGTGGAACGCGTCAAATTAATCGGCATGCCAAAGCAAAGCTTGTGGGAGTTTTAGTTTTACTCACACAAAAATGTCTGAGGGCAGAACAAAAAATGATTGGTGCAGAGAGATAACCAATGAGATTGTAGAGGAAATGGGTACAAGCAAATAGAGAAGGCGGGACCAAGACATCTGATTGGTTGGACCAGCCTCCTCTAGTTGCTTGGATCCACCTCCTCTGTAATCTGATTGGTTATCTCTATGAACCAATCATTTTTTGTCCTGCGCTCAGACATTTTTGTGTGAGTAAAACTAAAACTCCCACAAGCCTTGCTTTGGCATGCCGATTAATTTGACGCGTTCCACTGTTAAGTGGTGTGTTCTGATTTTTGCCCTCAGAACATTTTTGTGTGAGTAAAACTCCCATAAGCCAAAGCAAGCCTTAGTTACCTCCCGAGATAACTGCACCCCTCCTCTCTCTCATAATGACTTTTACTGGCGACAAAAGCTGGAATTTCCTAAATCATGCACAATAAACACAGGAAAGCATGGCCTTAGTCTGCCAAAAAATGATCAACTGCACCTGCATTTGTTTTTTCTCCATACACTTGAATTATTGCTTATCATCAATGAAACCCGATACAATTTTATTCTTTTTCTGTGTTTTATGGTCCTGCTCTGGCCGAGAATCCAGCATAAGACTTTACTCGCTCAGATTAGCCACAGAAAACAGCGTGAAATGGTTTGAGGAGCCAGGGACTCGGCTGAACAGAGAATCAAAGACTGGACAGAAAGCAGAGCCCTTCCACGGAGCCTCTGGGGCATGTCGAGGCGGGCAGTGTCCAGCGGTGGTGCCTTCGCTCCCGGGGTGCTGGCCTCCACGCTCCCCTTCCACCTTTGAAAGAAAATTTCTCATCTATATTCAGGCTGACCTATGAATGTACGAGCCGAACTGGCAGTAAATATTCGTATGTCGGTTTTCTTCTTCCCTTCGCTGCATCATGTTATTCTTTTTGAATGAATGGATCTGGACGGTGCTGCACACATTGATTCAGGGGATAAGAGTGAAGCCAAAATCAACACTTTTCACTTTCGGCAGGAACACAGAAGTTCAGACTGAGTATTGTCTCGCAGCCTGGACTGGGACTTTGCGCTATGGATGATTTAGTGCTTAAGAAACTGGACTTGTGAAGAAAAGATTGCCTTTTTAATCATCAGGACTGATGTAGCAGTGTGATTATAAGAGGTACTTAATCTGAACAGTGACATTACAAATGGATAAAACTGAAAGATATAGCTTCTTTATACAAAAGCACTGACTACATAGATGACTGTATACTGCATACTGTAATGAATCTGGAATGTATTCACTAAGGCCTTCTGGTGTGTCTCTAATCTACCTGCAGTGGTGTAGGCTGCCAGGGTAGCAGCTCTGTCACGTGACCTGCCACACACACTGCTCCAATGCTTGTGGGACAACAGATGCCTGCAGCTAGTACAACCACAAGGCTTGGGGCAGAGGGAAGGCTCACAAGCTAACACAGCCACCCGGAGGGCTCTTATAGTTCGCCTGGCCTGCATCTCTGAGCTAATTGCACAGTCTGCCCGCTGCCCCCTCTCAAAGTGAATTAATTCAGTGACCTGCGGCTTATGAGGCGTAAGGGGGTGAGATACCAAACCTTTTCCATCATCATTATTTATCATCATCGTCATCATAGTAATCATCATCATCATTGTTGCCATGATCATCATTGTCGTTGTCATCATCATCATCGTCGTTGCCATCATCATCATCATCGTCGCCATCGTCATCATCATAGTTGCCATCATCATCATCGTTGTTGCCATGATCATCATCGTCGTTGCCATCATCATCATCGTCGTCATCATCATCATCGCTGTTGCCATGATCATCATCGTCGTTGCCATCATCATCGTCGTTGCCATCATCATCATCGTCGTCATCATCATCATCATTGTCGTCATCATCATCATCATCATCGTCGTCATCATCATCATCGTCGGTGCCATCATCATCATCATCATCATCATCATCGCCGTTGCCATCATCATCATCGTCGTTGCCATCATCATCATCGTCGTTGCCATCATCATCATCATCATCATCGTCGTCGTTATCATCATCATCGTCGTTGTCATCATCATCATCGTCGTTGCCATCATCATCATCGTCGTTGCCATGATCATCATCATCGTCATCATCATCGTCGTTGTCATCATCATCATCGTCGTTGCCATTATCATCATCGTCGTCGTTATCATCATCATCATCGGCGTTGCCATGATCATCATCGTCATTGTTATCATTATCATCGTCATCATCATCCACATCTATTGTTCCCTTTTGGAAGATATTAAAAGTAATACTGTAATACTGTAATCAAACTCAAGAGTTTGCTTTCATTCTATATAAAAATAAAGTGAAGAAAATAATAATAAAAAAATAACCAATTAGTCAGCAAATTTCAGGCAGTGTGAATTGAATGTGGGATGACAGGCATCCAATGATGCACTGAGTCAGGAGTGACAGATTATGTAGCGGTCTCATGCTTGTGGCTTTGGGGCGGTTTATTACCCCTTTTTCAGTTTTGGCATCAAGTTCTTGCCAGTATCAATTACTGACAAACTTGGGCGGTTTGAAGGCCAGGGGCAAAAGTGTAAAAAAGGCACCTATTGCATCACGTGCCCCTCAACCACTCGAGTCACATGGTGAAATAGTCTAGAAATGCATGAGAAACTGCACCTCACAGTGGGGCAATGTATGTCATTTTCTTCACAGGATGGGCACCCATCAGACATATTTTTCTCTCCGTCAATTTCATCATGCTTGCTCACTTGGAAGGGCACACCAAAGGGCACTTCATTATGTTTGCTCACTTGGAAGGGCACACCAAGGGGCACTTCATCATGTTTGCTCACTTGGAAGGGCACACCAAAGGGCACTTCATCATGTTTGCTCACTTGGTATGGGTATCCCATTATGGGTACTTCATTAGTTTTTCCCACAGGAAATCCACCCATAAAGCACTTCAAGTATCCATTTGTAAGCGCACTTTATATGACACTACATCACATTTTCTCCATCCTTTAGGACAATTCCCCACATTCTCACACCCTATACGGTGCTGCATCCCATTTGATGCATTGGAGGGGCACCTATTTGGGCACTTCGTCATGTTTTCTCGCCGCTTAGGAATTGGAGCACCCAATACAGTATGGGTTCTCAAACTCCCAGTTTGAAGACCAGTACTGGTTCGTAGCCAGTATTATATCGGGATACTTTATACATTTTCAGATATTTTCAATGTTTTGTGAAACGTCATGTTTGTATATTCTGTTTGGATCTGAAAGAACTTTAAATAGTGAAACTGTCAATGGATGTGCTGGAAAGCCCCCCCCTGCCCCCACATTTCTTGTACGACATA
Source organism: Hippopotamyrus pictus (assembly GCA_026781145.1). NCBI lineage: Eukaryota > Metazoa > Chordata > Actinopteri > Osteoglossiformes > Mormyridae > Hippopotamyrus > Hippopotamyrus pictus. The sequence goes on from JAODLC010000021.1 coordinate 14,845,407, forward strand.
AACCGGTCCACAGACATGAAAACTCTTCTTATACAGTACTGCATCCTATTTTCTCTTCTGGAAAAGGCACCTTTTCAGGTACTTAATCATGCAGGGGTGATAGAGAGGGCACTTCATAACAGCACCCTTTTCCATTGGATGGGTACCTGTAGACACCGTATAGACCATTGTACGGGCACCTTATAGGGCACTGCATCGCATTTCCTCCACTAAAGGGCACTCATTAAGACACTTTATCATCATCATACTATCTAACACGAAGGGGGCACATTAAGGGCACTCAAGCATTTTTTTTTCACATGAAGGGCAGCCAATAGCAGCATTTTTGCCAATACGGAAGGCACCTTTAGTAAGTTTTTATTTCAATCATGGGGGCATCCAGGGGGGCAGGAGTCGACCAGTTGCATCAAGTTCAGGAATTAGGTATTATAGTATAATGTTTTTAAAAAAAAAAAAAAAAAAAAAAAATAAATAGAAAACTGAATTAAATTAGATTAAATTAGAATGATCCTAAATGACTCTGTACTCCAACTTAAAATATAAAAACTGACTAAAACCTACAGAATAAAACCTTAAAAACTTTATTTTTATTTCTACAGTATATGCAGCAGCACCATTGCACAATAGGAAAACCATGGAAAACTATACCTGCTCATACTATCAAACGCTTCGTGATGGGGGGTAAAAAAACAAGAGAATGAGAAGCACAGTGGCCCCACCGTGTGGTAGCAGCAGAAACGACACCCAGGGACGCCAGGTCCAAAGTATGCCCTCATTGTGCAGTCCTGCTAGTGTCAAACCTAAGAGAATGTAGGTTTTTCACTCTACAGAAGTACTTAAGCATTCGATTGAACTAATTATCTTGCTAATTGGACCAATTTAGGCATAGAGGCTTGTAACAATTTAATGAGATCTGGACAAGACGGCCATGAACAAGGTTGCAAATCTACGATATGGATTCATGGCTTTCACTCTCCATTACACACGTGTGTATTTCCATATTACATTTTTTGTGTATTAAATGTATTGCCAAGCAGCTTTTCTTCAAATGCATTGGGTGAATGACCGTTTGATATTTGCCCAGTGACCCTTTCCTTAAACAACACTATATAATGGTTGGATGAAGTGTTTCTTGAGTGTAAAGAATGTAATGGGTTTTTTAAAGGGTCTTTGCACAGGACAAAGTGTACCTGGTGACCCCCCATCCCCCCCTCCCATATCCATGTCCTTCCTGTGCTTCAGCTGGTTGGAGGGGGGCTTCACTCATTCATTTACTTAGCAGTGAGCATGGATTTCAGTGTGTGTAACACAGCTCTGGTGTTAATTCCCCTCTACTGTTACCCGTTACAAAGCAAAGAATCTCATCATTAAAATGGGCTCAAATTTGCTTTAAAATAAAAGCTGCTTGATCTATAAACATCAGTAAATCTAGTGAAGTTCAGAAGAGTGGACGTTTCAAGGCGGATTATATCTTAGAAGAAAGATGTAGCAACCAGTTGTTGCTTTCAGGGACAACGTTAGCAGTAAATCGCGCGGGGCCACACGCAGGCCTTTGGCAAGGAAACTTTTATGACATAGAGGCTGCTTCTGGATGCTGAACCCACTGCATGTGCCATCTGACAAATTTGGGTCGGACTGAGAATACATTAAATAGTGAACTGAGTGAATCGAGTAATTAGTGAATCCCAGAGAGTGCTCACGATCTCGACGGGCGCACAATCCATTCCTTCCTTGATCTTAGAGGGTCTTTGTCCAAGATGTGCTGCCATTCTGACTGGCAGTAAATGAGGAAGTCCAAGTGGGAAATGAAAAGGTCTTTAGAGCGGCAAATAATTAGCGGTAATGCCTCCATTCACATGGAAACCAGGGGTGTCTGCAGTGGTCTTCAGCTGCTCCAGGGACGCCGAAGGGTAGGGATGAAATGAGCGTGTGTGTGTGAGTGAGGGAGTGAGTGAGTGTGCAAGTCAGCGTGCGACTGACTCTGTTAGTGCGTTTAGCCCAGTGATCATGTGAAAGTGACTGCATGGCAATGTGTAAAAACGTGTGTATCTATGTGAGCATGCCAAGTGTGTCCAGGGACGTGCAGGGGGGTCGGGGATGGGTGCGAAGGGGGGGGTCTGAGCACCTGCAACTTTTACATAAACGATTAACAGTGCCTTCCTTCTGAGTCCTGAGTGCCTCTTATCGGATTTTACCAGGGGAACACTACCCTACATTTGCCAAATTTTACCGACCGCCTGTTTTCGATCACCAGCGGCCCCTCCCCCTTCCCCCCCCCCCCCGTCAGCAAATTTTACAGGTCAAGCACCTGGCCCTTAAAAAGTCTCTGCTCAGCCCTGCGTGTGTCTCATATGGATGAATAAAACGTCCTACGGATACAACCAGAGGTTCAGCAGCAATACAACTGTAATGCTAATACAACCATGACCCTAACCCTCACGTCCACCATAAACCTGATGCTAACTCAAACGCTAACACTGCCCCTACCCCAAACGTGCTCCATAACCTTAACCATAATAATGTCAACACTAACCCTATTAATCCCAAAATTAAATCATTTACAAAACATAAAACGTGGGATACAAGAACTACCCTCACCATATACCTCACTTACATGGGGGCCGTGCCAATTAAAATTATTAGCTTTCCTACTCACTTTCTAAAATAATTTTTAATGCAGTTTTGCTACACAAGGCTTTCTCCTGCCCCATAGCAAACTTCTAAGCCCAGCTCTAACCTGAACTGCAGCAAGTATACACTCAGTGCACAACTCTGCATGGCCGCTAGAGGGTGCCAAAGTAACTTGGCATTTCATATTACTTTTGACATTCCACTCCAGTCTTCATAAAATCACAAAATCTCTTTCAACAAAGCTAGTTTTACAAATACATAGTATATCATAGTATTAGTGTTCCTTTTAGCTCCCACAAAGGAAAACCTCAAAACATCTCCTGCCAGGCCACTGAGGCCTTATCAGGTATGAAAGGCAGAGGCCACTCATTCTACTTTAGGGTGGGAGGTGACACATTCAGCTTTGGCAAGGCACTCAAAGAGGCTCCAGCGTGACAAAGGCCATCCCATGAGGTTGACAACGCCCTAGAAATACTTCTGAAAAAACAGCAATCCCAATTATGGCACAGTCCAGTTGTGGGTTCGCCCCCATACTGCTTGGTGACCCACAACCATTTCCTGTTTCCCAGAATCCCCCGTGCCTTACTCAGCAGAGACCCAAGAAAACAGGCCTGGATCTGTGGTAAAGTCGTCAACAGGGATCAAATGGTGGCATATGAACAGCTGGACTCGTTTAGCTGCCACTAGGGCTGCTGGCAGCGAGCAGGAAATGGGAATTCAGGCTCAGTGAGGTCTTCCAAGGTCGTAATTGTGACCTTGGTCAACTACAGGACTCCAGTTAGTCAGTATGCTGAGATTAGAACTCAGTTTGAAACTCAAACCACGAGAAGCATTTTGCCTGGATGCCTGTTTATCAGTGGTACTTAGGAAGGCATCCTGATGTTGGGCAGTTCCCTGCCTGCCCGCCCAGCCTGACTACATATCTGCCATCTTCACCTGCCTGCTGCTGGACCACACCCCCCCTCCATCCTGACATCAGTTGGACCTTCTGCATTTACACCTGGACTAACCACAATTTTACTTCATTACCTGGAATTTTGCTATTTTGTACTTCCTCTGCTGCCCCCTGGAGGACGGGCTCCCCCTTTGAGTCTGGTTAGGGTTGGGCTTCCTCTGGCAGCCCGTGAGAGAAACACTAGTGTCATCCTCCTTTACAGAAAGTGACAGATAATTCTTCAGATAGTGTCCTTCACATGTCCACTGAGTCTCCGGTGTTTGGAGACTGCTGATACAAAAGTAAATTAAAACATCAGCATGTGACAAGCAGACAAAGCCTAAGGACACTCAGTGTCATTGGGGTACAGTGTCCTGTGGAAGGTGACTTTAAACACACCGTGGCTGTTTTGCTGTAATCTCCCTGAGACGTCAGGTAGACACCGGACTTCTGATAAATCATGTTCGTGTCTTGCTTTCTGGTCACATGCAGAACTCTGCAAGCCAAGAACCAGATGAAGTGAGTCATTTTGTCTCATAAATAACTGATGTCAAGGACAGCAGCTCATTCAATTATTCATGGGCCTGAAACATCTTAAAATGAGACTGACTCTGTTTTAAATTTAGCTCCTCCTTAATTCACTCTGTTAATAGAGGGATTCTGGAGCAAAGAGGCACTTAAATAAAACAACCATGATGCAACTTCCCAGGATGACAAGGAGGAGCTGTGGACATCTACAGTAAGATGTCCTCCTGAACCTGGGAAAGGTTTATGTCTAACAAAAGATCATAAAGATTCTCAGAACACAGCGATTGGAAGAAAGGACTTCTTGGGAAATGCATTTTACTGAAAGTGGTGTGAAATTAGTACAAAGCAAAGGATACCAAGATGGATGTTTGAGCGTTTGGTGTGGTGTGAAGTGCAGGCCTGAACATCTGAAAGGGGCTTGTCCTCCCTGCCCTTCCGATGTAACAGCCTCACTTTAATGAAATGCCCAGCCTTTGTCTACCAGCACATTCACTGCTTGTGGACAAAGGTTCCATCGGGGGCATGGTTAGAAATGAGTTTGATTCTGATCGCCAGGGTCTCAGTGGGAATGAGGCTCATGTAGAAAACAGTGAACCTTCCAGCCCTGCTGGACCTTAGGTGCTGTCAGGACTCATGTCCTCCTCTCCTCGCATTTTGCTGACATCATCTGAGTAGGTGCCTCCTGAGACAAGCGAAGACAGATGTCATTACCTTTACGGGACGGACCTGACAGCCATCTGCCTGGATGAGGCCCTACGGACCAGCCATGCTGCAGAGGAAAATCCCCCGTGTCAGGGGACAGACAGTTTAGAGCAACTGATAAATGCTATCAGCAGATTTTAAAGAACATTGATCCTGCGACTCTTCCGCTCCTGTCAATTCCTATTCCCCTGGAAGCTCATCCCATTTGCGGATGTGACTGCTCCCTGGGAAGGATTTCCATGGGCACTGGGATGCCTGCATGCATAAGGAGACAAAGCAGGTCGACACTGCAGCCCGGGCAAGTTAGCGCCCAATGAGCCTGGATGCCACAATTAACTATTTTTCTTTCATTTAATAACTTGCGCATCTTCAAAATGCCACAACCGGATAAAAAAATGCTTCTGCCCATTGCAGAGACGTGGCAACAACAAATGTGTGAAATTAACGTCATTGCTCATGTTTGCATCTGAAGGGAACTTTGAGGGAATCGAATTCATTAGTGGATATTTCCTTGATGCGTGTGGTTATTCATATTTTGGAACAGCCTGGCCTTTCGGCGTGGTCACATCAATTTGTCTTCTTTTCAAGCAAACAATTCTGCTGGGTAAACGACGGAATGCCTAATGCTTCAGTACAAAGGCAACATCTAAGAAGCCTAACACAGGTATGCGTTTACATATTCATGAAGATCACGTGGGAGCAGGCAATAATGAATGTGTCAAACAAGATTAAGGAGACTGACCTTTCTTGACCTTTCAAGCAGAGGGAATGACATCGGTTGATGATTCCTAAAATGAGGCGTTTTGTTCCATTTCTTCACTACACAAGAGGTACTGGCCAGCATGCAGTGTCTTTGGAACCGGCTCTCAGAATTAAAAAGGGAGACGGTGGGATCTGGTGAGGCTGAGCTGATGGAGATTGTGTGTGAAAGATGAATTCAATGCCGTGGACATTTGCATCACCAAACAGGAATTATGATCATCCACACAGCATGTTCAGATTTGAAGTCTTCTGTTCATTTATGACTCCCCAGGTCTGGAAGTCGTTCAAGGTTGAATCCTATCATATATTTATCCAGAGACAAAATTTACACTATAGTGCACAGTTCACAAGCTGGTTTGCAGGGACCAACAGAAGGTCCATGTTTTTGCTCCAAAACGTGGACTGTCTGCGGGTCCCCAAGGACCAGATTGGGAAACACTGCCATAGTAGGTAAGCATGCTGAGTTTGCCGTCTCCCTCTGGCTGTTTGCATGTTGTGGGAGAAGAGTTATGTCCAAAGCTACAAGAAAGTTCAGCACCAGTCATTGTCAGTCACAGGCATGGCACTTCTCAGTCATAAGAAAGCCAGGCGTGTTATATGTGATGTGTAATCTGTCTCTCAACCTAAGACTAGTTGCCACAACATACCATCTCTTGCAAATGAAATGATAAATAAAAGACCTGGATCATCCCTTTGGAGTTCTGGTAACAATTCAATCGCCGTCGCTAACTGAGTTCTGCTAACAGTTAATATTAACATCAACGATTTCATTAAAATTCAGTATGTTACTTGAACACCCATTTTGATAGATAAAGAAATATAGACTAAGGAAATTAAAAATAATAACAAATAAAGAGTGATTTCAAAATGTAGTCCAGTGGAGCAAGTAAAATGATCTCAATTGGGACCTGGTTCAAAACCTGGTTCATCCAAACAGCACCTCTGACTGGGGTAGGGATTTATTCTCTACATATCCATCCATACATCCATCAAGCACTTATCCAGTATGAGGTCCCAGGGATCCCAAAGGGCACACATCAGAAAAAGGACACAATTTAATCACAGGACACACATACACACATGGCATCTTAGAGACAAGTTATCGACAGTAGCTGTATTTTCTTGGGGTGTGTGAGGAATAACTATGGGAAGGACATACACACACAGGAAACCACACACACACACACACACACACGTCAGGTAAACATATCTTTATGGGGACCTCTCATTCATTTCTATGGGAAAAATGCTAACGCTAACTATGACAACCTTAACCCCTACCCAGCCCTAACCATAACCATAAGCAACCAAGCAAAATACAAGAGTTTTTGCATTTTTAGCTTTTTCATTTGCAGTCACAAATTTTTATGAAATTGAGGAAAAAAAATGGGTATTCATCACGTTGTGGGGACATTGTGTTCCCATAAGGTAAGGTATACCCGCTCACACACACACATTTGAACCCTAAACCCTTGAGATTGGGGTCCTACTGCTACCTGCAGAACAACCGTCATTCTATTCATATTATTTACACGCTGTGTTTAATTTCACTGATTTGTATGATTAACAGCACTGAGACAAATGCGTTCTGAAACATAGAACATAATGTAAGTCCAAAATTGCACAAACTATCATGATTTAGAAGTGTAGGATAACAGAGGAAAAAAGGGTATCTATTGTTGATTAAAGTTGCAGAGATGTTCAGCAGTTGGTAACAATTTGTGGCAGCATAAGCATATGAATTAAAAGCATCTGTCAGAGGACTAGACACAGGAGCAACAGCAAACTTACACACACTGTCCGAAGAATCATCTCCTGTTTCCCGGCAAAGATCCAGTCGTCAGCGTGAGTCATGAGGAGTAGCAGGCAGAGGAAAGAGCCTCCCGTACTGCAGCTACGTCACAGAGCAGCAGTAAAAGGTGAAGCACTTTAATGCACAGGCTTACCCAGGCTGAAGCCCAGGGGCCTCCGCTAAAAAGAGGCCACCACCCCTCCCCCCTCGGACGACGTCATCACCTCTGACAGTTCAAACAGCACAGGGAGCTCTGATCACTTGTAAGATTTGTTTACACCGGTCTATCCATCTATCCATCAGGTGGTCAGTGGTTTGAATCCCATCCTAGCCAGATTTCCATTGGGCCCTTAGGGCCCTGAAATGCTCCAGGGGTGAAACATAACTGGCTGATTCTGTGCTTGGACCCCCGGCTTTGCTTTCAGCTGTGTGTGTGTGTGTGTGTGTGTGTGTGTGTGTGTGTGTCTCAAAGGACAGCATGATGGGATATGTAATAAGCATTCCAATGAACCTGTACTTGTGCAAATGGCAAATAAAACATCATTTCATTTCTATCAAACTGAATGTGATGACTGTCTAACAAGATGTCAGGTCTACAGACAGTGTCTCAAGGTCTTGGCGAGAAAGATTAAAAATGCATCTTCCAGTACCGGGTCCTGGGGGTAGATGGGGGAGGGACGTATAGAGTCTGTTTTATATTGTTAGAAACTGGCTACAGGTGAAAGAAGCTGCTTGTCACAAGACTTCGCCCTGTGCCGAGGCGTCGATGTCTTACACACGGGAGAAACACGCCAAAAACGCAGGCAGAGCCACCGGGAGGATGATCCCACGTGAACACCAGTGTGACTAAGCGTGACATGAGCAGAATACAATATGAACATAAATGCTGCACACTACACCTGCACAGCACAGATAACCCGAACCCTAACAGGTAAGAGCAGACCTCCGAAGACACGGGGGCGACCTTCCTGACGCCACACGCGGCTCCAACCTGTCAGTGAGCTGCCATGTCTGATTTAAAATATATATATATTTTTTTTGCATAATCTGTGCCGTTTGCATTAATCCAGCGTGAGGGTCTGGCTCATTCAAACACATGGGCTGTACCAGTCCCTCCACAGCCAGGAAGGGTACGGCCAGGAATGTAACCCGCAGGCCTTGGGTACACTAACCCTGCACAGCTGTGCATGGAATTCATTTGTGGGAAATAACCACTACTGGAAAAAAAAGTTTAATGTTACGACACATAAATAAAACGTATCTTTTAATATTCTTAAAAGATGTTTTTCATCTATTCTACTGAATGTATTTTAAACATGCGACTATGAAGCAAAGAAGCAGGGCTGCATGCTGGAAGGCGCTGCGACTGCAGGCACCTGCAAACATCCTGTCCCTGCGCTCGGGCTCCAGGCTCTCCCCAGACCTGGGTAACCGACCAAAGATGAACAGAAGATGAAAAGATGGAGGCTGAAGGATATGATAAGGGGAGAAAGGAGAGAGGTCTGCAGTGGACTTGCTCCGCCTCACAGGATCTCCAGATCAGAAGCTGGCTCACCAAGCCTTCTTCGAGAGTCCATCCCAGGTCCAGCTGTGACCAAAAATACCAAAAAGGCGTGGCAGGGCATTACTTGACCTTCGGGTGACCCTTGGCTTTTTCATGCAGGCTTTGACTGTCCAGTTGCTGGTATTCCTCCCTTCTGGCCTTTGGTTAGACCTCGCGCAGCCAGTGTCATGCCAGTCACTGCCTCTGCCAGTTCCAGTGCAGACATTGAGACGTGAACCCCTTTGGTGTGAGCCAGACATAGTTCAGTCTGCAGGCTCTCTGCCTTTCGGCCGTCCTCCTTCTGCTCTGCTGCGCATGTCAGAGGACCAGGGTGATTACCAGGACTGATTAGCTATTAAGCAGCCTGACCATGTCCACTTGACCTTTTCTGCATTCCTGACATCAGCATTTGCTGCCATCACCATTTGTCCCTGGCACATCCTCTGCACACCCCCTGCACATCCCCTGCACGTCTGCTGCACGCCCCCCTGTACACCCGCCGCACGCCCCCTGTACACAGCCTGCACATCCCCTGCACGTACTCGAAAGCCTTCTTACTATTAACAAGCTGTCAATGGACTGAATTGAGTCGCATTAAAAAGAAATGAGGGTAAATGCGCCACATGCAGCCTCTTCTTGCGACGCCTGCCACCTGCGTCACCCCATCCGTGTGTAACCCCCCAGCCTGCCACCCCTGGGCGATAAGGCACAGGATGGCCTCAGCCCCTAATTAAAAGGTTTATCGGGCATGTGCAGGAAAGTGATCTGTGCAGGGAGACAAACAAGACAGAGGACGCCATTAATCTGAGCGGCCCTATCAGAGGGGAAGCATGCAGCTGACTGTCACCTCTCACAGCCCACGGTGGGGAAATGCCACCTGCACTACACATTATAAGACAGACATTTCAGTGAAACAAAAATTTAAACAAAAAATTAAAAAACACAGCACTTTCTATGAATGCCATGTCTATAAGAATTTATGAAGACTTCCATAACACATTATAATGCATTCATAAAGCATTATAAGCATGGCTATAAACATTTATAAAAAGGCATAACACATTATAGACATGTGTATTGTGCATTTTGAATGCTTTATGAAGCTCTCATCTACAATGCACTGTACATACCTTCATAATGCAGTACAAAGCATCCTTAATTCTTATAGCAACCATTATAATATATTACGAAAGTATCTATAGTCCATTATAGATGACAGCTCTTTGGACCTTATGAAACATTATAATCATCACTATAATGGTGACCTTATGACTGTTCTCAGGCTCAGTCACCCTGCTTGATCTTTCACCAGGTACAAAATATAACCGCCCTTTTTACCTGTAATACCTGAATATTCACAGCATCCACCCATACAGACAAACCATTATTTTTCAAATGATTAATATAATAAAAACATATCCATCTATCTTCCAAGCACATGGTCATGAAGAAGAACAATATTGTGAGTAATATTTATAAAGCGTGAATCTTAGCCCTTCACTAGGAAATCTCTTACATATTCAGTGTGACAGAGGCCTCTCAATGATGATGCGTGCACAAAGCAACACCTGCTTTTTGTGGTAAAGTCACACTGTTGTCAACACTTGACTACCGTAGCTCTGATTGAGAGATTTTGGCATTTTTTAATATAAAGGGCGTTCTACCTGCCAATCAAATCACCGTTAATGAGCGCTTTATATAACTCCACTGTCTAATTTGTCAAATTTTCAGCTAATCAGCCACATTAGATGGAGTCATATGTACGCCAGAGGACCCGGAAAGGGAAAACACTTCACTCATAGCAGCCTGTCCTCGCTGGAGTGAAAATCATTTCACAGCGTGACGGGGAGTCAGCAGCGGGAATTACGAGACCCTCTCAGGTGGCGTCACGAGGCTCCGTGGAAAGCTGCCAAATTAGCGCCCAAAGGAAAACGAAAAGGCGTGGAGATACAATCCTTCACGCAAGGGCTCGTCCTCCTCAGAGCGATGTGCGCGACCTCTGCCGACAGGAGGCCGAGGGCGGGACAGATCCCCAAATCTGAGCTCCGCCTTTAATTAGACTTCCCTTTGAGTCATGCGGCTTCTGAAGTTCATCACAGCTGACGGCAGCCTTTCGGTGAGGCTTAACAGACAAAGTTGGCGCTTCAGGCTTCTCCTCCTCCTCCACAGACAGGCTATACAGTGGCACCCATTCCAAGGTTAAGGCCACCATCATATATTTGATTTGACTCTTGGTTCATAGTAGTTGGGTGTGATAAAAGGGTGCCAGTTGTGTCATTCTGTGGACAAACACACTTTGTTACCCTCCTCCCCTCCCCACCTTACCCATCAAGCTTTGAGCTGCACAGAGGTCATCTACATTTTACACCTCATTGAAGCCACTGGATGACGATACCAGGACTCTAGCACATGACGTGTTTGTAATGACACCATTCTTCAAGAAAAATAATTCAGTATTTCAATTTCATAATTCATAAACGGACTATGATTTTTAGCAATCTGAGCATAATCCTTTGGAGCAGGTGGCGTCCGTTTGTGAGAAGTCAAGACTGGGGAGGGGTCTCAACAAGGAGCAAAAGTACAACGGTATGAAGGAAAAATACAGCTTCATCCAATGGGTTCATTATTGGGAGAGAGGCTGCACTGAAGTGGGCCCCAGGAGAGCAGAAGAGGGGTCGTGGACCCAAAGCTTCAATTCAAAAATTCATTTTCAGCAGACTGACTGACAAAAGAGGAAGCTCAGTTCCATTATCAATGGCAAGATCATATGTGTGCAATCTGGGAACACCGTGAAAACAACCCAGAGTACTTCTTGCCGTGGTTTTTGTCAAGTCTCTAGCACAATTTTACTCAAAGCACTTATATTTCAAACAATTTTCTTATCTGTAATGTGGGAAGGGTTTATGTGAATTCCAAGCATGTTTACACATCCTGTAGTTCACCACAGGGAAATCTGAAATTAAACCCAATTTAATAAAGTGTTAGATTACAACAAAGACGTTCCACAATTTGTTTTCCTGAACAAACAAAAGAAATAAAAAAAAGAGAAATATTTATGAGACAATGCAGATGTGAAGTATTATTGTAATTGACTCAGGAAATCAGAAAAATCAGTGGCGGATTAGGGGGCCGGAGTGGATCTGGGATTCGGATCTGCATCCTCCAAATTGGTGGGACCACAGCAGGTGCCTTGTGAGCAATGCTGACATAAAGATGCCAAAAGTGCAATGCATGTGAAAAGGGAACAAAGGTGGAGAGCAGAGCAAGCTCCCAATGCACCTGTACTGGGAAATCTGAGTTCTTGATTGGCTGGGAGAGAGCAAAAATGTGGACTGTCTGGGGGTCCCCAATGACTAAGAGAGAAACCACTGCTATAGAATATCTGTGGAAGTTTAGTGGTGAAAGTGGACCAGTCCTGTACATTAATGTAATGCCATGTGACCAGTAAAGTTTACATTATTAAAGAGTTTAATGCGATCTTAGCTCTAACGTCAAATGCATTTATGTTTAACCAGCCCTTAACAGCCTAATCAGTCAGAAGATGAGAATTTATTCCTTGTTATGTAAAGCTGAGGGTTCAGCACACAAACCAGGCTGTCAGAGATATTTTTGCTGTCAGCAGTAAGTGTCTTTATCAGAGTGGTCTTGCTTTTCATTTCCTGCAGCCTACACGAATCTGGGTTCAGACACGAGCTTCTGGACAAAACTTGTGCAAATCACCGCTGCGGAAAATGAGACACTGGAGACAAACTCCATCTCTGATATTACCCTGCCAGCAATAACACCCCTTAAATTTCTCCTTCATAAATAGTACACAGTAATGATGGATTGTGCATTATTGAAGGCTAATATCTTCGGCGTGATTAAAGAAGAACTTGAGCTCTCTTTAATAAAATGTAGGCATTGCGGTAATGCGGAACAACTAGAGCGTTAATTACACTCCGCCAACCACAGATTATCAGAAATAAATTGTGCGTGACTAGCGTAAAAGCTTGGATTGGAGCCCAATGTATGAACACAGTCGAGGCTTTCAAAATATATATGAGGCGTCTCAGTGAGCCGGAGACATCGCATTAAGTTGCCTTTGAACATTCAGGTCATTAATCAAAATGCAATAATGAAAAAAGTAACAAGCAACTGATCTGATGAAATCATCTCAGAAAAAGAACTACACTAAATTAAGTCTCCACAGCAGTGCCACCCCAACCTGGTCCTCAGGGACCCACAGACGGTCCAGGTTTTTGTCCCCTCCCACCCCCCTAGCAAAAATGCGAACTGTCTGGCAGGGGACTGGGAGAGAGCAAAAACATAGACCGTCTGGAGGTCCCTGAGGATCGGGTTAGGAAACACTGCTCCAGATCATCACGGCAGACCCACACCTCTCGTCTTGGGTAATGAGGCACATTGATGATGATTATGCAGAGCTACATGCTAAGGGTGCTGCCGGAAAACCTGCGGCTGGCAGACAGTGAGGGACGGAGGCTGGAGCTCAGGCGGAGATGAGGCGGTGAGCTACCTCACCCCTGCCTTCTGGCACGTGCACACGCCCTGTAAACCTCACACCAAGTTCACAGACCACATGGGGTGCATGAGGTAATGTAGCAGTAAAAACAAGTTTGTAACCGAAATGTTCCTGGTACGGGTTTCCAAAGGAGCTAGCTTTTGTACCCGTGTGCATGTTAGTTATCCGTGAGAAAAAATCCAGACCTGTTCGGTAAGAGTTTTGGCAAGAAGTCAGCCGAGCCACATATTAATTTAAACAGAATACAGTGAACCATATTAGGAACAGAATGGTATACTTTGAGCTAGAAGTTGAGGTATTTTTTCTTGCTTCCAGATTGCTGCCTACTTGAACTCCTTGTGAAGGTGACCAGGGGTGAGCAGAAGGATCCCTAAGTGAGGACAAGAGCAGCAAAGGAGCTGCATTGGGGAAGACAGTGGATTTAGCAGGTGGCTGAACTCGACTTGAAACGCAAAAACGTCCTGATGGGCAGGATCCGCACTAACCCCCATCGGGGGCTGGTGAGTGGCCTGGGGGGCTAAATCTCACTGCCTGTGATTGGAAGGTTGCCAGATCAAGCCCCAGCCTTGGCAGAATGTCCACATGTCCGTGGGCCCTTGAGTAAATCCCTTAAGGCTCCGCCCAGCTCCAGGGGCACCACACATTGGCTGACCGATGTGTGATACACAGGCCTCACAGCCAGTCATGAAGCAGACAGGGAAGGCCAGTCTCACACAGGGCAGCATAGTGACGCAGAAGCAGAGATGACCTCGTGTCCTTCCAGCTTTACAAGGACTTGTATTATCTAATTAGTTACATATGCTAATGTCCTATGCAAGGGTCTCAGACTGCTAAATGTGATTGTGCAGGTGGTCAGCTATTGGTAAAACAGAAAAAAACTCCTAATTAGACAAGCAAAAATTTCTACTTTATAGCTAATTACATAGTTCTGTAATTATTAAGGAGAGCACGATTACACGGTGTCCGCTGTTGTTGGGTGACACTTCCGGCGAGTTTGGCTCCGCCCTCGTAACCCTCAGTGGGTCGCCTGGGTTTTTTCTGGTTACCTCGAACGATTCAAAGACATACAGCTCCAGTAAAATGGTGATTCTAACTCATCAGGAAGCTCAACTATAACCAGCCAAAGCCCACGATAACTATAAATAACTAGGGAGCATTTCTCAGTGGCGAGTAAGAACAGTGAGCACGCTTCATGAGGCAGAACCTACCAAAAGCTATTTCCAGGCGGACCTTTGTAAGGGAGGCAAATTCTCTTATATCCAAGCGGACATTTTTACAGACCACTGATGGCAAAAACATACAGGCTGTGGTGGCCATGCGACCACAACGGGGAACTGCACGGCAATATGTGAATTACTGTGATTCATACTTAGAGTTAAAAGACAAGAATTGTATCATTAAACACAAAATCAATGGCTTAAATTTTCCTGTACTGGACAAGAAGAAAATACATCATTAAAAGAATAAAACAACTGCATTCTGAGGTAAAATTCAGACTTGATATTGGTTATGTACATGAAGATAACGTGTCCCAGTTCCTGGTGGAGAGCAGAGGTCTCTCAGCGGCATAGTGAGCAAAGGCTGGAACCCTTTGGAACGTGACCATGTTCCATCATGAAGGCACTCTTGCTCAAATTGTGGCCAAAAATGGGGGGGCAGAGGTGGAATATGTGCAGGTGGGGGGCAGGGGTCGCATGGTGAGGAGATAAACTCCCATCAGAATTTGTGATGCTGCTGCCTTGACACCTTCCCAATCAATGCTTCCCAATCCAGTCCTCGAGGACCCGCAGACGGCCCACATTTTTGCTCCCTCCCAGCTCCCAGTAAAACATGGACTGTCTGTGGGTCCCCGAGGAACCGGATTGGGAAACACTGCCTTAAATCATCGCTCAATTTTGATCAATAGAGAAAATTATTTCCAGCTCAGCCAGGTCGTCTGGAAGCCTTGAAATCTCAGGGCGTCTGACCCAGAAATTGAGCTACTGTACCCTGAAAGCAAAAAGAGAACAACTGTAATTTCAGGGCCGTTTGTCTGGAGCAGCACCACAGCATTCTGGGGTCATTTTGTTCCACTTACACTTCTGCACTAAGATAGAAGGTGACAGGGTGCCTGAGATGATGTGTAAAGAGACCTCTGTCCTTTTTCTACATCTTACCTCCACTTACCAGTAGGCGCCTCTCCCCACCCTGTCCCCCTTATCTACCTGACCCCGATATTATGCCGTTACACCAGGAGCCACACTTACAGCACCAGCTGTACTCTATGTTCTGAGGAACATAAACACCCTACCAGCATCACGCCCATTCCACAAGCTCTCCAGGGGCACCTGATTGGCACATTCCTCAGAGGCAAGAGCTTGGAACCAGCCGGAAGGTCACCGCAACCAGCAGCGTGAGTGATGCTCAAGGCTCAGATCTCAGTCAAGTCAGAATTTACTGTAGGAAGTCATACTTCATCAAAAATCTAAAAAGAGATGGAAGAAAAGAAGAAGAGCAGAGGGAGGCAGGAGGGTTGATTGTTTTTCGGGCTGAGAGTCTGTGGATCTGAACTCCGGGTTTGCTGAACAGCATTGGTTAGGGGTTTTTGGTGAGCGGAGTGGCCCAGTAAAGATGGACAGAATGCATGTTTGGGTGACAGGCCCGGGGCGTTGCTGCAAGGGCAACCAGCCACACTCCAATTCCCGTGTTTTGGCTCGGATTTAATGAGAGACTATAGCAAGTGGGTCAATTTTTAGCCCAGCAATCAATGTGATGGTGAGTCGTGCCACATTTCCTATGAATTGCAGGCTCTATAAAGCCCATTCTCATAGTATTACTGCCCTGAAAAATCCCACTCCTACACTCGGTCACGGGTCTGTTTACATTCCATGCCTCCTACCTCATATACAAACAGACAAATACACAAATTAAACACAAAAGACTTTGTACAGCAATAAAAAAGGCAATTCGTCAGGCAAGTTTAACCACTGAAACAGTACTTTATTGTTTGTCCGAGATAAAATTGCTGGTAATATATTAACTTCTTTGAAAGATCGAGAATAATGTACTGACTAGAGATTAACTGAAAAACTCGAACAAAGCCAGTGACGTACATCATATAAATTCTCATTTTTTAGTGCTCAAGGTTACTGATTATAAAGGTCTGTTCTTCAGAAAGGATGAGCAAAAGCACATTCACTAATCCATGAAATTGATCCTACTCAGAAGGATAATGAAAGCTATTGTCTAATTACACAAGAAAAGAATTTTAATCCTCACTGTTGATTGTGGGAAACTTGGAGTTAAAATGAAGCAGGATGGGTTGATCAAGGGTATGATACACTTGGATTTGTGTGATGCTTTGCGGTACCATCGCTGGGGTCTCGGGGCGGGGGGGGGGGAGCTCAGCGTGAGCCTTAACAAGAAGCGAAAACGGGGCCTGAACACAAAGAGAGGAAGGAGGTCCTTCAGCTGAAGCCTCTTCCATCACTGTTGCCCATAAATATTCCACAAGATGCAGGATTAAAATCTGGTTGGGCAGATCAGCTGCCGTGGGTTCTTACCTTTCATTTCCTGAAGCTAGTTCTTTCTGTTTTTTTTTTTTTTCGTTCCCAGACGTAAGGACAATAGCCGACAAAGAAAAGTCACCTGGTCCAGGCTCCAAGGAGACGGCATCAGTCGCACGAGTCGTGTTGAAAACGGACGACCTTACGGCTCAGTGCTTTTCCATCCTGTGGAAAAACGGCAGGGAATTTTTCCAGGCAAGATGTCATGGCGTGTATTCATTTGCACAAAAAGAAAACAGAAAGTTACTGTATGACTCTGAAGTCAAGCTGCTTCCATTACATCATTAGCGACGAGTTACATTTTAATGACTTGCACTGGACTGGTAATTTGATTGCTGTCACAAAAACAAAGAATCTGCCTGTGTTTACATCTACTCGTCTGGCACCACAAAATGTTCTTCATTAGATTATTAAATGCTGCCACTCTGAAAATAAGCAAGGGCCAAGTTCTTTGTGTTCGTCTTTCTGGCACACGTTTCCAAAGCACCAAAAGTCTTTGAGAGAGAACAGGAACGCGGCTAAAAACGTCTTGATTTTTGGTGCCAACTGGGTTTGAAAGGGAGCGAAATCGCTGCCTGGGGTCACTGCCAGAAGATGGCAATGCGGCCAAGAGGCGCCCAAAGTACAAGCTGTACTCGTTCCAAGAGAAGCACCGACTGCTTAGGCGAGCGATGGAGTGAGACGGCACCCCTCGGCCTTCCAACGTACCCGGGCGCTAGACGGAGATGCACAACTGCCATTCTGGCAACGGCCATGACTGACAGCGCTTGTGGGGGGGTCTTATCCTAAGGACATCAGCGACGGTCTTCGCCCAGCAAACAGGGTCTGTTATTTTCCAGAAGACACCCCATTGTCGACTGGACCTCTATCCTACCTCATTTTTATTAGAGAGGTTGAAGAGTTTAATATTTTCTAAGCACACTAGTGAAATCGAAGTCCTTCCATCTGTCGCTCAGTTAAAGTGGAAAGGAGACAATGTTATTTTTGAGAGCACATGAGTTTCAGCGCAGAGCCTCAATATTGCAGCACGGGGGCAGATGATTTCAAGGAAAATAAAGGCTTGTCAGTAACCTTTAATTAGCATTCTGGCATAAACGCATTTTCATTTGCAAGTACTTTTGTCAATGGCAAATACAATGACACCGCCGCGGTACTTCGCCTGAAATACTATTTATTTACCAGAGTTACTAGGGAATTTTTATGTATTTGTACATGAGGATGTTTTTTTAGCTTATTTTCAGCAGTTACACATGACAGTCTTCAGAACCGTCACTGATGCTGGGTTTCACTGTACATCTACTCTTACCTTCTGCCGTCTGCCATCCAGCGCTAGTGCAGTGATAACCATAACCTCATGTCAGAGTTTTTCCTGTAGTATTGAGTGTAGAATTCCCTGTGACCCAATGTTGGATAAAGAGCTATGGATGGACTGATAGATGGATGAGTGGGTAGGTAGACAGATGGATGGAAGGATGGATGGATGGACAATAGCTGTGTATTGTAGTTAGTACACGTGCTGCTTGAGGAGCCATTCGCAGCTGGGCATACAGTGAGGCTCTATCAGCGTCCCTGAGGAAGCTGGGCATACAGTGAGGCACTATCAACATCCCTGAGGAAGCTGGGCATACAGTGAGGCTCTATCAGCGTCCCTGAGGAAGCTGGGCATACAGTGAGGCTCTATCA
>JAODLC010000021.1:14864148-14912370 GCA_026781145.1 Hippopotamyrus pictus
CAGTGAGGCTCTATCAGCGTCCCTGAGGAAGCTGGGCATACAGTGAGGCTCTATCAGCGTCCCTGAGGAAGCTGGGCCCCTTACCCTGACTGAATGCCCATTGCCCAGGTGCAGCTCTACATTTTCTCAGAGCCTTGGCAGGGCCCGATCGAGCGGGCGGGCGCCCAAGGCGCACCCGGCACAGGCGGGATGGTGCCCCTTCACTGGCTGTGTGGGCGGGAGGACGCCCCTCCAAAGCAGTGCCACGTCGCCAGCCTCCCGGGCCCAGCGCATCCAGCCTGGGCGCCAAAAGCTGGCACCAGCCAACCGCCATTAAAGCGACATTTGAAAAGGAGAAAAGTCATTAAAGAGTCATTAGCAGAGAGAAAAAGAAAAGACTGGACTTCATCCAGCGCGACACAATACAAAATCCGTGGCACAAATCAGCAAACAGACTCAGAACTGTGAATTATTTACAGTATTTCCATGATTTGTCTTTTGTATCCTACTGCGCTAGGCTGTTGAAATATTAAAAATGAAAAATGAATGACTGAATTCATGAATATAAATCCACACAAAGTACTTACTTAGCGTGGAAGAAGAAGCAGGCAAAGGGAGGAACTCCACCGTCTGAAAGTTTACTTTAGATTCCTTTATTATAATACTGTTAACATTTGCAATCATTCCGGTAGGAGTAAGTCAAGGCATATGTATTTTTATTATTGCGTTAAAGTGCTAATGTGCAATAAAGAAGATGTATGATTCACTTCAGAGTGGCTAATTACACCGTGGAAGCACAAAGGCTTGTGGGATACTGTTGTTTCTCATATTGTCAGAAGGCTTCGGGATGCCTGCTTCAACGCAAAGTGAAGATCTCATCACTCCCTTTTTAATTACAAACCTCACTCACTGGAAAGCAATAAGGACACAGCGATAACTCACTCCGAAAGCACGAGCCCCTCTGCTCCGCGTTTCTCTCTCTTCAGACGCGCACAGTAGAGTAACACCAGCAACGCAAATCAGACATTATGGTTTCTGTAAAGGGATGAAACTCTCCACTGTCATCAGAGGCATTACAAATTTATATCGACATTAGCTATTTATACAGCGTACACTTATAAATCCAGGGGGCACTCTATTAGGTACACCTGCTTATTAACACACACAAACACAGCGAATGAATACACAAAGCGCACAGACAGGGTCAAAAGTGCAGCTAAGCATTACGACAACGAAGACAAGCGATCTAAGCGATTTCCGGCCCTGTAAGAGGCTCTGGAGCTCCTGCCTGGCGCTATGCGGCGGTAGCTAATGAAGTGCTTACTGGGTGCATATGCTCATGTATGGAAATTAGCTCCAGTTATACGTTACAGACGTGCTAGGCAGCCATTTTATATAGATATGGAGAGATCAAGGATATAATAATGTTTTTCACAAACTAATTGCTAGGAATTTTTTTTTTTTTTTTTACTCTTTTTTTTGTACTTTAGCTTTGCAATTCACCAACATTTCTAAAGATGATCCATACATATAAACTTTTTTGCCATTTGACTGGCAGTGAGGCTGAGGTGGCTTTTATGATTTTAAGCATTTCTATGCAGCGTGGCTGTTTATCTGGAAGGGCACAGGCTGCTGATGTCAGCGCTGCACAATGGGAGTGGTTTTCCCACAATGCAACAGGGAACACCAGACTGGCCCAGTGACGTGGACATGAAGTGGTGCAGGTAAAATGGGGCAGGCAGCAAGCAAACTGTATTTTAATAAGAACATATACACACTATAACAAAGCACATAATTTTCCTCAGAAATATTTGGTAACACTTTAAGTAGCCATCATAATGTCATTGTAGATACCTTCATAATGAATTATAACGCATTCATAAAGTATTATAAACATGGCTACCATTATAATGCAGTACATCCTTAATTCTTATACTCACCATTATCATGCATTATGAAACTATCTATAGTGCATTATAGATGGCAGCTTCATAAAGCATTCATAATGCATAATACACATGGCTATAATGTGTTGTGCCTTAAGTTATATGTGTTTATAAAACTTTATGAATGCATTATAATGTATTATGAATGTATCTATAGTGCATTATACATGACTGCTTTAAGTAAAGTATGACCAAATATTTTGAACCATCACGAAAAAGGCATCCATCCTCCCCACCCGTTCAGCTTCATTTCATTGGCCGATTGCATTTCCTAAAGTATTTTTAATGCGACACATGTATGTAGTCGACGGAGGTGTTTTTGCTTTTCTTTCGAAATCCACATACGATTCCTCTTTGCACCTCCGCTGTTTCCTGCTCAGGCAATGAGGTGACGGCGGTGGAACTGAAGGCCCGGCCCATTTTGGTGCCGGAGCACGTGGAGAAGGGTCAGCGCTGCCACCAGGGATGGAGTGGAGGCCAAGACTCATCACTCATCTGCTGAGGGAGGCACCAGGCCGGAGATGGATCAGGGGTAGACGGCCAAAATTCATACAACACAGGAGATTATGGCTGAAAACTCCCGCATCAGTAAGGGCCCTTGACAGTAATTACTACCGAGTGTAATTGTTCATATCCTCTCTGTATACTGAGGGAACGGCTAATTGTTATGCTGTTGCTGTTGTCTTTGGACCTTCCATGGCAGTGGTTAACTGACTGAGAGCGTTTATCGATGCCATTCACTAACCAATAATAAACGCAACAATAAATATACTGTTTTATCTGCGCCAGCGTGGCGGTCAGGAAACGCAAACGAGTGTAAAACCTAAAGGTTTTTCGATCAAATTCCTGGGAGAGCTTAACCAGAATTGGCATATTAATATATGCAGCTGTAGTGATGAGTAAAAAGCATAAGTAATTTTGGATAAATCCTGGCAGGCAACCAAAACAACTATAATAATGATTCTGTGGTTTGCAGTGCAGTAGCGATTGTGAGTGGACAAGAAAGCATTAGGACAAACAGGAGCAGAGCCAGACAGCTACAGTACTGATGGCACAAAGACCCAGGCAAACACAGCAAGGATGAGGCAAACTGACAAACAGTGCCAAGGCTACACCCCAGGCAGGGCTGCTCCGAGGCCAGCGACTCCCCGCAGACTCTACATGCTGTAAAATATTATTGATAAAAACAAGCAATAAAAACAAGCAATATGATGCCTCTCTTCTGCTGGAGAATCCTCTTAGAGGTAAAACTTTTATATTACATCAGGAGCAAGTAGACAGACAATCTCTGGTTGTTTTTTATTGCAAACCTGAGAGCAACATATCTGGCCGGCCACCTACGGCTGTTCCCCTCGCCTAGGGCTGTTCCCCTCGCCTGGGGCTGTTCCCCTTGAGCTGTTCCCCTTGCTTTGGGCAGTTCCCCTCGCCTGGGGCTGTTCCCCTTGAGCTGTTCCCCTTGCTTTGGACAGTTACCCTCACCTGGGGCTGTTCCCCTTGAGCTGTTCCCCTTGCTTTGGACAGTTACCCTCACCTGGGGCTGTTCCCCATGCCTGGGGCTGTTCCCTTCAGGCTGCTCCCCTTGCCTGGGGCTGTTCCCCTTGGGCTACTCCCCTTGCTTTGGGCTGTTACCCTCGCCTGGGGCTTTTCCCCTCATGCTGTTCCCCATGCCTGGGGCTGTTCCCTTCAGGCTGCTCCCCTCACAAACCCTCTGCTTGTCGGGGTCAGCAGTACTAGAAAATGACCACCTGTCACTGGCTTCAGCACAAGTGTCACCCTACGACACGTATATGAACGTTACACTTACAGGAAGTGGTTGAGATATTAAAAATCAGGGCTCCAGTTGCCTTGGGGTAGGAGAGGATGCCTCCCCTCATAGGAAAACATCTAGAAACCCCCCCCCCCCCCCACTCAGCAAATTTTACTGTCTGGACCCCCCCAGCCACAAAGATCTGACCTGACTAACCCCCATGGATTATTTTTAAAACTCGACCATGCCCCTAATATATAGTCTAGCTGAAAAGTCAAGCTTATCCAAGAGAGGGTCACCATGAACCTGCAGGCCAAGCCATAAATGACAAGATTACAAGACGGGAGAACATGCAAACACCGCAGGCTCAGAGTCAGGGTGCCGACTGCACCTCCCGCCGCTGGAGGCGTCAGGCTCCACTGCCCAGCCAGCCGGCGCTTCATTCAGTTTTAATAATCAAGTTTAATAATCAGCATTAAACTGACGAGCCATGATTCGCAGGAGACGATACCGTTTCTTCCCTCGGGGTAAATTGCGGCTTCACACAAAGTGAGCTATTCATACAGCGGCCGTAACGGCAGGTGTTTCTGAGCACCTTCCGTGCTCTGTGGCCGCCCGAGACTCATGTTTAAGAGGGAGCCAAGGGCAAACGGTGAGGCGGAGTCAAGGGGGGGCAAACACACCCGGCCCTGTCAACACGAAGACCTGTCAAGAGTGTGGCAGAATTTTTATTTTCTTATTCTGTTTTTTCGTTGGGGCCTCTGCCTTGCGGAAGCAGGGCTGCGCCCGGTGTTCAGGTAGATGCAAATCCCTGCTCACATATAAACAGGGTTCTTAACACCTCAGATCTCGGGATCCGGCAGACGATCTGTCTGAAAGCCCCCAGCAAGGCTGATTTCCTCAGGCCCACAGTGAGAAGCTGCAGCCTGCCCACACATCTACAGCTTTCCGGAATGTCCCTCTCATTTACTTGGAGCTGTAAGCCACAGCTTTTTACCGCTAAAACTAAGCTTAATATCACCTCTTCCTCCTAACAGCATACAAAGCAAATCCAAAAAGCTCCATATTTATTCATATACTTTATACCTTCTCATATACTTTATCCATATACTTTATATCTTCTCCAATCCTTTTAACAAGCTTTGCTCAGAATCCATACTACACCTTAATGATTATTTGATGACATAAGACAAAATATTTGTAGGGAATAAGATCATAAGCAGCAGACATTGCAGTTTTTACTATCCATACATGAATAAAATGGTTAAAATCTGAGAAGGGACAATCCTTAAGGTAGTTAACCGGGATTCCTCCAATGCCTAGCTGTGTTAGCCTTAGTAGAAGTGCAATGATGTTAATCTCCTGGCGTTCACGCCTATATGAAAGCACAGGTCAGCAAATACATGATGAAAAATAATTTCCAGTGAACTTTCAAGATATGAGGGAGGCTAATAAGGCTTCCTAGGAAGATGTAAAGCAAACACTAAAACCTCCAGCTATTCTGTGTTACAGCTCTTAATCTCTCTACCTTGATTCTTGCTTACTATTGTCAGAAGGACCGAGCAGGCTGTACACAATGTTACGGTAAATAATGTTGTGGTGGAATTAAATCCCTTGAAACACCAGCTGTGTTCCTGGCACTTCCATGTCGTGTAGTACACACCCAGAAACCTATGAACGCTTGCCTTCCTTCCAGCCCCCCCCCCGTTCCTCCACGCCCTCACTTCCTTGTGTCCGCGCATTACTTTCATTTAGCTGTTGTAGACGTTAGCATAAGATGACCTCGCCACGATATTCCTCTCCGAGTCCCAGATTTTGAAACCTGGCGGCTACAGGGGGGACTGTGTGACCTTGTCGATTGAAGGGGAGGGGCGGCAAGCTGTTCTCAAACTGCCATGCAGGGTGTTATGGCAATAACCATTATTGGCCCCTCGATCTGCATCTGCACTGGAGTGTTCCGGGTGGGGCTGGGTTGTGAGTATTTTTGTATATTGCAATGGGCTGCAGGGGATCGGGGTCAAGTCACATGAAACAACTAGCAGTTTTGAAAATAAGAAAATATTAGATATTTGAGACAATAATTATTCAGCATTAATTGTAACAGTTACCCAAGGATGAAATTCTACTTCAGACAGCTAAGGGCGTTTGACGAGACACGTCTCTCCAGAAATCTAGGATGTATAGCCGAGCCGCTGAACATTAAATCTGACCTGTTTGCTTCACACACGGTGGGGCGCGCTGTCGGCCAATGAGCCGTCACCTCCAGTTCCTCACGTAAACACTACAACCAAGAACCAGGTTCCCAAGCATGTTTTCTTCCTTCCCGTTGCGAGTAAAGTAATTCATTCTGGTGTGAGCCTTTCAAATGTAATCCCTTATTCGCTACTGAATATTTATTGAACATTAATATTTAATAGGCTAAAATGCCTGGGGAAAAACACCCTTCCTGCAAGGGGCAAAATGATTTTGTTCAATAACATGCCGTCATTAGCGAGTAAACTGACGGGCAAGGCTGGGGGCGGCCTGGAAGAAAGACGACAAGTCCATCCACCGCCAGTGACAGACAGATCCCAGCGGAGGGCGCTCTTCCAGAGGTAAAAGGCTGTGGGGCAGCCCCCCCCCCATCTGTGCTACCCAGGTTCATTGATTTCTTAAACTGATGAACTTTGATTCCGAGAAGCATTTACTGTGTGTTGCTCTCAAGAAACTGAAATGGATAACAAGTGGCACTGAAATAAATATGGCGAAGAGACATATAAACACATACAGAAAGAGGAGTATGTTTAAAACCACAATTACAAGAAAAATTCTGATCTTCCCCAGCCTTGTACCCTAAGCTGCTTGAGACAGGAACCAAGTTAACCCAGCCATGTTCAACGGGTGGATGGAAGACAGAACAAAGATGGATGGATGGATGGATGGATAGAGGAAAGGAACGGAAGGAAGGAAAGAATTTTGGCTGACTCTTGATTCCAACCTCAGATTGTACTTCCTTGCATGAGGAAGGCGAGAATATGAGAGGGAAGGGCGGCAGCAGAGTGAAAGGCCTCATAATGACCCCACAGGGCAGCCAGGCTGACGATGAGGTATCGAGATGTAGGGGACTTTACACCAAAATAGCAGTAAACAGGAACTTGCACATCTGGGTAAGGTTTAAATTATTAACTTTTATTGTACCTTCTGCTGAGCGCATACCCAAAAAAAGGAGGTGAAATGAAGAAACTGGTGTGCAATACGCTCCGTGCTGTCCTTGCCTGGCGTGATGGCAACAGTGGTATCCAATAGCAACGGAGATGCTGGCCAGAGGGGGTTTCATTTAGAGGTGTTCCTATGGACCTCCATCATGACCGGCAATAGGACACCCAGGATTTCCACACTCGCCGTGATAAAAAAAAGTGCTCATTAACCGGCCGCCTTTCTCGGGCAGCCGCCGCTGTCACAGTGAGGTTCTCCACACGCGGCCCGCTGCCTTCAGAGGTAATTACATCTCCACACATCAGCCGGGTCAGGGGTTATCGCGCCGTCTGGCGCGTCCTTATCCGATGCCCGATGTTAATTGGATCCTTCCCTTCTCCCCTCCTCCCTTCTGATATGTTAAAGGGTCATCCCGGGCGCCCCCGCTCACGCTGCAGCGATCTGCAACACTGCCGCCTCTGCAGGAAGGCACTCCCCAGGCTTGTGGCCCCCGCTGGCAAGTCTGACGGGCGGCGGCGAGACAGACTGCGGGGGTCACATGCCAAAATCGTACTGAATGCAATCTCAGGGCACACAGTCCCGTCTTCATTTCATTCTGTTTCTCCAAAACACTTGTGCTCCCATTGGGCTATGTCGTTATTTTCAAATATATTTTCTTTCTAAAGCGCTTGCATAAGGTTCAAGTTGCCGGGTTCCTCTCACTGACTGGGTCTCACCGGACTCCCTGTGCACTCAAACCAAGTGGGCAGGATGAACCGGGGGACCGCAGGTGTGGTCCAGGCTTGGTTGCCATGGTAACATTTGGCCAGAATGTACCACTCCTCTGGCCAAAAACAAGGGGCATGGATCATGAGCCAACATGTGCTGGACGTGAGCAGAAAGGCTCGCCCAGCCCAGGTTTGGGGGGAAAATGGCTTCCTGCCCTCCTGGCCGGCCCAGCCTCCACCCCCCTCTAAGAGGGGCTCTCACTTGTGGGCGGGGGGACTCGTTCTGCGCTCTCACATGATCTTTTGGCCACTTTTCATCAGCAGAGCGGAAGCACAAGCAGGCCTGGATGCAGGTGAACCTGGGCACTCGCCCAGCTCTCATTTCCTGTCCTCCGAGCTGTGGAGAGCAGCCAGGAGCAGTGAGAAGCAGTCCTGCCGGGAACAGTGAGGAGCAGCCCACGCCGGGGACAGTGAGGAGCAGTCCACGCCAGGGACAGTGAGGAGCAGTCCACGCCGGGGACAGTGAGGAGCAGCCCACGCCGGGGACAGTGAGGAGCAGCCCACGCCGGGAACAGTGAGGAGCAGTCCACGCGGGGAACAGTGAGGAGCAGTCCACGCGGGGAACAGTGAGGAGCAGCCATCCCAACTCACAGCTGCCCTAAAAAAACACTGCAGCCCCCCTTTTAATTATAACAAGAATATGCAAAAATGTGATCCTTCTGGGTGCCACCAAACTTCAGAAATTAAGCCAATATGCATTATTAAGATATAAGCAGCAAGTATTAGGTAAATTAGATATAAAGTGTGTCTATTGATTTGATAATTTTCTGCAATGTCCATCTCCTCGCAGGGCAGCATGAGTAAGACACTTCAGTCCTGATGCATCGTGGCTCCAGACCACTTATGAGAAGCAGTCAGAAGCAGGGAGGCCCAATGGTTGGCAGACAGGCCTAGAGAGTGAGGCAACAGCAGCCTTGGAGATGTCCTCAACCCCACAGAGGGTGTGTGCATCAGAGGCAGGCAGCTGGAGGAACAAGGGCAGCCAGCTTGGCTGCAGCCGCCTCTGCCACATCCAGTTACGCAGATCCAGTGACCAGGAGTCTGCTTTCCCATAGCCACACAGGCCAGCACTCGTCACCATGGGATCTCAGTGGTGCCATTTTCACAGAGTGACCACAGAGGAAACACAAACAAGCAGGGACCGCTGGTCAAACCCATTTTTTTGGGGGTAGGATCCAGTGCAGCAACGTTTGCCATGTCAGATGGCAGCACCTGGATAGGACTGCAGCCCATATGCGATATCCCCAAATCTACTGAAGGCGTCCAGTGGACAACAGCATTTTTCATGGATCTGACACAAACACCATGTTCATATTTCATATTTCTCTTTTTATTTTATATAAACCTGCAAAGAGACAGCGGCATCGCAAAGATGGCCACATAATGTTCAGTGGTCCTTGACACTATTACATCACATAATGCTTGACTACTTAACACGGTGTGTTAAGGAGCAACGGACATTATTACATCACATAACACTTGGGTACTTGCCATGGTCTGTCAAGCAGCAGCAGCAAACATCATTACATTAAATTTTGTGGATTAATGGTTTATATGTAGACAAATTGCACTTTTTGAGGAACCCTTAATTTTGATTTGCCGCAAGACTGGAGAGCTAATGCATTAATTGCATTAAAATAACAATGATTTGCAAGTCCGTGCCAAGCTTCGCTAAAACCCAGCTCAGCAGTTCCTGGATCAGATAACCATTTACCACATACACAATTCAAAGTGATTTCCCTTACATATGTATGCAAGAATGCATGGATATTTATGTAGAAATTAGAACAATTCAGTGTGGTTTCACTTAAAATATAATCATTACCATTCACAATGCTATCTACAGTCATTTAATGTAGTTGTGTAACATATAACACAAGTTGTTTATAGTTATTTGATATTATTTCAGTCGTACAATCAAATAAAGGTGAGGAATCCGGTTTAGTTACGTATTACTAATAAGCTTGTGTATAACCAATGAGATCCATCAATCTTTCACAGCCGTCCAATCACAGGGCACACATTCAGTCATTAAAGGGCCATATAAAGACATTAAGCCACTTACACTGTGTATTTGGGACTGTGGGATGAATGAATGTTTTCAAGCTCACAGGATAAGAGTCTAACCCACAACCCACCAGCTCTGAAATCACCAAACTACCCAAGATCCGTCCATCCTTTCATCAGCAGCACCATGGTTACTATTATTAACGATAACTAAAACCATAAGGTATTGAAATAAATGATAGATAAAAATAAAATAAAAAAAAAACTAACTGAAAACAATGTGTACTTTTCAAAAACTGAAAAAAATAAGAAACAAATACTTATTTTAAATGCTATTTAGCTAAAGTTTTTTGTTTATCTTTCATTAGCATTAATAATACCCAGAACACATTCTCCCATTTTCAGGACATTAGTACTTAATGTTCACTGTGTATTCATGTAGGATTCTCTAAAGATCAGGCACATAAAACAGCTCTACAACATTCAGTCTATCCCGAGAAATAAAATTACTAAAAAACAGAAATATATCAAAATAAAAACTAATAAAATCTACAGTGAGGACACTGAACTAAGTAAAACTAAACTGGATTTCAAATGAAAATGGAAATATAAAAATATAAAAACTAAATAAAAAAAAATCAACACTATAACAACACTGCAGAAAACCTGAGTGACCGTCAGCCTTCCCCAGTACCGTCCTTCCCCACCAGCACTGAATCTGGAGTGTTTTTGATTTGCTGATGCACAGAGGAATATCATTTGCACAGCGTTCCCCACTTTTTAATTACAGTGACCTTGCTCTGTTTGCATTCCGATAAAGGCCTGTTAATCCGCCCCCCTCCCCACCCGACTCACACCCCAGATCCTTCAGAGGACTGGGAATACCTCACGGGATAAAGAATGGGAAGCGAGAGAAAAAAGAAAAAAAATGCAGGAAAAAGGTGTGAATCTGGAGGCCTTCTGCTAGGCATCTCTACATGGCAGCAGCTAAGAGAGAGAGAGACCAATAAAATCTAAATGGGATACATTAAATGGAGTGCAAATGTAGACAAAGCAGGAAGGGACTCTTGAAATACACATATTTCCACTTCTCAGTTGGGCATGTTTAGTGATCACACCCTACCTTCAAGGTGTGTCAACAAAGCCATAGAGCAGTGTTTCCCAATCCGGTCCTCGGGGACCCACAGACAGTCCGTGTTTTTGCTTCCTCCCAGCTCCCTTACCAGGAGTGTGTTCCTGAGGGCCGGGTGGGGGACACCGTCACAGAGGACACAAGGAGCAAGCATCCAGAAACTCAAAGTGCGAGTAAAAGTGGGACACCAGCCTCTTTAAGTGTCCATATCAAGGACAGTTACGTGTTAAGCAGATGGCCAGACCCTACGGCCATTGCAGTGAAGTTTAGCTGCTGCAGGCTTTATTATTGGTCGGTAGCATAAGTGACGTAATACAACTCACGACCTATTAGCAGCACCCGCCACGAATAATGACCATTAAACTGCATCCTCTAGACATGATGGCAAATCAGGAAAACATGAGGACAAATCTATCAACATTTATGCTGAAGACGTGGCACATCAAGGTACGAATTTAAAAAGTGTCCAAGTGTAAATCTTCAGGTAGAACATGGTTTTCAAATAGTGTGTGCCAAGTAATTGGGAGGAATCACAAAATTAAATTAAATGATTTTCTGAATGTGGAAAGAAAAAAAAAAAAATTACTTGACATTTCTTTATCGGTTACATGATTAATTATTCAGCAGATGCACAATTTAAAAGTATTTTAATTGGAACATGGAGAAACTGGGTGTATCGACAAATACAGAGACCATATATTTTAACACACCTAAGCCTTTGTTTTCCATTTTGTCAGTGAGTAACGTGCAAGGGCGGTGCAGGGACAGTGTGCTGTTAGATAAGTGCATGGGAAACGTTATTCGTCACTCCACAGAACACGTTTCCACTGCTCCAGAGTCCAGTGGCATTGTGCTTGGTGATGTGAGGCAGCTGCTCCGCTATGGAAGCCCGTTCCATGAAGGTCCTGGCACACAGTTTTTATGCTGGAGTTCATGCCAGAGGGGGTTTGGAACTCTGCAGTTACCAAGTCAGCTGAGTGTTGGTGACTTTACACACTATGCACCTCAGTGACCCACCCTGTTACTTTACATGATGAGTTTCTGTTCCTAAATGCTTCCACTTTGCAATAATACCACTTACCCTTGATCATGGAATATCCAGCAGGGAAGGAACTTCACGAACAGATTTTCTGCAAAGTTCGCATCCGGTGACCACGGCTGAATTCACTGACCTCTTCCGAACGACCCATTCCTTCACACACGTTTGTAAACCTGACTGCATGGCTTGATTGATTGACTGCAAGTGTTTGATCTTATACACCTGTGGCAATGGGTCTGAATAAAACACCTGAATTCAATGATTAAGAGGCGAGTCCCAATACTTTTGTCCATGTACCTAGAAGAATTTTTAAGATTTATCCTTAGATGTTGTTAGTTTGATACAGGAATCTGACTCAGCACAGTGTCGCCTATAGAGGTAAAGTCTCTGAAATAATGGCAGCTAATTAATCATTCCTTTGCAATGAGCAAATCCTTTGGAGGGAAATCCCAGGATTTCAGTTGTCAACTGGCCTGTTTACATGAGGTAGGGGGACAGGCTATAGGTCATCACAATTAATTCCAGGCCACACAAGTAAAAGGAGCAATAAACAGAAAAAGGGACAGAATTCTCATCACTGGAAACCTTGTCAGAATGACCAGGGTGAAAGACAAGTGTGCTGCCCTTAGGAGGGTCTCTGCAGCTCCTGTGAGGAACCTAATTACTCCAATACAGAGCTTCACATTGCAGGTGGAAGCTACTCTGTTACTATTTTAGACTCACTCATAAATTTAATCACAACAGTAATGACAGTGAAAGAAGTAATGCAGAACCTGTATTATTGAGAGACACAATCCTTACTAATGCAGAAAGCAAAGGGGGAGGTGTATCTTGGTTTCACAGTAAAACTAGAGTGAATTAGAGAGAGCATTGTGACATTGTGAAACAAAGCCATTATCACAGGAGGTGCCGACAATCACCCCTTTCGGCTCTCCTCTTGTGAATGAGGAGGCTTCTCTGTTTCATGGTGTAAATGAAGGTCTTGGGGTTCAGCAGAGAACAGCTGGTACATCAGGTCCCACTTGAGACTTCGGTGGCTATTGATGGCTTCAATTACTCCCGCAGACCCTGAGGAGCAAATGTCATTCTTCTGCACCCCAGGACTTTTGTGTGCGAGGGAGAACTGTGGGAAGGAATTAGGCTGTGCAATCACTTTCAAAGATTTTACAAACTCCTATCCACCCTTACAAACAGAGTGTACCCATCTTCACATACTCATCGTCTCCGAAGTGGATCCTGAAGCTTCAAAGGAGACAGTTGACCTGCATTTTGCATCAGCCCAGAGGGGCTGTTGGTGCTCTCAGAGCTAAAGACCTGCATTTCTTAGGTTTTCACCTTCAAAAGGAAAATATTCATCCTCTTTTCATCGCCTGCAGCATGGTGCTGTGATCTAAGTGCCAGAGACTTGGGCTCCCATAACCTTGAACGGTTAATGAGACTCAGCATCACAGATCATTTACCTCAGGAAAGATGGAACCTCAATGATATTATTCCCTACCTCACATTTGGTGATTTCATTGTTCCTAATTATTTCTCAATGATTAGTCTTGCCATTAATGTCTCTGAAATAATACATACTTTAAAAGTTGCTTAAACTAAGATCAGCAATTTGGATGGATCATGAATTTACATGCAGAGATTAAATTAGCAAAGAATTCCCATTTGCACAGGACAACATTTTTTCCTTATAGGGCTCAGCATTGTATATTATAATTTACTGCAATATATTACTTCTCCTATTCCGCTTCCTACATATTATTATCATTGTTATTTTCTGAGAAATGAGAATAATGCTATTCTATTTGTGGAAAAAAATCCAAGTATTTCCATTCAGCATAGATCTTGTTCCCTTGAACAGGATATATTTAGACTATTTAGTTGCTAAGCAGATGCTTTTAGGCAGAGCCTTTAGCTCACACTCACACATGTTTACCCTTTATAAACACAGATACGCACTGAAGTAATTCTACTTAAGTGGCTTTTCTTAAATACCCTGCAAGAATTTGCCCACGACTTCAAAGTCTTACAGTAAATGCTGTCTTTCACAGTCCTCAACCCGCACAAAAAACAATTAACCCAGTTATTGGCTTATTGTGTTCAAAATATTGTTTTCAGGCTTTCAGGTACAGAGACTGTAGTCCTGGAAACCTCGTTCCCAGAAAGGCGAGCAGAACCACACACCCCAGTCGTAATTATTTATGAGAAAATTCCAGTGTGTGGCTAATTAATAGACAGATGAACAAGATTGCCGAGAGGAATGATTATTATGGACGTCTCCTAATTTTGAATTTTAATCAATAATTTATTTTGATTTTGGCACTTTATTCAAATCAGCCTGTAAATAATGTTGGGGAAAATAACAAGAAAACGCCATTATGCAAGGACAGAAATGGTGGAAAAAGTGCTCTTTTTTTTCTTGAGAGAAATGTTTTATTTGCATCATGCTTAGAAAATCAGTCCTCCTTTAGTCTTGCCTGCCGCCGCTCTTCCCGGTTTCATTAGGACCCTTTTGGAGTCAGGCGTCCCAAACCAATCAGCGAGTTCTCAGAGACCGTGATGGAGTTACACAGCGACGCTGGCAGGCTGTATTTGGCTGGGGTTTTCCGCCACGCGCTCCCGTGGCCGTCATACGTCTAGACTTATACGTTACGCTGAATGTCCAAAAGGTAAACAGAAAGAAACTCCATTGAGATGGGAGGCGTCTTTGTGGCATCTGACGAAAAGTCGTAAGCGAACGTGTCTTGAAATGTCCTTATGGCGTGAGCTGAAGGTGAACGTGCAGATGGGTAACAGCATTTTGCTTCATATTAATTACTTCCCTATCACACCTCAGTCTCAAAACACCCTGTCGACGTGGAATGCCAAAGCTTCCACAGCTGTCCATGAATTAGAGACAAAACGTTGTGCGTTTGCCTAACAGGAATCCATGCAGGAAGACGAACATCGCACTTTTCAACCTGTACAATTTGGCTGGTGTTCGATAGGCACCATTACGTTACCGGGTAACCCCTGCAGTGACCAGCCGATTCCTCTGAGACCTGCGTGATCCACAGGGCTGCCTCTGAACATGAATGAGTATGACTGACTAGATCCGTGCAATAGCTCCGTTAACTTTTGACCTTTATCACTGACGAAACATTTAGCAGAGCAGGATTGAGAGAAATCAACACCACGCAACAGGAGTGTTTCGCAATGGGAAAGTTTTATGTTGGAATCGCCTTTTCATGGACAGGTAGAGAAGACACGAAAGAGCATAAAAAGACATAAAAAGAGTAAATAAATAATAAATAAATAATAAGTAAAAGTAAACAGTAATTTCAACCAGATGGGAAAGAAGATGAACACTCCTCATGCAATGGTGTCAAAGCAAAGACGTCCAACATGAAGGGGTGGGGGGGTAGCTTTGGATTGTGATCAAAACGAAAAGAGAACAACCTGGGAAGAAGGAACAGGTGGAACAAATCGGCACAAAAAATTTGAGTCACCTGACCTCCTCGCCTGAGACAGATGGTGGTCTCACCGGCCCAATTCTCACTTTAGAGGTACGTCTACCCTGCTGGTGGCGAAGAGGTGCTTCTCAGGAAATCCAATTCCAGCATCCGCAGGAGACAGGACAGGCTGTGGCATACGCAGCCGCTAAGCTACCTTTGAAGCTCCAGTCTCTGAACCCAAAGAAATTGACGCCTGGCGCCCTCCCCGGAACGTTCTGCGCGAACATGCATACCGATAGCTATCAATTTGCAATGATGGAAAACTGAAAACTAGAAGTAATTCAAACATGCATTTAGGAGCGAGATCTCAGCCTGCCTATTCCAACACGTTAAGCATGCATTATGTAGGAGGGGCTTGTAGTTCCCATAGGCGGCCACTAGGTGGAAAAGTAACAGAGGAACTGGACAGGCAGAGTAGGCCTCCACTGTGCCAGTAATCCGCCCATGCAGAGAAATGGGTTAAAGAGCAGAAAGAACATACAGGTGTCTGCTCCATAACCGTGTAACACCAGGGAGACTTTAGGGCTCTTCTGCTATCCACATATGGCCCAGTGAGTTCCACAGTGACCTGCCATATTCATGAATATTCAACAACACTGCCATTTACGTAAATATATCAGCCTGCCCTGTGACACAGGGGCGGTCGGCAAAGCAGCCAATGGGAGCGAGGGAGGGCCAGGTTTTTAGCAGAGGGGCAGAATGAAAATGGGCGTCTATCGATCGCTATGGCCCTCCCACCCCTGTGGCCTCATTAAGTTCCCATCAACTCGGAATGACTGAGCACGTCTGACATTTAACCCCCCGCCTGTCCCTCCCCCCATCGACAGGCCACTCCACCCATGCCTGAGGACCCGGGTGAGATATATCGATGAACGATTTTAGAAAATGATTTCAGAATGATTTTCAGAAGGGTTCCTCCCAGAGAAATCTTTACCACCTGCACGGTAAAATTGATTTGTGTTAAGGATTAATGCGCACTTTCTCACGTCGTCTCAAAACGTGTATTTGTCAGTGAATGGCGCCGTGCCCCATTGCCTAAATTATGAGTGAATAACTTAATTTACTTAATGAATAACTGCAGTGAATAATGCATGGTTTTTGGGCAGAATCCCTCGGGGAGACAGACTCTGGTGTTTGGTTTGATTTTCACACCATACTCCTCTGCGTTATTTGCCTACTACGCCAAACACCTCATCTTTCTCGGTGAAACCCCAGCGACTCTCCCTCAGGCTGCCAAAGCGATGACCTCATCTTCCACAACATCTCGAATCTGGCGCGAGCTGCCAAAAAAACTGCCGGGGGGTTTTGTCAGCCTGCCGCCTCATCACAGCCTGCTCTTTGTCTGCTTGACCTCGCTCTTCCATGTTTTGGGAGGTGCAACTTCTGCATAAAAGGGATCTGGATTTCAGTCTGCATATTAAGTGTTTGGTTTAATCCGGAATTGGATTCATCGGGTGCCACTGAATCATCCTTCTCCTTCAAAACATGGAAATGGAGATTAAGGACACGGCTGGTCCAGCAGACCGAGATCCACATGCCCATCCTGACCTCCCATAATCGTCCACTTGCTTTAAAAATATTTTCATATTGCATTTATTATTTATTACTTACTCAGAGTTATTTCCAGCTCAATGATTTCCCATCCTCCAGGAAGCCAAGGGATTTGATTCAGGCCATTACTGTTTCCACTTTACAAAATGCTAAGACAAATATATTTAGCAATTAATTTTATGCTTATATTTTATATACAATTTTATTAACAGCAGTAGCAAACGCAAAGTCTTTTCTTCTGCGTTGATAAGAAAATACCCACAAATGTGTGATATTTTTTTTTCCCGTACACTGAGAAAACTAGGTCACAAGTTCCACAGAAGCGACCTTTCGCAGACGTGAGGTGATTTGATTTGGTTCTTGCCAGAAGATGAATAACCGTAATCACCATTCTTAATATGTCACTCTCCCTCTTTCACCAGAATCAGCAGGATTTTCTGAAGCAAATTCATAAGCTGCACATGAAATAAGCAGACAGGCATTTAGTAAATGTTACGGAGCACTTAGCAATGATTTAAGGCGTAACTGATTAGTATATTTTTGGTGCCACTGTAGTTACAAAGGAAAGAAATTAGACCAAAAAAAGGTAAAAAAAAAAATAAAAATTTTACAATGCAAGGTTGTGGGTTCGAATCCCACCTCCGCTCTGTGTTCTGCCCATCTTACACGAGTTTCCTTTGGAACTCTGCTATCTTCCCACAGTCCATAAACATGCAGTTAGGCTACAGTACATACATATGATATTTTTCTATTTATAAAGAGTGCAGCATCGATGGGTGAGAATCTGCTCTGACGCCGGCGGGTGCCGTTTCCCGCAGCGTCGCCCTCCGCGCGGCCACCTTTTTTAGCGATGTGACTTCACGGCGCCGGCTGGCTGCTGATCGCGGCTTCCTGCCCCCCAGCCCTTGGGAAGCGTGCCAGCGCGAGGCCCCATGCTACACTAGGCGTGCCCCACACCTCTCCCTCAAGGTGGCGCCAGAGAAGAAGGAAGCGAGTCACAGAGCCGTGACCCAGCGGCCCGAAGCGGCTCGTGTGCAGACAGGCAGCTGCAGACCCCCCCGAGAGCCGTGGTCTTGGCACCACGAGGTCACGCTTCACTGTGAAACGGTGGTCTTGGGGTGCCACTGAACACCATTAAAACAACTCAGACATTCACATGCCGCCGTACTCAGTGAGCATTATGTGGTGAACCCACCCCCCGCCATATTCACATAACTAAAAAGCAGATTTTTATGGCAGTCTGAAAGTAACGCCTTAAAATATTAATATCGATCAAAAAGGCATGATTTTACTGGCTCTCAATGATGCTTATTTAACCAAAACAAATGGAACTTGTTTAATTTCCTTAAGTTCACAGTACAATGGTGTGATGACAATGAAATATTAAACCCTTAGAAATTTGTACTGCCAGTCAAGGATCTCTTTCAGCTACTGCAAATTTCCGGAAATTACTCAATGCGGCTTATTTCAATTTGAATGCAGTCTGCCAGAGGAACATTCAACACCGGGGTGCAAAGACCACCTTGACATGGAAGAGATGAACCTTAAAGTTCTAGAGATTGTACAAATAAACCAGTTAAGTGCTGGAGGAAATGAGGGCTGTTTTTTAGTTTACACATGCAGACAGAGACTGTAAACGGAAGTTACACCCGACAGTGGAACCTAAGAGCAACAAAATGCGAGTGACACAGGGCGGCCATGCAGTTTGCCTGCTCCAAGAGGTTCGTTTCGTTTATACAGATACACACTGCTCTGTCTCAGAGGGGCTGGCGGAGACAGACCCGCCCGCCGGTTGACAGCTGGGTCTATCACGGACTCATAAGTTGAGGAGGGTGCTTTTCAGCCGGGGCCCCGAAACAGCCTTCATCCCACACCAGTGGGTCAACCAACCTGCCTGCTGTCACCTGGATGTAATCAAACAAAAAACCATTATGTGCAGCCTAATGTTCCCGAACAAAACAGTGGCACAGCAGATGTCTTACAGCGTTTTTTTTGTGTGTGTGTCTCGTCCGATTGTCGTAACACCTAATGGTTTTAAGTGTCCTCTGAAGAGCTCCCCCCCCCCCCCTCAAAAAACCCCCCCTGAGGTGTCCTCAGGTCAACCCGAGCTGCATCCTGCGAACCATTTCACAAACAGCAGCGCAACCAAAATGCAACCATTTCCAGTGAGGGCATTTGATGGGAGGCAGGTGGCCGTCGCAGGAAGAACGCCTCCGGGGAATAAATCGTTTCCCCGATTGTCTCCTCGTGCCCCTGGATGGAAGCCCAAGCTCGTTATGCAGCCATACTGATCTCGTTAATGATTAAGCAAACTATGTCAGCCGACAGCTGACAGCCCGGTGACGATGTCACATCGTTGTGGCGGGGACCTGTCTTCTTTCTCCAGTGGCCAATTAGGAAGCTTTATGCACATTTGTTTAGCAATGTGGGAACCAACAACCTACTGGTCACAGGTTCAGAAAATTAAATGATATCTTTTAAAAGGCATATTACCTATATAGCTGGATAATAATTCAGAAGCAGTACCCAGTTAAATGGTACAAAAGCCGTTCCACTGTAGGAAATTGAATGACCAGCACTGGGGTCACAGGAATGACCTTCCCGCCCCTCCCCAACCATCCAGAATGCCACCTGAAAATAAAGGTCACACCTGCCGTCCTGCATCTGAATCACAGGAAAGTGAGACGAAAAGAGCCGTGAGCTCAGGCCGTATAGAACAAGAAGCGTTCTCTTCCCACTCTGAAGCTCCTCTGTGTCACATGACCCCGTCTTCATCTTACTGGGAGTTAAATATCTCCTGCCTTTTCTACTGTTTATAGGTGGGATAAATGAAAGATGTTACATAACAAAAGAAAAATGTAAGCCCACAGTCTGAAAAAGTGCTATATGTTGGTTTGTCAGAGTAACGTGACCTGAGGCTTTTCTGCACTGCACTCATTTAACTGCCGCCCTTAACTGAACTGAATTAAAGTGACGTGAAGAGGAGGTGGAAGTCAACAATCCCTACATCTGCTTTGGGGGGGGGGGGGCGCTACTGGGTGATCTCAGACTCACTCAGGCTGGCGCGAACCCCCCATTTTCGGGGTAAGGCTTCACGACCGCAGTCCGGGATCTACTGAAGGGCAGGCACCTCGGGTCCATCTTCACTCACTGTTTAATAAACAGACGGGTTGCCTATATTTGTCCTCAATCGAGGCGGAGTGGAGCGGAACTTCAGGAAGCTGCCTGACAGCGACGCTTCAGCGAAGTGTGTCTTCAAGTGCAGGGGAAAGGAACCAGGGTGATAATTAGACCTTCCATCACATTTTGTTGTTCCCATCCAATTTAAATTACATAAGATCCCCTTCCGTCCCCGTCTGCGGCTATATAAACAATAGACGTAATTTCTGTCAAAGTCATTTTCGTATCTTCCTCCGCCTCCTGAATGATTATTTAAGTCACCCGGTAATTTTTCTCCTTCCGCTCAGCATAAATGATGGTTAACTGGCTATAAGAGTGTGAATGTGATTCGATTATGACGAAGGATAAAGCACAGCTTGATTCATCATGATGACAAGGTGCCAGTTACCATGTGTTACACAACAAGCTCACGCCTCCTGAAGCCTCGCTTGGCCATTCGGTCCCGCGCGATTACGTCGCCGGTGCTCAGCATATGAGCTCGGTCTAAGAAAGAGCGGCGGCTGTTTGAGGCGGAGATGTAAGGCGACCTCTCTCCTGGTGGTGCAGGGTGGAGGCGCGCGCGGAAACTGCTCGGTTGATGAAGCGCTTCACGCACAAGCTATTCAATTAGCGTCCTTAGGAACTCAATTTAAAAAAGAGAGAAAATGCTGACTATTGCCACACGGAGGGAGCCCCTATGGCGCCTTTCCTGCAAGACGTCACCCTGTCCCCCTCCCCTTAATAAAGGTGCACTGTCATTGGACAGCCTCGCTGCCAGTCAGGAGAAAGGCCAGAGAAACGGGAGTGACATCACAGCTGAACTGTGAACACCTGTGAGTGTCACAGCCCAGTGTCGCACTTCTGTATCCACAGCACTGACAAAATTGTGTTGTGCAGAACCGACATGGTACAACCACTGCGTGGCAGGTTAAAGGCACCGGTCTACCCTGCACGTCTCCTTCCATGAATAGATGTCCACGCCAGGCTGCTGACAGCACCTTCCCCGAGGCTGCAAACCTCCTGAAGGCTTTTAGAAGGCTCCTCTGATTCCACAACATAACAAACAAAGAAGTACAGCAGATGATCAAATAAATGTAGCGGACGAACAAAACAAACAACAAACGAAATCAGCAATGGCCCAGGCCACAGGATTTACGTCCTGATCGATGAGGGGGGTCCGTGAGCCGTCAGCTGAGCTCGTTCAGGTTCCAAAGGAGGCCAGAGACCTCGCCGGGTTCCCCGGCCAAATGATTCTGTTTACGGCTCCCGGAAAATGGTTTTGGAGAGTGGGGATATGCGGGCCGGCATCCTGTGCGGGGAAATGGATGTCAATACAGTGGCTCAGGGGGGGAGAGGGAAAGGAAAAATCTGCTGATGTCGCAGAGGATGGATCCTCACGGACACGCCTCGGCGCCTCCGATTATTACTGAGCGCCAAATAAAAACGATACTCCACCCATTAACGGCGACGGCATTCAATTAAAATAAGTTTTGAATCAAGTGCAGCCAGTCATGCAGATTCAGCAGTTAGGGCCCCGCGGCTCAAAGAGGCGCCGTGGAATGGAGGTGCAGAAGTGGCTGCTCAGGCACATTTCTGGTGAGCCGGAGGTACAGGAACGGGGGTCGCTGTTGACCTGGCAGGGAGTCCCGGGGAGGGCTCTGAGGCTGCCTCGGTCTGCCTGACTCCTGAACGCTTCAGGTGCTTTATTCTGCTGATCAGAGGGAAAGCAGCACTGATTGGGAGATGCCATGGGAACAGTCCCCGCCCACTGAAAGCATTATGCTAACTTAGGGAAACATAACCAGCCATTACATAAGCATAGTGCTGCTTTCCAGAGAACCACTACTAAGAACACCCAGCGAAAGGGCCAGACCCAGGCTGGGGGGCCCCCATCACCTTTAGGTAATTTCATGGGCGTCCTACGCACGGACCATCGGGGCGGACACGCGCTCTGTGGGAATGCTGTAAGAGGGAATTCTGTCGAGAAAATAAATGGCATCGCTTACGGAAATGTTTGCGTCCCTCTCTGTACCATTGCTCAGTTGGCGTGCTTCTCCAAAGGGTCCTTCAGAAAGCGGGAGATGTTTGAGAGCAGAAAGGAGAGGTTCATACCTCCAGAGGTCGCCTGAATTTGCCTGGTGCGGCTAAACCTGCCCCCGTAACAGACGGTCGCCCCCGGTCCCCGGGGCATGGCGGTGGCTATGCTTATCGCATTGTTGCGGAGTTCTGTTTCTGCTTTTTTTTCCCCAGCAGAGTGCAAGACACGTGAACGCTCTCAGCGGCGCCCCCTGGGATCTGAGCTCTGAATGACGTGTGGAGGGGGCACCGGGTCTACCTGTTACAATCCCCTTACCTGTCAGACGTCGGCAGACAGAAGACGCCCAGTTGGAGGCCAGGTCCCTTCCCACTGTGACACCTGCTGTCCTTCCATTAGGAGCTGGAGAAGGATGGATGTTACTCCGCCTTTGCCTGCTTAACCCTGATTTCTGTTCTGTTTAGC
The DNA here is from genome assembly GCA_026781145.1 of Hippopotamyrus pictus. Classification (NCBI taxonomy): domain Eukaryota; kingdom Metazoa; phylum Chordata; class Actinopteri; order Osteoglossiformes; family Mormyridae; genus Hippopotamyrus; species Hippopotamyrus pictus. The sequence goes on from JAODLC010000021.1 coordinate 14,886,662, forward strand.
TTTTGTAAAATCACACCATTCAGTCATTATCTGCCTGTGTTTCCTTGACGCACATGTCTCTCTCATCCACGGGGGACGCCCTGTGTGTTTGGAGAGTGAAGAGAGAAGAGGCGTACAGAGACCAGCAGTTCTTCCAGATGTTTCTGTTCGCCCTGTTCGCTCACTCACGTTGTTGTCTAGGGGCCGTTTCCAGGGTAAAACGTGGCCAAGCGCGGAGCTGACGGTGAGTCGGAGCTGACGGCTACCCCTCTCCAGAGCTGCTTTTAACTTTAACTTTCTTCTGGTGCTTTGCAGGTCTTTTTCACACAAAGGAGTGCAAGTTCTACCACAATTTCTGCCACATTGCATTTTAAAGCCATTCTCGCTTTTCTTAATATTTTCCTGCGCTAATTCATTTTTTAATATCACTTATTACACTTACTGCCACTGATGTATTAAAGCGACGGCCCTAAAAAAGAAAAGCAGAAAACTAAAAGCCAGTATCACACCACGCCGTTGTGTTCACAGGCCCACGGAGCAGTGCTTCGGTGGATTCCCAGCATGCACCCCTCCAGTGTCTGTTGCCATGCAGAAGCGGCTGCCGGTGGGACCGCTGCCCCCGCCGACTCTCGGAGGAGGCTCGGGATTCGTCAACGCCTGTGACGGGGGCGCGACAACCCTCGGCGCTGTCAGGCGAATACGTGAGGCCGAGGATGACAGCTCGGCGGCGCAGCGTCGGCGTCTGGCACCGGGAGACGTACGGCGTCTGCCGGCCCGCGCTCCTGCCCCGCTCGCTTCCACATCATGCCTGTCGAGGAGAAGCTCCCCCACAATACTCTCCGAGTCAGCTCCGGCAAAGAGCAAAACCGGAGGCGACAGTTCTGCTTTTTTCCCATATCATAGTTTGACCTTTATCCACCGACAACATCTTAGATGCGTCGGTCTCCGATGGTTTCGGAATGCCAGGCTGCGGCGGCGATTTGCTGACCCGGACCATCAGGTAGGTGCGTCATTCCTGAAACCCCTTCCCCTCAAAGGAGACGCCAATCTGCTTGGATCTTAGACAAATGTGCCTGGTCTTAGCACACAGCGGCGTGTTACTGCTCCGAACACGGGGCTGCACGGATGAGGGCCTGTGCTGTGACCTCTACCAGGCTGTACCTACTGTATGCTGCTGTCAGCAATAATATTCATTAAACTGGCAAATAGCACCAGATGTCCACCAACAACTGGCCCCTCAGGCTGTTCTGTTGGATTATCTTCCAGCAATGAATTAATCCTGAGCATTGCTCCCTTGGCACTGGCTTTTGTTCCTGTTTTAACCCCCCGCCCCGCTTCACCATCAGCAATTCTCAGTGTAGGATGCGGTCGGAAGACCCTGCCTGATTCAGCACATGTCCACCGGGGTTGAAGCTGGAAGCGGCCGTGTCCCTCCTGCTTGGTCTGTAGAATCGTGGTCAAACAATGGAATCGGTTTGGCCACCCTTTGTCGTTAATTATGCAGACCGTTATGACACTGGAATGGAGAGAAGCTGCTGGAATGCGACCCGCTAATATAAACAAAGCCAGGCTCCTCCAGTCAAAACAAGGCCCTGCTTTTTGATGCTAGCGCCACCTGTGTGTGATGTGGAGCGGTGCATCCCAGCAGGGTCACCTGTGCCTGTTTTCATCCCCTGCATCCCAGAATCGATTTTCTGGGCAGAGCGACCCCGAGGTATTGTGTGCACTATCGCACATAAATTATTCAGCGGGTCGGAGAGGTTCCACGAGTCTTATGATGACGGTGTCCAGCCTCTCAGCTTCAAGGTTCTCCGTATCAAAGGAAACGGGACTCCAGCAAGCCAGAAACATATTGCTGTGCAACACGGTCAGTCCCATCCGTTATTAACACCTGGGACAATACACAGATCAGACTGACGCTTCTGTGGAATGCGACGACAGGTGTGAACATGATAATTAGTTTCAGTTCATAGCAGGCATGAGGAGAGCCCACCATCAAGCTCCAGTGAGTCGGGGTTGCGGAGGGGCTGTTCCCTCTCCAGCAGTGCGAGACGGCCAGTCCCGCAGGTATTCGATTACCGTTGTCTGTCATATCGCTGCTATCGTCCTTGGAAGGTACGTTTTTTTGAGGGGGCATTTTTGAGCCATTAATCCTTCCATCATTGTGCTCACACCTAAAAAGCCTGTGCGTCCCCCTCCCCCCCCCCTTAGTTGGAAAAATGGCATATCCAGGGTCTGGGCTTGATACTGAATTTAGGCAGCAGACATGACCGCCGCTGGCACCTGAGACACCGGGCTGTGGACCCGTGTGTCAGACTTCAGCTCCTGAGTTTGACAACTGCGAACTGTTCAGCTCTTAATCCTCACACGAGGGCGAAAAATAAACAGCTCAACCAGTTTAAAGCAGCTCTCCACCAATGTCGCGTGGATCAAACAGCACCAGACCTTATGAACACTAAAGCAAACTTCTGGTTTCTTTTTTACACAGATGATCTTTCAGCCGGTGCCTGGGGTTAAGTTGACAGACTGAACTGTTCGAAAACATCTCTAAAGGGAATATCGCCAGATTTCTTGGGGGTGGGGGGCCTGAAACGATTCTGCATATCGTTACCCCTGAGAACGCCAGTGTTCTCACATAGTTAAAGAGATGGGTCTCCTAAAGAGAGGGAATAAGCAGAAATGGAGTGCAGAACTTTATTATTCAGATTCCAATTCCAGTTTTTTTATGATTCTGAATTCTGATTGGAGCTGAGTCTGTATAGGTTATAAATGTTCTTTGGTCACCCTGGCATGTCTAGCTATTAATATACTTGATTTCCTACTAGTATTTCTCAAGAGAGCAGCGTTTCCCTCCGTTAAAGTCTGCCAAGCCCGAAGCGGGAGACTGCGAGGCAGAGCAGAGCATCAGCCCTCAGACAGACCTACACAGGACACCCAGCAAGCATCGCTTTGCCATCAGACACACTAAACAGGAACAGGTCATGGCGGGACGAGGCCCAGCATGGCCAGCGAGAGGGCTCAACATAAAACTTTATGGTCATCTGTGGTCAGACAAGAATCCGCGGCATGAGGGAGCTCATTCGCCGGAACACTGTGAACTGTTTATGACACACACAACATATCATCGCTTCTCAGAGCCCCTCTGTGCTTAATTGTGTGTGTGTGTGTGTGTGTGTGTGTGTGTGTGTGTGTGTGTGTGTATATATGTATATGTATGTATCTATATATATAAAATACCACAGCATAATTGAAACTAATAAGAATATTAATGTTATTGCAATGATGATGCCCTCAGCTGGCAGAATCATTCACGCTTTATGCTGTGCATTATGACTTTGCTTTGCCAAAATGTTTGGATTTGCAAGATAAACACCTCCATGCCCCTGTCAACGTTATATTATATAACACTTAAAAAACATTTTCGGATGACTGAACTTGAAGTGATAATGTATTTTTTTTGCACCTCAAGCGTTCAGCCAGCTGTCAGTGGTCTAACAGGAGAACGTGGATAGTGCTGACTTCGACAAGAGCGAGGACAGAGTTGGACACGGAAACACTTCAATTTTGCTCTAGCAGTGAACATCAAGCGTTACAATAAGTTCTAACAGCACGCTGTTTGTTGTGACGATAGAGCAGCGCTATTCCATTAATAATGAGGCAGAACAACACTGTTTCGTTCGCTGTTGTTGTTTTGCATTATTTGCTCTGTGATTGGCTGAAACAGAACAAACCTCACATATAAGGAAAAGAAGTGGCTTAATGAGGCGAGAGCTTCCAGTAAGACGACAAGCAGCGTTGCATAATGAGCAGGACGCGGGGGGGCTGCCCGCAGGAATACTGCCACCCAGAACCTTCCCTTGGCAGCCTGACACATGTCGTTCTCAGAGTGACGCTGCTAAAGAGCTGTCATGTCATGCACAGGAAACGAAACATCAGACAGCGAGCCACAGTCAGCACCGTTCATCCTGGCGCTGCCGCTCCCCGGGCTTGAAAAGCTGCCTTCTTCGGGCGTGGGGGGGGCCCACACCATGCTTTTCAGAATTCTCCCACGTTGTCTGTTGTGCTTTCAGCCATAATTATGTTTTATCAAACGCACAAAAAAAAATCCGTTAACAAAAAGCAGATTCCGGGTGGGCAGATTTGCTTTTGTGAGCTGGATCAGTGTCGCAGTCATGAATCATGTCTCCCGCATGAGAACCACAGCTATGACGGCCTCAGCTCCCCCCCCCCCAATACTGGATCATGACGTCTCTTAGCTTCCCCACTCATGTAATTGTGGTCACCCTTCACACCAAACTAAACACCTACAGCCAAAACAGGCGCTTTATACTGTGATACGGTGAATCAAACGATCGGACTCTTCATCTCTGTGGTTGTAGACGGTATAAAAGCCTAAAAGCAACTTCATCCTGGGCTGTGTAGGTGTGCGGTAAAAAAAAACAAAAAAAAACACGCTTTTAAATGATTTCATTCTGCTTCAGATGTTGTTTTCAATGACTGGGAAAAGAGAATCAAAGTCCATCCTAAAAATCACAGACAAAAGTTCCCCAAAACACTGGTGTCTGTCTATCCATTGGTGACCCAAGGTCTATGAACATTTCAAGCCACTAGCAGATCAAAGAGCTCAATCCCACTGGTAACTAACCAGAATGAATGGATGCATGTAGATTACTGCATGTACACCAAGTAAGCGACATTTTTAAGGATACAGTATGCCGGTGGTATCTATTTGAAGTATATCATTAAAAAGTTTACCATTATCCTTTGCTAACATATTTAGAATAACAGTAATCATGTTTAAACAGGATGGACAGGTACATGACAAAATGGCTGGTTAAAACCTTACTAACCATGGAATCTGCCAAAATCTCGTATGCATTCCCCATTGTTATGATGAAAACATTGGGCCTGGGTCATGTTTCTGTTTTGTATTTTAATAATTGTCTGACCAGCTTTGCTTTAGAACTACAAAATCAACAAAACACTTCAATGTCATATCTGAATGCTTTACACTGTCTGAATTTTCTGCTTCTTTCCACACACAGGCCTGGATCGCAGGGGGAGCTTGGAGCCTAACCGAGGTAGCACACACACACACACACATGCACACACACACACAGTCACACTATGGGAAAATTCGAGTCAGCAATTCACCTAATGGCATGTTTTTGAACAGTGACAGGAAACTGTGCAATATATAATTACAATTATGTGTTGTAATTATATATTATAAAAAATAGAAACTTTTTATATATTTAAAATAATGAAAAAAGAATGTAGTTGTAATAACTGAGAACATGGAATTTAATATAACCAAGTGCCAGCTGCAATTCAGATGCTTCAGTGTGCAGCAGTTCTGGTTCTCTGGCATGGAGGTCCCGTAAAAAGGGTCACTGCAGTTACACTGCAGTCACTGCAGTTACACTCTGCTTTCCATAGACTGGGAAACCAAGCACAAGCTTTTCCTCCAGCAGCTTTTCCTCTGCTGGTTCTCTTACACCACGCCTCAGGAATTAATGTCAAGCGAGCCAGCGGGGACCTGAACCAACAACGACGCGGGATCAGGACAGGAGGACGGGTGTTTCTGTTGTTCTTGAGTGGAGAGGCAGATGCTGCCGTTGTTTTTAACATAGATGCTGAACTCAGCATGACCCCCCCCACCACATCCAGTACAAAGAAAGCAGGAGAAAACACTAAGGTACAGATGTACCTGATATCAGCAGAATGTCGCCGGCTCGTTTTCCATATTTATACTGCAGTGCTTCGCTGGGCTCAGACGCGGCCGGCGGAGAACATGTTTTCAGGGAAAGCAGTCATATTCCTGAGGGATGGCGGAATTCAGGCAGTGGGATGGATGTCACTTTGATTTGACTATTTCAGAAGTAGCGGCGTAGCCCTGAAGGACCTCGCAGAAGCGGCCACAGGATGCTGCGTTGGAGCAACAGCGGCACCATCGCCAGAGGAAACAGGAACTGCAACTTTTTTTTTTTTTTTTTTTTTAATAAAAAGTGGTTAGGCTAGAGCACCGAGCCTTAGACAGGCCCTAACGCGCCCCGCTCCTCGCTAATTGCAGGGTCAGACGATCAATTAGTGCCGGAGCCGAAGACAGCGGATGAAGCAGACCGAGTCAGGGTCTGATCCGTCTGTCCCCTGACATTGGCCGTCCCTGTCAGCGCCGCGCAGATCGATGACGGCGTGTCCTTGGAACCGGACCCCTGAGGTCAGACACCTGCTGACGTGCATGGGGTGGGGGGGGGGGTGGCCGGCCTAGAGCGAGTGTGCCTAACGGTTAAGGGTTCAGCCTCTACGCGGCTATGCTTCGAGAAGTGGCCCTCCCCCGTCTCTCGCACAATGCCACGAGGAGCACCAATCACGAGTGACTTAACTCACACATCTGTGTTACGTGGAAAAGTCTATACTGATATTCAAGCAGCTGTACAGGAGAGGAATTCACAAGTATAATTCTGGTTCTCTGTTTTAAACCTTTTCTCATCCATATATCCATTTTCCAGCTACTTATCCACTGTACAGTCATCCCAGGCAACATAAGACTTGGGAGGCCCTATAAAAAAGTCCCGTCCATCACAGGCTGTGCACATACACACTATAGGCAAGAGACCCTAATTACACTAACGCCGTGTCTTCAGACCACAGGAACAAGCCCGCGAGACACAGCGGTTACATGCAGGCCACGTGTGCGCAGCGAGCGGGGCTGGATCTCCAGCCCCCGGCTCCGGAGGTGTGAGGTGACAGCGCCCCCCGCTGGGCCACAGCCCCACGCGTCACGTAAACACCATACGCGCATCATGCATAAAGCAGCCCTTTGTGAGAAGAGGCAAGACAGAGGTGCAAGAAAGGCGTAGGATTCGGGTGAGGGAGGACTGCGGGGGGAGTTAATGCACTCTGCATTCGCTGTTTGCGATGCCACATGAGGAAATCTGAAATCAGTCCAGGATTATGCTTAAATTTTTCACATGAATCACTGCGATGCTGGGAAAAACATTTAAATGTCATTACGTGGAAATGACTTGCCCTGCAATGTCTTATAAGGGACATGATTATAACTCAGATGATGACTTAAAAGAAAATCATAATTCTGCATCATTTAATATCTTTACATTTTTTAAATGAATAATGATTCTTTTTATTAAAAGAATGGGATGCCAGGTAGGGGGCGCCCTGGATGGGACGCCAGGCCACAGCAGGGTGCCTGACATCACCGGATGTGGACGGATGCTGAGCCTCAGTTTGCTGCTGAAAGGCTGGCAGAGGACCCTGGACCCCAATGCGATGAAGGGCCACAGTGATTAGTCGTCATTGTTAATGCACTAAAACAACACGTGTCTTCTGCGTTTAACCCATGGTGACCTAGCAGGGAGCAGCAAATTCAGCACCTCGCCCAGGGTTCCTCAGCGCTACTTTGTTGGTCAGGGATTCAAACCAGCAATCTTTCAACTACAAGGGCACGTCCCTCACCGCTAGGAGACCTCTGCCACCATCATGCTCGGGGGGGCGGCGTCCAAAGCTGGTTGGTGGGCCGTTTCAGTCACACTTTACCAGGACGGACATCCTCAGTGTAACCCCACAGAAACAGGTCGAGTCTTTACCGCCCCCCCCCCCCCGACACCCTGCATGGCCAGCAAGTCTGTGACGTTACACGGGACTAACCAACAGTAACAAAAGTCCCCCGAACCTCCTTCTGAAGCAGGTAATGAAACCCTTTCAAGATGGATGATATCCGAGCCCAAACACAGACCCATCCCTCTGATGTGTGGCGCCGCCTGACAGGGAGGGAAAAGATAAGCCTAAAAATCGTGTTAATTCAACAAAAGCATTGTAATTGTGGACATCTGACTAAAACGAAAGCGCAGCGTCGCACAGCAGGCAGTGTTTGTTTTTGTACATTTAGGTGCACGCATTATTTACAAGGTCAGACGTATAAAAATACACGGTTTTCAGGGAAAAAAAAAAGACTGCTCAACTAGATATGAGCCTGTTCCCCTCTCTCAGCTGCGCGGCCAGCAGGCAGGCTGTACAGAAAAGCACAACTCACGGACTTCCTGTCACATGACCTGCACAAAGCCTCCAAACCAAAGCCATAACCTAGCTGTGCCTTTAACAGCAGAGACTGCGATTGGCTTTCCCTCCGTGCCGCAGCATGCTGAGGGGTGGGGGGGGGGGGCATAGCTCAGCCATTCTGTAAGTCGGTGTTCTTCAGGGCCAGTGTGTCACCACTGAGGCGTCCCATAAAGCCAACTTTACAGCGACTGGCATCTATGGTGCCGGTAACAGCGAGCGTCTATGGTGTTGCGCAGCCGGAGCTGCTCGACGTGCGCGCACTCCTGCAGTTTACCCTGGATAATCAAACCGCCTCGCTCGCACGCACGCCCACCAGCCAGGACGGCGATAAGCCTGACTGTCAGCATGCCCAAGCTGGGAGTAGAAATCGCCACAGAAAAACAGGCTGAATAGCATGAATATCAAAGGATACGGTGCATTGCTGGGGCACGGCTCACGCTCATTAAATCCACATTCATAGAAATGTTACATAAAACCTATTTACGTTTTTCTAAAGGTGGCCCATCTTCTGATGAGAGTTCCTTTTGAAAGACTTACAGTAATCTCACTAGAGATTAAATGAACAGCTAGATGCCCTGTCATTTCTGTGATGAATGGATTAATAGAGCCATTTAAAACAACCTGCTGGCTCTTCCTGGACATTTGGGAATCTTTTGTGGATGCTATTGCACGGAAGCCGTGACAACTTATTTTTACTGTCCCAAGTTCTTAGTTCACCAACCTTAATTGGCTGGCATTATTTGGCTGCAAGCAAATTAGACACTAATTAGGATGGTATTTAAAACAGAAGTTGCTGACCTGACAAATATCCTTCATAGACAAAATATTTGCAGACAGATAATGCTGCCTTTACTGATACCATCTTTCTGGAGCTAAAATGCTGACTTGGTGCTATAATGCTACGTAACCACAGCTAAACGTTGACCTAGCGAGGTGAGGGAGGACCTTCTAACACTATGATGGTCATTTCTTCTCAGATTCCTCCAGTCACAGCGAACAAAAAGTTATTATGGAGTCATTATGTGGTGTAAAGTGCACCCCCTACACTGCACCCTATGGAAGGACAAGTTCCACCCCCTACACTACACCCTATGGAAGGACAAGCTCCACCCCCTACACTACACCCTATGGAAGGACAAGCTCCACCCCCTACACTATACTCTGTAACAGTGCACCCCTTCGCAATCAAGCCAAGGCAAAGCATTCCATTCCTTCTCAATACATCCATTAACACTGGGGCCAATGCGGCACCCCTTCCCTCCACTGCACCCCCCCATGCGCTCTTCGGTGCTACAACAGATTTATTTTCCTTCCAATAACCATCTGCTCCTAGTCATCCCGCTTGCAGTTATCACATTTTTTCAGTTGGTCTTCAACACAAATCGGCATCAGCAATCTGCTTGCTTACCACACAGAGGAAAAAAAAACATCCAATTCACTAACAAATTTTGGGAAGGGAGTCAGCGACGTGTCATCGTGTCGTTCCGGTCTCCCCTGGCTACATAAATAAACAAATAAATGCATTCCTCGTTATGTGCGTCTGCCCTGCACAGCCCAGCAGGAGGACTGTTCCTTTGGGACCGAAGAACTTCACTTTATTTCCTGTTTTATTGTGTTTCTATATTTGCTGCTTTAGTCACGTGTTCAGTTGCCACGCACTCAACACAGAAAGAGTCGCTGAACAGCCATACGTCCTACCCTGAACTAAACATACCGAGCCAACAGAGCTGCAGAGAGAAATATGATGTTAAATGTAATAATAATAATAATAATAATCTGGAAGAGGGCAGCTAGGCAGCCATTTTGGTTTTCAAGTTTGCTGGTTTTAATGAAGCGAAATTGTGACCTAGATTCAAATTACAAAAAGCATATTGTGAAATGTGTGTTTTGATATTTCTTGCTTTTGGTCATAGTGGCTTTTCAGCACCACATCCAGAGAAACTCGGTGGTGCCCGCGTTTGGCCAATGGCGAAATGTTCATATAAAATAAAGGCAAAACGTCTCTGAAAAGAATAAGTGCATGGAGAGTGTATGAAAATGATTACCTTGGAAAATGCATTTTCATATGGCAGCAGGACACCAGCAGCCTTGGGCGGAAAATGGCACACTAAGTCAAAACACGTGTTAAAAGCATCAGGCTCTGTCGGGTCTCGCTCCAGAGAGGACAGGCGGCCTCGCTCCCCCAGCTCCCTGACGAGAACTTTCCAGCCCACCCCCCTCACGACACTGTCATTTTACTTCACGTAGAGGCCCGGCACACCTGCAATGGAGCGTGTCGGCCTTCCTCAGGGTCCAGGCTGCCGTTATTATCGCAGCCTTCCACGGGGGAGGGGGCAGGGTAGCTGGATCAGGTTCCAGCCTTCTCCAGGTTATCAACCCCGTCAAGATCCATTTCCTGGTACGCAGGCCCCCACCACCACTAACCCCGAAGCTCTGTGGAGGCTCCATTAAGGAGCCAGTGTAGGTTAATCCACTGGGGGGGTGAGGGGTTCCTCAGTAGGGGATCTGCCAAAACGAAACCCCCCGCCCCTCCATCTCAACGCCTGGAACCGTGCCTCTCCAAGCTGCTGTTAATCCAAACTGGACCAGTAAATATCTTGCAGTGTAAATGCGCAAAGGTTCCCAGTTTCAGTCTGGTTTCATGGTGTCACCTGTGACTCAGGCGTTCTGCAAGTCAAAAGGGCCAAAATCGGAGCAGAGAGGAGCCTGATCAACAGCTTTCACTCCATGCAAAGAACAACAGCAAAAGAAGTATTGATATCTGACACCCATGTTTAAATAGGGCATATTTTATGACACCAACGCTTGAGAAACCTAAATATGAACAGGTTGCGAAATAAATGGCGGCTGAACGGATAATAAACAAACATATAAACCAACAGAGGCTTTAAAAAGAAAAAAAATATCACATCCTTGATGGGAGATTTATGCGCCAAATATGAGCAGAGGAACAAACGTCTTTGGGGACTTTGACAGAGTGTGTTCATTACACAACCTGAAGGGCACTCGTCACGCGTCTGGCGACTCCCAGAGTCAGATAACAGTACAGAAGCTTGGAGTTCAGCTGAGGGGCTTTTAATCTGGGGTGTTCTGTTCCTACTCCACTGCCGAGTCACGTCGCCGACCGCTAGGCCGACGGGTGAAGAGGAATCGTCTTTCCTAGTGACGAACAAGATATTCCTATTCATTATTTTTGGCTTTCTGTGACGTGGATGGGAAATCAGGTCAAGACAAATGCAAATTTTCCAGGGGAAAAAAAAAATGCACCTGTACTATTAATTCTGTTGTAATCATAATTTTCCCAAGTGTGCAATAATACTGAATGCTGAAGAACAACAAGAGCAAAGAAAAAACTTAAAATAACATCTAGGTCAAAATATATCAGCAGACAGCCAAGGAGGGGCAAATCCCTTATTGACAAGGAATGTATCAGAATTGAGGCTTATGGGATAATAGCCTTCCAAATTATGGCTTCTCGGGGATAATCATTCTCCTGGTTGGTGTGAAAGCTTGGACATTATACCAAGGAGCATGATGGGAAATGAAGTCAATAAGGGCAGAATGACATGTAACAGCACCCAGTGTTACTCATAACCAGTGTTTTTTTTTGTGACCATACAGATTATTTTGAATTTCAACACCCTTCCAAAATGAAAATAGTTTTCTTTTGGTTTCAGTTTTACACACAGAGCCACAGTTTATCAGTAGTTTGTAGTACGATGCATGTAAACAATTCACAATGTTTGCATTTGTAATGTAAGGCACATCTGAAATCAGTTACCGATCATTGAAATAACTTAATATTTAGCATAGCCAAAGCATAATACATCGGTCCAAAAATGGCTGATTTCAATCAAATAAGTGACTTGCATAAAGTCTGTCCAGGGACTGCAAATTTAAATCTATATAGTGGAATGTACACTATGAATCTATGAAAATATTACCCTTGGGGGGGTCAATGAGTGCCATGATATATACTGGGAGGGGAGGGGCTGTAAACATATGGATGTAAACTGTAAGAGGATTGAGTCATAAAAGTAGCGTGAAACCTGCACACAGGGGATTTGAGAAACTGGGCTGAGAATATCGCGCACAAACGTTCCTGGCCGTCGAAGGCTGTCACGTGCAAACAGGAGACTGAAACAAAGCTCTCCGGTCAGGAAGACGCAGGTGCTGATTATCAACATTAGAGTCGTTAATGTAGCGTTATCAGGTGACCTGCTGACAGAGGCCTGTCCTGATTCTTACACATTCACAGTGACAGGTAAACATACTCGCCCCCAGCCACACGCTCCGCATGGATGCACAGAAGTTCCTTTATAAGCTGAGAGTGTGTATGATATGTGTCCCTGTCAGACACGGAGCAGCAGCTCCTGAGCCTACCCCCATCACCACGACACCGTGATGCCAAAAAAAGGCCATGTACAGCTCCAGAGCCTTTCTTTTTCCGAGAGACAATATTTTTAAGGATCTTCTGCGAGCATGGAAACCCAGAGATGTGGACATGCATTAATTCATGTGGCCACTATGTTTGATGGGCTTACGTGCCGTGTAGATTTACCACTGTGATCGCCTGTTGTTCCCGTAACGTGAGGGCAGTAGCAATGCCCCTCCTGCCCCCGACGGGTGTCGTCCGTCAGAGCCCTCCAGGGGGCGCCGGAGAGCGGCAGAGAAAAGCGCTCCGCCTTCGCCCCTCGTCGTAAATAACGTCTTATTTCTTCTACCTCTCTCCCCGATTAGGTGCACCACGGGTGAGGAGTGGCATGTGTGGTGACGCCAGGCTGCACACCGCTCGCGGTATGCACGACTGTGCCAGCAGGGGGCTGAGCAGGAACCCCGGCTGAGCCACACGCGCGCGTGAGGCGGGCGTTTCGGAGACAGGTGTCCCCGGGCTAATTGGACGACACACCACTTCCTCGCTGAACTTTTACCATCCATCACAAACTCGGGAGCTGAGACTAACAAGGCAGTTTTAATGCCGCGGGATTACATCACTCATTAATTAGACGCTACCTCTGACGCAGACCCCAGCTGCCTCTCCCAAGCCGGCCCGGCCCCTGCACCCGCCGACGATCGGGTCCCATCACCCTGCTGTGCATGCAGGCGGTGTCTGACGCAGCCCACACCTGCTGTGCCAGAGCCCACACACACTGTCACGCACACGCACACATCCACACACACAAACACAGAGTGACGCACACACAAACACACACACACGCATATCTTTGTGTCATATCTTTGTGGGGACTCTCCATTAACCCCTACCCAGCCCTAACCTTAACCATAAGCTACTAAACAAAAAATAAGGCATTTTTAGTTTTTGGATTGCAGTCAGAGATTTTTATAACATTGAGATTATCTTTGTGAGGACTAAAAATATTTTTTAATCACATTGTGGGGAAATCTGGGTATAATGGAATGCAATAATTACAAAAACTTGCACACACACGGTTATACACACACACACGGTTGCATGCATGCACACACAGACACAGTCACACAAATTCAGTTGCTGAATGCGCGCACACACACGCACGGTTGCATGCATGCAATACATAGTCACACATGCACTGTTGCATGCATGCACACATTCACAAAGTCACACACGCACACAGTTTCATGCTTGCTTGTGCATGCAGTTGCATGCATGCACACACACAGAGATACACAGTTGTATGCATGCATGCACACACAGTCACACACATACACGGTTGCATGCACACACACACACACACAGTTGCATGCACACACTCACTAAGTCACACACATGGTTTCATGCTTGCCAGCGCGCAGTTGCATGCATGCACACACAGATACACAGTTGCATGCATGCATGCACACACACAGTCACACACACAAACGGTTGCATGCATGCACACAGAGATACACAGTTGTATGCATGCATACACAGTCACACACATAAACTGTTGCATGCATGCACACATACACTGTTGCATGCATGCATGTATGCACACACAGTCACACACACATGCACAGTTGCATGCATCCACACACACACAGGAGTCCACAGCCAGCCAAGAGCATCTCTTTCTTGACACGAAGTACACAGTAGACAGCAGTGGGGGGAAAAAATAGAGTGGACTCAGCATCCCTCCCCCCCTCCAAACATGATATCACCAGCATCAAAGCCATATGGGCACACAGAGTGACCTGACTGGCTGCTTTTATTTCCCACTTTCTTATGTACGACATGCTGAAGTCGCGGCTTTGTCCCGCTTACTCTGGTGCTACTGACCAGCAGCCTCAAGACAGATCAGTATAGGCCATGTCTTTTCCTGCACATGCCCACTGTCCCTGTCACTGCTCGAACCTCCCCCCCACAGCACCTGTCCGCATGTCACACCCCAGAGCTCCACCCACATCGGTCCAGACCTTCCCCAGTTTATTACCATTATAACCATATTATTACCCTGTTTAATGATAAATCCACATACTTAAGCCTGACTGAAAGCACTCACACAATGGATGGGGCACACTGCTCACCCCCAGCCATCAACCTAAAGAAGCAGAAGACATTTTAACTGACTCTCATGGGGGCTTCTCCCTTATGAGCGTAATCCCCTGCGCAATGTGGGGTACAAACCAAATAAGGGTCCTGTCACTCCGCCCATTAACTTTCATTACCCAGACTCTACTTTTGCCTGTGGGGGGGCCAAGTCAACTCCAGGTGGTGTTAATAAAATACCGTGCGGCTCCTCCGGCCAGGAGGAAGAGAGTAACAAAAGCCATACTAGGAGTTACAGAGCGGGGCCAACTCTTAACACTGGATTAGCTTAGACAATAAAAACCCTGTACATTCTTATGGCTCCCAGAATTCCAGTGTCCTCTGTTTCCAGTGCCTGGACAAACTCACATCGCTCAGAGGGAAAGGAGCTTTAAAATTACATTTGCAGTGGATCCCGGCACAGACACAGGGCACTTCAGAGCTGCGCGGTCTGAATTAGGAAAAGGATTTCTGACCTTCACATAAATCCTAGAGCAGAATTTCACTTAAATGGAATAAATGCGTCGAGCAGAGAGCAAAGCAGTAAAAGAAAGCGAGTAAATAAATCCAAGAAAGACCTTTTATACTGGACCTCCACAAAGAGGAAAACAATGAACCTTCCTTGGTTCATTAGAGCCGACTCCGTCATGGATGACCGTACTGTAGAGGAGGCTGGTTCTGACCGTGGAGAAACACCTGACAGTCACTGTGATCCCCACAGATCAGCACGTGCCATGAACCAGCCTCAGCACCAGACATCTGGACAAGGAGGGGAGTGAGTGAGCGATGACAGCTTCCTGTCACCTTATATGTGGCTGGAATTTACAGCGAGAGATGAGGGGAAGGAAAAAGCAACAACAACAACAACAGAGGCGCCCGACTGACTGAAATTCTGAAAAACACGCGCACATACATTCTTTATTTGGGGGCAGCTTGGGAAATACAGGCAATCTAGAAGTCATGCCAGTTTTGGGCTTGGGAGAAAAAAGAAAGCAGAGGATTTGTGGAAATGAGCAGGAGCGACGTTCGGCTGGTGGCTGAGCGCGTGTGGGCAGATTCGCTGGGAGCGGTTGGCGCAGGGATGGGAAACTCGCTTCCTCGGAACCCCGATGACTGGGGGGCAGCACAAGCAGGCGCATGCAGAGCGATGACAAGCCAAGGTCAGCCGGCCAGCCAAAACGCGGTGGCGGCGGCGGGCGTGACGGCTGCAGACCAGGCCTCTGTGTGTCAGTAACACAGCACAACAACGGGGAAATGCCACCAGCAGAGGGTAGTGAGTGGTATGAGGGATACAGAGGCAGAGCTGCGACCCAAAGATTACATGTCAGACCAGGAGACTGCCGTTGTGCATTAGGCAAAGTGTTACATTTAACTGCTTCAATAAATAATATCTAAGAGCCATAAAGGAATAAAATTCATACTAGGCTGCTATAGAGAAAGCCACTCGGGAGGTAAATAATTATACTGACAACACTGAAGTGGCTGGTGTCCTCCGGAGCAGATGTGGTGGGTGGTGTGGTGAGACGCCCCCCCCCCCCCACCAAGCTGAGGACCCTCGAGGTTCGGAGCTGCTGCAGGCGCCTCCCCAGCACTCACAGGTCAGAGGTCAGCGTGCAAGACCCAAGCATGACGATAGTAGCGGTGTGCAAAAATGGGGGCAGTGTTAGCAGACCAGGGCTCCTTATTTAGCCTGGGGGGGCTCCTGACTGTCGACCAGGCAGAGCAGAGTGCCGCCTGATGGGTCACCCTAAGCCAGCTTTTCGTCATCCATCAGCTTTACAGCCCATAACTCCAAGCCGCGCCCCCCCCCCCCCCCCCCCCCCCCCCCCCCCCCCCCCCCCCCCCCCCCACATACCCGCCTTGCCAAGCAGACGGGATCATCCATCAGGGGTGGATAACATCTCTCCCTTCCTAATGGAGGTGTACATCTCATGCGTTCCTCTCGTATACCACAACACCATCCCCAGGAGTGGGTGAGGGGTTCTTCGTCCTGCGCCGTCAAATTGCGAGTGTGGGGCTGCGTCGCGGCATGAGAGGTGCAGGCAGATCGCAACAAACACGGCTGCGACATTGCAAAGTTTTTCTGCCTTTCGGAGGGTGAAGCCGACCACACATATATTTCTCCATGATATAGAACATTTTCCACTTGAAAGAAACATAATGAAAAACCTAAGGCGGAGTTTTCCATTATATGTTTTAGAGGAGGTAGAGAAAAAGGGAATCGAGTAGCGAGTGAAGAAGACAGACATGCATTACACCGACTTTTCCTGAAAATGTATATATTTTTGTACAAAACCGTGTGACATTTGTCAGTCAACACTGACCAGAGTCCAGCGGGAGAGGGAAACAGGACCTTGGAAAACTGCAAAATGACAGAAAATGCGAGTAAAAAGTCACAACTTTGGGTTCAGCTTTTATGCGCAAAGCTGTGCTCAGAGGAGAATGTAGCTGCTCGGTTTCCCAGCAATCTTCGCCCCCCCACCCCCGCCGGGCTGCGGAGTCGCTCCTCCGCGGGTGACGGAAGAAGTCTCTAACTGTCATTATAAAAACGGAGGATGGCAACGAGTTCATTAGCTGGGACTAAAGGGGCTGTTGGGGGGGCAGGTGGAGGCAGGGGGTGTCCGGGGGCAACACTTCCCAGAAGCCCCCTGTTGCTGCTCTCATGGCAATGGGGCGAATCCACAGCATCCTTAGTAGCGTTTTAATACTTTTCTTAATTAGGCTTAATTTGGCGCCATGGGAGGCAGGCCTCGGAAAGCGCAGAGGCGTGCGCTGGTCTCCAGGACCGGGGGTGGGGGGGTGAGTTTACGGTCTCTCTCTGAGTCGACAGATCACAATGGTCGGTGGCTGTGGTTAGTGCCACACTACTCCAATCCCCCGATGCAGTTCCTGTTACCTGCTAATATCGTGCAGATATTTCGTCTGGACACTCAAATCAACAGTTCTGTGCTTCTGCCAGCCTATGCAGGTCATGCAGCCAAAAAAAAAAAACAACATTTCTCCTCAGATAAAAGGGACTCCGGGAACTGTGTAGAATGACAGTCACACTGGTGTCGCCCGTCACCGTTCCTATTCCCCACTGGCACAGAGAAAACCCACAGCAATGTGGGTGAGGCATGCGGCTGAATCCGTCCCACGTTCCTGTGGGAATGGAAACCAGGTCAGGGATCAGAGAAGATACACAAGGCAGCGCATACAGGGCCTGCCCGAGCAGCTCTCCGCCTGGGGCCGGGTCCGGCTGAAGCATTTACCGTTTGCGTGTCATGGGGGCCGGAGCACGCTAGCATGAACACGCAAGAGAAGCTCTGTGCCAGCAACAAAAACAAAAACTGACAGCACCGGTTCGGGCCTTTCAGATGACTTCTAAAAAGGCAGCTGTCACTAAAATGCCAGCACAATGCTGTGAGTGCCTCTTCTGAAGCAAGGCATGGGTCATTTCTTCAATTCAGGTTAATGGAATAACCAGTATCTACTTTCAGAGGGAATGAAAAATAAATCTGAGCTTCAGTTTTGTAATTATGACACAAAACATCAGACAATCAGACAAAAATTCATAGTTAAGTTTCATATTGATAACTAGAGAACGCTGATTTCAGATTCACACCTGCACTGTGTCTTTAAATCTTGGTGATACTGCAGCAGAGTGGGAGTGAGCAGAAGATCATTGATCAACCTTAAAAAGATCAGCTGGCAATTTCACACGCGCTCTGTCCTGGCTAGTGGTGAGGTTACAGGGCTCAGCCAGTGTCCTTACAGGCTGAGCGAGAAAGCGGATTGACGGGGGCATGAATCATGCTTGTTGGCAGGCATGAGTGGCTGGGAATGAGTGGGACAGGGGGTTTCTAGAACATTTTACTCCTTGATCTGTGCATCACATTCCACCTGAAAACCCCGATTACCTCACAGAGGCCTGTTTTAGGGGAGAGTCTGCAGACTCAATTAAAAAATAAAATGCAGTCTTGTAGTAAATCAGTAAGCCAGTGCTGGAAACATGACAACACATGTTCTGCAGACACTGAAAAAGCGTCCAGCCTGTGATCCGTACAGCACAAACGCTAATTCTGCTGTGCTTTAAGCACCAATGAGTTAACATTAACTGTTAGATAGTTCAGGTGTTCTTCAGCCTTTCCTCTTCAACTTAATCTTCATAAATATACTGATTTGCCATTTCATTGCCTCAAGAGACATACTGCATGTTATAATTTGTTGGGGAGAAAATAGCAGTGTTACATAGAGTTCACATTTACTTGCAGTACCTGATCTTCATAAAATCTATCTTAAGGGGAAAAATCTGCAGGGAATCTGTAAAAATGGAAACAGCCGTGACGTGAAATTCAATCGGTCCAAGTTTAAGTTCTTCCTGAAGCACTTTTTTCATATTGTTTCCCTCCACTGGCATAACACTGCAACTTTACCATAAACAATCATTCATATTCATGAAACGCTGCAATGTGACATTTCCATTACACTGCAGAGATTTGATACTGGGAACGCGGAGGATAAATGAGAAATAAGGGCACAAGTTTATGAACAAATAAATGCGTACATAAAAGCAGTGTTTGAGGTCATAAACGTGGGTCAGCGTGGATTGTACATGATGTCAGACGTACAGAAAAGAAAGTCTGTTTACTTGCAGTGTATCCATATTCATCATACCTGACAGAGAATCGGCAGCTGGAGGTCAGGGACCGTGGGGGAGACACAGGAGCTCTGTCTCAGTGTGTCCCACAGAGCAAACCATGCATACCCCCCCTGGGGTGGAGGCAGCCATCCCGAAAGCGACAAGGCAGCCACACGTGGGCCCAGACAAAGCCAGACCCGAGCCATGGAGAGCAGTAGGTGCCTGCTGCTTCCCAAACATTGCCGACGTGTGTAGGGGTCCAGCACAGAAACATCTAGTCCAGGACTAGCAGATTCTGTCTGAGCTTCTGTCTGTACAGTGCCCCAGAGCTCCGTATCATCACCATCATCAACACTCGATAGCAGTAATTCTCATAGTACCAATGCACTGGAATACTCTGGAGCCTGTGGTTAATTACCATAACTATTATTAGGCAATGAGCGGCTTATTATTCTGCTGTATTCTGTTTAGGGCTATAAACTACATTATACTAAAAGGGCAGAGCTGATGATAACAGAATAGGTTAGAGAAAAGAGAGAATATATGAGAATTACACAAACCCTGGAAAATGTGAGCAAGAGGATTTCTTACAGCAAAACCTGGGGCATACTCTCAGGGAACACTGTGATATACACTCAATGAATATTGAGGTATACTCTCAAAGAAGACAGATGTATTCTCAAAGATGACTGAGGTGTACTATAAAAGATAACTGAGGTACACTCAGCAAACACTGACATACAGTATACTCTAAAAGAAGACTGAAGAACACTCTTAAAAAATACTGAAGTATACTCTAAAAGAAGACTGAGGTACACTCTGAACAAAGAGTACTGTACATTTTCCATCTGCTCTTCATGATCCACCTCACTGCCCCTCCACCTGTTCTTTCATCCAGGTAACCATTGCATCAGCACGTATCTAGACCAAACCAGGCCTCTTGCTCAGTCTGCTTTGCCCTACTGTACATGACGAGGTCTGGCAGCTCCCCTGGAAATGGGGTAAACAAGGTCCATATTTAGAACAACTCGGAGAACACCAGTCTGTGCTCAGGAAGCACAGGAGGCGTCAACGGGTCTTCCGGGGAAGATCATTTAACACCAGCTGATCACTAGGGTATGCATATAAATTACCTATACACCAATACATCCCAAAACTCTGAAACACTTTATATAAATACTGGTAAAATTAAGGCTGTAATTACTTATCTGTGCTTGCTGTCCGCCCCTGTAAACAGACGTGAGACCATACATTGGTCTGAGGGTCATTTTTGTTATTGTTCTTAATTTTAAACCAGTGGCACAAACCAGGGTGATTTTATTGATGTGTGTCCATCTCCCCCATCTTGAGGGAGATGTATACCAGAGAGTCTTGAGGGAGATGTACACCAGACAGCGACTCCTCAGGAGGAGTTTGAGGGCTGCCAACAGGGGTACCAACAGTAAGGCCGGCAACGTAGGGGTTCAATGTGCTCTTATACATTTTTTTTTATTTTACTTTTATCCATCCATGAAGTTGAATATTTTCTGAAGCTATTCAAGGTACCCCCGACTTGGGAACCTCACTGGGTGATTTAACACAGTAACCACAAAGTCAGGGGGGGTTATTTTACTGCTGGAGTCCTGAAACCAGCTATTTTAACACTTCTAAAAAGTGTAAAAATATCATCAGTAGCTGACCATTGGGTAGGGCGACACCTTAGTGAGTCCAGTTCAGACAAGAAGGTGTTTGCAATGTGCCTTGTGTCTAGCCATACAATGGTTTCCCTTGACAGACCCCACTGAAAGTTCACGGCCTCCCAGTCCAGAGCCTACCTTTGTACACGGCAGTATGCTACTCCATGATTCTCCCAGTTGGTCTCCATTACCTCCCCAGTATACGACGCGCTCGAGCATACCGACGCGCTCGGGTGGTGCTGTTGCGCGGTGATGCTGTCCTCCACCACAACATGTCCCACATGGAGCGATGGGACATGGGGCTCCTTGCTCTCCGGCACAGAACCGCTCCGTTTGATCCGGAACATGCCTGTTCACGGTGCATGTGGAACTGGGCCGCTGCTGACGAGAACAAAAAAATCCATGAAAGCCACTTCTCTGCTATTTGTGGAAATGTTATTTCCTGGACTAATTTACCAAAGCTGTTGTACTCTAATTAATGCGGCTCGATACTGACTGGTAATCTCATGCTGTGATAAATAACACTCCACTTATCTAAAACCCATTTTTACCTAATTGAATCAACACAGGACCAGGAAAAACTTTTTTCGTAATCCTCTGTTTTTAAGTTTCACCATAAAATAGCTGAGTATAATAAAACAGAGATATCAGGAAGGACATAGCCACTTCGATCGAACCACCTGACTGGCTAGTTTACAATGCGTGTCAGTTTTCTGGACTCCTGTTCGGGTCGTGCGGTGCCCCTGCTGATCTATAGCTGTCAGGCAGCACACTTTACTGGTACCAGCGTAACTGACTTGTTTTCTAACAATTCACTGCATCTCCAGTGCTGATGGGTAGAGAGCCGCTCCCCATACGTAGAGGTCACGTTCTACTGTGTTCCCAACAAACCAGTGCTACCGGTAGGGTATTCACTTTAACACGGAAAGCTGTGATCATGAGATAGTGAGTGATAAGCTGCCTTGATTATGGGTGAGCTCCTCTGAGGCCATACGTGGAATGGAGGTAGGGGGGGCATGCTATATCAGTAATTCATCAGGAGAGGAATTCCCATAACGCACCCGACCCCCCGTGACTAAACACAGACGTTGCATGCGGAACAATCAAATCGTACCTGCGAAATCTGCAGCAGCTTTGGAGCACAGATCCCTGATTGCCTCTTGTGATTTACTACCCATGAATCCACGCGTCACACCAAGCTGATCACAATCTTACACTTCATGCCCGAGCCAACAGCTTGATTTGTCAAGAGACGAACTCTGCAGCCTGCCAATAACACCAGTTCCTACTGAGGAACGGAAATAATGAAGCCAGCATCAAGTTGATGTTCCCACTGTTTTCTGAGATTAACAGTAAAGATTGGGCCCTTTTAATAGGAAAAGAGACAACGAGAGACCACCTTCAGATGACCTCCACCTTCCATCCACTATAGACTGTCCTCATCATTACTTTACGAGAAGCCAGCTGTGTGTGGGGGGCAGGTTGTCTAATGTCTGCAACTCTGAAGTACAACGGTATGAGTTATATTTACTCTCAACACGCAATTAGTGGCATTTTTTTTGTGGGTACCATGTGGAGGGTGAATCAGCAATGTAACGACGGCTACAAAGAGTGGAAAGGGTCCTCTTGCAATGCAAGCAACAATGTCCACCGTAGCCTAAAATACTCCTGCATGTCTACAGCTGTCTGGCTACAGATCAAAGCACCTCGTGTAGGTGGTTGGTGGAGATTTGATTATCCATAATTCCTTACATGCCCAGAAGAAGAATCTAGATGCTGGTGAAGACAGGGAGATCCTGAAAAAGATCCAGACATATACTTATGGTGGATAGTCACTTCCTGTCTCTATTGACCAGTTTCACTAAATTCATTGTGGTCCTTTAAAAATGTACCACAGTGTAGTGACAAAGAGAATGCAAAAAACTGCACTGTGGCGTCCCTGTAAACAACCCTGGGCCGGGGTGGGTAACAAGGAGCATATTGACTACGGTCGCATCCGAGGTGCCGCATGAGACCAATCTTTGAGGACAGATTATTGACTGGCATATTGACTCGTATTGACTGGATGACCAACACTGACTTGCAGAGACAAAGAGGAGACATGAAGGAGCCTAAGGTCCTACGATGCTGAAGGAGCTCCTCCCCCGCCACCCCCACGGCCCCCACCCATCACTCATGATCGAGGAGTCAGAATGCAGAAGCCGCGGCCTGATGGCAGACAAAGGAGAGCGATGAACCTCGCGGCTTTGTGTTTTCCTTCAGTTTCTTCTGCTTTCCGGCAGATTCACCTGTGCCAGCCGCTCACCTTGTACCAGGAGCACTAAGGAAATGAGCTGTGAAATGAGGATGCATGCAGCCTTCCCTCAAAGGTACCGGGATACCGATTCCATGACACTTCAGCGGCTCTGGGCCGCAAGGGAGCCGTGCGATCAGACGGAAACTTCTGTTTGAGCGTCCGAGCCGGAGTTCTTTCCTGGCGCTCGTGGGGAAGAACAGAATTTGCGTTGCGTTCCGCACTCATCTCGAGATGTTATGGGGCGTCAAGAACAGTCGATAGCAAAAAAGGGGCACATTGAGAAAAGTTAATTCACAACATCACATGGAGTATTTTTGCTGAAGTGGGACCAACTCAAATAAGGATTAAAGTGCCAGGGGCTGCTTCTCAGAGATGCTCTCTTGTCCACTGGTTAAATAACATCATCATCAGAGTCAAAAGGAGGAACCCAGAGAGACTCCTCTAAGCATTTCATAAAGTGCTGATTGCATCTCTTTGACTTTGGGAGGGATTATAATTGATCCTTTGCTCTTGCGTTGTTCATACACACAGAACCTCAGGGGAACAGGTACGCCACTCTCCTTATGATTTATCATCAACAGCTACATCATAAAAACACAGCACTGCATAATGAAAGCATATCCTTAGCTTAACAGTATTGCTTTCCAGGCCTGGGACAGGAATGTTTATATATCATTGACTTTTTTGATATTGTTCTTAAGATTTGATACAAGAAAATGCAAGGAAATTCATTTATAAGGACAAAAAAAAAAACAACAACTTGTAGGACAAATCTTATTACTTCAGGTCCATGCCTAGAAAACCAAATGAGTTTGTTCCTACCTGTCTAAAAACAACATTAAATAAACTAAAACAATTTATTCTAAAAGAAAAAAAACAGTCTTACTTTAAGGTCAAGAACCCATTAGCAAAGATAAATATATTTTAAACAAAAAAGTGCATGAGACGATTTGTACAAGAAAATGTATTTCCCGCACAAGGAGAACCTATTGAGATGTCACTGGGAAAGGCAGAGGCGTGCACAGAATGGCAATTAGGCAAATACGGCTTTTAAAGGAGACATAAAACAATTCAAACTCCCACAATACCAAGTCGGCAAAGGGGAATGAATTCCTCATGCATGTGGAATACGATGTCGGATTGATAGTGTGCCTCCTTTGTCTTGTTTGGCCTTGCAATTCCACACTTAGACTCTCAAAGAAATGGGCCATATATCAAAATGCTTTACGGTTCTACACACCACCCCCAAGATCCTCCTAAAATTCACCGCGGCTCCTTCCTCAGTCCCAGTTCCTGTGTCCATCTTTGTCATATCAATTCCTGCCAATATCGGAAATCTTGTTCCAAGTAACAAAAAAACAGGGGATTAAAAATTGGACTGTTGGACGAACATATAGCAAAATCTGATTTGTTTATTCCTTTGTTTAATTGCATTGTTTAAATGGCCATTGTGATCCCCAGCTAAGACAATGAAGCCTGGTGAACATCAGTCCCAGTTCATTCCAGGCCCCTACATCCCTGTTTTTTACTGTGCTCTGCTTTCAACAACACAGGCTTCAAGGTGCTGGTCGAGCCTCTCAGGGAATGTTCAGGAAGGACTGGTGACCCTAACCATGCTTCACAACTTAACATCCATATTATTATTTTCAATATATTTTCCGACAATCAGTGATTGTCTTCCAAAATCGTATTCTGTTGCTGGTCATCATCAACATGTTCGGTTCCAACAAACCGGTCGCAAGTCAATTTCGTCGTAAGTTGGCCATTTATTTACATAATAAAATTCTATCATCTTTAATTCATATTGTTTGGAGTTTTTTTAACCTTTTTATCACCATTTCCTTAGTTTGTTGCTGCTTGCAGCTGGGGCAGAAACTGTCATACACTCACGCTGTGGAGTGCTGAGGCTGCCAGACGTGGTACAGTTGTGGCCACATATTTGCGGTCTCGGAACGGTCATAAATTCAATCAGTCGTAAGTCGCATAGATCATAAGTGGACGACGACCTGTATATGTGTACCTGATGTACAATTCTGTGACAAATAAGGTAAGCACCCAGAAGTAATGATTAATTTGGATGTAACATGTGCAGACCAGCTATGGGTATGTAAATGATTCGTTTTGCAAGGAGCTGGCATGTCTAGTCACCAGACACAGAGGACGCCTCGTAGACGCATTAGACAGCATTACCAGCACTTGACGGAGTCTGACAGGCGTCACATTGTGAGTGTCTCGACGACTGGCTTCAGCCGAATTTTGTGTTCACCATCCCATGCACAGAGACGGCTGTGTATGGGGTGCTACCATAACCGGGAGGCATGGACTGACGATGAGTGGCGTCGTACCATGATTAGCGATGAATCTCAGTTCTGCATCATCACGGATCACCATCGTGTGCATGTATGGCGGCGCCGAGGGGAGAGGACCAATCCTGCCAATGTTGTGGAGAGACACACCGGTGTTACTCCTGGCATCGTGGTGCGGGGAGCCATAGGGTATGACATCACGGTGTGGGGAGCCATAGGGTATGACATCACGGTGTGGGGAGCCATA
>JAODLC010000021.1:14912470-14950204 GCA_026781145.1 Hippopotamyrus pictus
GAGCCATAGGGTATGACATCACGGTGTGGGGAGCCATAGGGTATGACATCACGGTGTGGGGAGCCATAGGGTATGACTTCAGGTCATCTCTGTAAGTGATTCGGGGACCCCGATAGCATAGTGTTATGTCAGTGACATCCTGCGTCCGCATGTCTTACCCCTCCTGAGGCAGCACCCTGGTACAGTCTTTCAACAAGACAACGTCCGTCCACATACAGCACGTGTGTCTATGGACTGCCTGCTTCATGTTGAGGTCCTCCTGTGCCCAGCCAGGTCCCCCGATCTTTCCCCAATCGATCATGTGTGGGATCAGCTTGGATATCAACTCAGACCCAGTACCAATCTGCAGAATCTCGAGGGCCAGTTACAACAGCTGTGGGCCGACTTGGTGCCGGAGAGGATGCAATGGCTATACGACTCCCTTCGGCACCGTATAGCTGCATGTATCCAGGCTTAGGGGAGGGGTGCGCCACACCCTACTGACCTGGGACCAGCAGTGTGCCCATAGTGCCAACTGTCTTGTCCATTTGATCTGATATTATGATCATTGCGATGCAGTCACATGACCTTTCACCAAGTGCAGATTCATTTAATTTCCACCACTCCGTTTTCGTCCTATACTTTTTTTTGCCACTAAGCGTGTATTTTTCCCCTCTAGGGCAACTGGAAATTTCAACATCTCTTTTCCCGTAACAGCATTCGTGTCATTTCCAGTATAAATTCATTTGACTTGTCTTGACAACTCTTCACATATACAGGACATCAGAAGTACCGACAAAATCTCTCCAAAGTTAAAAACAAACATGTTAAAACAGCATAAAAAGTCAGGAGTTATTACTGTTGGCTTTATATGTGCTTCTGGTGGATTAGGGGGCCAGAGATGAAGCTGGCACACTTGGGCAAAAAACTCTTTGCACCCTGTCAAATTATGATGGTTAAACTCCTGAATTTCCAGGTCATGGCACTTTTAGGAGTCGGTCCACAGCATGCACACAAAGAACGGGCTCAGTGGAAATCAATACAATTTTTGATCCCTTTTCGATAATGTGCTTCAGATGACTGGCACTTTCTGCTGTTACTTAAGTATGTAGTGAGTGATTTTGTAGTGAGTGTAAGTAGTGATTTGAGTGTGTCACTTGATCACAGGCGTGTCATTCTGGGGCAACACGGTGCTCAACCGACAGGAGAGGAACACCGCAAGCCGTCATGTCCATAGGTCTAACAGATGATGTCTGTATAAATCAGAGTCAGACCTCCTTAGTTTGAGGAGGTCATAAAAAGGTCATAGAGTGACAAACTTCTGATGATTGACTGGTTGAAAGATTATTTAAAGGTGAATTCCTTGCAAGGATATTTTACCAGACCTTCTCCAGATCAGTATGGCCTTAACTGGCTTTTTTAGACAAGATGATGGTGATGAAACAAGATTGGCAGGCAAACAGTGAGTTAGTATGTAAACCACAGGTGAGATCCAAGTACTCAGTAGAACATATCATTACAGAAGAGCTAAGAACACTGTAACCTAGAGGGATCATATTAATATGTTAGCACTGTCGCATGCATCATCTGCAAGTCCCCTACTGACTGCTTTGAATGCAGCCCAAGGGATCCTCTTGGAGCTTACCGGTATACTGTCTGGATGGAGATCCACCTGTCCCAGGGATTTTAAATTCTACACCTCGCCAACACCCCCCTTCGATTTCCCCGCAGCCAGGAGTGAGAAGACGCTGTCTAATTTATGCTTGACCATGTCTTGAGGAACACAGCTGGAAAGATTCAAGCGCTGAGTGCCGCAAGTGGGCATAATTTGTCGGATTTTTAAATATTTCACTCTGCATAATCATAAAGATATAAGCTGTCCCTTACAAAACACTATATTCTGTGGTAAATACAGAATCATGGAGATGGAGCGGAATTATCGTGAGTGAATGTGGTCTGAAAGCAGGTGCTACAGTACAACTCATATTAAACAAGAAAACGTCAAAGAAAGACCTGTAGACTTTCAATATATTGTTTCAAAACATGCAACAATCCAAACATCCATCCATCTTCCATAACTGCTTACAGTATACAGCAGAGTAGTGCAGTGACCTGGAGCCTATCAGAAAAAGCACAAGAGTACAAGGCGGGGCACAGCCAGAGCAGGGTACCCCTCCATCACCGGGCACAAAGCGGGGGACAGCCAGGGCAGGGTACCCCTCCGTCACCGGGCACAAGGCGGGGGACAGCCAGGGCAGGGTACCCCTCCGTCACCATGTCAGCTTTTTCATTTACACATTTCTGATATTAAACTCAAGTTTTAAAACTACTGGATGTATCACTTATCATGCATCACAGCTAGTAATGTTTTATTACCCCCCCCCCACCCCCGCCCCCCACATTGATCCATGTCGCTGACTCCGGGAAACTGCTTCACCTGTTGTAAATATTGCATCTTACCACTTAATTGAAACAGCACACCGCTGCACTCCAAAGCAAGTATTGGAATTCATTTACGGGCCGCTCTTATCGAAGGCACTGGGCGCAGGAAGCGGAGCGTCGTAAATCACAGGAATTAAAACAACGC
The DNA here is from genome assembly GCA_026781145.1 of Hippopotamyrus pictus. NCBI lineage: Eukaryota > Metazoa > Chordata > Actinopteri > Osteoglossiformes > Mormyridae > Hippopotamyrus > Hippopotamyrus pictus. Next base: position 14,915,037 of record JAODLC010000021.1, read on the forward strand.
AGAAGACATACCAGCCAGCTCAATCTGATCAAGCAGCTTGTGGGTGAGTTCTGCAGCACAGAATCAGATTTACCCCCAGCAGACAGAGAGACTGAGTCCAGCTCAAACAGAGAATGACTGGCTCTTCTGACATGTCTATTATTCTTATTCTTATGTCATTCTGAAGTTAGCTGAAATGGAATTGAAAATGCAATTGAAATTCAAATGCAATTGCAATGTAACAGATTGTCTGTGCAATAAAAAAAGAGATACTTTAAAATGACTCTGGGTATATTTGCTTGGACAAAGACTATGCTGCTAAAATAGTTACAGACACAGGTGAGCACACCAATAACACAATGTTTTCCTTGTTATTTTGTTTATGGCTGTGGAGTAATTCCATCAAACAGCTCGGGTTTAAAACGCAAAACGCATAAATCGGAATCCCATTGCGCCCGGAGTTACTGAAAGGCAGCAGCGTTTTGTCAATATAAACAGAGCAAACTGACGAAAATGCTTACAAAAGGAGAAGCTGTGACCTCACTGGGCCATGTATGGGAACACATAGCAGAGGAAACACTCCTGGTCGATCGGGTTTGAACTGGTTATAATGGACCGAGGCAACCCAAGGCAGTAGAGGCAGCGAGGCTGTGGACCTTCAAGCTGAAGTCTCTTCTGCAGAGATTGGGAAATGGTATCGAGTCATGTGGCAGGACCACACCTGATCTCACCGCCGTTCCCAAGGTTTCAGGTCGTGTCAGATCTGCACGCCCGCCTGTATGGGCACCAGCCTCATCCTCCACGGAGTAAGGCTAAGTACAGCATTAGAGGCACTAATGAACATGTTATTACTCTAAGCCGGACTCTTTAGAAGGACATTTAAAAGGCTCCAGTGAAGGGTTTTGTGCCACTAAATGCCACATAGTGAGCTCAGGTACAGGACATCGATCGCTGGCCACACCCAGCGGAGACACCCCGCCCCCCCATTCTAACAACCCGCCCTTTCTCAGTCACAGACGAATCAAAGACACTATTATCTAACTAACGGTGACTGTGTGTGTGTGTGTGTGGGGGGGTGATCTCCGCGGTACACAAGCGGAGCGGTGCTTTCATTATCATAATCATGGGATTACTGTAATCCCAGATTACAAGCGATCCAAGGCAGTGCGTCCTGACTCCACTCACTGAATATCACCATTTTAAACAGGAGAACAACAGGGGCACCTTCCTCCCCTCTGGATGACCTGTGCTTCAGAGCCCGGCTTTGCCAATTTGCGTAGGGCTCCTTCCCAGAGCCACGGAGACCGAGTTCAGAAAAAAATAAACGAACGCAATGACTCACCCTCCATCCCCCTAATGCCGGGGCCTCGGAATACATTAAAGGGAAACAAAGGGGGAGAGACTTTTCCTCAAAACCCCTGAGCGGAGGAGGAGGAGAATGAATATTCCCCTCACTTGCATCGCGGCACCGGCAGCCGCTAATTACTTGCTAATTATAACGCAGCTGGACGGCAGAGAGTGTTGTGAACGTGTCATTAAACGGGGATAAAATAACAACAGCTCTGCGGATGGCCAGCGTCGCAGGCCAGGATGTGGCAGCCGGGCAGCAGGCAGCGGATGTGGGGCGGCGTTGGACGGGGAGGGGGGGGGGGCGTCGTGCTGTCCCAAGTGACCAGGCAGTCATCCCCACCTAAAATTCCAGAAGATGGTGGAGGGGCTTCTACATCCCAGCAAAAAGAGTCTGCCAGCTGCCGTTAGTGTCGAGCGGGAGGGCTGAACACCCACCGCCTGCAGGGATGCGGGGAACACAGCCGAGGCCAACGAAACAGGTACACTGACAAAACTTCATCACGAGACACCGCGGGCAGTGAAAACAGAACACAGAGCTAATAGAGAGTTAACACTCGTTAAACCAGAAGGACTGGTGTAGCCAACGCGCCTGTAACGTCTACATTTGGAAACTGATCCCTGCCACATGTTCAGAGTAACTGCACGAAAAGGTAATCAGCGCACTGCCGAGCTTCAACGTTCCCTAAATCATTTTCCAGGTGCTTCTCAACAGAGATCTCCAAACTGCATGCACCCCCCACACCACCAGACGTTAGGTGACATTAATGGACCAGCTCTGTGACATTGTAGCACGAGGGACGAGGCTTCGGCAAAAATTACTCTAAAGTTATTATTTCAGACACAAAACCCTCCGGTGTTTCCAACCCTCCGGCCAGACCCTCCCTATCCAGACCTTTCTGGCAGCGTTCTACGTGCCGTACACAGGACATGTTCTGCGGTTGAGTCACGCTGGAAGTGAAACAGCAGGTAGAGACAGGAATAAAGGCAGGAATAAAGCTGGCAAGCTTTTGGAGCCGAGCGAGGAAGGAGCCCACCGTGCGGAACGCCGTCCCAGAGAAGCCGCATGCCGCATCCTGCAGTCGGAGAAATACACCCCGATCTCAGGCAGAGGATGCGATGTACAACTGACCCCGGGCCCCTTTATCGCACAAAAGCTCTTCCGGTGGAAAAATCACCCTGAAAGCTGTTTAATCTTTATTATCCTGGACAAATAGGGCAGCCACAGAGCGGGTGACACGCGGGGTGCGTGTGACCTGTGCCCTGCCTCAGTGTTTGACACCTCATTGCAGTGACTGCCAGGTATAATGCACCCCCCCATACAGGCACAGCAGGGGGGCTGGCCTAAGTAAAGGGACACATTCTCATGCAGTTGTCACATAAGCAGGTTCAGAGGCGATGTGTGCCCTAGTGCAGTGGTTCCACACTCACACACAAATTTGTAACTACAGTATATCTTTGTGGGGACTCTCCATTTATTTATATGAGGAAAACTCTAATCCCAACATGACAACCTTAACCCCTACCCAACCCTAACCTTAACCATAAGTAAGCAAACGAAACACGAGACTTCTGGCATTTTTAGGTTTTTGATTGCATTCACAGATCTTTATGGGGACCTGAAAAATGATCCCCACAATGTCAAAATAACACATTGGTCCCCACAATGTAATATAAACATAAGCCACACAAACAGACACAAAGACACACACACACACACATACACACACACACGTCGGGTATACCTATCCTTAGGGGCCCGCTCATTTACATTTATGGGAAAAATGCTAATGCTAACTATGACAACCTTAACCCTCACCCTGCCCTAACCATAAAGGAAACCGGTCCCCATAAGGGAAAAAACGTTATGGGGACATTGTGTGTCACGATCCGGCAGCTGAGCGAGCAAGTAAACAGGCGAACAGAGCCGGATGGTCGGTGAAACGGGGGTTTTAATGGAGAAGAGAGCAGACAGGCACCAACAACGAGAAACATTACACTGACAAGTCTGGGAACCGGAGGGAGACGCGGACTCAAATACACAGGACAAGGCAAAAGAAACAGGAAACAGGTGAGGACAATCAGGGATTAACACGAGGTAATGAGGGGGGCGTGGCACACACGAGGATCGCACGGAGCCGGGTGTGACATTGTGTCCCCATAAGGATAGGTATACCTGCTCACACACACACACACACACACACACACACACACATACACAGATTTAACTGTTGTAAGGGTTGTAATATGAAACACTGCTATACTTCTATCATGACTTCATATTATGAACTTATGAATGTATCATTAAATGATATATAAATAAAACCAAAATTTAGTCTCATTCTTGCATATGATGCACCTTTTTCATAAGAAAAAACACCAGCGCATAGAACTAGAATAAAAAAAAACTCAAATGGCCTCTCAGAAATGTAAACAAATATCTGTCTAGTGAAAGGTGACTCTGGGTTGCACTTATTTCTACACCTAATTCAGTTCATGACAGTAAACTTTTCAAAAACAGTAAATGAAAAATCATCAATTTGTTTCTATCCATTTCGTTTCGCTTGGAGTTTGTGGTGTTTCCGTGTCACCGCTGCTCCGTCGCTTTTCTTTTGTATCAGATGTGAAATTTGTCGGCACTTTGCCTAAAGTGGACTGTGGCACAGACTAGGCTTGGGCGGTATCTAATTTTTCATACCATCATACACAGTGGTATAGGATATTTTGATAGTATCTTCAGGGTCCCCCATTGTAAAATTCATCCAAGCCTTGGACACATGTAAAGAATTTGCACACGGACTTCAGAGACAGCACTGCATGGTTTATCTCTGGAAGCCAGTAGACCAACATGATCCAGTCATATCAGGCTACAGTAAACACTAACCAAAGATGTTACTTCTGATTGGATCTCTTTCAAATTCATTGTTTCCTGATATCTTCATCTCGTTTTCATTAGTTTTTTGCATCATATATTTTATTATTGTTCTGTTTTCCTCAATGAAATTCGTTGACTAATAATTTTCATCATAGCTTTCGTAAATAAAATTAAGACTGACTCAGTCATCAGGACATGCCCCCCCTGCGGTGAATCCCCCCCCCCCCCCCAGTGTGGGAACCTCTGCCCTCCCATAAGTCCTTGATAAAAATCTTAACCTCATTAAGAGATAGTCAGGAACGCAGGGGGAGAGAACTTTAACATCCTGACTTACGGCAAACACTCTAGAGAGATTCGGCTACATCAGGACTGCACAGTCCCAGCGTCGAAGACAGAGGGCGCTCTGGAGCACGGCGGTCTGACCGCTTCTCACTGCGCTGCGTTACCACTCTCAGTGAGGACGGTATACATGAAAAGGGACAATCGACTCCACATCTCAGGCAATCCACAGGCTGTCATGGTAACTGAGTTTCAGGACAGCCTCTGCTCATAACCGTATTCTTCTGGAAAACAAAGTTTCCGAGACGTGTGGAGCAGCCCATTCGACTGTGTGACGGATCAGTCTGGACCCTCTACAGTCAACTTTACATCCTTCATGTACTTGATTTATTGCCAATAAAACTCATTTAACTATTGTCTAGGTGCCAGTAATATAATGAAATTAGAGTTTTACCGATAACAGTCAGGTGGAGATTTTCTAGAAACACAAAAGGACTGCACTTCCCAAACAAAAAAACGTTCTGGATGTCATCTTCATAGGAACATCAGCTAGGTTGGCTAGAACCTGTCATCAACAGGAGCTATCATTAGGCAGCCACCTGAGCCATCTAGAGCCGTTCCGGAACATTCTGCTTGGTTATATCTTCCTTGGCCCGTTAAGTGGGAAAACCAGCCTGAAATGCTCACACTGGTTCTAGTTGTAAAGTTTGAAACCAGACATTATTTTGGCACGTAAGCCTCAATGTCGGCTATGAGATGCAGGGCCAGATCTCAGAGCCATAATGGCTGTCCTCCAGGGATATGTAAAAGTCTATCTGAGACGCAGGCCACAAATGACCTTTGTTTGGTTTTTATATTAGAGGGAATGGTTTTTAAAAACTGAACTCATATTAAAGGGGGCAGCCATTTACCAAAATAAGAGTCCTGCAGCAGGTTGCTCTATGCAGACTTTCAAAAGGAAATTAAAGTCACTCCACGCTCATAGAAATACTTAGAATGCGGTAGTTTAGTGATGAATGAAGCAATCAGATGCATGGTGTGTGGGGTCATGTAGGAAAATGAGTATCACACTGAGCATGCGTGGTGTTCATTCCTCTGAAAAGGAACTTTCCAATAACTGGCTGTTTGAGCTTATAGCAAGGCACCATTTAACCTCACAAAGCCGTTAAATGTAGCAGTGTGAGTTTAGCGTATGTGTATAAACAGAGGAACGCGAATTTCACCGCGAGACTTGCAAACGGCGTGCTGGCAGCGCACTTTCCTGCCTGTTATATAGGCCTGACTTACTTAAAGCCACGGCTCATTTCAAGCTCACATAATCATCCTCTCCTCTGCGCTAAGCAGATTTCCGTCTTGCTAGTTTTACAACAACGTGCACGGCACTTCATAAACTCCCACGCGGTTAACGGAGGCCTGTAGGTCGAGTGCTCGCACACTCGCGGCCCTCTGATGGCGGAACACTGTCAAGGAAAGCGTAGAAATGAGTGACAGAGCATGCTTCGCCGTCCCACGCACTGTTTGGAATTGTAATTGCCCACTTAATCTTTCCGTGGTGTAATGAGTCCGCAGCTACATCCATAATCTATAGCTGGGGAATTGAGATTAAGGTCCAAAGTGGCAAATCGGCAGATTCGTATGCAAAACAAAGTGTGGGTGAGATCTGCATTAGCATCACAGGCTACCGGAGACCTTCGAGGGTCGGGCTAGCACGGCCAGTCACAGAAGCCCCTGCTGGCGTTTCTCTGAATATTCCTCTGGGTTTCTGTCAAGTGTGAGTCTTTCTTCCATTGGAATGGCTCTCTCATCGACCCTGTAGGGTCAAGATACCACTGCAGTGGGGTTCATTCACCAAGGGTCAGGCGCCAATGAGAAAAACGATCCCTATTTAAGGAGGAGAGATCTGATAGATAGGACAGTAGGGGACAGGGGTGACGGTGTGCCTTAGGGACAGCTTAGAGGACGATGTCCTCACTGCTGGCGTCCCCATAAGGAAGCGGACAGGGCTTCCACATGCAGATATCTGTCACACGTCACTGATACTACAGAAGGAGGCTTTCCGTCAAAGCGTACTGAACAGCTAGCTAGACATGCAGTACACTACACCACCAAGAAACTCCTGGGGGTTTTAAGTATATAGAAAACAAAAAAATCTACTGCCACACTAACGTGATCCTGACTTATGTTTCATGAGGGAAGATTAGGTTTTTTCCACAATTAATAAAGAACCTGGTTAATATTTAATGGACCACGCTCGCTCTGAATGCGTAACTCCAGCGAAGCGAAAGTTGGTTTCCACACAACGTGTCAGGAGCAGGGAGGCACTAACAATGCTACTTTAGGGGCAGCTATGTCTGCCCCCCCAGGGCGCCTTGGAAGAGCAAATTACACGCCTTCGGACATGAAAGGAGGAAGTCGGTTCATATGCAGATCACCCAAGGGGCACCTTGAAATGTCAGCAGGCCCACTGTGTCTCAGCCAGCCTTATTTACATGTAGGCCCGGCGTCGGGGGGGTCACTGGAGGACGACTCCATCTTATTAATGTACGCTTAGCGGCTGTATTTATAACCAGACGAATAAAGGAAAAAGAGGAAAAACTCTGCACCCAGCAGAAGTGTCAGGAAACCGCCCCCCCCCCCCCCAGAGCGCGGGGTGCCTGCTGCTGTTCCGAGTGATGGGCCAACGGGGGGGACGGGACCCTAGACACCCATCTGACCTGCCTGAATTAAATATTCATGAGACGGCAGGACGGTGCTCACACGAGTATTGCCCCCCGCCGTGGACCCTGCCCCCGCCCCGCAGGTGGCCTGCGTGGCGGGCCGTGACGACCCCCCTCCCCCCACCCCCCCTCTCCGTGGCAGCACTTCAAGCTGTAATTATTCTTGTTTTGTTTTCCCCCAGTAAAGGCTGGCACAACATATATTCGTCAAGCAGCTTGATACGTTCCTAGCTCTGGCCCATAATGCATATGGATTGTTAGCTTGTGAAAATATATATATGGTATGCATGTCATTTGTATTAAATCAGAGCTAAATAATAATCATATTGGTCACCTACTGCGGCTGCTCTTGAAAGTGATCATAACGCTGAGGCATGCTGAGCAGCCAGCAGCTACACATTACCCTAAACCAGATCGCCAGAAATTTCTGCCGTTCTTTACTGCCAGATATCAGGGTTATATATCATGAGAGGAGATGGGATTTTTTTTCCCCGATTAATATTGAACCAGATTAATATTCAACCCCTCTCTAAATATTCAAAATGTATTCAGTTGTGAAAGAAATGCATGCTATACATATAATTTATATTACATTGCAGTCCAAATAACAATAACGATGTCAGTAACCCCCAGCGGTTGCTCTCGAAAGTGATTTCCGACTGAGAGAAGACAATCGACAAACACACCATCATCTAAATGACGCAGCTGATGGAAGAGCACGGTCCAATGGTAACGGAGCCAATAGTATGAATGGCACTGAGAACCAGCTTCCTTTGTCATCTGAAGCGGTGTGGAGGACTTCCATGTTCCATATTCCTGTTGGACTGGACTCGTTTGAAATCCCGGGCAGCCGTGGAGGTGCAGGAGCCAACTGAGCGACAAGCTTTTTTTTTTCTGGATCCGTGGCTGATTGAGAGCTCTGGGTCTTTGTGGCCGGCCAAGCGCGGATAAGGCACTGTCTCCATCCCGCTCGCCCATTTGTTTTCCATTCGGTTAGACGCCGACGACATCGCACCTACATCCCCAGCACTCCTCCGAACAAGAAGCAGGGCAGGGGCACAGGAACGGAGACCAGGCGCACCCATAAATCACGGCGGGAGCCTCATGCATATGCAGGCGCGCCGGGCCTTGGCGCGCACACGTGTCACAGCCTGTGAAGAATGAGAGCCGTCGGCTCCGTTTCGCCGGCCGGAGAGCTAACGATTCATCGGGGAAGGGAGAGTGGCAACAACCACACGCAGGAAGCATGTGATACCCAATAATGAGGAGGACCTGAAGGGAGACATCTCCCCCCAGCAGAAAGGAGAGGCTGTGACATGACAGAGGAGAGCTGGCTGAGGAGGAACACGGCTGCAACCAACAAGTAACAAAACCGGTCTGATGGTCGCAAGGCTATAGGACGGCGGCTCGGCTCCTGGGTTTTCTCAGGCAGAATCATGACAATAATGAGGGCTGTTTTTAATTCTGTATGACTACCATGTTCAAGAAATCTGACATAGACCACCACTGGTCAAGGAATGGAACATTTTAACAGTGCCACGTCACCAAGCCCAGAACCTTCTAAGCGGAGCGCATGAAAATAACCACTGCCCTCATTACAAGAACCATTTATTGTATCACGCTATGACATTGGGATCAGGAAATATTACCAGGCAGCAGTGAGCCAGAAGGGGGCGCCAGGAAGCACAGTGCACAAGGTGTGCCCCCCCCCCACCCCCCCGGACGGCATGCCAGCTCAGCACACGGCATGCACACACACAGTCACACACTCCAAAGGAAATGTTGAGGGAAATCCACAAAGCATGGGGAAAACATGTGAAGTTCACACTCACTGAGCCTGGGGCAGAATCAGGCCCAGTTAGAAGCAGATTCGGCTGGGGGGGGGGGGTAGCCGACAGATTTTGATGTTGCATTTTTACTGGATTCTCCCTCATTCATGGGAAAAGCATTGTTATACCATTATATATTTCATCATTTTCATGGTGTAGAGTTTTAATGACCAATCAGAATTTAATGACCAATCAGAATTTGCCCCCCCCTTCTTTGTTCAGTACTGACAATCCAGGCAGTTTCAGGTCAAGAAAATCATAATACATTACTTTATGATTGGCTAAGGCGATGTCACAGAAATGGGTAGATGGATGAATGGATGAGACAAATATTGACAAATATTGGGATACTTATATGTGGGAATAAATTATGATGTAATGATGTCATGTATTACAACACACCCATGTAAAGCCCCTTGGGGCGACTCTGTAGTGAAATGCGCAATAAAGAAAATTTAGCTGAACAGAACTGAATTGAATTGAACTGAACTGAATTGAATAAACCCTGTCGCAGTTTTCAAGTGTCAGAAAAGCCGTCATGGTGATGCTGTTTTCCTTCTGAATATCATCGTTAATATTATCCATACTAACTTTAAAAACTTGAAAACTTTTTTAAACAAAGTGCTGACTGACTACGAAATTTGCTGGGCGAATAAAGCAATAAACAAAGCAGCCTGCACATTTAATTATCAAGTACGCACAGTCAATACAGGACGCGCCGGAGAGTGGAGGATGAATCACTTTATACAAAACGACAGACAGGTCTAAATGTCAACATATCGAAGATTTAGCTGGGAACGAGTATTATTGATGCCAAAACCATCTTTTCTGAAACATAATGGAAACAGATGGCGGCCGTCTTAATTAGTAATTGTAATCAATGCGCCTATCAGCACGCTCCAGAAATTCTGATCATAATTGTAATTCATTAATGAAGTATCAGAACAGAAATGGATCATACTGTTTTACAATGACCCATTGTCTGAATGCCTTATCTTTTATAAACACATAATATAACGTATTGCTCCGTGGAAAGACAAAGCGTCCGCTGTGTCCATTTACATCGGTTTGGGGGAAAAAATGAGAAACAGATGACGGCATTATCTCCAGATAGCTGAAGACAGCCGCTGCGTAAAGCGCGCTTGGACCGGGATGCGCTCCGCTCCCCGGAGCGTCCAGAGACGGGCGGCACACGGATCGGCGGCTGCGAGCTTCGTGGAGCCAAGTGAGGGGGGAGTACGGGCGCAAATTTGCGCAAATCCCACAGGAAACTACAACTACAAAAGAACGACAGAAGCAAACAAGCGGACTCCGTTACCCTGAATCTGAGACTTTCACAACTATTAATCATCGCATCCTCAGATCACTGGGATTCCGGGAGAGGCGCGTCCCTTTGTTTGCCGTGAAGTAAGTGCATCTTTCGCTCCACCTGTCTGCCTGCTCATGGCACACCGTGCTGCCATAAAACTTAGCGTTGGCGACTGAATGGAGATCGGTGGTTTCGTTCTCAATCGGCGTGGTCATTGCTTATACTCTTACTACACCCGCTGCCTGTGGTGCGATGCATCGCAGTTGTTCACAAAGCGAGGTAGCGGAGGATGAAAAAGAGTATGGGAAGGGGCGGGATAACTTGTTTTCATAGTGCGCATTATCGGTATATCAGCCGTACTACCTTAAAATTACGTGCATAACGACATAACAAAACTTGGGAAACTGAAACGAGCAGCATCCACACGAATTGCGGGGCCGCCAGTTGCATACCCAGCGGAGCGCCGCGGACTGGCGATCAGCCGCGCTCTCTCTTTGTGGTGCCTCTTAAATTCCCAGTCGGAACGGCTCTTGCGGATCTGGTTTCTGCTTCTGTTGACTCAGGAGTGTGAGACCGAGCAATGTATCCAAGGACTGATTACAGTGACTTTAGGTCGCATGAATAATTTATGGGTTCCGTTGTAAGCTGTTGTACATCTGAAAAGCAGCTAAGTAACTTGCAAATTTCATGCATTATGATAATCGTGTACATTTTGGCTTAAGTAGGAGAAAGAGAAGTTAAGGATTGCCAGACTTCGGGTGTATTGACAGTAGCTATACAGGGACCTTTAATGCTGGTGTTGGATCAGCAGAAAGAAATTGTTGACACCTTAAACTAAAGGAAAGTTGGGGGGGGGGGGGTAGGTGGGTTGTTTGTTTGTTTTGCCCTGAGTTTGTTTGTGACAGATGAGGGAGAGAAAAAAATTATGAGTAAGCTCCCTTCCATCAGAAAAGGACACTGTCTCCTGGCTGAGGAACTCTTTGTACAATGCCGTGTCTCTCTCAGCCCCATTAAATAGGGTCTCTGGTGTTTTCTGCCAAGATTTGCTGGAAGATGGGCTCTCTCTACAGTCTGCCGGGTCCCAGGCCTGCCCGCCGGAACCACCCTTTTCAATGAATTATAAATGCAAATGAGGTTCCGGCAGTTTCAGTTGCTATAAACCGGTAAAGCAGTGACTAGCGTAATGAATGCCTCCGTTTATCAGGCCGGAGAGCTCGCTTCTGAGCCCGACGGCTTTCTGGGTCTGAAGAATCGATCCGTGGCCATCGTCCTTTTGGCTCAGAAGGAAATTTTCTCCCCGGGAAATCAGATTGTTTTATTAATCCTGTTGCCTAGGCCTCTCTGGGGATGTAGCCCTTATTCCCGCATTCCTGTATTGTAGCCCTACTTTCTCATGCCTATTTTTTCCTGCACATTTTTACAGTTAATTAATGTAACGTTTTTAAAGTTGACCACAGAAATATGGCATGTAGCTTGTTTACCACGAAAGCTACCTTACAATTTCTAACTTGAGCAAAGAATTTTGCTTCGTTTTACTTTTGCTTTGTCAGTTACTCATTCATTGGAAAAAAAAACAAGAATCAATGTATGTTCCTTCAGAGAAATGTCCTGTTTTAACTGCCTGTCAGCTTTTGGCACTCCTGTCTTCAGTAAGAGCTGCCTCTTTAATTAATCTCTTAATAATCTTATTCCGTGAGGCAGCAGCCACAAAGGCTCGTTATAAATTCTGAACCTGGATGAGCTCTCCGTTGATCCTGCTGCTGCTTCTGTGCCGGCCCATGATCCTGCTTGGCACCCTGTCCACGCTTCCTGTCCAGACGACGGAAGCACGGCTGTACCGTCACTCTGTGATATGACCCCTTAAATCCTGCAGTTCTCTGACTCCCCACGCTGAAGGCTGTATTATTTATTTGTTTGATCTCAGGCGATTCGCTCAGCCTTATTGTTTACTGGGTGGCGCTGGATCTGCACACGCAGCCAGGGATATTCACACCCGAAAGGTGACTACCCAAATGACCCTCTCCCTCTGAGGCCTCATACATACCCCTTCATTAATTATTTGCTTAAGCCGAGTCTTTTTGTCCTGAGTGACATGCAGGTGATTATTTTTATTGAAGCCATTCAGCTTAAGGTACAAAGAGTGCTTGAGACGGCCATTTTTGTCCAGGGACTCGAGGCAGAATTGCACAATTAATTTTCACTCAGTCTCTGTACCTCCCCCGCCCCCCCCAAAAAAAACTGCATGGAAAATACCAGGGAAAGAATCAAGGGACTTGGGGGATTTCTGTGAGTGTCCCTGGCGTGGCCTTGGCTGGGCATTTTTGTGGTGGTGTGGTAGGTCACACGCCTTTCCCTACGGGCGTCCCTCAGCGTCAGGGGTGTGTCTCCAGCTCAACGGTATGGAAAACAAGCGGCGCGCGCGGCTGTCGTGGCCGTCAGGACCTCCACTGCAGGCGCATGGGAGATGAGCCACGGCGCAGCCTCATCTCATCTGTGCGAGAGGTCTGTCGCAGCAGGGATCCCGATCGCAGCGGGGAAGGAAAGACACGCAGGAAGGGGAAGCGGTACAGCACACGGCCACGCGGTCCACAGCTCACGCTCGCATGCGGAGGGTGGATAGCGGCTGCCGGTGATATGATCTGCGTGTGTGTGTATGGATCCAGTATACCTTACATTATGGATTTTTTTGGTCCCCACAAGGGGAAATTCAATTAATAAAAATCTGCAGTCAAAAAACTAAAAATGCCAAAAGACTGGTATTTTGTTGCTTACTTATGGTTAAGGTTAGGACTGGGTAGGGGCTATGGGTGTCATGTTGGGAATATAGATTTCCCCATAGAAATGAGTGGAGAGTCCCCACAAAGATATAATTACAAACCTGTGTGGGTCTGTGTGTCGAGGGGGCAAGCGCCAAGGTGAACGTGTGACCTCCGAGAAAGGTCAGCCAGCCTCACCCAGTATCCGTGCCCAGCCCCGACAGACACCTACATCTGCTGGGGGCCGGTGGTGGCGGGAGGGACACATCTGAAGGACGGGCAAACGGTCAAGGACTCTCAGGGTATACAGATGGCACACTTTGCGATGAACGTAACACACCTCACTGGCCTGAAACTGCGAGAGAGAGAAGCCAGATTCCAAGCTGGTTACCAGCCATGATGCAGCGCAGGATACAACCACGGTAAACATGCAGCAGGTGAAGGTAGAAAAAACTAGAAAACATATAAATCACACTAATCGTAAACAGATACTTAAAAATAAAAATGAGCAGAATGTTTCTGCTTACGGGCAGTCCTTCTTTTTCAGAAATGACTTCCCTTCTTTTTTTCTCTCTTCACTCCCAACCCCCCAGGGTGATATAAGTCCTTACCTCACCAATGGGACTCTGAGCCCTCTGGCTTCTGGTCAGTCATTGGATGACGAAGCTTCCTGCTCTCACTGCTACCCCAGTGGCTCTGCTTCCTAGACGTAATCGATAAATGGCAGTATTGGTCGGTATGCAAAATGAGACACATAGCTGATGCAACTGGCCAGATATAGCGAAAGCTAAAATCTTTTCCAATTCATTTGTCATGGAATACTATTACATTACAGCAGAGTGGTCATTGGTTTATAGGAAAATATCTCGAAGGGGAGCATAATCGGTCATTTAATGAATTTTTTTCACTCTGTTAATATTCCATCTGTACAGTATTGATTTTCTTTCTCTCCATAATGTCTGTTTATCCAAACTGGTCACCCTGAACGCATTGAAACCATGTCGCAGAACCAATTTCATTTTTAGAATTGATTTTATTTGATGGCAAATAGTTTCACTCGCTTAACATTTTGATGGAAAACATTTGGACGTCCTTCCTGTGCTGATCTGTAATGCTTGTCGTGGTGAAAATGAGCTATCAGTGATTTCACTAGTATGACATGCATCACTGGCAAAGAAGTCTTATCTGATAATTAGACATAATCCATATGGTACTTTACAAGCACATAAATAATTCATGGGAAGAACGCTAAAGGCTAACACCTGTATCACCCGCTTAACCGATGTGTGTTTAATTGCCTGCGTAGAGCATGTCTGGCTTGTCGACTGACAGGCCGATCAGCTCAGTTTTACTAGTGTTTTATAGCCTGAGAGTCCTTTCTGGCTTTTTAAATCTAACAGTATTAAAACCACTCAGCTGCCCTGATAGCACATTTAAAAGCACATTTAAAGCAGCGAATACAAACATTATATACCTGTAAGTCATAACACTCGAGGCAGAAAGAGCAACGTGTGCATGTAAACACGGCTTCCTGGTTGATAGGCAGAGAACTGGAAGCCCCTGGATGCTTGGTACACTGATCTGGAGTCAGCTGGCTTTGTATAGCACTGGATCACGTAAGACTGAGAAATGGGGAGTTTTCCCTGTTCCTGAGAAATAAAGGCTGCTTTTTTTTTTTTAGAACACAGAATAAGCTGAACACCTGTGCTGGATGCAAGCGCAGGGTCAGGGCTGGTATTTCATCGACTTTCCTCACACCCAGCTTTATACCGAGAGGGGGGGCGGCGTTGTTCAGGTGCACAAGAACCGTTCGGCTGCCATACAGGGGTGGGGTCAACCCTGTGCGCTGACAGCCTCACATGTTCATGAACGATCTGAGTGTCACTCAACACTCTCTCCCCAAACTGCCAGGCTCACAGCAGCCTCACATTATTTGTCCTGCAAACAGCTAAAACAAAATGAAAAGCCAAACGGAAACCAGAACTAAGAGAACAAGGCAGGGGCAGAGGGCAACATCAGCAACGACATCTTCTCTGATTCTCTCATGCAGTCGACACCAGCGGTTTCTGACTGGTTCAGCCTCACAACCCAGATTTTTCCTTGGTCATTAAGACCCAAATATTTAAATGTTTGAACCACATTTATTTAACAAAAAAATAAGTGCAGTAATAGTAAATAGAACATTGTTCAGTAACGGTGGCACAATGCCTTCATGCACTGTTGAAAAAAAAGTCCAGCAATTTTTAACCACACAGGTCCAAAACGGTCCTGAGACCCATTTCCGAGTCGCGATCCACCAGATTAGGAAATTTACAATTTACTACCGTTTACTAAACATGTATTTTTAGCGAACATATAATCACCACGTCACTCTCCTTCTCTCCGGAAAAAAAGTTTTAAATTTCATACACAACATAGCTTAATTATTCGATGTCTCATAACGATACCACGACTGACGCAAAGAAAATATTCAAGGGGGACTCCCTAGAGAAAAAAAAAATGAAGTCCTTAGTTCTCAGTTATTTATAACATCACAAAATAGTAGGAGGGGGGCCATAGCTCAGGTCTGTTTTCATTAGGGGGTCGCTGAATTAAGAACGCCTGAAAGCCGCTTTCTAAGGTAACTGAATAAGAAAACAGTCCGCAGGCTCCACACAAGTTCATGGCAATGAAAACGAACTCAGATCAGCGATGAGGTTCCCAGCATCTCCCTGCACAGTGCCACCTCCACAGTCAGCATGGACGTGATTATCAGTGCCTTGTTGCGCATAGACGCTACACCCTCGAGCCGATCCCACGCAAATGAACCTCGCTCTGAACTTGGAGGCTCCAGGATGCCAGTAGGGGCGGGGCAGGGGAGTTCGGGACGCCGGAGCGATTGCCGTGGGATTTACATGCACGTTCCTGAGCTAATTAGTGGCGGTGATGGGCGCCGCCGCCGCCGCCGCGAGATGATCTCGGTGGCAGAGCGGCCGCCTCCGTGCCGGCGGGATCCGTGCGGGCGAGGAGGCAGGATATATGAAAACGAACGCACCTCCACCGCTCCCCCCACTGTCAGCGTGCGACTGCGGGGCCGTTCCCAGCCTGGCGGGACACCGAGGCAGTGCCGTGTACCCTGACAGATTAATCCTGACAGAGACCTACCCCCCCCCCCTCCGCCCCCCACACCGGGGGTTACTCGACAGCTGCCGTATTTAGCCAGAGGCTGCTGAGATTTACCTGCTAAGCACAACCTCCACAGGGCAGCCTGCACCCTAACCCCCCCGGAGGGCTTCTCAGTTGGCACACATGCCCCAGCTACCCACGACAGATAGGGGGCTGGATTTGAGGCCAGTTTATGCTGGAGGCAAGTAGCTAACACTGACCTGTTAGATGATATTTAACCTGCTGCCCTTTACCTTGGTATTAGAGTAAAGTTTAGAGGCAGATTCAGCTGTATTTTTGGCAGATGCCTCTTACTCTGGGTCACAGGGCACGGCTCAGGGCTGGTTACAAACTGGCCAGGGCATGGACACCAAGTCCCTAGATCAGGGGCATTTCTTCCTGCTCGAGCACAGAATCGGCGCGTCTGGCACCTGACAGAGCGGAACGCAGACGACAGCGGCTGAGAGCGGAGGTCACGTGTCCCCGTCAGACGAGGACGGCACTTTCGGGGCCCGCAGCCTGAGTGCGTGCGAGATGGACGGCTGAGCTTTCTGTCCTGTACTGGACCTGATAAGGACCAGGCCGGAGGGAAACTGAGATACCGTCTGTAAATCTCTGAGCTTCAAAGCAACATTTTCGGCGCTGCAGTCTTCTGTATCCCAGGAATGACTCTTCACTGAAGAGGAACTGTCTGCATGCGACATCGCAATACACCCCAGTGTGAACAAGTACAGTATTGGGTGATGTAGCTTAACAAAACTTCAAGTTTGCCAAACCTCACGCAAAGTATTTGTACAAAATACTCAAAAACTATGAAAAAAAAACTGGGATCTGTTACTCTACTTTTGGTAGAAATGAACCTTCCCCCGGCATGGATGTTGATCTGAAGACATTCCCCGATGTCACATGACAAAGACAGGTTCGGTCTTAACTAAGCTTGGCCAGTGCTATCAGGAGAAGGTCCAAAGATACTTTATTCCATTTGCTGGCCTGGTACTGTTGACCTGGAGCTCCTTGCCATAGTACCTCCCTCTGTCTCTCAGACACCTACACACATAAGCACCCACATCCTGTGCATGTAGTCCGTTATTGCAGGACCCCACGAGAGACACTCCCTTGTGCCTCTTTCCTGTCCCGTACTAAACTGCCGCAGTGTGAAGGGTAGCGGCACCTCCCAATGCATGGCAACCCCTTTAGCGTCCCAGCTCATGATTACCTGATCCTGGGGAGGGACTCACAGGCTAAGGGGTGCTAATCAAGTCTGCTATCATGCTTGCCAGACTCACACAGTGTCAGCTTAAGTGTACCTAATTGGATGGTTCCGGAGAATAGGGAAGATAGGTGTTTTGTTACATGTACACCTTTATCGACCTCCCCCCAATTCAGCCTTCCCAATTAACGTGACAGACTACAATCAGATAATTATGAAGAGCTGTGGTTAGTACTGGACACAGGACACTAATGATGACGCATAGCTCTTTAAATGCATAACAAAGCGGCCTATAGGCAGGGGAGGCCATGCAAACATGCCAGGGCTCTTCTCACACACTGTGGCACGTTGCCGTTACTGCTGGCGTTACTGCTGGTATTACTACTGCTGTTACTGCTAGTGTTACTGCTGGGGCTACTGCTGCTGCTACTGCTGGCATTACTGCTGGCATTACTGCTAGCGTTACTACTGCTGTTACTGCTGGCGTTACTGCTGGTATTACTACTGCAATTACCGCTGCCATTACTACTGCTGTTACTGCTAGTGTTACTGCTGCCGCTACTGCTGGCATTACTGCTAGCGTTACTGCTGCACTACTACTGGCGTTACTATTGCAATTACTGTTCCAATTACTGTTGGCATTAATGCTAACGTTACCGCTGCAATTATGGTTGGCGTTACTGCTAGCGTTACCGCTGCCATTACTACTGCTGTTACTGCTGCCGTTACTAATGGCGGTACTCCTAACTTTTCTGCTGCTTATACTACTGCACTGGAGTCCCCTCACAGGAAGTTTATGCACTGAAATGTGACATACCCCATCTGCCTTCTTTTTTTGTACTTCATGGCTTAAAGACACAGTACCCAAACCCACTGAGATATAACAGAGCCGGGGGGGGGGGGCGGGGGAGCACTTTAAAGACCTCCACCGCTAGCTTCCCCACACTTCAGAACTTGGCTGCCTGAAACTCCAAGCCAGGAGCCTGAGCCAAGGCCAGTGAATTCCCCATTTTTTCCCCTCCAGGTGAACAAAGACATTCTCTCAATCAGAGAGACTCTGGGCCTGTTGAAGCACCTTCCCAAAAAAATGAAGTCTGTAACCCAACATTCTCCGCTGCGTGTCTCGCTGTTGAAGTTGTCTGTTGTCAAGTGGTATAATCAGATGCTATGAACATCTCAGAGCCCGATTCTCTGGAACGCGACTGGTTCAGATCTAGTCTTCTTCATAATTTACCTTTCAGTTTTCATTACGGTGGTAGACTTGATGGTGAGGAGATTAGTGGTCCTTGACTGATAAACTGATAAATGCAAGAAAAAACCAATCACTCTTAAAATAATACTTTGTATTCACAGGCTATTTGAGAATTGTGATTAATGGACTGGGGCATCACCAGATAAAATGGTAATTAAGGACTAATTATATGTTTAATAATGCCTGCTTAAAGCCATTTTCTCAGAGTTAAGTGGATTCCCACTTTTTCTACTGAAAAATAATTAAGCTCTTTGTTAATCATTTTTGTATGGTTGGTTTAGTAATAATTAAACATATATTAATAAGAGCATTGTCTGCAGCATCTAGCAGCAGAAAGCACTGCGGTGAGCTCCTGGTAGCCAGAAGGTGTCGGGCTCCGGCTGTCAGGTGGGAATAACCGGGAAGCGTATTTGATTGGGCTTTTCAGGTTTGTAGCTCACTCTGCGGTTTCGGGAAGCGCGAGTGCCACCAAATTGGCTTTTCCGCTGAGCACGGATAATTGAAAACCCTCCAGAGATTAATGAGCAGGAATCACAGGCATGGAGTCCTAACACCTGACAAGCCCTCTACCCGCCCCCACCCCCCACGCCTTTCTCACCTCTCTAGCTGTAATAACCGGGTCACAATTTGACACAGATAGGATCTCCCTGGTAGGTCGACTGATTCATCTGAGTGACATTTTTTTTGGTATGATTAAGTACTAACACCAGAGGAGGAAAGTTCAGGTCCAGAAGGTACAAATCCACACCGAGATTTTGTTTCAACCAACCAGTTGTGAATGTGACTCTTTAATCTCAGCTGGTTGGTTGAAACAAAATCTTGGTCTGAATTTGTACTTTCTTGACCCAAACTTTCCACTTCTGACACCACAATAAAGTCCAGCTCAAGCGCAGACAGAGCATGTGTCGTGGGTCCATGAGGCTGACACACCTCAAGGAGAACGACGCAGTTTGGGCCTCCAGGCCCAGCCAGACTCGCCACCATCTATCCCGAGTCACGCAGCTGCTTGACATTGGTGCTTGTAACATGAATTGCTGTTGCTTAACTAATCACGTCCGGCTCATCGATTCCCCCGAGGTCACTGCGCATTCGCAGTGTGCGGCTGCCCATAGCACTCTGTCTTGTGTGCAGTCGGCCAGCCCAGTGTGGTTATAACACCCAGAGAGTTACCCAGCATCCTGCCTAGTTCCTGCTGGAAAGGCCGGCGCCGGGGGCCGAGTGGGGGGGCGTCGTGCAGGGCCTTCTGTTCTTTTTCCTTAGGGGGATGGATTGCTGATATCAGGTCACTCCACAGGACAGCTGTCTGTTTATGTTTCCTAATATTCGTAGCAAATACAGCGAGAGCTTTGTAATGAATACAGAGGCACGTTGGGCAGTTTATAGCCTGCAGTTAAACTGTTTGACCTGCAGGGGTGCTGTCCATCAGTTTTACATGTCCGCGCTGTAATCAAAAGGCGTGTAAACAAGAGAACTTTCTATGTGTTTGATAATTACTATATTTTTTTTTTGTATGAGAATCACAGTTTTATGTCCTTAGGAACTGCTGGAAAAAACAAGGTCTGAGTTCTTGTATGTTTCCCTTTTGACTCTCATGACAGAAAAGCAGCCCCCCCCAGGGAGCACACCGCTTCCCGTTATAGAAGGCAGGCAAGCTGCCTCAAATCTCTTCCTGGTGGGTTAACCCATTTTCAACACCCCTCAACCCCCCCGCCTCACCCCCCTCAGCCAGCTTTGCTTGTGCAGAAGCAGCATCCTGATTGTAAATCCGTGGTCCCCCAGTAGAACCCCGTTTTGCCAGACCCTCCGTCATTTGCCGCTGATCAACTAAATAATGGTTTTGTGCGAGTGGGCCCTCCCCTGTGTCGCCTTCCCATCTGCACCCTGGAGACAAACAAAATTCTCCAGCAGTATCTGCTGCTGATTCTTTTTTTGGGGTGTTTCTCACATAAGATGAGCTGCCAGGTCTGCATGGTTACAATTAGTCATGTTCTGCTCCGCAGTCTCCAATAGAATCAGGTGTTTCTCATACTCGGTGAAGTACTGATATTTCAGATGCAGTGAATCAAAAATGCTGGACTTAGGAGCCTGCAAGGCACACATCTCATCACACATCCGGCCTATGTGTGCGAGCGTGGCAGTGAGCTTAGACACGCGCCACAGTGCGGGATACAGTGGAGCAGGACAGCTGGAGGAGTGTCCACACGAGGACGTGCAAAAACACACTGTCCCACACTGATGCTTACTGTTAAGTACCCTGTGAGTAATGGACCTTTTTAGGCAACATAAAGAGAGAGACAGAGAGATAGAGTATGGAGGGGTACGGAGCTTGCCGACAAAGAGAGCTTTACAAGACCTACAGCAAACTTTTTTAGCTAGTGCTATGTAATTTTCCTGAGGACTAGCATTTCTGGTTACCTTAGTCTGCAAGACCCACCCCCTCAAAGCCGGCCGGGTTAATTAAGCTTGGCAATTCAATTACGCAATTGAAAATTGAGCACTGGAAGATCTCTATGTCTATTCAGCAGTGTCCCTCATACCTCCCTGACATTAGATCAGCACTAATTGAACTCTGTTCCATCGTGCGAGGTGCGGACACCCCCCATACCTGCAGGTCTTTCAGTCTGCTACCAGCCACGGGCGCCACGCAAAGCAAAGACAAGTGTTTCAAAGCGGCTATTGTTAATTCCGTCCTTTCATCTGATATTACTCTTTCAGTACCCCCTCCCCCACAACAGACACACACACATGCACAACAAAATTAGAGGCACACTTATGAATAATTAAATTGAGGAGCAGAGAGCCAATTTGGTCTGTCAGGGGATGAAAGGCATCAACTTGCAAAGGGGAGCATTCACCTATAGGAAACACAATGGCGTTAAAAGCGGACGAATCAAAACGTTTATGCAGACAGGGGAGTTAATTTGTCCTCTGTGAGTAATGATGTTCCAGCTCTGCCCGAAGCGGGGGCGTCTCAGTGCTCGTCCGGAGTCCATGCGAGACTGACTGTTAGTCAGAGAAGCCCAGGCAGACCCAACCCCCCCCCCCCTTCCTCACGTTCCTCCATCTTCTCCTGCCTGTTTCCTTTTTTTAATATATACTGGCAGTGGATCCGTACAGATGGGCCAGTGTCCTGGGGCCTGGCACATGGCCCTCCGCGGGCCTCTCCGGCCGCCGTCCACCGTCTGTTGACGCCACCCGTGAGACCTCCCAGAGACCTCCCAGAGACCTCCCTGCAAACAGACAGCACACCGCACTCCTGATTTCCGAGGTGCTCCGACACCACTCCATCACCGGGGTTACGATGTTTGTAAATAACTGTAAACCCCCTGATGACAAGGTCAGCCTTATCTTGCTTTCATTGGACAGTTACAATAACAATCACAAACAAACAGACAATACATAGTAGTGGAAAATAGAGGGGCGTGCCTGAACTTTGCTCCTAACAGGGACGTCTGGACGGTGCCCTGAAGAGGACGTTGGGACACACCCCTTGCCCCCGATCACCTGACCTTATTGAATAGGTCGCAAACCCCCTGACAGTGTGTGACTCCCAGATGCTTAAAACCAAAAAGGAACCGCACTCACAACATACTATTCATGCTCTGAAGAAGAAAAGTTTATTGCCCCATGCCACAGACGCGTTTCGGCGTCAAGCTGTTATCCCAGACGCTTTCCATCCTATCTTTCACTCAGGTGTCTGCTCTTTTCCCTTTGTGTGTACCTTAGTGTTAAAGGTGTACCCCACGTGTTAAAGGGAAAGGCACGTTAAAGGGATATATTCCATCTTCCGGGCTGAAGTGTTTATCAGCACGCCCACGGTCCCTTGGGACGGAGCCCTCCCCTTAGGACCTTCAGGCCCCCATCAGCCAATCAGATTTCCTGGATCTCTGATAGCATTTCCAGTTCCACAAAGAGATATTCCCAAGTCAAAAAGGAGATGAGATCTGAAAAGAATAAAGGGGATTCTGCTTGGGCGTGATGCTAAACCTCCCAACACAGAGGAGGTGACAAGTCACCGGGTGTCAATCAGACCAGGAAGCTTTGTGAGCTCGGCACTCAGTGCTGGCTTTGTCTTCCTGTCTGCCATAATGACACGATTCTGTCATCCTTGTCTAATGGACACACTGCAGCTTTGTTTGCTCTGGCCAGACACTCCACTGCATACCGTTTGGCCACAGATCTGACACACACACACACACACACACACACACCTAAATGGTTTGACTTCCCAGCGGGCCAGGGTATTCCATGCAACTGGAAAGAATACAAACCCACGGCAATAATGCTCTAGGGCACAAGTCCCTTTAGAGATGCAGAATTTCACCCCGGAAACAGAGAGGCCTTTTTCCAACATGTTTATCTGGGACTTAAACCGTAATCGGATACTGAAGCAGCATCAGACCGCAGCTGGACATCAAACAGCTTATATCTGTCAGCTTTTTAACGTTCCCCTAAAACATAGCCGTACTTAGTCTCAGTTGGCAGGCACACAAAATGGATTAAGGTCCTGTCTGCATTTTTTATTTTTTTTTCTATGCTCTCCATAAAATGACTGCTTATATTTTGGATGAATGAACCCCAGGCAATGGTGATGGGGGACGTTCATCATTCATCACAGAGGCTGAGAGCCACTCAGAGTTTCTCAACACACAAATAAGTTCAGCAGTGACATGAAACACGTATGACCTCCAGACACACCCAGGTTTGTAATTACATCTTTGTGGGGACTCTCCATTAATTTTTATGGAGAAAACTGTAATCCCAACATGACAACCTTAAACCTTACCCAGACGTAACTTTAACCATCAGTAACCAAACAAAATACAAGACTTCTGGCATTTTTAGGTTTTTGATTGGATTCACAGATATTTGTGGGGATCTGAAAAATGGTCCCCACAATGTCAAAATAACAGGTTTTTATTACATTGTGCAGGACATTTGGTCCAAACAATATAATCTAAACATAATCCCCACACACACACACACACACACACACACACAGCTATAGAGCTGACCAGTAAATCAAAGTAAGTATGAAACACAGTATTAAAATCATATTGCTCATGAAATTAAACATTCTTTGCCAGCTGGAAATGTTTATCATGTTATTCAGTTTTTCTGAATTTCCCTACAATACTATTCTTAGTAGTGACCTTTGAAATGTGCTTTTGAACTTGATGGCCTGTGTGCTTAGAAGACCTAAGTTAGTTTTAAATGTGCAGAAAAATGATACTGCAAAGATCTTTAATACCTAAAGGGTCTTCTGTGAGGTTCACGTTTGGTGTTCCACAAGAAAATCACTGAAGGAGAAGCTGCTCTCTGTGTGTTAGCCTGTGAATAAGACCTTAGACCCCGAGCAAATTATTTTTGGCTTGTTAATAGGTCCAGGGGAGTCCAGCTCAACAGTTCCTGAGAGTTCTTCACTTTCCAGGCTCTCCAACATGTTTAGCTTTATAAAAAAAAAAAGAAAGAAAAAACAAGTGCTGGCCAATCAGCTTCTGATTGGGGTAATTGCTCACAGTTTGGAAGGTTAGCAGCTGGCTTCGCTGTAATGGGCAGTAATGAGTGTGTGTGGTAAGTGATTAGCGTTAGCATAGCATGGGCACCACAGCAGACTGCGGTGGAGGCAGTGCGTCTTTTGGCTATTCCTTAATCACCAATTATCCTCCATACAGTCAACAAACTTCAACCCTGGTCACTGGAGGATAGAAGCAGGGAAAAGTAAATAAAGCCAAGTATCTATGATAGCAATACTGGGTTTTGGGCGGGTGCTGTCAGCAACGACAGGGGACGTACGGGCTGGAACGGGGTTGCTCCGGTAGGTGATATTGAGAGTGTTCCTCTTTGAGGACAGCCATATTTATAGATACTGTATGACTGTGGTTCTTGTAGATTTTTGCAACCCAAAGCTTATTGGTTTCATAGGTTCACATAAAAATTACTGACTGCAGGCTCCCCTGAGTCCAGGTAAATATTAGCCCTGTTCTGGAAGAATAATGAAGCGTTGTATGATTTTATGACAAAACTTGTTCGTGCCTGTGACAGGGATAGATAAGTTCAGAGCTTATGGAGAACCAGGCTGGTTCCTCTCACCTTATGAGTGTCTAATTTGTGCCATAAAACAGCCCCTGGTTGACAGACACCACCGAAACATTCAGAAAACCAGGTGCTGAAAAGGGGGTTAACTCTGATTGCTCTGATTACTGTTCAGCTTGACCGGCCTGCATTTTGCCCGAGTCATGGGGGTCATAGGGGTGATCGCTCCAGCCCTGCTCTCGCTTATTAAGCCAGTGATTAAATCCCAGCCATGGGGCCTTGGGTGCGGGTTGCTGCCTGACCTGTCACCGACTCTCCCACCTGCAGACCACCCCACCACATGACTAAAGACCCCATATATTATTTTGACCAAGCAGTAGAAGGCCAGCTGGTCTACCGAGGGGAGCCAAAGTCTGAGGTCTGGCTGCTATGAGTCTGCCCAGCTAAAGGGGCCTTACGCTGTTCAATCCTTTGGATTAATTAATTTGGATTAATAAATCCAGAAAGTAAATGAGCATACAAGCATATCAGCTCGTATGTGAACTACAAATGCTATCGTAAAACTAGGCGTATACTACGTACCAAAAATAGCTACTTTATAAATGTAGAAGATTCTCCCTCAAGTTCTTACCTGAATGACAGGACTAGTTTAGTAAACGCCGGTGTGTTTTCATACATACTGCAGGTGCTGTGAGAGAAACGGGGCCGGAGAACATCAGCCAGACGTACGCCCCTGGGCAGAGACAGAAATGTGCTGCTCCTCCCAGTATTTCTCCTGAGAGCTCAGTCTCCTCTCCACCAGCTTTGTTGTGGATATTGCGCTTCAGCTCTGATCCTGGGATTGCATTCGATTTTTCCGGGCCTCGGCCGAGCTGTCGAAGCGTACGGGAGCGTACGGGAGCGTGCGGGAGCGTTCTGGAGCATGCGGGAGCGTACTGCTGCACTCTCCATTGCATAGTTTTCAGAAGCGATTAGCCTCCGAACATGTCGTCGCACACCCTGACTGAAATCCCCCCCTCGAAAAAAACAATAAATAAAGACTCCCAGGAAACATTTCATCATGGACAGTCCATTACCAGTGTCTTACTCCAGTGGTAGAAATGCAAATATTTAATCAAATATGCAAAATATTTGTTTGCAAAATTAAAATAAGCCCCAACGTCACCTAAAATGTTTTTTCAGTGAATGGTGTAAATTTGAATGGAGGTTTGGCTGTTTAGTGGGGCTTTTATTTAACTGCCTGCAGGAAGGTGGCCCCCCCAGAGTGATAATCACACCCCCCCCACCCCACCCCTTTTACCCAGCCACCCTCACATTCCATTTTCTTCTGATTGGAGAGGGAAAAGGGGGCTTAGACGGCCTCTGGCCCTGGCCCCCACCCCACCGGGGGCCTGTACCAACCATTCAGACACTGTCTTCTCTGGCTGGAGTCGGCTTTGGGGGCCCAGGCTGGTCATGAACCGAACGGGGGTTAGAGAAGGCAAAATGGAAGACGGCACAAAAGGGCACCGTGACCGCACCCCGCACACCCACGGGGCGTTTGACGCCGCAGTCGGGGATCTTTGTCTCGACGCTAAGATCAATGCAGTCCCACTGAGAAAGCCATATTGTACTCCATGAAAAGCATCATGCAAAGCCAGTTAATAAAAATGCCAATAAAGCTTTTAATCCATTGTACCAATTGTTCCCTTTACTACAGCAATAAAAAAATAATAAAAACACATTTTTAACAGCAACACGAAGCAGCATCCAGTGTTGGGAGTTCAAAGCTCCCATGTTTTAAACTCCACAGAAATTCCTGCACGTGTCCGAGACAGATGATCAATGAGACACACTTTAGAAATCAAGTTACCCCAGGAGTCGAGAAGGAAATTACTTTAAATGCCCTTTTAATGTACGTCAGACCTCCCTGTGCAATAGCACAAACCTAATGTGCTTCAAAGCTTTGCTGAAGCTGGCTGATATAATTCAATATAGTTCTCAAATGGCTGGTAGATTCAGCAGGGCGCCAGGGTTCGGGGTGTAAATGGAGCCCTCGGACAGCACGCTGGATTGTTTTGGAGAGCTCAGGAACACAGTAAAAGACCAGAAAGTGGCCCTTTGTGTTAGCATTTACTGACTGGCCCTGTTCCCCAGACCTTTCCTGGGCTTGCTGTGCACAGAGACTGGGCTGCCATCTTTAGCTGTGCACAGAAACTGGGCTGCCAGCTTTATCTGTACACAGAGACTGGGCAATCATCTTTAACTGTGCACAGAAACTGGGCTGCCATCTTTAGCTGTGCACAGTGACTGGGCTGCCATCTTTAGCTGTGCACAGTGACTGGGCTGCCATCTTTAGCCGTGGGGCCACTTGTCTGATTAGGCTGGAAATGAGGTCCCCCAATCGCTCTTCCACATATACCATATATACTATCCAGGGGAAACACCCTTACAGAAAATGAGGTCCCCCAATCGCTCTTCCACATATACCATATATACTATCCAGGGGAAACACCCTTACAGAAAATGAGGTCCCCCAATCGCTCTTCCACATATACCATATATACTATTCAGGGGAAACACCCTTACAGAAAATGAGGTTTCTCAATAGCTCTTCCATATGTACCATATATACTATCCAGGGGAAACACCCTTACAGAAAATGAGGTTTCTCAATAGCTCTTTCATATGTACCATATATACAACCCAAAGGAAATGATCATACAGGAAATGAGGTCTCCCAATCAGGCTTATACCATATACCATATATACCATTCAGGGAAAATGCCCATTCAGAAAGGTACAATCTCCACGGAGGACTTAAATCTGTGTAGATCACAACTCCATAATCTCTGATGAAAGCAGTAAGAGGCTTTGGGCCCAGAAGCATGGGAGATAACCGTCTCGGTATTCTGGCAGGTTGGGAGTTAGCACACAGCAGCGTTTGTTTGGCTAACTGCAGCTCACAGGCTACGCGTTACTGACGGCAATGAGCTCCACATATAACACTGGCTTCCCAGTGTGCATTTAATCAGTGTCTTTCCCTTCAATTCATGTTTGTAATACCTCATAATAGGGCTGCACAATACAGACCAAACACCATATCCTGATATTTTTAGGCAGAATAGCGATACATGATATATATCTCAGTACCTTCTAGCAGGTGGGCTAAATGTTTAGTTATCAGTCAGAGCCACATGTCACAAATACTTTATTAAAACAAAATGTGGTAAAATACAGGGTTTCCTTCCCTGTTTGCAAATATACAACTACAACTCTTCAGTATAGATATTTTCATTATTTCAAACAAAAGTCTCAAAACAAAGACAAAAACAAATGATGCCCCTATCAATGCTGCATGGGTCAAATAAAGCAGCTATAACATAAAAGCGTTTCACTTCACTGTCTCCACCAATGGACTTTTCCTTCTCAGTTTAGCACACTGCTCTCAAAAGAAAGACAAATGTTTAGAACCCACTTAGCAAACGGCTCTAAAAACAAGCCGTTAAGCAATGAAAGTACATTTAATAACTGGATAGAGCTTCCTGTTAGCTCTTAACAAAAGAAATATTGCAAATTACGATATTTTTAACCTGTTGTGATGTTTATGTCCTGGAAGGAATACTATTAGTCTCTACTAGATGTCTTTAATAGAGCCCTAGTTTTATTGCACAATAAAAGTGTAAAAAAGATAAATGGTATCATATCATCTTATATCTCATTTTGAATACATACTGATATACTGTAAATATTCCATATACCGTCCAGCAATTTATCATAAACTAAAAAAAAAACATTAAGGACAGCAGCACACTTTCAAGTAATCTGACAGAAACACAGAAACCATAGATGGGCGAGCATTTAATAGTCAAAGCTACAAGATCGGCTGAATCAACAGTTTGCAGCACTTAAAACTCGGTTATGTGTGTTGAAGATGAGGGGTATAATTTTGACATTGGTTTCCTCACTGGGCAGTAAATAAGTGATTCGAGTGATGAAAGGCCTTTGCGTCGTATAAACAAGTTTCATCAGAGGCCCGACGTGAGAAAGATCCCCACAACGGCGTAAACATGCCGCTCCAAACAGCTACAACATACGCTGTTAACCTGAGTGTCTTTCATCCTGCACGGATGTGTAAATCCGGAAGTGCTAATCTCGGGCCGTTTAACCTCACAGGACTTCGTGATCGATATGGAGCATGCCAGCTGCCCCTGGGCCTTGGCATGCCCTGAGCTTCAGAGGTCAGGCCCGGCTTGGCACTCTAATGGGACCTGATGTATGGGATGGCGGCCCGTGGCTCGATTCGGCTGACGCGATCCCCACGGGACGCCCCTCGAGGAGGGCTCGTCGGCTAAGTGTCACAGCGGCAGGTCAGGGCGCGACTCGTCAGGAGCACGCCTGCCCCCTTCCGCACACCCACGTGGGCTCTCGGCCTTGCCCTGTGACTTGTGCCGGCCCGGAGATTTATACCCTCCCAGTTAACATCCCCCAAGTACCTGCACGGCCACTCCAAAATGTCCGGTAGCCAGCAATTCGTCGATTCAGTCGTTCGCCGTTTAATTATTTTATGGCCACTGAGAAAATCACACACCAGCAGTAATGGCATGCAGGAAGGTGCAGTCTGTGACGCATTTCCGTAATGGAGTGTGTGCTATAACAACTACCATATTAATTTAGCTGCTGCTGGGCGTTTTATTTAGTACCAGAGAAATGGGGTGGGTGAAATGGTGAGAATGGAAAAGCAGCCACATCTCATCCTACTTTCTATCTAAAGTGGCGTTTCCCAACCCAGTCTTTGTGGACTGCTAGACAGTCCATGTTTTTGCTACCACCCAGCTCCCGGTAGGGATCTAGGAGGGAGCAAAAACGTGGACCAGTTAAAGGTCCCCGAAGACTGGATTGGAAAGACTGATCTAAGGCACTCCAAAGGTCCCCCATACTTAAAGGAGCTTCATTTAATGCTTTGCAAATTCTGATATAGTTACTTCCCCAATTCTTATCTAAGGGGTGCTTTGGAACAACATTCAAGGAAGGGAAGAGCAGGAAGGCTTAGTGAGTGCAAGGCTCAGCACCGAGAAGGTCACTTTTGCAAATTGGGTTCAGTAATCTCCAGGCACATTGCTGACCCTCTGGGGGCCGACTTTATACAGCACATTAAAGCCAGTCACGTGTATGGAGATTAGTCAGCGGTGAAATTTCAGTAAACTGATAAAGACAGAGGTTGTACTTGGACTCCTTTAATAAGATTGCCTCCCCGGTCTTTGTTAAGCTTAAAAATTGTTCTGGGCGGAGAAGGGATCATGATGCTCGAATAAGTTTTTACTGCATTACTGAGCAACTGTTTTTTTGGTTGTGTTATCGTTCTTTTTTTGTTTTATGTAAGGTGGTTGACACCATGTTCTAGGATGGCGTCTTAACCAACAGAAACAGACGGTAGTAGTCGAATCCCAGGTTTTGAAACAGGCCACTAGCGAGACACATACTCATGTTCAGCAACGTGTCCTTGTGTGGCCACATCCTACCTACTCGAAACCCAGTTACAAAAAATAAAATCCGGAATAAACCGGTTCTAGGGTGCCTATAAGGTACAGCAATAAGTAAAATTATATTGTGACCAGAAGAAGAAGCAGTGCTTGACTTGTGTTATTTGGTAAATATTGAGCTGTGTAATAAATTAGGTGTGATTTCTGTGAGCTCTGTAACATATGAAGTATAAAAGCTCTCTCTAAATACATAAATTAGTTCAACTATTAAAGACCCTACGAACTGGGCTGAGTCATATGTGACTCAGCTCTTGGACAATGTTCTCCAAATTGGTAACCAGCTCTCGGCCATTTCAGCAAAACAAAAGAAAGCAGGAAAATTGAGCCTATAGCACAGAGCAATTCTAAGTACCTAGTCCTTAGTGATAGTGTGCAATGAAAAATCAAGCCGCCATGTCTTATGAAAAGCCAGAACCTCATTCCAGGCAAGGCCGACAGGCTAAAGAGTCATGTTAATTAGGTACTTTGTTCTCTAAATAAGGTCATCTAAATTTCATCAACAGCTTTGGTGAACTTCCATATTCCGTATGGCAGCCTTTGTGTGCGGTTCCACTCCTCTGTAACGACGCTCATCAAAGATTTAGGCTCCATACAAGGATCGGTGACTGTTTTTTGTTCCCCTGTGACAGTCATGGCACGCTTGGTCAGTGGTGTATGCTGGAGAGTGCTGTCCCGCTGGACGAACAGGCCTGTTCACTGCTTCTGTCTTTATTCACCAGTACAGTCGGCATACTGGTCAACACAGTGGACCTTTAATTCCAGATCCAAGACCAAGTTTCCATAGGAAAATAAATCACCTGGATTTTTTTCACCATGTAAAAGTTTAATAAAAAGTTTAAATAGCTGTGTCTGCTTAACAAGGAAGCAGTCAGTCTGCTTAACAAGGAGGCAGTGAAATTCATTGTCATCCCAGCAATTTCAGCTTCACAAAATATAAAGTTTACACAAGCCAATCAAGCAGGAGCATATTGTTAATATTTCATATAATTGTGGTAATGTGGCAGAAAACAATTTCCTTGTTTCCAATCAACCACCCCAGATGTACATTTGATTAGTTTGATTG
Source organism: Hippopotamyrus pictus (assembly GCA_026781145.1). Taxonomy (NCBI): domain Eukaryota; kingdom Metazoa; phylum Chordata; class Actinopteri; order Osteoglossiformes; family Mormyridae; genus Hippopotamyrus; species Hippopotamyrus pictus. The sequence goes on from JAODLC010000021.1 coordinate 14,946,355, forward strand.
AAAAACAAGTTAGATTATCGCCATGTAAAGATCTTTTTTTTTATCATGTGGTTGCTCTGAGTCTAAATAATGACTTTTTAAAGTATTCATGGGAAATCCGCTACACTCTCTCTCTCTCTCTCTCTCTCTCTTTCTCTCACACACATTCAGGGTTTCATCCAGCCCAGATTCAGGTATCAGCCATGTTAACCAGCGGCTGGTAGCAGCACTGGAGGGTCCAGTGTGAAGACTATGGGCCACTACCCTTAAAAGCTCTCAGATCTCATCACAGCTGTTGATTGACAATATCTGTAGAGGCCAGGACTGGCCTCTCAGTGTGTGTGTGTGTGTGTGTTACAAGTATAGTTCAGTGTCAACAGGAAGTCCAACTGAGCAACCTTACACTGTTCAAAGGCATGGCACATACACTTCTGAAAGGTGTTTCAGTCTGTCACAGGGTCCAGTTACCTCCTCTGTGTGTGTATGTGTATGTGTGTGTGTGTGTGTGTGTGTGTGTGTGTGTATACGTGTGTCCATGCAGGCCAGCAAAGAAGATCAAATTCACTGCTTCACTGCTCTGGCCTATTAGCTGCAGTTGCAATGAGAATGAGCTGTCATGAATTCAGCATGCTTTTCTGTAGGATTTCATTAACTGGGTGGCTAAATAAATCATTAAAACAAGCTTTTGCCCAGACTGGAAATGATGTCTTGTTGCTCAAATAAATACCCCGGCCGCCAGAATATGCTTAGCGCTGATTGCAAGACAGGAGGAGTTGCCCGAGAGGACAGACGGCTAATTTGGAAGTCCTCTCGAATCCGAAACAGCTTCACACTTCTATTCCATTAAATAAAAAAAACCAAAAGGAGACTTATGGCAGATTTGCACATTGAATAAAGGTAAATTAATGTTTGTGAGTCTGCATGCAGGCCTATCAGGTATGACATCATAATTGCGCTGACATCACAGCAGCAGACCTCCAGCCGGACTGAATTGCATTATGGATCTCCTGTCATCAGTGACGATTCCATCAGCAGCCTCGGGCTTGGACCACAGAAGGTCTCTGTCTTGAACTGTCAGAATTCCTGCTGTTTCCATCGACTGAGTCTCAAGTACCTCCATAGGTTCTCTGGGCTGTCTGGCAACTAACCGCGATGTGTGACAGATGCGGGTCGGAAGTAGCATCAGACTACAAGCACTTACACCCTCAGAGTGCTTATAAAGTGGTGTCTCCTTCTGGCCCCCGTGTCACAGGGTGGCGATGCGCTTCTAGCTGTAACCATGTAGTACAGTGTTTCCCAATCCGGTCCTCGGGGACGCACAGACGGTCCACATTTTCGTTCCCTCCCAACTCCCAGAGCAAACATGTGGACAGCCTGGGAGGACGCAAAGATTGGGACTTTCGGGCAGGGAGCAAAAATGTGGACTGTCCATGGGTTCCTGAAGAAGGGGTTGGGAAACACTGACGTACGAAATAACCGATTTCCCTAATCTCCATCCGCGCGCGTCACAGCTCTCATCATCTAACACTCCCTCTCCTCATAATGAAAACGGCGTGCTGGCTTGCAGAGCCTTGACGTTAGCCGCTGCCAGCCAGAAAGAAATGACACTTTTTATATTAGGCTGCCAGAGCTTTCAGAACTGTTTCGGAACAAATTAAAATTTCCTCACAACCACGTCAAAGAAGGCTGACGCGTGTGTAACAGGTCACAGAATAGCCCACAGCGACCCCGAGGAGCAGCACGCAGCACTATTACACACACAGAGGAATATTTGTTTGGCTGATTGTCTTTAAAGCATGACCGTCCCGCCGGCTGATGAGCTAAGGAATCTGCACATCAGTGAAAGTGAAGAGCGGCGGCATAAAGGACAAACGGAAAGCGCCGCTCACTCCCCGCGTTCCCCTGGGCCACTCGCTTTATTACTCTTCTCATTTTCACCACCATAAATAATTTATTATCAATCATTTGTTTTATGTTATAAACTTCTAAAGATCGCCTATCGCCTCCGTGAGTTAAACGTTAATTAGATTTTACGTGGCCTTTTCCCCGGCGCGGGCAGAATCTACGCCTGGCTGGATTCAGACTGAAAGTAAATAAACCAAGCGGCCATTATGAATGTTGTTTACGCAGACTTTTTTGTGTGTTTTTTTTTTTTTTTGACCCAGCGGTTCTGGCGGTAAGCGAAACCCCCGCTGGGATTTCCCCAGTGGAATTTGGGTGGCCGGGATTAGTGTGGCGGTCACAGCGCAGCCAGCTCCTCACGTGGGCGAATGACAGCAAGGGGGAAGTTACTGGTTCTGGCTGAGGTACTGCCGTATTACCTTTCGGGGCTATTGGGTTTCCTTTTACAGTCCAAAGACACACATTTTGGTTTAACTGGTAGCTCAAAATCGGCATCAGTGTGTCCTTTGATATGAAAACTGGATCTTAGCTAGCTTACCTTATATTACCCATATGTTTCATTATCCATTTATTGGTACATCTGCAAAGACTGTACCGTCTCTAAGCCTACTTGCACTGCTAATCTAACAGATTATCACTTTATATGGCTAGAGATTTATGCAAATTATGTTCTTTCTCAGCCATACTTGTCCCAGGATTTGATCCAGCAGCTTAATGCTGAACGTTTGAGATTCCAAACCAACCCTCCCCAGTACTGTGGCAACCTTAGGGGAGCAGAAGCACAAGTCAGCATTGCCCTTTTCTCCTTGACTTGCAAACCACACCAGGTCAATATCACGGCTGTTAAGTGAATTACAACATCTTGTAGACACAGTGTTTTATCGAATGGCACAGTAACAGAACGGGTGATGAATCAGGGCTGAGGGAGACTGGGGAGGACTCAGGAAGAGTGCAGCACACCTTGGCATGATGTCAAATGGGCAAATTATCTAAACAGAGAGGCGGCAGCGATCTCCTGGTGTACCGATGCAGGCCCTGTCTGCTCCACACGTCCACTTTCCACCGCGGCACAGATATCCGAAGCACGCTGATCATTTCTTATTCAGAATCCCTCTTGCTGCGAACAGACACAAATAAATAATGAAACTAATTAGCCACAGATTCTAATTTCTTTTTAAAGTGCGGTTTTGAAATTAAAAGGTCTATATATATGATCAGCTAGATCTGGGAGAGGAACAAATTGATAAGCATGGAAAATTTCAATTATTTTCATGCATATCTATAACGGAAAGAACAGAAAGTTTAGATTTAGAGAGGAGTACCGTGCCCTACCGGTTAAAATAAGATACCCTTTCCACAAATAACTGAGAAAAACAACTGTTCTTGCTTGAATTTAAATTGTACAGATAATTAACTGTAAAGATAAAGCAAGCACACAGTTCGGGTGACAGAATCATAGGCTGGTATAACTCTGCGACTCTCTTGCAGAGGGAAGTAAATAGTGCAGTAAGTGTCCCCGCAGCTTTGAGGTAATTCTGATTCCCGACGGCTAACGCTAATGACGAGAGAAACCAAGACAGTCCTTCAGCTAGAGGAGCTGGGTTTACGATCTGCCGGCATGTGTAATCAGCAGTAGTACTGACCATAATGCCACCCCCTCCCCCGGCCCCCACACCCGTCACCCAAAGCCATTCCTGCCAGACAGCCTGGAGAAAAATACTACAGGCACTCATCAGGCCAGCATACAGCGTTTTGTGTGGGCGGGTTCAGCCTGAAACTTCCTTTTTACCTTATGCCTATTGTTGTCGCCGGAATACTACAGCCGCAGGCCGTACCATCTACGGAAAATGAGCTGCAAGTGGAGGGGACGTTCGCTCATGCCCCTCATGAGTACGAATCCCTCAATGCACGTCAGACTGAGTACGAATCCCTCAATGCACGTCAGACTGAGCACGAATCCCTCAATGCA
>JAODLC010000021.1:14950304-14967034 GCA_026781145.1 Hippopotamyrus pictus
ATGCACGTCAGACTGAGCACGAATCCCTCAATGCACGTCAGACTGAGTACGAATCCCTCAATGCACGTCAGACTGAGCACGAATCCCTCAATTCACGTCAGACTGAGTACGAATCCCTCAATGCACGTCAGACTGAGCACGAATCCCTCAATGCACGTCAGACTGCTCTCGTCGGGTTCATCCAAAGGTTGGGAGTGTCGCTCATCGGACGGCACAGCGGTTCCCGGGAAGCCGCTGTAGATCCGCGATGACACAGCACGTCCGCGGCCCCGCCGCCACAAAGCCCATCAAAGTGAGGCGGCATCGCGCGCGCTCCAGTCCATTACAGGGTGCTGTGGCCGCGGTTCCAGCTGCTCTCAGTCACTCTCTGATGCCAGCGACGCAGCTCCAGCGGGAATAGATGAACGGCACAGTGTACAATAACCAGGTTTTAGCATTCTCAAATGATCTCAGCGTGGCTGCAATTCACCTCCATCACATTATATTGATTGGAAGTTTATTTCTCTCTTTCTCAGCGGAAGGAGCGGCATACTGACGCAGGAAAGCGGGGGGAATCGATCACAGGGGCAAACAGAAGCAGACTGACAGAACCCATGATTGGATTCTATTATATTTGTCATTTAGCTGAATACTGTCACATCTAACAGCTAAACAAAACTCTAATGGCGTCGCCTGCTCTTGTTTTTGTTTTTTTCCAGATATTCACATTAAAGGTGTGTCATCTGTTATCTGGGTAATGTTAATAGTTCGAGACGCAGCGGTAATGCATCAGTTTATCGTTCAGGTGTGACTCCGACATGCCTCATCCCATTGCGGGTAGGCGGTCACGAGGGACAGATAATGGGCATCAGTCCAAGAAAATATTTTTAAAAAATCACCCCTGGCAGCCATTAGTGAGGGCCACGCTGGGTGTCATGTGACCGTATCCATCCCATAAGGCCCAAGCATGGCGTGTTCCCCAATTTGCCCTAAAGCCCCGATAAATCAAGTCTATGCGTTGTCAAGTACACGTGTAATTCAATTTCCCATTTTGTCCAAGCGAGCCCTCCCTCATGTAATCCCAACACAACATGGCATGTGACGGGAGCAGCAGACCATGGAGGAAAGCTGATGGATGGGGTCCCTCTGCATGGGGGGGTTGAGGGATGGGGGGGGGGGATCCTGGAAACCATGTCCAAGAGAAACAGGTCAGGGTCCTGTGGGCGTGGTCTGCCGAGATCCCAGTGAGAAACGAAGCAGCTGAGACACTGGGCAGCTCACCTCCTTAAACTGGCTGCCCACTGGCTGCCCCCTCCCCTGTCTCCACCTCTCCACGCTGCTAGTAGCAGAGGTTTCTCTTGTTAATGACCTGACAGTGTTCTCCTCCCGCAGACTGCGAGAAACAGACGGGTGGTGTTTCCAGCTCTCGCCGTGTCACCCGGCATCAGTCTGAACTTTGACCCTAAGGTGCAACCCACCTGTTCGCCTGCTTAAATGCTGGACATGTTTTTAGTTAGTGAATTTGAGGAGGAAAAGGCAATAGATGTGGCCATTACAAGTGAAAGAGTCAGATGTTGGGTTTCATGTTGATTAGTTCAACCTTAACCTTACTCCCATAAAAGGTCTAAAGTAATTTCTTGTGCTTCATTTGTCTGCTACCCTGTAGACATTAGCTATTGTTCATATGTCCTTTTCCAAGCTTTTCATCCATCACAACAGCTTCTTAACTTTAATGTTTTTTGTGTGGTGACTCCTTATCTAGTCACCATCACGATGCATGCTTCTGTTCACTGTCCCAAACAGAGGGATTCTCCCAATAAGTGACATCTTTAAGCCTGGCACGGTTCTCTCTTGCCAGACCACATCTTGTTAGCTTTGAACTCCTGCAGCATTCCCACGTTTTCCCCGTAATCTACCATCTTTGGTGTCTTTCCGAATCAGACCTGACGGTAACTGAAGTTGATCAGGCGAGCCTGCTCTTTATTGTTCTTCCACGTGTGCTGGACATTCGTGTTTCTCTTGGAAAGCCGAGCTCCTGAGCCCCGGCAGGCCTGTCTGTGTCGTATCCTGGGATCAGTAAAACTGGATTCATCCCGAGAGGCTCCACCCCTTTAGTGCACCTGCTTTGACACCTGACCTCTCTGGGCCAGGGGTCACCCATACAGAAGGCAGGGAGAAGGTCAGCTGGGAGGTAACGCTAAAGTAAGGTGTGTCCCACTTCCTTTATCCAAGTGATCATGTTAAATGGAATACACAGATGTACTGGGAACCTGCAGCAGCATTACTGGTTTAGCTCTTAGCCTGAAAAGCTAACCGTATACCGCACCAGACCTTCACCACCTCTAACTAGCCTCGATCACTGGCCAAATAATTTGACTATCGTGAATAAACAAACCTTGATTGATCGCATATAAATCATCAGTATTCAGTCTGTAGATTCATTAAGTGCAGCTTTTATTAATTTCCAAATTGGGCAACTAATACCGGAAAAACCCGTCCGCACACAGAGCACTTTCTCAGAACGTAGTGCGACCAGAGACAGCAGTGCCTGAGGCCCTCGGGTACGTCCTCACAGGCAACAGAGCCGCGATTCCACTGGGCGCGGCTTTCGTTTCTCTCCCTGTTTTGTGGTTCACTTCTTTTTATTGCAAACGGTTGTGGCATGCTGTACAATTACACACACATCACAGATTTACAATGTAACTCTTTATCAAACCTTTGACAGTTCCTCTCATGCACAAGTATAAGACTTAATGCAGGCAGTAAAGGTAGATTTCAGGCATGAGTCAGACCTCGACATTGTTTGGGTTCACCATTCGGACTCCTGCTGTATTTATGAAGCAAATGAGACACTTAAGGCAGGACCCAGATGATTCTACTTTTGTATTATCCCTCACGCAAACCGCTGGAGGTCAGGGGGTGGTATTTAATTAAACCACTGGTAAATACGGGCGAACCGAGCATCTTGGGCTGACAAGAACTAGTGTGGTGGTGTCATGTTCCATTAATGGTATTTTTCATCCTCCTTTTCCAAGTCCCTTTCCCCTCTGCACTCTTATCTTCACGGAAAAAGCAGTTTCCTTGGGGCGGGGGGTCGGTAATGTCAAGAATATGTCACTGTGCAGTGACGTGTTTCGGATGGGAGCCCTGTTTCGTGAGCTCAAACAGATCCATCTGTCTGGTTTTTGCTAATCACTCAGCGCCTGAGATGAGAAGAGGCAGGAAAGGACTCCAGGTGTGACTTGACGGCCTTCGTCACTAACAAAGGTCTGAGACACAGTTTATCGTAGCGGTCTTGGGAACCAGCCAGGTGGACGATTACGTGCGGAGGCTGCAAGGCGTCAGATGGAGACGGCATGTCCCTTTGCAGACTGGCCAATGGGCTCGCAAGCCCTCACACGGCAATCAGCAGGGCATTACCGAGCTCTCGAAGGTGACAGCTACGCCACTCCCAGGGCTGTGGGCAGGTTTACATGCGCTGTCAATCAATCACTACCCTCTTCCCATTGGCTTAAATCGTTTTGCGATTGACAACATACTGACTGCCTCATTCCTCCCAAGAAAACCTACGTTAAACACTATGTAGGGTAGTTCATCCTAGTTCATTCTGCTGTATCACAGAGAGTGATTCTGGCACAGAACCACCCGCTCCTGTGAAGCTGCAGTAACACCTTTGCTTTTTACTGAGCTTTAGGAAGTCGGGCTTGGCAGGATGTTACATATGGCAACGTTTCATGCCAATGTCAGAATGTAAACACGAGCCTCCTCTTGTCTGTCTCCTCTTATGTGAATGGCATTTGGAGCATCTTCACTGTGCCTCTGTATCAGTACGATAGCAATATGTAATTCTGTGAATGTACTAATAATACCCTCCCATCCCCCGCATTTAATATGCAGAGAAAGTTAACAAAGACGCGTTTTAACCTGAAACACCCTCATGGTTTATGAGCACACGCAGGCAGAACCTTTCCAATAAAAGAAGGCATCCAGAATCATGTCCCAGGTCATTAGAATGAAATACATCATTATAACAGTTCCAGTATAAAACTTGCCGGCGCCCATATACACATAGCTTCCGGTTGCTCATTAACCCAAACGAGGCTGCCAGACTGTTTTCCAGACTGTTTGCCACATTCCACAATGGTTGCCATAAATATGCCCGACTGTCCCATGAGCTAACAGGAACGTTAGCGGATGCTAACAGTAAGAGAATGGGGAATGACCAGAGCGGTGTGCAGGAGTTATAGCGGCTGTCACAGCTAAGCAATTTCTTTAATCCAGTTTACCCCATTAATGAACCCCAAATGCTAGCATCAGTCTTTCCTAACAGCAGTCTAAATGTTCATTAAGAAAAACGGCTGGAGGCTTTGCACGTCACAATGTAGCCTATCCAAGACCTGTCTCCGATCTACCTTGTTTTGCAGATACTGTATACATCTTCCAACTGTTTTTCCACTATAGAGTCTCATGGAGCCTGGAGTCTATCCCAGTGCATAGGGCACAAGGCAGGGAGACACCGTGACGAGATGCCAGTGTATAACACGTACACACACATTCCCTTTCACCTGCTGTGGGAAACCTGGAGATGCCAATTCACCTAATTGCATATCTTTAGACTGCGGCAGGAAATAAATACAGTACAGGAAAAACATGCAAGCTTTCTGACACGGAGCAGAGGTGGGATCCAGAGCCCCAGCACTGGTGATCATTGCTAACCACTGAGCCATTATGCTGAGCTGTAGGTAACGCAGGGAAAAGGGCTGAAATAACATAAATGGTTAAGGCTTGGGCGGGATGCATACACCACAGAGATCACCAAGAGCATCGTGCTGAAGAGGATGCCATTACTTAGAACAGCCACGGGAACTGCTGTAACCAAGGTCAAGAACAGTCAGGTTGCCAGAGCCAACAGCCAGAGTGTCACATGACACTAGGGTCATACAGCTTGGTTGCCAAAGGAGCATAGCTAGACATGGGGAGTTTCTCAAGATGCATACTCCACCACTCTTGTGTTCTCACATACCCGTTTGATGTCATCTTCCATTGCCGAAGATCAGTTCCAATACAAAAGAAAAAGTACAGAGGATGGTGAAAATCCCCGGATGTCATTCTTCGCCCCAAATATCAAGGATATATCGGTTGCATCATGGCCAAATTAGAAAAATCCCATGATTCATTGCAACCCAATGTCTTTCTTGGGAGGCAAGTTAACAAAGCCGCTCTTGCCAAGATCACAAGTATGATCTGGTATTGAGAAACAGCCAGGAACAAGGTTAACCTCAAACTGTGACTCCATTTTTTTTTTTTTAGAAACGAGTCCAATTACAATTAGTGACACTCTGATAAATGAACAAAGCATAAAAATCACAGAATCTGCAGGCAGTTAAAAGAGCGTACCATTTACACGCAGCAAAGATAACTCAACTATTACGTAACCCAAACATAACGCGCAGTCGCATTTCAGGGGACTGTTATGTGAGATGCGTGGAGAGCAGCGCGTTGGCAGTATGACACTGGGTGCGGCGACGATCAGCAGGGGGTAGTGATGATACGTGGGGTGGTTCTGCCAACGAATCGGTAAGGGGTCTGCAAGCTCGCTGGTCATCTGTGCTGGTTCTTCACACAACAGAAAATCAGCAGATGCTGCGACGGATTCCCCCGCTTGATCAGGAAAAAGGCATCGCAGGGCTCTAACACGGTGATCTGGCTTGACTGAGAAGCCTTTAAATGGACTCTAACCTGCTACAATAGTGCCGCTATAATGTCATAAAAAGAAATAAATAAAAAAACATTTTTCCGTGTAGGATCCTCGTTTCAGTCGGGAACACAGAGCTCAGAACCGGCTGAGGAGGCCTCGTGTCTGATGGGTAGAACATAGGAGAGCACTACACACTCTGAAGCAGAAAAGGACTTAGGTCTGCTGAGTCACCGCCAGGCCCGTCATGCCACACGGCCGTAATCGTCACACCCAAGTAAGCGCCCACCTTGTTGAGGGAAACCTCATTAGCTTCCCCGTTTCCTGGCCCCTTTCCTGGCCCGCGTTGCCCTCGTACGCCTCCTCGGTCCAACCCCGCGGGCTGATCCGCGCCGTAGTAGGCAGCCATGACATCAAACGGGTCGCGGGGGGAGGGGAGGGGTACGGCACTGCTCAGCAAAGCCCGGAATCGGTGGCCTTAGAGCTATAATTACGCCGAGCGTGATGCAGCCTGCTCCAGAGTTCCTGAGGAAGAGGAAGATCGGGCACAGTTTCTGAAATGCGTCAGGGATCCGTCCATATCGTGACAAAAGTGTACCCACGTGGAGGCTGTCTCCTCCCCCAGGCACGCGTATGTTTGCATGCTCTTACGGACACACCTCGCTGTACGCCTGTAGCTCTCCTTGAAATGAGAGCAGCACGATGAGTGTGTCATAGCCCAACTATAGGGGATGGATGTCGCCTCCAGGGCAGAAACAGATAGAATTCCTGAGTGTTAAAAGAGAAAAGGCCTCACAGTGTAAATATTTTGCCAGGCACTGACTCCCCTGATCAATAATTCTCTCACATGAACTAGAGCTTTGTTGACTCTTCGCGCCATCGCCACAGAAAACAGAGGGGTCACGACAGAGGCTGTATTTAGATGACCTGCAAGGATTTGAACATGTTCTGGTCTGAGAAGTGAGAGTCAAAGGGTCGAGAGCCACATGCGTGTGGTTTTGCCGTGCCAGCTTGGGCCAAAATCCGAGGCTTAACAAGCCGCAGTTCAAATAGATTTGAACTCGCAGTGATCAGACTGCCCTCAGAGCCGCAGTATGGAAATGCAGATCTCAGTACTGCGCTGGAGAATAATGGCTGGTCTAAATCTGCGTAGACAAGGAGAACATTATGTGAGATGTTGGGCGAACAGATTTGTGTATCAGGCGCGTTTGCCAAGTTCTATTAAGCTAAGTAAAAAGGCAAAAATGGACAAGCTCAGTGGCGCCCCCATTGGGTCACTACTGGAGCATAGTCTGAGGGAGGTGCTTGGGTGATACCCCCCCCCCCAAAAACATCTGAATTTTATGCCCATGAGCAGATGGCAGAGAGCGTTACACCAACAGAAGTGCTGGAAGCTGTCGCGTCTAGACAACCAGCGTGACGTGAAGCGGGCGTGTTCCTCCTCAGACCAGGCCCTGCTACAAAGTCGGCCCCTGAGGAAGAGTGTGAGACACTTTGACAGTGTATGCACCCCGTGAAGATCACGCGGTTCCCCTGTCCGTATCCAGGCAGTGTGGTCCCACTGGAGCCTGGCTGCTGTGACATTATGCGGGCAATCAGCTCCTTATTCAGGCGGCGGAGAGCGTGGCTGAATTATGGCTGGCGGGGACCCCGGGGCACATGGGAGGCGCGGCACAAGCCTTGTTTTCTTGAAGGATGCAGCCCGTAAATTAAAACGCAGCGTGCCAACGAGGGCTGCCGCCCCCGCCTGGCAAGCGGCACAAAGGGTACGGAGGGCGTGAGCGGGCGCTGTGCCGCCGATTCCCTCGCACTCGCGCGAAATCACGATGGCTCATTAGCCGCGAGGGGTCAACCACCGATGTCAGAAGGAAAAACAGGTGTAAACAAACACGGAGACGGACACACTTCGCTGATTACTTCACGGCGTGAATTTCCAAGCGTGTTCCTCACAGTAAATGGAACAAACAGGTCGCTGTGGGTTAAGCTCTGGACACAGTGCAGGGTCGACAAGTTCTAGTGAATAAAAAGGACATCCCGCAGGTTCTCAGGTGAACCATACTGGGATTTACACTAGAAAGATGAGGGGAGTGGAAATACAAACCTTTAAGAGCTGAACATGAGCAAATCTGCAGTTTCGGCCAGAAGCTTCCTGGGTAAAAGCCATACGACAGTGTGAGAGAATGAGTCAATTCCTGGAAGCCCCCCCCCCCATCTTCCCTAACCACACCTTCCTGGGAGCACTGTCCTCCGAGTCTCCCCAGCATCCCTCTCCACACGCTGGAGGTCAGCAGGTCGGGTCGTGGTCGTAATCTGTCTCTAAGCAGACTTAAGTGATCAGTACGTCGCCGTCCCACCTGAAGCTGCATGATTAACGGCAGCAGGGATCTCCGGAGTTCAGCCTCTGGCCGCGTCCGTCTTTGTCCTCCTTCCGCCCAGGGCATCACAGTTCCTCAGAAGAATTCCTTTGTGCTGTTTGAATGGAAGCACTGGGGACTGTCCCTCATTCAGATGGCCCACAATGAGGTCTGTCCTTGGGCAAATTCAAGAAAGCGTGATATATGTGAGCCCCCTGAAAATGCCCAACCGTGGTACGCTTAGACTGAACCGGGCCCTTCATCATTAAGCTCATTTAACACTCAGATAAAGGAGACTCCTTCTGCGGCATTGATCTGTTTCATTCCCGTCTTTATTTAACTCACTACGCTTTATATAACCAGCGAGTGGGTCTGGGAAGGCAAGCTCATCCGCAAGGTGAAAAGTCTCACGTGGGTCTGCCTTCGCGTTCGTGTTATGGAGGAGGGAGTATGAAGCTTGGGGCCGCAATTCCCCGTGGGAGACGAGGGCCCCTGGCCTCTCGCGAAGCTCTTTTTGGCTGCAGCTCTTGGCAAACAAACCATTTGTCTGCATTACAAGAGTGCTCCAGCACTCTGCCGCTGACCTACGACCGAGCCCCAGCGCTGAGGGCCTCGTTCGGGGAGGGCCGAGAGGCCCCCACCCATTTCCTGTTTCTATTTCTAGACCAATGGGAGGTCAGAGAAGGAGAGGCCTCATATGGGCCCCGCGGAAGGCAAAGCAGGAACGGCAAGCAGAGGAGGTGTGTGGAAGAACAGCGGGACAGACTCCGGCGGATACGCAGGGGAACTGGGACAGTTTTACGCTTCGCTTTGCAAGGAGCTGGGTTTTCATGAGAATCCACACTGCACACCGTCTGCCGACTGCTCAGACAGGTAGGCACACGAGAAGGCCGAGGAAGGCAAAGAAGGAGGACGTACAAGGCCCAGGAGGAACCTGCTGCTGTACCATGGTGCTTAACAAGAACTGCTCCATTGTGCTGCTGTGTTAATGGTCTTTATATCGACTTGCTTTCTATAAAAGTGTCAGCTGTGGAAGGTGACTAAAGACAAACTGTTTGGGGATAAGAGCACCAATCATTTGGTATAACAAACATTTAATGTGAAATATTTGTTAGAATATAAATAACTCTTTTCCATTAAAAAGCAGTTCTCTCTGGATGACCTTGAGAGAGCTACAGAAATGTCAGGGCGGGACAGAAATGTCTCACCCCCACTGTCTTTAAAGGCCCCCCCCGGCCCCGAGCCGCCAGAGGTACCCTTGATCCCCGAAGTGGGCGGCGCTCCTCCTCCAGGGCAAGAAGGCGCCTCGTTGAGACCGGCTCTTTCTGGAAAGTTCTCGACTTTCACTTTAATCGGACCCCTCGGGAGGTGAGGGAGGGAGCGGTCGTCCCCATGGGCTCTGTGCCCCTCCGATGTAGCAGTTTCCTGCTAATAATTACTGGGGACAGGCGATAAAGCGAGCTGTCATCGTCCCGTTTCCCTGTCATGGGCAGAGAGGAGCCCTTCCTCACACCTGGCTGGAAGATAAGCCGAGCATTGCCGCTGATAGCACCTGCTGGCTCTCTTTCCCGTGATGACTGTGCCGGCCCAGGATCCCGGCGGCTTCCTCCATCTCGCGGTAACACACTGTAATGAGGGCCTTTGCTGTCCCTGTGAGACGGGACTCATTACTCTGCTACCTCCATGCCACAGTCCATCCCCTGCTGTCCCGCGGTTTTTGGAGCGGGACAGTTCTACCATCACATCCTGATCCCTGGACTTACGTTCCTTGGGGACGGCTCCCGTACCTGTGTGGAATCACTTTTTCTTTGCATGTCACAGCAACAAAACACTATATGCTACGATGGCTACGCGGCAGAGTGCTACTGGTAGATGGCCTCTGCATCGTGGGGGGGGGGCGAGGGGGTCCTGTGCTTGTATTTTCTCTCGTATAACAGAACACATGGCTTTCAGGCAGATACAGTGGATGCCTCTCTCTAGCCATATCAATGCCCACAATGCAGCTCAGTATTTAACGCCTATAAAAATATCCATGGCGTTCAAAGCACGGGCTCCGCCGCCCCCCCCCCCCAGCCCCCCATGGTACTTTAGGATACCATAATGAGATCAGACTCGCATTCTAACCGACTGCATAAAACAGCACTCACAACCCAACCATGACATGCTTCATAAAAGTGCCGCAGATACGCCACACTACATTATTAACGATTAGCAAAAGAGGGCATAGATTATGATGCAGTAATAGAAGAGCAGAATCCCAAAGTGGGATCCAAAACACTGACAGGGGGGGAAAGATGATATCCAGAGTATGTGTGTAAAAAATTTAAAATTTCAAAAAATTCCATTGTAACCGCAGCAATCTACTGAGGGGAGATGAGGGGATCCCACCTCCCGATTGGCGAAATCTACTGAGGGGAGATGAGGGGATCCCGCCTCCCGATTGGCGAAATCTACTGAGGGGAGATGAGGGGATCCCGCCTCCCGATTGGCGAAATCTACTGAGGGGAGATGAGAGGATCCCGCCTCCCGATTGGCAAAATCTACTAAGGCAAAATGGGGGTCACAAGTCCCTGGCACTTATTTTACTGGTTATTTTGGGGTCCTAGGCTGAAAAGTTTATGAACCCATGCGTTAGAGAGAGAGTATAACAGACAGCTAACCCTAACAATGTCCACAATGTGCATGAATTCAATCCCCCTGGTTGTACCGGGAAGGTCTATGGCTGCGAATCACTGCTCGTTCAAGTTATGGTAACCAAGACAGCAACCAGGATGGCCTTGTGTGGAGAGCTTAACCCACAAAAGTGGGCCTGTTCGTAAGAGTGTGGGTTTGACATGACATTACACAACAAACACTCATCGCTGGCAGCACGTTCTATAGCCAAAAAGAGGGCTTGGGCTTGTTACCGAAAAACTTTGTTAAACTTTCAGGACGCCATGCTGTTGTAACCTTGAAAACCCGAATTGCTTTGGTAAACATCATTTCGATTACATTTGCTATATTTGGAGAATCATTGCCTTGCATGAACTCAGCAAATAAATAACGTCATCGACCTCCCCCATGTATGACGGCAACATTCTTGTCACCCAGAATGTATTTCTTTATCACTGCCTCAGAGCTTGCGTTGAGTGGGAACCACTTTAATTACATTAAGTGCAGAGGTTATAGTAAATATCGGAATAAGGCCTAGACTCCTAGGTCCCAGTTGATGCTAACTCTATTCCGTAGACTGAGTGATGCTTCTGTGATCGATACGGCCTCTCTCTCATGAGGGGACTTTATTTATGGCTTGTTCCTTCAGTGAGCCGGCAAAGACACACCATCCTTAATGAGCATTTTCCAGAAGCAGCCCAGCATTTTCGCGTGTTAGAGATGGCTGACAGGTCTCTGTCATTAGGTGCTACCAAATGCCCAGTCTTCCTCAGTGGTTTACTGTGTTTCAACCACTAGGGTCTTTTTAATGTTTCTAATATGGAGTATAAACTGAAATCTCACCCTCAGTATTAATGAGAAATGATCATTTTCGCTCTTTCTCGAACTAAAGTCCAAGGCAAAATCAGAGGTACTGGCTCCCTGTATGCATTTCAGACCCAAGGGGAGATGGCAGACCTTAATTATGTACCTGTTCCACTGTGTCACTCCCCTTAGTCTTTCAGCTACACACTCCCATCAGCTTCACAAGTTCTACCTGGCCAGTGCCACATTGGAAGGCTTCTCGTTAACATCTGGCCATGTTTCGTTCAGAAAGTGCCTCGTTAAACCCTCCGCCAGCCCAGCCCCCAATCTCCGGTTCCTGCACCATCTCCACAAATGCTCTGCTGCTCACTAATTCAGCCCACCGGTGTCTACCTAAGGTTGGCACTATTGGCCCGATTATTACCGTCAAACCTGAGTTGTTATTTCATGCTATTTTACCGGCAATTAATAAAGTCTTGGTGTCACCACTATTAATGAATGCTATAAAAATATTGGATAATAAATGCAAGAATGTCCAGGTTACAAATATTTGTGCATATATGTACAGGGCCGGCGTATGCTAATCAAGCACCCCTGGCAAAAGCGAGGAAACACCGCCCACTCCTGACCAATAAAAACGAGGGTTTCAGGGTTTAGCGTCCATGCTAAGCATTTTCGTCATGGCCGGGTGTGCCGTTGTCAGCTGCAACAACGGCAATGTTTGCGACAAAGGTAAAGGATCCTTTAGGATTCCCAGAACTGAAAGTAAATAAGTAAATAAATAAATAATAGAAAAAAATCAATACATAAAAAATATATCTAGCATTACCATGACTGACAATGCACCAAGATGGCGTATGAGGCCATCCTTCCAACCTCCCCAGTACAGCCCAAGTGGTTGGCGCCCCTAGCAAACACCAACCCTGTCATTCCTCTGGCTAAGTTTAAGATTTAACATTAACATAAGATTTAACAGGATTTATATTTAAAAAAAAAAAAAAAGCTTAGAACAGCAAGACAAAAAATCTGAATGTCTTTCACACGGAATCCACCGCCAGGGAGACACATTCGTTACGATCTCTCCACAAAGGACTTTGCGGCACCACGATTAAACCCAAACAGCACCTTGGGCAGTAAAACTAATTAACAGCCGTATTAAAGTGCGGAAATTACGACCCCGAGTAAAGACTGCGAGCTGGACGTAACTATGGTCGTGTTTATTTTCCTATATTCCTTTATGCATTTGGAGCAGAGGGAATAAAATGTAACGAAAGAAAGAACAGACGATGGGGACAACTGAAGAGATGAGAAGGAATGTGAATGTAGCTGAAACAGGAATAAAGTCAATTAATGGCAAACCTTTCAAGTCTACGCTTCACAGAGTGCAGTCAAAGCTTACCTGTTGCCTAGGTAATGAATGACAATCATATCAATATCTATTGCACTATTGTTGTATATAAACATACATACATAAAATATCTAAATATATATGTACAGGTATAAAGCTTTCAATCCATCCATCCATCCATCTTCCAACCAAGTATACAGCACAGGGTAGCAGTTATGTAATTTATCTAGTTGAGATGACCCTTGCGTTCCACTACAGATGAAGGGAGGGAGGGCAGATACAGGGGAATTGGGACAGCCCCGTTCTTTTTCTGATGTGAGGCCAGCTTGAGTCAGGGATGGTAACAAAAAGCCAAAAGGGAGAGTGACCATTGGACAAGCAGATAGAGTGACGAGCGCAGGGTCACACTCTGGGTCAGAAGGGCACAGCCCATTATGAGTCTGCTGCCTCTTTGGGCGCGACATCAGAAGGTCGCTGGTTTGAATCTCGGGAGGATTACTGTGCCCGACACGAGCATCGAGCAGCACGGGGGGGGAGTCAAGTGTCAAATGACCGGATTTTAAAACTCTCTGAACACAGGCAACTGCAGCGTGTCTCTTCAGGAATTAAAACCATAAACAAGTAGAGCAGAGACCCCCCCCCCAGAGTCTGCTCAGGGAACCAATCCACTCTCACGGCCAGAGGCAGTACCCCCCCCCCCCAGGTAACAGCAGTCAGGCAGACATCGGTCAGTGCCACCTGGCGTCACTGTGGCTCTTTCTCATTGGACCCCTGCTGGTTTGCTTCACTGGCCGGGAGCGGCACTGCAATAACAGTGCGGGGCACCCCCTCGCTGCTAATCACGGCTGTGGCCATCAATCAGGCCCAAATAAGTGGGCACACAGCAGGCGTGCGCTGAGAGTGCCCCCACGCCGAGCCCACTGACTATCCGGCTGCACTTTCCAACTCGGTCAGGGGAGGGGGCTGGACCATTTAAAGGAATAGGTGCATCTATGGACATGGCAGTCTGACAGCAAGCAGGGATAAATAAGCGTAGCCTTGAAAAGCACTCAGGACACTGCACAATACCATTCTATATAATTAGTACAGGTTCTGCCTCTGCAGATTAACCTATTTGTTGTGAATTCGTACAGCTTTTCTCATATCTATGGTGGTTATATATCTATGGTGGTTTATTACCTATGGAGGTTGAATGTCTATATTGATTAAATATCTATGGTGGTTTAATATCTATGGTGGTTTAATATCTATGGTGGTTTAGCACTGCTGCCTGACACCTCCAGTGTTCCCACCTGCCGCTGTGTGTGTGTGTGTGTGTGTGTGTGCGTGTGTGTGTGTGTGTGTGTGTGTGTGTGTGTGTGTGTGTGCGTGTGCGTGCACTCCCCTTGTGTCGTGGGGGATTCCTCCCTGCCCCAAGGCTCAGTGTGACTCTGTACTGGATAAGCCGTATCGAAAATGGATGGTTAAAAATAACCACGCTGAAATGTTTCGTATAAGCCCTAACCCTTAAAACGCTGGGATCTCGGTCCCAAGCCGAACGCGTCAGCCAGGTAGGAACACAGCTGAGGTCGCTGCTAAATATAAACACATTAGTACAGAGAAGGAGCCCAGTGGTGAAGCGGCGCCGTCTGGATGGACTCTGATGGAGCACCGGGCTGGCCCTCTTATCAGGAACCCGGGCCGTGTCTGTCTCAGCAAGCAGCCCTGGAGCTGGCCGGCCATGTCCTGCCGGGGGACAGCGCTAATCTAACGGAGGACACCAGGGCCCGCCGAGAGCGGCAACAAAAAAAGCCACCGATTTCCATACATCTATCCCAGAGCCGCTCACCCAGGACAGGTCTGAGGAGAGCCTGGAGCAATTCCCGGGAAGCTCGGAAGATACCCCAGCCTGTCCGTGAAAAATGAAACACTCACTGTTTAATTCTGAACATTACAATGGATAATAGTTCATTCCCCCCCCCTTGACTAAAGTGGCTACTTTGTTCTGGGGCTATAAATTCAATAGCCTGCTATTCTCTTTAGTTCATCTCGTCAGCAGCCCTGTTTTAACAAATCCACCTGGAGTACGGCCTTGCACTGGCAGCCTGCAGAAAGGGCTGTATGTACTCTCCTTAATAATAAGAGGTTTCTCCATGAAACACATTTATGAATGACTCTAGCCATATATAAATAAAGCTACAGGCAGCAGCAGTGTAAACACGTTCCCCATCAGTAGTGAGGCAGCTTTCATCCATTCATGTGGGTCAAGGTCACGGTGGGGCCTTCAGTCTATGCCAGGCAGCACAAGACACCAGGCTGGGGAACCTTGGAGGAGATGCCAGTCCCTCACAGGGTACCCACTCAATCCTACCCTACGGGCAATTTATCGGAGCCATGCATGTCTGTCGGCTGGGGCTGGAACTCATGCGACACAGGGAGAACATGCAAACTCCATACACACACACACACACACACACACACAGAAGAGGTGGGATTCAAACGCTAACCAGCTCTGACTAGCTGACACTCAGCCAAGTTCTTTGTTTTGTGGAAAACATGCAGAAACTCCGCTGCAGATGCAGGAAGTAGCTCTAAGGTTTTTACCCGCTGGGTCTCTGCTTTCGTGCACCATGAAGATATTTTGGAAAATCATCTCAGACGTTGTTATCATCACCCCTGCTGAAAAAATGGGGGTATTATTTTTGGCCGTCACCCACCCCTAACACACACACGCATGCATGGTGCACAGATCAGTTATCTGCATGCATATCTGTGAGCCTGTTTCCAATTTTATCGCCCCCCCCCCCGCCCCAGAATTTTTTTTTTTTTAACGTAGCCTCTAAAAGGTCGTCTAACGCCTCCTCGTTCCAGCAGAGGCAGAGCACTGGAGAGAGTTACCGGACGGGTAGAACACACATTCGGGGGGCTTCCAATAGGGCTGGGCGATATGACTTCAAATGAATATCATGATTAATGAACGATTATTTTGTTTTTAGTTTTTTGTTTGTTTTTTGCCCTCATATTTCATTGGCAAGGTTTGTGCTGTTAAACTATTAAAAACTATTAAAGCTGGGATGTTTTTTCTAATGAAAGACTATATCTATTTGATGTTAAAATAATTGAAGGAAACACAGAGATGAACCATTTATGGTTATTCATTCACAATGTGTCCAAATGACTGACATGGCATTTTTCTTTGGCACAAGCTGCTGGAGTTGCTCAGTCGGCTCGGTGTTTGAGTTCCCCTCCATGCTGCTTCCGTGTCGCAGACTGGATGGGGCGGAGTCATGTGACAGCATGCGGGTTAGTATGTTTTTAATGGGACGGTAGATGAACACACTGGGGAAAGTATTAACAGATTTTTTTTTTTTTAAGTATTAACAGAATCGGAAAAAAGCCGAAATAACCGACATGGGCAACATTACATCGATTAGAGGTTCAGAATATCTGTTTTGATTAATTTTCGATTAATTGCTCAGCCCTAGCTTCCGCTTATCATTCGCTATCATTTGTGCGTTTCTTCCTGTACGTTACGTGGAGTTTCAGACCGCACCCTCGGTCCCTCTCCCCACTAAGAGCTCCCTCCTTCCCAGAGCAGTGGAGCTGGACGCTGCTGCATTTCTGCCTCATCCTTCTATTGACACACCCCAGAACCCCAGCTGAAAGCAGGGTCCTCCTAAAAGCATCTGTCATTTGCTCATCAGCTCTCTGCTTCTTGTGGACGCTCATGCAGTGAGTTGGGGGGGAAGGGGGGCTGCTGGGAGGCAGACTAGGCTAGGCTACCACTGCAGGTAGTGCCCCCAGCATGTGGGTGGGGTGATAGGTGATCTCCCCACCACAGGATTAGGGATGCAAAATTTTGGGAATTTTCCAGTTAATTCCCATATATTCCCAGTAATTCCCATGCAAAGTTTCCAAC
>JAODLC010000021.1:14974054-15016220 GCA_026781145.1 Hippopotamyrus pictus
AGCCAAGGCCCCCCCCCCCCCCACCCCAAGCCTGTCACCACTTTTCCCACCAGCACCTGTCCAACTAGGGAGGGATAGGGCTGATACTGAACCACAAATAGATCTCTAAATTTACAGTGGGGGTGGGCACTGCTGGCTGCAAACAGGGTTACTCTGTCTGGTAATGGTGGGGGTGAGAACCTGAACCGCCCCCCCCCCCTTCACACACACGCATGGAAGCGAGGGCCAGAATCCATATTCCAGGGGAACGTGCTGCTAAAACAGAAGTTAAACATGCTGTGTGGATAATCGTCACAAACCTCAGTCGGGTGTAGGGTTAGCAGGTGAACGTTCAGGGAAGAAAGGTGGAGGCTGTTTGATGACAAGTCTGAGGCGACAGTCAACGTATGTAAAAATAAAAACACATTTTCAGAGATCTGTCATGACTTAACAAAACGGAGCCACACGTGACATTTTCTGACCTCTGAATCTCGACGCTTTCCTCAGTGTGGTGTACAAACGCATAGAGAAATCACAGATCACACGTAAAAGATTAGGGCAAAAGTCTGATAGGCTAAACACTTAATAGTCACAGATGTAACAGCTGACATGGAACACAGTGCGAAGCATTAAGAGCAGAGAGCTGTGTGACTTACAGCAGGATGATCTATCAGGCCGGAGTCACATGCATTTCTGCATTGGCTCGTCTGTTTCTGAGCTGTAATGCAACCAGTGGAACGAAAAAACAGATATGGATTACAGAGAGACTGGTGAATGAGAAATGTGCCTGACATTTTTGGGTCATTTCTTAAGTAATGTCTCCATTTTCTCTGTATTTTGTGTATTTTTTTTTATTACCCAGGGGTTTGGCAAAGAGCCGTATGTACCTAAAGTTAGCAAACATAAATGAGATTACAACAAAATGTCACTTATTGTCTATTTGGCACGCCACGCTGACGGCAGCCGGACGTCAAAGCCGAATAATCCCAGGGAGTTTGAAAGCATTTTCCAGCACACCTGCGTAAAGCGAGTGTTCTGCCTGCCACTGAGCTGATAGCAGATTGCTGTGTTTTGAAGACAACACACAGCACTGTAATTAGCGACAGGTAATATTGGATTTTTTTTTTTTTTTAAAGATATGCAGTTGTATGGCTGTGCACTCTGGCTACGCCTTTCTTTGTGGTCCAAATGAACCAGTAATCCATTTTCTCACCACTGGAAACGTCTTCATTTGGCATTTGGAGCAACTTAATATGAGCTATGTTGTAGGTTCCTTCCACATCATCAGGGAGAAGCCATTGGTGAGTCTGAGTCAGATTTACACCAACAGACCCCCCCCTCCACCGCTGCCTTTCTCCTCCCCATTAGTAACCTAGGGATTATTTCCTCCATGATTGCTTCTGTAAAAACAGCACTTCGGTATGGGTCAGAAAGGCACCCGGCGCCGCTGCCAGGGCGGGATGGACCGTCTTATCGATCCGGCGGTGCTCCTTATCCCGCTTGAATAATTACTCGCAGGGGCAGAACGTATGCCGTGCTGTCAGCCTCCGCGACGCACCAAAATTCCACGGCACGCCACAAAAAGGAGCGCGGCGGATGTAAGACATGTTGGATGGGATCGTTCCCCTGTCTCTGCACAGAGGCCTGAGATAACAGCTTTGGCTGGACCACAGTGAAGATGGATGCTGCGGTCATTGTTTGTTATGCTCGACCTCTGAGCTGCGCTCAATTACGGGAGAACAAGTGATGTCATCCTGAGGACAAGCAGCCAAAAACGGCCACTGTGCCTCTTCCAGTAATACCACATGGCATCATGCCAAATCAGTGCGGTTCCGGGTCGTAACTGTTATGATTTCAAAGTTGTTGCCAGACAGACATCTTTGTTCCAAGGCTACATATATAGTTTAGTATTTAGCCTTTTTATATAGCCAAGAGGTCCTAAAGTGTCCTTCTCAAAGTACTGATTGTTTTTATCCACTGGTATTTAAAGTGACCTTTCTTGTAGCCATAAATTAACAGTTACATTAAGCTGTCATCCCATTTAAACAAATAAATTGATAAATTATTGTTTCAGCCAACCTGGGTGGATACTAACTTGTATGAACCTGATCCACTAACAAAAGGTGAATAGGATTGAATTCCTGAGACAGACGCAGTGATCCAGGTGACACACACACACCCTGTACACACGCACCCTACATGGCAAGATGTTAGTGTTCCATTTGTTTCCATGCCAACCCTGATTCTACAGTGGGACAGAAAATCAATGGTGCTTCACCACTGGACACTGCTAGTTGACACTGCTGGACTTTTTGTTTGTGGGAAAGACAGGGTTTTGTTTCTTAATTTGGCGCGATAGGAACTGGTTCTCGATGTGTCATTCGTATTACTTTCTAACCCTGCAGCCATTTTCCGAACCACTTATCCTGCACTGTGCGGCGGCTCAGAGTTTTACATAATGTTTTCAATGAGGAATCCTCCTCTCCTTTCACTCGAGTCCTGTGGGAAGAAAGGCCGGAAGCTGACACACGCTGAGGTTTTCGTGAGAGTGCGTCAGCGCTCATATCAGTCGGGGTGGCTGGCCTCTGAGCAGCACACCAACAGTACAGCCATGTCTATCATGCATGTCACATGTTATATTTAATCACATGACCTGTCACACTTGTACACATCTCACACGTCGACATTTAATGAAGAACAATCCATCTTGATTCTTTTCTCTTCTTGGTATATTGAGCTTATACTTCGCTATAGCTTGCTCCTACTAGATTTTCTTGGAGTTATTGAATCGAGTAGCTTCCCTGGATTTAGGCTCTAACAGTACACTGTATAATTCCTTTCCAGTCCTATCTTCCACTTGTTACTGGTCACTCACTGGAAGCTCATCTTATCAGCACTTGTAACCAGGCTGGCTCCATGATAGCTGTACGTTTGTGATGTTTTACCTGGCTCATTCATATTTGGTAAATGAGTGTAAATGTGATAGGATAGACAAAACAACTTTTTACTCGTAAATCAGGGTTCTTACCCACTTGGCTAGTAACAGTTGTGTCACATCCAGGGGCTATGGGCTCCTGCGGTCGGACGGGGAATGTGGTGTTTTTTTTTTGCCCCCCCCCCCAGATGTCCTCCATTCAGAGTGGCTGGCGGGCATGGTGCCTCTTTGCAGCTATTGACACAAAGTGCTGAAGTGGAGTTTGGAAGCTGGGCAGTTACTGCCAGATCATCGCATCTGAATGCTCACAGATGCTAACGGGGTTCCGTCTCTCAGGTGCAATCGTAGAGGGGTGGGGGGTGGCCGTTCTTACATCTGTTAAGCCACTTGCACATTTACCCCAAATTGCTGGTAAGCGCAAGCCAGAGAGACCAGAACAAGCCCTCCTGCGCGAGTGGGAAAGGGAGAGATCTTCCGCACACACGACGGAAATAGACGAATCACACAAATAGAACGGTTGCAGCGGAAGCTCGTCTTTCCCAAGCGGAGCCCCTGACCTGAGCCCCCATGCTGCGCTGCCTGGCCCGGACCTCCACTACACCATGCTATTCTGCGTGATTATAATTCATACATGCGTGCACATGTGTGCCTTCCTGTAACCCTTACCGCCCGCCTGCTCTCCCTCCATTACCAAACCTCCCAGTCGGCTGGCGTTTCTGCCCTTCTCTGAGACTGGGCTCTCGCCATTCACGCACGACAGGCGTTTGCTACGTGGCCCTCCCGAGGGAGACGTCGCAAAGTGTCAATCACACCATCTGCATAAATACAATAGTAACGCAAAGTCATTGGCTCTTGAGGACCATCGGCCGCAACCCAGATTTTCCAAAATAATCTTGGCGACAGCCTAGTCGGAACAGAATTGCTTATGGACGGGCTTTTCCATTTCTCACCCCAGTTTCATACACTGGCCAGGCCACCTACACAACTGCCCCGCAAACTAGGCTAATGGGCTATATCCTGACAGCTGCCACTGGAGTAAGGCGTTCGCCCAAAACGAAGCGAGGCACATTCTTCTACAGGAGAACACGTACGGTTCACAGTTATCATTGCTATTATTACTGCATATAAGAATTAGAATGCTACAAACGTTTCAAAGTAGCGTAGTATTTCTTGCATTCACCGTGAGAATTTATTATTTCGCAGATGTCATGGTAAGCACATTATATTACACACCCTTGCCTATAAGTTAGATATTACGTATTTATAGCGGGGGAAACAGAAAGCACAAACTAATTTAAATGTGTAATATACAGACGTAAATTGCGTTTCAATTCATTTATACTGTTTGAACGCTTCTCCGTATTAAGAGATCTATCGATTTCTACATCTAAAGAAAACAAGATCAAAGAAAATGAAAAGCGTAAATAGTGTTGTAAAAAAATCGTGGAAATTGTTAAGCATACATTATAACCAGATTAGTAAACGCTACGGTTGTCTACTGAAACCATGTCTTGTAATTCACCAGCGCAGATCTTTAAAACAGTGTATAACTGTTATTTTTTACTTTGTTTAAACAATACAGCCGGGAAATAACTGAGCATAAACAACTTTCCAAAAATCCACGCACCTTCGTTTCTAAATCTAGTAAAATACACGTGTGCTCTTAGAATAATGGTTATTAAAGTAGATTATTAGATCAGATTATTAAACTGAACTCTGCACGAGCTCTTACATTTAAACCTATATAGGCCTACATCATACATCAAACTAAAAAACTACCTTTCAGGAACCTTTACATAGGACTGAGCGTCTTCTGGGGTAAAACGAAAGGAACAGATTGCTCAGGATTTATATAGTCGGAACCGTAATAATTGGGGGAAAGTGTAGTGACTATTGTGACTGCTCCCAATCACCCCCCCTTTCTGGGAAAAAAAAAGATCTGTTGTAAGGTTTTACTGCCTCTTTTAGGTGGGGGATGGGTTTAAAATGGGGGGGTGGGAGTTCAACGTGGTCCGGGCGCCTCGTTGATCGAGTAAAAAAGAAGCAGCCGAGCAGGAAGAGGAGCCAATATCCAGGGTAAAAGCAGATGAGAGGGGGCTGGGGGAGGGAGCCGAGCCCGTGCACGTCGCGGCTTATTGGTAGGCTGGTCCCTTAATGGACCGAGTCAGAATGGATCGGATTACACCGCTCGCCGTGGATCAGTTTGTTTTCATCCCGGGCTAGTCCTCACAGCCAGAAGTTGGGGCGACTTCGCCGTACGGATTTATCTTATCTTTTCGAAGCTGTACATGCCGAAGAGAGATACCTAATCAGATGAGGTGAGTGGCGCATTTGGACGGGTATTGGCGAGAAATCCGCTGCAGGAGCCTGGACTGGACTTGAAGATCCGCGAAGTGTGCGAGAAAGTGTTACTAGCGGAGCCGAACCTGATGGGAGAAAGCGGGCTCTCGCAGCCCAGTGCATGCAGTAGAGAAACGGTACAATCCATACGCGATATATATACTGTGCCATTTTCATACCAAAGTGTGCAAAACGTTGCCCTCCTTTTAAGATGCAGTGGGATCTCCGTGCCAGAGCTCAATTCGTATTTTGTTAAATGGTTTTGTGAACTTAATGGCTGGGGGATGGTGAGGTGAGGGGGAAGGGGGCTGCCGCGGTGCTATTCGATCGGTCCCGGGCTTTGAAGATTAGAAAGCTTTAAACCCAGCCTAAGACGAAGTGGACTGACGAGTTTGCAGCAAAATGGTAGTTTTTAGAAAGACCGGAATTAAATTTGGTGAGTCCGTAACTTGGATTGGTAAAGAAGCGAAGGCATCCTGTGGGAGCCTGGAGGAGAAATTGGGGAATTTTTGCATATGTTGCCACGGATTATCAAAATAAACTCGCCGTACTTCCAAAATGACCAGATATATTTTAGGATTGTATGGAAATCTCCAGGTAGACTGCTGGAGCTTTTGTTTGCCCTGTTTGAATTCGAGTAAAACATGCTAAGTTCACTCGAACCAAGAGGGTGTGTGTTGATATTTATGTTGCTTTTCCACAACAGTGGTCAAATATCTTAACAGTGATTTTCCGGTAACTGGTAATATATTTAACGTAGTATTAAGTATACTGCGGACGATGTGTAGAGTAAGTAGTTAATATGCGTTTGCAGTTTGGAGATTGTGTAATCAGACCGCCGTCAGTTGTTTTATTCTGGGCATGGTACAGTTTTCTGTTCAATACGTTTCGGATCATTTACATTTGGACGATTTCCTAAATCAGTGGGATCCATTTGAGTGTAGTGCTTAGGGTGCAAATCAATTTTGGCACGGTTATAAGCGCACACTATACACACACAAGCAGATCACTTTGTTTATTCATGCGCGGCTATAGCGGGCTGCAGATGCATGCTATTAAAATCGTGTACATTGTATACTGTTACAGAAACAAAGTCACAGTGTGTTAAAGGGATCGCTGTAAAGTTTCCATTCCCGGCGCATTGGCTCGTTTGAAATCCCTGCAGGTGATTACATTGTAATTCTCCCTTTAGTAGCGGTTTGTTGGGGGACAGACCCCTTCCTCTGAGCCGTTTTTGGTGCTGAGCCCCTCGATCCAGCGCTCACAGCCTCCCCTGTGGATAAAAGGCAGCCATATTATCATATAGCTGCCAAATCTTTAAAACTATAACATTTGTTTTGGCCGTGTAGTGAAGGAGCTATACGTTTTCTTTGGTTTGTGGAAGCGCGGTAGACCTCAGATTAAAACACGTTATGCCAATGACGACTATTTAAAAGTCTAGTATTAAGGAGAGTTATGATGAACTTTAACTCTATGGATGTTTGTGTACTTTTACAGCTTGTTGCTCTTTACAGAGACTCATGGTATTACAGGGGCAGTGTCAAGTCTTAAGTCCTAATGTGGGGGATACGTACGAATTCTCTGGTTTATTAACCTCCGCCCCCCCGGCGAAGTGTGGGGGAATATGTTTACCAAATGAAAAACGTTCTCTGAATGAGGCTGGTTTCCCCGTGTTGTTTCAACATAGCGTACATTTTAACTAACCTCAGATTAAGTGTGCTCAGTACATAATATAGTGAGTTTTGTTTGTTTAATGACTCTTTTTGCCACATCTATTGTTAAATGGCCCTGATTATCATATCAAAGGCCACCCAAATGAACTTCTCTTGTTCGGATCCCAAACACTGTGAAAAAACATCAATCATCCAGTCTCTGGCCACAACAGGCTACCGGGCCTAGAATAATTGGGGGACCTTGTGAAAATCGTCAGGCTGTTAACAGCAGACTTGGCGAGGGGCCAGGGGCCTCCCCTCCACACACACGGAGCCCCCCACCGCAGGAGCTGACATCCAGGCCGGGACGCCTATGTCTGACTCGGACATCTCGGGTACAGTCGCATCACCTTATAAACGCAGATTTGGGGGCAGCTGCATTACACCGCAGCTACTTGTTGAATCTTAGACCTCTAAAATGGTCGGATGTTTTGTGAAACCACTTAAATATTTTGCTCACTCAGTAAATAACGGGTCTGGCTTTTGAGGCGGAAGTCTTCGATGTTCTTTTTTAAAAATTAGCCACTGTTCTTCGTGGGTCTGGCGCGCCACACCGGCGCTGTGAGGGCGGTGAGGTGCAACTCTGATCTCGCCATCGTGCAGATGCCCTGTTCATGTGGTGGGATGTGGGGGGCGATGACACTGTGGACAGTGTACATCCGGTCACCCCCCCTGTTCTCGAGACCCCTGCGTATCTCCCTGTCCGCTCTTAAATGGAGCGGCTGCATTAGCTCACCCCACACTTTTTTTTTGACCAGCTGGGACCCCCTCCCTGGCGTCACTTGGCCTGTTTGCCGTTGTACCTCTTAATTCTAGCAAACATCTTCAAGGCCAGGCTCAGTTCAGGCTAATGTAAACTTGTTTTTCTTTTGTTTTGACGTACGAGGCGTTGTTTAAGGCCAAGCTGAAGCCGTCACAGAGGAAGCGGGAATGGCGTGTCTGTGGGTGGCTGGTGAGACGCGTAGTGGTCACGCCCTTCAGCAGACGGGGGTGGGAAGGGCAGCTCATTGCGTGACTGGGGCTGCCTCCGTCTTGCAGAAGCCGCAGCACCTGGGGGTGAGAAGCGGGGCCCATCCCCCTTTGGAAAGCCGAGCTTTCGCCGGCCTGAATAGTCATTGTTGTATGTGAAGTCTTCACCTTTCACTTCTGCCTTCATTGAGTTGTTCAAAACCCAGTGTTTGCCCCGTCCGCTCCAGTGTTTCGTGACTAACGCGTAAAGGACGCTCGTTAGACAAATGGTCCATTTTGATTCCCAGGGGCCATTGAAATAATAATAATGCGCTTTAGATCCTTCTGTCAAACAAAACGTCTTAAGAACCCAAAGAGTCCAGCCTAAGTAGACTAAAAGCTGGTAATGACTGAAGTTTAACTGCTGTTATTTACCCAGTGACTTTCATCTAGTGTGACGTGTGGCACACAGGGCTGCGTGAACTTCCACGGTTCGACTCTTGTTGGCTCAATGTTTCATGGTTTCATGCTTGTCTTATCAGTGGTTAAATGTTTAAGCTGAGGCTTAATTAGGGTTTGCAGACGGCCACCAAAACCAAGTCATCCTTACTACCCCCACCCCCCGACGCAGTGAATAATTGGTTAGCTTTTACACTGGTGACTTATTAAGCTTCCTGTTTTACATGCTCACCCACTGATACAGTTCAAGCTTCTTGCTGAACTGAATGATTCCCTTAAAGGGGCAGAGGGAAGGTTCCTCCTGGGGATGTCGCTGAGTACTAGAAGATAATGGCTGCCCATACAGCTTTTTATTAATGCGTGGGGGGTGGACATTACCCCCCTGCCTGTTCGACTGAGTGCTGTGTCACCAGCCTTGCATCCTCAAACCCGCCAAGCACAACATCAGCTGGCCAGATTTAGAAAGAATTTGAATTAGCACGTCGTTTACACCTGAAACAGCAGGTGAAACACTGCACTACGGCAATAAAGACCTGAGAGAGAATTAAAAATGGACACACCCTGATGCTCCTGGGGACCAGCTGGGGAAAGGGGGGGGTTCCCTGACTGGAGCCAGGGTGGGGGGGGGTCCTGATTGGGAGCTGGGGGCATTTCACACATCTTCAAAGTGCTTAATTGCCATTGAAGGGAATGACAATTACAAACGAATGTGATGGAACCTGAAGATCTGCATTTAAATACAGTGCACCGTGCGTTTGGCCCTTGGCGCGTACCCAGCGTGCCTGGTAATCCTGGGGTAAAGAGGCAGGAGCCGGGAGCCCCGGTCAGCCCCGCCCGTCCACCTTTCCTCCCTCTCAGGGATTCGTCAGATGTGTCGACAGACAGCTGCCAATTTAGCGACTCGGAAAGCTCAGCATAAAATTAGCACGTGGAGTCACGGGGAGCGGGTATGCTAATCCTAGCCGTCGGCCACAGGGGATTATCACGTTAGCCGAGCCGAGGCACTTCCATTCCTGAGATGGTGGAAACAAAAATAAGTCCTTTTTTTAGTTTACAAAAAAACCCAACATTCCCATATTTCTGTCCCAGGTAACGTCTGCTCCGTCTGTGGAATAGAAAGTCGGCTTTCCGCGTCGCCATGGGCCCCAGCGTCCGGCTCCTCCTCGCCGCACTGCTGCTGATCGCCCCGCGGGCCGGAGTGGCCGGCTTCCCCGAGGACAGCGCGCCTATCGACTCGGTGGACTACCACTGTAAGTGCTGCCCGCCGACGCCGATGCTGGGGCAGTCCCAAGTGCGCAGCACACAGTGGGTTTGTTTCTGGGGGCACAGCAAAAGGGCGCATTGTGTAACAGCTTCATTTACATGAGTTTGGAAGAACGTGGGTGTAAGTTTGAATATCGGGCATGCCGGGCAAGCACAACCCTCTCTTCTGATGTACTGTGAGATAATCGTGCCGAGGGGGTTAGCGTGATGATTCTGGCTCCCAACGTGCCACGGGTTTTGCTATTTATGGCTGTATTGGGGGGGCGTCAATGGCCAATATTGACAGCAGATAACGTGGTGACTCGCTTCTCCCTCCCAGACTCAAAGCAGTACCCTGTGTTCAGGGGTCGCCCCTCCGGCAACGATTCTCAGCACAGGCTGGATTTTCAGCTGATGACAAAGATCCAGGACACGCTGTTCATCGCCGGCAGGTAAGAGGGGCGTCACACGCGCCAATACTGCCAGCTGCCGCATGATTTCATGCCCCGGCAGTATCGATCCAACGGCCCGACTTCACAGCGTTGCTTTAAATTCCCTGCACTAAAGACAGCCTTACTGTCTCCACAGGGACCAGGTCTACCTGGTGAGTCTGCGGGAGAGCTACAGGAACGAGATCATCCCATACCGGGTGAGTGCGAGCTTTGTAATGTCGTGTTTCTGTGCTGTGAAGATGGAGTGCTGTTTATTATTATTATTATTATTATTATTTTTTTTAATGGCTGGGAATATCTGTGGAGCCGCGATCATTTCTGATCCATTCTCTGCGCCAACATCAATCCCCATCGGCCTCCTCATCAGTCTTCCTCCTGTGAATTTCACCTCCTTCACATCTTGCCCCTGCTCTCAATGTGTTCTTAATCCATTCTCTATGCTGCTCTGCCTTTAATCACAGACAAACGGCCATCTTAACTCCTCATCTCTTCTCTTTCACGCTGACCTTTGCCGATTCCGTTTTCGCTCGCTGTGCCATCTGCAAGTGTATCGTCTGCCCACCGTCCTTTGGGATAGGGGCGGAGGGTCAAGTGTCCAGTGCCCCTCGTTTCGTGTGACGGCAGCCGACGCCATGCCCTGTCCTCATCCCTCGGCACATCCTGTCCTCCGCTCCCCTCTGCCGGCTTGTTGCTCTCTGGCAGACCGTGTACCCGTCCGTCTTCCCTTCTCTTTCCCCCCTGAGCTTTGCCATTTAAATCTGTCTGACCTTCTTTCCCCTCAGTTTCAATCGTTGTGCATTTGAAATTTAAATTTCAGTTGTGCTCTGTCTGTAGGCTGTGAAACATCTGCTGCCTAATTGTAAAATTATATTTATTTATCGTGTGGATGAAGAATTATGCCAGCAAACTTCCATACGCTTTGAACAGAAGTGTGAAAATAAGTGTTTGTCA
The DNA here is from genome assembly GCA_026781145.1 of Hippopotamyrus pictus. NCBI lineage: Eukaryota > Metazoa > Chordata > Actinopteri > Osteoglossiformes > Mormyridae > Hippopotamyrus > Hippopotamyrus pictus. Next base: position 14,985,073 of record JAODLC010000021.1, read on the forward strand.
ATTTACTAATAAGCCGCCTTCTGGAATCGTGTGGAAAATACCACGATGAGTGTTATTGCTTACTTTCTTCCACTGCAGAAGTTAACATGGAGGTCGGGACAGACTGACCGGGAAAACTGCGCCATGAAGGGGAAACACAGGGTAAGCGTGGGAACCACTGACGTCCCGGCCATGTTGCCGTCATGCTCTCCGCTAACCCTCCCCCCTACCCTTCCCCTCCGACATAGGACGAATGCCACAATTTCATCAAAGTGCTGGTCCCTCGGAACGATGACCTGGTGTTCATCTGCGGCACCAACGGCTTTAACCCCATGTGTCGGTACTATAGGGTGAGTCCCCATAGTCGCTGTAAGAGCACACTGTTCTGTTTTTACCGGCACGGTAGATGCCTGACGCCACGTCAGACCCCAGCTCATCTGCACGACTCTGTGTCTCAGCTGGACAACCTGGAGTTTGACGGCGAGGAAATCAGTGGCCTGGCGAGGTGCCCCTTCGACTCCAAGCAGACCAATGTTGCCCTCTTTGCGGGTAAGCATGCCCTACCCCCCACCCCGCTGACCGCCTCCATGGCAACCCCTTCAGGGAGCTGGTAGTGGCATCTGTGGTGATCCAATGCTCAGAAATGAGCCACGATGAAGCGTTACCATTGCTGCATTAAAAAGGAAAAGAATCAGACAATCCAGGGTTTAACTAGAATGTCACCTGTGCTTTCAGAGGGGAAACTGTACTCTGCTACAGTAGCAGACTTCCTGGCAAGTGACGCGGTGATCTATCGCAGCATGGGGGACGGATCTGCTCTCAGGACCATCAAGTACGACTCCAAGTGGCTGAAAGGTAAAAAAAGAGAAAAAAAAAGTGACGAGTCCAAAGTTGATCTTTTCCCAGTCATCTGGCAGCAATCCTTTTTTTCTTTTTTTTTTTTTCTTTTTTTTTTTTTAAATATGTTTACGGTTTACATGTTTTTCTTGTTACGGAGCAAAATACGGGAGTGTTTCTCGGAGCACTGATGGATGAACCAGGGAGTCGCTCCTGTCACATGTGAAGTAGCATCGTTAGCTTAAAGGTCGTTCCAATTCCAGCAAGTAACGATGACAAATGGCACTCGCTTTAATAGCCCAGTCAAAGCTTAAGCCACACGCGGCGATGTGCGAGCCGGCTCTGCACAAAGCTAAACCGGCATTTTCACTGCGCTTATGGGATCGTTGCCTTCCCTGCGCTGTAAGCTGAGGCAGCTGGTAAGCCGGTGCACGGCCGACACTCAGTAACGACCACGCCGCCCAACTCACTTTCAGAGCCACACTTCCTGCACGCCGTGGAGTATGGAGAGCACGTTTACTACTTCTTCAGGGAGATTGCGGCGGAGCACAGCAACCTCGGAAAGGTACGATCCTGAATAATGGATGGGCTCCCGTTTGACTCGCTACATTTTATTGGAACCATAAACCAAAAATGCCCACCATCTGTCCAGAAGTCCGATTGCTCCCCATTTCCGTGGCACATACCCCTCCACGCCAGCCTTCCTGTAAGCCTCTTGAACCTCACAAGTGCATCATGGGAATTTCACACTGGATTTAAGCACTTCCTTATCACTGCTAAATATTTCAGCAGCACTAATGCTATCTGCACTGTGATGTGGGTTTGCCCTGATGAATTATTAAGGGCGTTCCACGCAGTTAACTGAAGCACAAAACTAACCACCCTAAATTGTCTCCTCCTGTTTGTGTGGATGAAGAATTATGCTACTCCCCCCCCCCCCGAAAAGCTGAGGGCTGTAGCTTGCAAGACACCTACAAGGAGTTCTGGCTGCTCCCTGTGTGCAGTGCATAATTCAGAGGCATTAGGTGAGCGTCCCCCTAGTGACTCTGAAGCCTGGCCGTTTCATATGCGTCTGCAGGCCGTGTATTCCCGAGTGGCACGCATCTGCAAGAACGACCTGGGTGGCTCTCAGAGAGTGCTGGAGAAGCACTGGACCTCATTCGTCAAGGCACGCCTGAACTGCTCCGTCCCAGGGGAGTCTTTCTTCTACTTCGACGTCATGCAGTCAGTGACGGACATCATCGACATAAACGGGACACCGTCCGTTGTGGGGGTGTTCACCACGCAGCTGAACAGGTGCGGATGGGGGGCGGGCTCCCAGCTGACTGCACATGCAAAGCTTCTTGCACTCCAAACACCACCCCCGGCGTTTATGTATAATGGTTTTGTCCCCTCCCCTCCCCCCTGACAGTATCCCTGGCTCAGCCGTTTGCGCATTTTCAATGGATGACATCGAGAAGGCCTTCAGGGGCAGATTTAAAGAACAGAAAACCCCAGACTCAGTCTGGACGGCCGTCCCAGAGGAAAAGCTGCCAAGACCCAGGTCAGAAGTAGCTCTGCGATACTGTATCTCATCGGCACTTTGAGGCTGGGTAACGCAGCCCAAGACAGTGCAGACACATTGCGTGTTTAACCTTACCTTTGGGGTGTGCTGTGCATGTGCAGGTGTACAGTTACAGGTATGTGGGGCACTACCGCCAAGCCCTGTCATCGGTCCTAATAAGCAGCCGTTCCCGGCTGCTTTGAAAGCCGACTCCTTCTGGATTTGGGGAATAATGCACCCTTGTTCCCTCCAGGCCCGGCTGCTGCGCGGGGCAAGGCCTGGCCGAAGCCTACAAAACCTCCATTGACTTCCCAGATGAGACGCTGCTTTTCATCAAATCCCACCCACTGATGGACTCCGCCGTCCCATCCCTCGGCGAGGAGCCCTGGTTCACAAAGACTCGTGTCAGGTCAGAGCGGGGAGAACGCATCTCCCTTGCACGCCGGTTAAGGGAGGAGATGGAACCCGTTGGTTGATTGGGGGGGATTTGGCTTAATGGAGGCTCTACTCGTGATCGCAGGTACAGGCTGAGCGCCATAGCTGTAGACACGGCTGCCGGCCCCCACCAGAACTATACAGTCGTCTTCATCGGCTCCGAAGCCGGTGTGGTCCTCAAGGTCTTGGCCAAGACATCCCAGAACTCACTAAATGAGAGCGTGGTGCTGGAGGAGATAGACGTCTTCAACCCAGCAAAGTAAGAAGTCACCCAGATTCATACACAAAGTTCAACCTCTCGACCTTTACCAGTTGGTTATCTCCTCTCACTTTTGTGAAAACTCAGAACATTCATGACTTTTTTTAATTAGACTGATATGGGGGGCTTAAAGATACTTCATGACAGATTGGGAAGCCAGCTGGAAATGTTAGAGGAGATGGAGGCTGATCCTGCTCTCTTTCCATCTCCGGCAGGTGCGCCTCCAGCAAGGAGGACGACCGGAGGGTCCTGTCGCTGCACCTGGACAGGGCGAGTCACGGCCTCTACGTGGCCTTCTCCAGCTGCGTGATCCGGCTCCCCCTCAGCCGCTGCGAACGCCATAGAAGCTGCCACAAGTGAGTGTGCCCTTCCCCGCGAGTCACTGCTGCGATATCTAAGGAAGTCAGACTGAACGCTGTCATAATGTCTTTATCTAACGCAGCACCCACAGGCCACAGTTCATCTATTCCCTGAATACTTTAACTTGCTAAAGGGCAGAGGACAGTACTGTAACCACTAGATGCAGCTAATGTAGCCACATCAGCTATTTGCTAGTAGAATCCAGGGGATATTCATCAGCGCTGACTACACTGCACTCAAACCACCATGAGTCATGAATCTTTGCAGATGAACTGAGACATCTGATGACCATGACAATGACTTATGGGAATTTCAGGGCTTGCATCACTTCCCGAGACCCTTACTGTGGATGGATGGCTCACGGCTCCTGCGAGAAGATCCAGCCAGGCCAACTGTGAGTTACTGATCCACCGCTGAACAGAGCAGACACCACCACATCCTACAGATCTTCTAATGCTTCTCTGTAAATGCCCACTACCCTCTGTAGGTCTGGATACGAGCAAGACGTGGACTACAGCAATGAAGCAGGGCTGGCAGATTGTCACGGTATGAGCCTAGAGCTGAATCACGTTTGTCACCACCATTTCTGGGCCAGTAGTGACCTCCACCGTGTTCTTCTGCACACACACCTTCAACGTCCAACTAACACCACCCCCATAGCACCTGAACATTCCTCTGGATTATAGCCACAGCCAATGACTTTCCCCTCACAGAACATCATGTAAAGCCTCTCTCCCTGGTGACGAGTTAATGGTTCAGTCGGGACTTTGGTCTGACGGTTTCTTTATTTGGGGTTTTTTTTCCTACTGATTTTTCTTGTTCCTTTAATTCCTTTAGAGTTTTTGCCTACAACATCTACGCCAGATTACAAATCATTTGGCGACCCAACATCTGGTTAGTTTTTCCTTTTTCCCCACCCACGTTCAGTTTTGTTCCTTTCCCTGAGTTCAGTGCATCTCAAACCCCGTCACCCCACCACCTGTCAGCCGCTTGTCAGCCACTGGTCTAATAAGCTTGCCTTTGTCCAGGCTCCTGAACGTTACCTGCCACCTAGCCATGCTTAAGATCACAAGTCTCTTGCTGGCTGACCATCCATCTCTCCACCAGCATGTTCTGCATGATTACTGAACTTTCTTTCCCCCTCTCTCCATACAGCTTGGCCCACCTCATCAGTCTATGTAAAAGTCTCATCTAATGCATTTCTCGTGGTAGCAATTAACCTTCTTCCTGATTTGCTAAATCTCAGCACTTTATTAGTTTGAATATGATCCCCTTAAATCTGGACAGCAATGAAAAACAAGCCAATTAACTTTTTTTTATACCATAAAAAATTGCAAAAGACTAACCAAACCAAGTGGCTGGCCACCTACTAACCGGCCCTTTTCCGTATGCTTGGCCCATGATGTGCGCGTGTGCCATTTTTGTTAACGGTTTGTTTGTTACCACAGACATGGAGTTGACATCACCTTCAGTCACCACCCTGCCATCTGGCCTCATGTCATCACCTCAAATCACTGCCACTCAGAAACCTGAACTGTTTGGTTCAAGGAAGTCTGTGCTCCAAGATGACCCAGCCACCTCACATTCTTATGAGTCCTTACCAGTTGTCCCAGAGGGTAAGGTCTTTGTAAGGATGTGCCCCCAAGGCTGAACGCAAGACCGGCCGCTAACGGCCGGTGTCTGAAAGCAGGCTGTAATCCGAAGCCAGGCTCCACCGGGCCTTCCGAAGAAGAACGCCCAAGTGCTAACTTGCACGCTAGTCATAAAATATCTGCCTGGAAATCACCTGAAAGATGTTATTCTCCCAAGAAACATCTTCCGTTAGCGGGACTTAATTACAATTATAGCCTTCCAGGAATTCTAGCTATATGATATGGCAGTGATTTCATTTTCATATATTTTTTTAGCCATATGTTCTGTGATGTTTGTGTTAAGCATTTTTTAATTAAGATGTCAGTGTTTTCATTTATGTGGTATGATTTAATCACCGAGCCTTCCTTTCTCTGTCTGTTTTCACTGCCGGCGGAAACCTGTCATCGTAGCATTCTGGATCTTTCAAAACCCTTCACCTAACATCTTACCTTTAGTTAGTTTAGAAGGTTTAGAGGACTAACTCCTTTAAAATGTCTGTGGTCAACAAACCTTCAGTACTAACCGATTCTTATAAAAGCTACACACTAACATCATTCGTTTTTCTTCTGCATTGTTAACTGCATGTAACCTCTCAACTGAATAATTTCAAATAAACCTGCATTGAAATAGCTGTGCAACCCAATCTTACAATGTTTCTCTGAAACAAAAGTATGATGTTCTCGTTTCTGATGTGTGAATACTTTCAGTAACCCTCAACTATTTTAACTGTGGGTTTCTATAGACGTTTGTCTCACACTAACACGAATGTTCACATTACTACCCAGCCTATGGTACATGTCTGGAATGCAGTCATCTGAAATCCCATCCATTTGCTGTCGTTTGTACCTAGAAATCTAACAGTCCTGTAGAACCAAGCAAGTTGCCCTGCTTTCTGGATGATAACATTGATCTTCCGTGTTCCAGGTGTGTGGGAGGTTCAGTCTGGAGAGTCCAATCACATGGTGCACATGAATGTGCTGATCACCTGTGTTCTTGCTGCCTTTTTGCTGGGAGCACTGATCGCGGGAATGGTGGTCTACTGCTACCGGGACGCCTTCCTACAGAAGCCCAGGAAGATTCACAAGGATGCAGAGTCAGCCCAGTCCTGTACAGACTCTGGGGAGAGCTTTGCAAAGCTAAACGGCTTGTTCGACAGCCCAGTGAAGGAATACCAGCCAAGTGTGGAGTCTCCAAAACTCTACACAAATTTGCTGAGGAATGGGAAGGAGCTTGTCTCCAATAGTGACACGAAGACCATTTTGAGCGGCCAGTGTCACCCACCAGAGCTGGCTGCCCTTCCTACACCAGAATCAACACCCATCCTTCCACAGAGGAATCTGCAGCCAATCCGGAATCAGTGGGAAAAGGCTCATGGCAAGTCCTGCTCTTCCCGCAGGGAGTCACAGCCAAAGGGCCCCCATTATTTCTCCTCAAGCCCACCTTCCCAGTCAGTACCACCGCATGCCCCGATTCCCAGTGCTGTGGTTCTGCCCAATGCCACACATGAATACCGGGCTTCCTTCACCAATGCCGAAACACCCCGGTCTGAAATCAAAGTCCATAATGGAGATCCACACACAAGTGGCAAGCACTGTAAGAGAGACTTGCGACACTCGGTGGATGCCAGGAACACCCTGAATGACCTCCTGAAACATCTGAACGAGAATGGTGGCAGTGTCAGCCCCCAAGCCATCCTTGTCGAAGGGCCAAAATCCCGTCACCACATGATGCTGGACCCCATGAGCGTAAATGAGACCCCACCAAAAGTCCCCAGCAGAGAAGCTTCATTGTACTCACCTTCTTCATCCCTGCCTAGGAACAGTCCAACGAAACGGATGGATGTGCCCACGACTCCGACAACACCCACAGGTCAAATGAACACTTTAGAAAGACAGAGGGGCTTGCACAGGACCCCCTCACAGAGGCACTCAATGTCAGCGCCTCCAAAAAGCATTAACTCTCCCAGTGGGGTTGGCTTATCACGCCAGCCCAGTATGAACCGGGGAGGCTACATACCTCCTACTCCTCCTTCAAGACTTGACTCCCATGGAGCACCTCTGGGGGGACACAACCAGCCTTCTGTATCCCGGCAGAGTAGCTACAACGGGCATGACTCCCTACCCCGAATGGGAGTCAAGAGGACACCTTCTTTCAAACCAGATGTTCCCCCAAAACCCAATGGGTTCCCACAACAGACTGCACAAATCCGGATAGTGAACAAGTACAACTACTAACAAGCGTGTACAGTTGGGTTTTGGTCTGGGGAGCCAACCGCAAGGCCTAATGAAGACCTCGGTCTGGTCAGGAGGCCTGGCTGACTGCACTCAGAGGGAATTCAGCACAAGGGAATATCGGAAAATCGCTTAAGGAAGATTCCTTGGGATGTATGATGGTGATGGTGGACAGAGCCATGTACACCAGGGAAACTGCTTTGGGACGATCTGACTACCATTCCAGCTCCGGTAATGGGGAGGGAGGGGGGGGGACTTGAAGAACGGGTCCTGTCATTTTCTACCACTGTCTTCCCATTAAATGTGAACAAAATGTATTTTCTGGGTGTAGAGACTTGGAGGAGCCCGAGGACAAACCCATCCTGAATTTCAAAACAAAATACACCTGTGATGGGTGGTAAAACGTGCAGTGGGGGGAACTGGAGGGCCTGTGGGCCAGCTGTATCGACCAGGGGTGCGGATAACAGTATCTATCGTGGTACACAACCAGAACAATGTGGCACAGCTATTTGAGCACTACTTCCCAATGAATATGGGTATCAGATTCTCAGTGAACATCCAGCATTCTGCAGGGATGAGTTTCAACTCACTGGAAGATCATTAATCATGCTCGCTGCTATGGATTTAATCCCAAATACAGTCTGTGTCCCCTGGACTCCAAAGTACCTCTGACACTGAGGTCTGGTAGCAAAATCCCCTCCATCATAATTCAGTTGTGCGTATGCACATTTTCAGTAGAGCAACAAGGGAATGTAGAGGCTGGTCAGGCGTCACAGCGTGCCTGGGGCGCAAGGGAACAGTCACGCAATGCGAGGTCCAGACAGAGCTGAACTGTGATTTCCGGTGAATTCTACAACCCAACCCCCAATGCTGAGGAACATCTGTGTGCAGCGCAGTATGCCAAAATGGAAAAAAAGCTTTCACCCTTTTATTGTTTGAGAACTCTCTTTTTCATAAATACTGCAAAAGGTGGCTTGAGTTTCAAGAAACCGTTCTGAGAACTGAACCCTTTGAACGATGATTGTGCAATCTCCTAAGAGTTCTAACCGTGCCCTGAGAAGTCATGCCGGTAATGACAGAACTGTATATACAGAACCCTGTTTTTTTTTTTTTTTTAAGCCGTTTCCCTGAATCTGTGCATTGTGTGCCTTATTCAACACGTGTTGGTCCGTGGTTAAAACGTCAGCTCCTCAAAGGCTTCCTGTGTCTTGGGTTAGTTTTCGGAATTCAGGGGCAGTGAGCTCTCATAGTGGAGAGCTGGCGTGGAAAATGGTGGCAGCTAGAAACAAGAGTTTGGTCAGGCACAAAACCCCCAAGGTAAATCCCAGTCCCAAAAGATATCCCCACATTTTTCCAGCAGTGTTTCGGCAGGATGTAATTGACATATTATGCAATGTGTGCCCTTAATAGCCAAATCACAGAAAGCAGATTTTGCTCCATGTTCCCTGTACACTGTTATTGATACGGGATTGTAATGGATCCCCACAGAGATATTGCAGTGTGTCAGGGGTTACTTGCAATACTTGCATTTTCTAGCCAAAAACTGAACAACAGACATTAGAAATCATCTAATGAGTGTACTTAACTTCCTGTGTGTGCCTACACGCGTGTGTGTTTCCAGATGGCCCTTGGGAAATCCTCACACAAGATTGGCTACAATGGAGTTATTTTTTTAAATTGAGGCCATGTATTATATTTCCAGGATACAGACACCACTAATTTGCTTGCCTGTTTAAGCCCAAAGTTATTTTGTGAACAAGCATTGTGTGTATTTAAAGAATCACCTGTTCAACAAGACTGGATGTTGCTACCTGCTAATAACTTTCTCTAGCACAAAAGGAAAATATGTAATCCATTTTCAGGGCCCTGTATGAGTCCAGCTACCCTGTAGATTGCAGTATGAACCCAGGCTTATTGCAATTGGACCTCCGAGTCTTTACATTTCAGTCAATGCTTTGTGTGAGAACAAACCAGACTGACTTAATCTTTAATACTGTGCACATTAGTGGCCGAAATAGTATGTCCTAACGTGTAGATATTGTAAAACTTGTACTGTGAATGTGTAAATAGTTTTTGTTTTTTATATTTTAAAAACAGCATGTATAGTCCAAATAAACCATTACTACCCAGAGGATCTATTTGTGTCAAAATGCCTCAGTAGGATGCCTTGGCTTGCTTGTGCTTTAACACAGACACACAGCTCACAGAGCTAGACCCAGGCAAAAGCCTGTGGGACACGGACTGACCAGGCAAGAGGCAAGCCGGAACATCACCACACACCCCCTCCCCCTCCCCCTCCCCATGACCCCCGTTTTTGGCACGATTTAAGGGGCAACTCCGTGCTTTTGGCCCCGTTTAATAGTTTAATAGATCTTTTGCAGCTGGGTTCCTCAAAGCATCGAGTCGGACGTAAATCCTTCCCATAAATCTGTAAATAAATCTGGTTTTGCTTAGTTAGTAGTCCAGGCAATGCGATGCACAGGCCAGGGTTTCGTGGGGCAGCAGGTGGAGGGCAGAGGCTGGCACAGGCCAGCACAGTCGCTCGATCTACAGCCCTGGCTCTGAACATAACAGGCCGACCGCAGAGAGGTGTGTTTACATAGACAGCCTGCAATGCACATCATGTTGCCAGTTTATTTCAGGTCCACAGACCTCAAACGGTAAAGAGAGTAATTTTTTAAACACGTTAAGTATGGATTTAAGTGTTTAACAAATAAATACAATGCCAGTTGACTGGCGAAAACAAAGTGCTTCACTCGTAAGCTGTATCGGGCGTACAGTAGGGTGTTGGCAACTGATTGCAAAATAATGATAAAACTGGAAAGTTATTAGTGTTGGGACGGTCCTGGAGTTTTAACCAAGAGCACTACTTTGAAGGAAAAAGATACCTTAAAAATTCTAACTATCCGTCCATCCATCCATCTTCCAGCTGCGTATCTCATGTAGGGTCACAGGAAGGTCCTCACTAGTTATAATCCTAATATACGAAATGTGATTTTGAGCAGAGGCTGCTCAACTGAAAGGAGGTGTGTCTTCCAGTTAAAAGCACACATTAGTGCAAGGGAGGTGCTTAAAAAGGGAGCAGCTCTCCACCCCTGATAGCAAAAAATAACCTGACAAAACACAGTAACAGAGCCTTCATCTACAAACTCCTCCTCGACAAGGCTACCGAGCGGGACCCAAGCAATACACAGAGAGGTCACGTTCCCATCAATTTCAATGTGGTAAACAACCGAGATGACAAGAATGCAGCAGTAACACCCACGGCAAGGTCAGACCACAACGCCAGGAAAAGTGTTTAAGGAAATGTATTATGTATTACCTTCTAAAATGTATTCTGAAACGCTGGAAAAGGTTGAGATCCCATCACTATATTTAAATATTATGCAAGAGTTTCACATTTGAAACTTTTAAACATGCTCTTTAATTTAATCACAGCAACACTGGTCGGGTGGTTAGGCTCTCACAGGGTGTAAGCGATGGATGTCGGATGGGAAAAAGATGGTATGGGGGCCTACAAAGACACACCGGTGTGCAGCTAACCTGTGGTAGGAGGTGAGGGGCCCCTCTGGGTTGGCCACAACCCGGCAGGGCACGGTGCAGCAGGCCATGGCAGGGCACAGCAGAGCAAGGCCGGGCACAGCGTGGCAGAGCATCGAGCCACTTTTGTGCCTCTCCTTTGTGGTTCTCTCGTTCCACTTAAAAATAAAAAAATAAAAAAGGGTAGAAAAAAAAGTGGCTCTTCATTTGCTTTCAACAGAAGGGTTTGAAAAATCACACCTCACAGCTGCCAAGGATCCCCCCCAGGTCCCATTCTCGGGGCTCTCACACGGCTCCGACAGATTCCAGCATTTCTAGCAGGGCCCTGCCGCGCAGTGGTGGTGTTTGGGACGGGGGGGGGGGGGGGACGCTTCTCATGCAGGCCACGCCGCAGCACCTCCGCTTCCATCCCACGGATAAATACGGGCCAGCCACCCCGGTTCCTCTCCTTTCATTCAGGCGGCCCGGAGTGTGACCACCTGGCTCCGTTTTGCTGACCGTTTCACGGTGACCATTTCGGGGGTGGTTGCTTTCACTTACAGTCTGATTCAGATCCTATCCAGGTCAGCTGGCTTACCAGAAGAAATCAACCAGGTTCAACAGCAACAACTAGTCACTGGTTTAATTTTAATTTGTCAAGGTAGTGTAATATGGTAATGGAAGATAACTAGGAATCAGCCCTGATTCAAGTAGGCCTCTGAAGTGGAACCACTGTATCACCCACCCCAAGCCCTCAAGCTTTTTAAGTCAGAAATCGCACAGACGCCTGAGGATCATTTACGTGCAAATGGTTAGGGCGGAATACAAGGAGTTCAGTGAAGAGGTCTGAAATCCAGGCAGAAAGTAAATGAAATCTCTCTGAGGTCTCCACCTGATTTGTATGCCAAGGCCCAGCGAGAGGAAAGTCACCTGGTAGTACATGAAAGCTACTTTTAGAGCATCGAGATGAAAGGGATTTAAGAAAAAAGGACAGTTTAGCTGATGTGAAAGAGGTCCTTTAAAGAACAACAACCCCGAGGGGAGGCAAAGCGGCCATATTCCGGTTCTAAAATTTACATGGAAAGCTGACAGGAAGTCAGGATTAATGAAAGGGGTCTGTTTGACGACTTGTTTTCCCTGCAGTCAGAACTTACGTAAAGTAGTAAGACTGGGGAGGGAAGTCCAGAGGGCCACTCAGCCAGGATGGGGGTATCGCAGAAATCTGATGGATGTTAGCGGTAAAACATCTAACTACGAATCGCTTTCCTGAAAGTTTGAGAGATTGCCCAATAAGCTCCGATCTGAGACACAGCAATAGGGATCCTCCATCAACCACCCCCCACCACTCTGAAAAGTACTCCTCCTTTCATCTCTCTCTGAATACACAATGAAGTAACTTGGGCTGCAGTAAGATTTTAATAAGATTTCCCCTCTACTGGATGAGAAAATGTTCCACTTGACAGGCAGAGTCAGGTTGTGTTCAGCCGGAAAAAGAATGTGTGACACTGATTTATGTTAAAACAACAAAGAAATTACAAAAAAAGCTGGTTTCACTGCACTAAAGAAATGCAAAGGCAATAACTGGGAGACTTTCAATTTGTCACAAAAAAGAATCGTGAATGGAAAAAGGGAATGGAAATAATCAAAAGTGAATATTACTTATTGATTCATCTCCTGTTACCATAAATGACCATAATTCTATTTATGTACTGCCTTAGGTAGGCCATACATAGAGTGTGACACACACACACACAGTTATATACATGATTACTTTGTTTATGGATTTTGAATGCCTTCCTTGCTTACCATTAAACCCAGAAATTCAGTGTATAGCTTACAAGTACAGTTTTGGGAGAACAGGAGACGTTTTTTGGAGCGTGTCCATAACAACAATTGATCAAATGATCACTCATGAAACTAGGTCCAGATCAGCAAATTAAGGGCGGTAGCTATACATGTACCAGTAATGATGAACGAACGTGTCCACGTCGCGCCTTCTGACGCTGTGGCGCTCGTCCCACGACTGCACACCCGCTGAGGGGGAGGGCGCTGATGCATCACATTAATCTGGGTCACAGGGAATGGAAGCGAGAGAAAGGCAGGCAAAGCTGAGGAGGCCCTGCAAGGCGAGATTGAACTGCAACACAGGGAGCTCACCTCCATCTCAGACCTCGGCACAGCCTCATAAACCATCTGCAGTGGAAGCCTAAATCCCACATTTCCCAGGCCCCGCCCCAACACCTACATGCCCCATGTGGCAAGATCCTGACACAGACCTGATGATTCGTCCCCAATATAAAACTGGGATTTCTTCATCGCCTACAGTGACACCCCAAGCCCCAGGAGCAAGCTGACAAGACCGGGCTGATTTGAGCCCTGCCCTTTGTCACACGCCCATAAGGGTGTCTGGTTTCATCAGCAGGGTGCTCGAGGTGTGCCAAGCGAAAACAGACTGTGTGCAGAGGATCTGCGCGCTTGTCAATCATGCCGCATGCGGGGTGCATGAAAAGCGAAGCGTCTGCGTGAGAGAGCATGACACAAACAAGAATCTTTTCCAGGCTAAGAGTGCACGACCGGGCACCCAGGAGAAAACTGCCCATTATTGCTTCTGATGGAAGCCTGTAACTTACGATCATTTAGGGTTACTCTTCTCAAGCACTCTTTTGAGTTGGGACGAGGATTCAATTTCCAACTCGTGACTTTCCCTTCCTTTGAAGTAAAAAAAATCATCATTTGTCAGTTCGCCTGCTCGCTGGAAGAGCTCGGTGGCACACATAAAACATTCTGGAAGAGAGGACTCCTGAGGACTGCAAACAAACACACACAGGTACAAAATTACAGTGCGAGTTGAGCCTTTTGTTTTAAATATAGTTTTAAACTAACAGGTGCAGCTTGTGTACAAATGGGTGGGGCTTGTAATAAAAGGGGCGTGGCCAAATCAATCAAATCAACCCACATGCCAGTTCCCAGCACCAAGGAGGTCCCTCCTCTTAGATCACCACAAGAGGCCTAAGGATTCCCAGCACTGCGCTTTCCCTGCAAACACCGCAGCGTTGTTCCACAGGGCTCACAGGCGACTCGGCGCAGCCTGGCGGCTGAGACTGTGAGGTAATGACTGACAGCTGCCAGCTGCGGAGGCCGCCTCACAACGGCACTCTGTGAGCAAGAACAGGCCCGGGATTCATAGCGCGGTGCGAGCAAACAAGCGAATGTGGCTGGCTTTTGTCAGGACCCGCCATTAAAAACAAGTCAATAAAGCTGACAGAACAGAGAGGCCAGGATGGAGTTTCAGCTGGGCCAGCTCAAAAGCAGGTGGGCTAGATGCAGCAGAAGTGACAGCATTAAGGGCAGCATGAGTGACAGCAGGACAAGGCGGTACAGACTCATAACCCAGCACCACGAGGCCCCACTCCAAGGAGAGCCACAGGATTTAAGCTAAAAGTCAGCCATCCTGTGACACACACCACTTCTCTGATCAACAGAACAAGGACCGTGAAGTCTCCCGGCACAAACGGCACTGCGATGCAGAACGAACGCAAAGCAATTAGGCAACACATCTGCCTTTGGTGGCTGCAAAAGCCCGCTCCTCTTTGCCTGCCTGTGGCATTTCCAGCATACAAGCAAATCTCTCCCTATTAAATGTCATTTTAAGGGCCAAAACAAATCTGCCAAACAACCGCTCGCCCTGCCATTATAAATCTTGATTTAGCACAAAGCACCATCTACCCTCAGATAAAAGGCACACAAATATTGATACAGCACATTGTACTCCAGCGCAGTTGATTCAGATCAAAAACACATAGCTGAGAAAAACAGTTTTGTTTTACATCTGCAAAGGCTGGATGCAAGACCAAATTGGAGGCTCAAGTGAAGTGGTTACTACACCAGCCAGGCAGAGATAATGAAGCAGCGTGCTCAAGGCATTGAGTGACGGTGGTTCATACATGACTCTTGTTGACAACCAACACCGACACCAAGCTCACCGAAAGGCATCCGACATCCGACCCACTGCCAAGAACCTTAGCATGGCCGTCGTTCTCGTCCAAAAATCCTGGATCATCAGACAGTCACGGAATCTAAAGGAAAAGTATCTGATCGGGCCTGCAGACGGGGGTGTCTGCCAAGATAAGGGTGCTGTCATTTGACCATAAGAGATAAACTCTAAACTCACGTTCCACCACCAAGTCCCATAGGGAAGCCAAGCAGGTCGAGAGTCTTGTAGGAACACATCAGAAAACAAGTACTAGCAAAGAGGAATGGGATTACTTGGAAAGAGGTGTTTTGTCAATCAATATCCACAACTTTATTCTTGCCAAACAGTAACACTGAGTACCAGCCTGAACACATTCACCTCTTGCTGTCTGGCAACATAGGCATGCACTTTGGCGTTGGGCTTCATGCATGCCAGAACTCGTGGCAGAGCTGAGAGAGTCAGTGCGGCCACTTCACACATCCTGCTGCCAGGTGCCTTCCAGTCAAACACACACACACACACACACACACACCTTTATGGAGACTCTCCATTTCTACGAGGAAAACTGTAATTCCAACAATGACAACCTTATCCCCTATCCGCCCTAACCTTAACCATAAGTAGCCAAAGAAAGTACAAGCCTTTTGGCACTTTTAGTTTTTTGATTACAGTCACAGATTTTTTTTTTTTAATAAAATCCAGTTTCCCTTTGTGGGGACCGAAAAAATGTCAAACATCAAAATATCAGGTTTGATCACAATGTGGGGACTTTTGCACGCACACGTATGCGGCTGACCTCACTGACCAAGCACAGGCATGGCTATCTGGACTGGCCCTCCCCTCCATTACCGGATCTGCATCTTGATCAGATAGCAGAGGTGGTTTTGATTGAATTTCTGGATATAAACGTTTCTGACTGACCGTGATCTTTCCAAGTCGATTTTTTTTTGTCACTTACATAGCTCACAGATTAAATTTTACATCCTTGGTTGATCACATTAAACTCACAACCCAGAGTGAAATTACACTGAGCTGAAATCGGACTCTCTGATCGCTGGCCTACATAAAGCAGAGCCAGCTCCATTCAAGGTGGTTTCCGTATCGTGCTCAACTAGAAGACGCAGAATGGACCGGAGTTTCAGCAAAATGTGCTTCCTGTCTTAACTACTCTCAGTTCAGTTTAAAACTGAAAAATGAAAACAAGCCCATCCCCAGGTCTTAAATGTTTAAATATGTATACATTGGTGAAGCCAGTCATTCCCAGTGCTGCTGAAGCACAATAACCATTTCTAAGAGGATGCATTTTCCATTTTGGCGTTGATGTCATGGTTCTCCAAGAGAAAAATAGTAAGATCAGACATTAGGGTAGCCAGCAGGTCATTAGCACCACACAACAGAGGACAAGTTTCGTTTGTGTGGCTTCTAGCACACATTAAAAAAAAGAAAATCATACAGCACATGATGGCTGACACATAAAGACAGGACTGAGATTCAAAGAAAGGTTGGGATCCATAAAAATGCTAAACTGCCCCAGTCTTTCTCCAAAAATAGAATCAAACATCAACAGTTCAAAGCATTTATCCATTACCACTTAACCACTAATTTAATGCAGGGCTGTAGAGAGTCTGGAGCCTGACAGGAAGCAGAGGGCAGGAGACACGTTACATGGGATGTCAGCCCATCACTGGGCACCCATACACTACGGACAACTCGGCAGTTCACCTAGACGGCATGTTTTACCACGGTGGGAGGAAGCCCACTTTTACTCACCAAACCGACTGAGACACTATGTTGCCCATATCAAAGCACACGTGGCTTGAACTATTCCTCAATACAGTTCACACCCAGTCCTTCAATGTGGCGCCCACTACAGTCTACTTGCTCAACACGGAGAGTTAACAGCTACTCTTTCCTCAGGTTTGCTTTGCTGCTGATAAAACCTTAACATTATTTATATTATGTAATTTATCTTTAATTAGTCAACACGAGCAATTAGACTTAATGGTTTAAATAGTAATAATGAGGGTTTAAAGACAAACCAAGAATGATTATAATACCAACAGTCACATGACTGCACACGGCCAGCGTACTGAACACGCACCCCCCAACTGCCAGCTCTTGCCAGCTCAAAGTCCATCTCGCCTGCTTTCCCTTAAATTACCACCCACTTCTGTGGGAGTTCATTCCTGCGGCAGCCAGACCTTGATTTGATTTTAAACCTGCTGTCATTGGTGCTGCGAAAATCACACCAGAGGCCCTGCTTCATGCCCGCTGTACCGCGGACAGATAAAGGGCATGGGGGAGGGTGACATTTCTTTGGAAATGCGATAAAAACAAACCCTTTGGCCTTGAAAACAAACAGAGCTTCTGTGTTTGCTCACATACCCACACCCCAAATTTAACACCTGTGATGAAAAGCTGTAGCAGGAGGCTTGGAATGGGAGGGGCACATGTGGGCTACGCTAAGAGGGCAAGTGACAGCATGCCTGGCCCCGTCTATAGCAAAGCCATTCACTGTACAGACAAGGAGCCTCTGCCCACCAATTACATTTATTAGCGATGGGGGGCTAATCTGATCCAAACCTCGGCAGAATAGCCACATCTGTGGGCCCTTGAGCGGGGCCCTTAAACCCCAGCTCCATGGCCCCCGCTGCAGCTGGCTGCCCTTCACTGCCAAACTTGCTCTCACTAATATATGCATCTGTGTGCCATGGAGAGCAAGATGGGGTAGGTAAAAACAGAATTTCCCCACAGGGATCATTTCACGATTCCAGAAACATCACCAGCATACTTCTGCTCACATCAAGGTGGTCACATCAGTCACTCAGACAGTCAGAAGTGACAATGCACAGGGCCCAGCTTGGATCTAGAGCTAAGCTCAGGTTCCCCCTATACCAGTGACTCAACACTGTCCTCTAAAGCAGCACTTTAACTAAGACAACCGTACCATTTAAATATCTTCTGTTCTAAATGTTTGCCGGTGGTATCCACTAAACCTGCCCAAAGGACAGACATAATTTGGCTATTATTAAAATCAAATAACTGCAAAAATGATTTTGACAAGGCATTGGCCATTACATACACACATTTTATCTTAACCAGATAAATGTTCAGATGGGATTCAGTGCAGAATCCCAGACACAGAGATTCCCAACCTCTGACTTCCGAGCCCAGCCGTCCGTTAAGCCAGAATTCCATCTCCGTGACGAGGCCTCATTTGAACCCCCCAGTCCACTGACTCGTCTTTCACAAGCACAACGAGTTCTGGCAGGGCGGCCGCAACATGTGCGCGGTCATCAGGTGGTCTGACGGTTCAGGACCGATGACCACAGTGTTGCCAGGTCACATACTGGCACGTTTCTGTCGCACCCTTTAGCTAAAGGAAAACTAACCCAAACATTGTAAACAAAAAATTTGCAAACCGGAAGGCAGGGGAAGGGATGTTGGAGGCTATGATCTAAGGGGCCTCGGGCCCACAGCAGAGAAGCTCAATCACAGAAGAGCCCTGAAAGCGGCAAACGTGACAATGTCCACTGGAGGTGGCGCTTGGAGCAGTCATCGGCACATGAAGCAGAGCAGCCTGCATTAATTAAGCTTTTAAAGGAACGGACGCCCTATTTCCAGGGAGATGTTTATAGCCCTATAAATATAAACCATTTACCCACAATTCCCATGATTGCTTTTCACAAATCAATCCTGTAATCAGTTTCCATCTCTCCCGCACCAGCTAGTAAGAGCCAGCTAATAAGGCCGTCTGACACCCAACCAAATCACCCTCTACTCCAGAGTAAAGGAGGGCTGTCCCCCATGATCACGACCAGGGGCTCCATAGCAGGGCGAGCGAACCGCCCCCAGAGATCGCTAACTAATGGTAAAGTGGTAACACTTCACCTGAGGCCACGTTTTTAGTAATTTATAAACACATTCATAATGCGTTCATGAAGCATTATAATCATGACTATAGTTATAAAAAGGCATAACACATTATAGCCATGTTTTTTATGCATTATGAATCCTCTATGAAGTTCCCATCTATAATGCTCTATAGATACCTTCATACTAGATTTTAATGGTTGGTATAGGAATTAAGGTATCTATAATGCATTATAAATGAGAGCTTCATAAATCATTCATAATGCATAATACACAAGGCTATAATCTATTATGCCTTTTGATAAATATGTATAGCCATGTCTATAATGCTTTATGAATGCATATTATTTGTTATGAATGTGTTTATAAATGACTAAAAACATGCCCTTAAGTGTTACCGATAAAGCTGCAGCCCCTTCATGAGCAGTACAGGAAGGGTGCTGTCTGTGACCTTGAAATTGCTCTTTAAACGCTTTCATCATCAACAGATGGTCCCTCAGTATAGGAGGTTTAGGGGCCAGGTGTCACCCCAGAATGGATTCAACAAAAAAAAAAATCATAATAAACACACAAAGTCACACATATCTGGCTAAATATACATTCTCCATGACAGAAAACAAAAATACCTATAGATAAATTCCATAAGTACCATAAATATACAGGGGCAACAAACCCTCAATTTGTACTGAAACCTCAAGCACCATCCCAGCATACTAGCAGGGCCGGGGTGGCAATTAGGTGACACCTGTCCAGTACCCAGAAAGCCAAATGCAGGTGCACGACAGGGCCCCCGGGGACTCGCACAGCTCCACCATTGGGAGGAGGATGGTATTTTTCCCCCATCAAATCTTATAGTATGGTACATAGGGAGCGGCAGAATCAGCTGTGCTGCAACACATGGTTTACACCTGAAAATGGAGCATAATACCGTCAATGTATCAAATGACACAGCACTCTGTATGACATAATGGATTTTTAACATTCCTTGTTATATAATACATTACTTAAACAAGAATGAAGTTAATTAAAAGGAGTAAAATTCACTGTTATGTGCAACTCATAGGTTCAGATGCAGGGAGCTAAGTGTGGCTGATTGCCATCACACCGTTTTACTGCCCAGCCACAAGGGGGAGCCTGTCAGTCACACAGCTACACCACCACTTTCAATCACAATGGGCTGCAAATTTCCCAACTTATTTAAATATGACTTTCCATGAAGATCCGGACAGCTGGCACAGAACCGACAGGACATATGGCCAGCTTCAGAGTCCACTGGCTGGCTGTGTTCCTTCTGTCAGGACACCATAATGGGGGATGGGTGTAGTCTTTAAAATTGGACTGCTTATTCTGACAAACAAAAAAAAAAAGTGTATTTGGCGTCATACCCCCTTCACTGTGAAGCACACACTCAGAGACGCAGTGCTGCATAACCAATAGATGTCAAATAAGGACAGTTCTTAATTGTGGGAGGGGCGTATAAGGGGAACCAGGCTGCAGGGGGAACAGCCACACCCCGCTCCATAGAAGTGGGCCAGCCCACAGGTCAATGGAGTTCCCATCAGCAGTGCTGCCATTTCAGGGGAGAAGCCTGACACCAGACGTGGGCCTCACCACAGAGACCGCCTTGCCGTCTGGGCTGACAGGTCTTGCAGCGGCATGGAGGTCAAGGACAACAAATTCAGGACTCCCCTGCCGGGTCTGGCACAACAAGAGGGATCACTGACCGGAAAACAGCGGTAAGGATCAGAGTTTGTGAGGAGCCTTCTTCCTGTTGATAAATATTCCAAGCTTTCAGTCTGACAACTTCTTCTCATGACAGCAGGCAAGTAGCAGAAGAATCGAGCTTAACAGTCATACTCGAGCTTCACATCACCAAAGGGACCCGCCTTCATAGCCTTTCAAGCACTCATAAACTGAAAAGACATACATTTTAGGAATCGCTGAATATACGGTGCCTCACGAAACCTTCTCCCTCACCATGTCTGTTGTCGGAACAGTATAATAAAGCATAAAGCAACATATAATGCAGAATATGTAGAGTAGGATGTGGAATGTGCTGCAGGGCTTAGACAGTGTCATGGTGAGAGCACAGCAACACTAATCTGTACTACTGGTCTATATATGTACATGTAGACACACACACACATACATTTATATTATTACGTGTGTTTTCCAACCCAGTCCTCAGAGACCCACAGATGGTCCACGATTTTGCTCCCTCCCAGCTCTCTTCCCAGGAGCAGAAATGTGAACTGTCTGGCAGAGAGCTGTCTGTGGGTCCCTGAGGACCAAGCTGGGAAACACTGATATAGGTGCACGGTACATGTAGGTACAATAGAAAGCTCCTGAGCCAACACCTGGAATCACCCGTCCAACTGGATAAACAGCTGGAATCAACTACTTTCCATCCATCTATCGAGTCCAGCTGCAGGTGAAACAGGAGAACCAAGAGAGGCAGACATGCCAAAGAGTGCCAGCCACACCCTGAGCCAGCTTGCGATTTTCACTGAGCAGCTGGATCTCTGCTCAAGCAATTATGGATGGATGCCCCATTGGAGGGTATGCTGGTTTCTCCAAGGACCTGATGCAGCTCCTTTCTGGGTAGTTGCTATAGCTGAAAGTAAAGGCTCCCATCCTCAGAGAGGGCACTGCAGCGTGTCAAATGCACACTGCGACAGATCTCAAAGGAACATAATAGCCATTGCTGGAATTTGAACCAGAGTAAGAAAGCAATTGCCCAAGGAGGATATACGTGGGCAGAAGGTCCTCATGCTGGAAAATAGACTGATAAAAGATGGAAGGCAGCATCTGATACAGATTCAAACACAAGTATGGAATCAACATTTAAAAAAATCTAAATGCCCTTCCTATTAGCCATCAGACCACCTGCCTACTGATATCATTATAAAGCCCATTCACATTTGTCAAGCCCTTTTTGTCTTAATCACACTTATTTGTTCCACATTAGACTGATGACTTAAAGGATGAAACCATTCTGGCATGCAGATTTGATTAGGGTGCCTCTGACCCAACCGTCATCCCTGCAACAAACTGTGGTCCCCAGTAAAACAGCGCCCCATGCCTGTGGACCCAGCAATGGGTGAGGGACAGAAACGCACTTTGCAGTCAACACACTGGTTGGTCCCCTGTAAGCAGAAAAACAGGCCTCGACTAGGGGCCATCAGTGTTAACTGGTTATCACAGGTCTCATTCAATATGATCAATATGTTCTCTAGAAGCAAAAAGAGTAGGATGCAGCTAAATTGAGTTTA
This sequence comes from Hippopotamyrus pictus, assembly GCA_026781145.1. Lineage (NCBI taxonomy): Eukaryota > Metazoa > Chordata > Actinopteri > Osteoglossiformes > Mormyridae > Hippopotamyrus > Hippopotamyrus pictus. The sequence goes on from JAODLC010000021.1 coordinate 15,006,986, forward strand.
AAATGTGTGATATACAGAAGCATTTAATGCACAGGTTAATATTATTATTTGAAACTGAAACCTCTAGTATGTCCTAGGCATACTACACAAAACAAGATCGAATTTACAAGTAGAGAAACAAAGACTGTACATCTGAAACAGAGCTCAGACCAACGATGTGACCACCACAGAGTGAAAGCAGGCCAAACCAACCAACAGGGGTCTTAATTGATGGCATGAGTCTGCATGAGGCAGGCTGCAGACACTGAGCTGCATTTTCCAGCAACAATGAAGATGCCTAATTGCTTCCAGCCCACGTGGAGCAGGAACTAATTGAACTGGGTGGAGAGGACTTAAAAAATAAAAGAGGCATTTGGGCTCAATAAGGAAGAAGGGGAAGAACAGACCCCGCTAATCAGGCCAGAAGGACCCAGCTTTATTTCTTTTGACAGTGTCGTTCCGAAATGTCTGCACAGCCATTTCAAGACCGTATGATCCCATCATGAGCTTCTTCACTTTAATTCGGCTTCCTGAGCTGATCCCGAGCTTTTACACCATGATGAGTACGACCTCAGCCAAAAACGGTCCCACTGGGGACCACAGGTAGAGGCGGAAGCAGGAGGAAGAACCCGATGTGGGGCACGGATTGCCCTGTAGTAGACTGTGCAACAAAGTCCTGCATGATGCTGCTGCAGCATCGATTTCACTTCCTGCGGGGCCTTTTCCTGTTTGTGTTTCCTAAAGGGCTAATTCTCCTTCTGTTTTACTTGGAAACGTCATTGTCCTGAAGGTTAAGCTGCACCCGACCGCAGAATGAATGGCACACGGAACTCATCGCACACGGAATGCAATTGCACAGAGAACATTTTCCAGCCGACTTGCTCTCTGCTCTCGGTCCCATGTAGCATGTAACAAGTCTGCTCTCGGTCCCATGTAACATAAGGCTACAACAGCATGAGTGGCTGAGCTGATCCCTTTTGGTCATAAGTTAAGAACTCAAAAGGTTCAGTTCCAAACACTGGCATCAGCATTTAATCCACAGGAAGACATTTCACATTAATCCTTAGTCCCATTGTGGGTCCTATGAACCATGAATGCACACAGCACTAACACTCCAGTTGTATGGAAAATAAACACGTTACAGAAGCTCCCTGGGTTATGATGGTGCTTGTTATGATATTTCAACTTTACAAGGGGTATTCCAATTTCTGTTTTTCACTTTCAGTACAGTATTCAATAAATTACGAGACGTTCAATACTTTATTATAAAATACAGTAGGCATGTTAATGATTTTGCACAACTGTAGACTATAGAAAGTGTTCTAAGCATGTTTAAGGTAAGGTAGAATAGGCTATAATGTTTGTTAGGTTAGGTGTACCGTATTAAAATGTATTTTCAGCTTAGGATAGGTTTATGGGAACGTAACCCCATCATAACACCGGGAGCGTCTGTACTTCTTTCAGACGTGTGTGTTCCTGATAACGTAGATCATCACTCTCACCCCTGGCTCCGAGCTTACAGGGAAAACTAAACAGAGCATCTGGTTAATGTTTCTATACAAAAATGCACAGCCCTGTTCTGCTTCTGCTTACTACAAACGCGCGATTCACCAAAGTACATCAAGCCCCCCACCCCACCCCCAAAAAAATGCATTATGAGAAATACTGAATAGGGACAAAGCCCTACCTTGCTAATTAACTGCTAGTTTGTGGGGTGAGCGTCAAACGGGGCAAAACCAGCAGATAGGAGTGCCAGCAATGGAGTTCAGCGGGGATGTAAAAGACATGATCGGAGTGTTAATTAAACGCCAGCTTGCATACAACACATCACACACGCCTCAGAGCAGCTAGTCACTTCTAATCAAAGCATGATCACTGATCAGTGTGAAACCAGGACAAATGAAAATTAAATCATAGTACTACAGACCGTAATATTACAAGACTGTCATTCTTGATATGACAAAGGACCAGTTTTTGTAATCTAGCATCAGATAATGCAAGTATACTTTCAGTGGGTTGATACAGAGGGGGTTAATATTTCCCCACCACTGGCCAAGGCAGCTTGTGGCACCTGGGCTGACTGCAGCTACAGCGCCTCCTAGGGGCTAGTGGGGGGACTTGCATGTTACCAGCCGTCACCACAGTACACACATGCTGTTTACACAGCCATTCCTAACCGAGCCGTGCGGTTCTGTGGTGAAGATGCATCTATCATTTACCAGGCACGTAAACACACCACGCACCTTAGGTTGTCACTCCGCTGTTCAGCCAGGTATTACTAACTGCAGACCACAAGAAACAAAGGGACGCATAATAATAATAAAAAAATGTACCCTCCCCCCAACAATCCTCCCTTTTTGGTCTTAACACTTTATTGTCCAGATTCTCCCCGCATGCTGTTCCTCCATTCCTCAGGCACTAAGCCACCAGCGTTGCTGTCTGGCACTCCTGCAGTTTCCACAAACACAACAGCAGGACGAAAGTTCACTTCAGGTCCTGAGAATAATTTATTTGTTTTTTCTTTTCTTCCCAGTGAGCAATTCAAGAGCAAACAGAATTTCACCTATCAATAAGAAACAATTCAATTTTTCTGCAAGTTTTAATGTTTACATTACAGATATCTTAATTTCCCCTGAGGTCCCAGCGTATCGCAGGGCGGTCGAAGGGCAGACAGAACTGCTAGAGGCGGCACCTGTCCCTGCAGCAGGCTATGGGAAACATAGCAGAAAAATAGTATATAAATCACTTAAGAGAATACCAGCTGGAGCAGGCCCTAATGTAGCACGAGGAAATTAAAACTTACCTAATGGAACCACACCTTTTCTAAGTAACATGAAAAGCATTTTTTTCAAATAGGGCTTGCTCAGATTTGCAAATGTTCTATTAAACTTCCAATATTATTCACTGCTGGGGGGGCTGGTGTCTTATTGTGCAAGGGGTGGGAGGGAGATTGTGTTTCCATATAAACCCAGTGGACAAAAATGTAATGAAACCAAAACGTCAAAATCGCATACTTCCACTTCATCCATTGACCGCTATTCCTTAGAGGCTTTTGGTATAAACTTTTAGACTCATACCCTGGCCTGGTGTGTAATGGTCCACAGGAAGGACAGTGTACCCCCAGTTAGTGCAGAAGGAAAGATGAGCTTTTCTACTGAGCCGTCTAGCGAGCTCTAAGAAGCAGAAACTCCCAGCTCCTCTCTGCCTCGCCTGGCCAGTAAAGTCAACTCACTCCATAAACACAGACACAGCAAGGCTGTAAAGCACATCGTCTAATCAGCTTAACTCTACTTTCTGGAAAGGGGACACCTCCGATGTGGGATTCCAAGAAAACATGAAGAGTGAAAGAAAAGGCTGATCTCCACACAGCAAACTGATCTCAACTGCTCCGTTTTATCCGTTTTATTTCCCCCTTAAAGGTTTTTGGAAGAATAAGCAAACAAATTAATAGACAAGAACAGTGCACACAACAACTACATACTCGAATAGTGCCATAGCCTTGGTTCTGCAGAAAGAGTAGGAATTAAAACAATGCATTGGAACAGCCCAAAGTAATTGAGAAAATTGAATGTTCAGCCCTGGGGTTCAGGTTCCAAGGCTAAATTTATTTGTTAAATTATGCTGCCACCTGCTGGACCAGGGAACTGGCTTTAAATCAAGCTTTACGTGTAAGTTTAGTTGCTTACATTCGATTTCTGTTTATTCAAAATGCTATAGGCAAGTTATTTTCCAAAGTGATCATTTAGTGTCTCCCTTACAACGTTATCAGTCATGTCATAGTAGAGGTGGCACATATGTAATAAGGATCATCTTATAGACGTTTTGTGGCATGGTAGCCAATATTTTATAATCAATTAATGAAAAGAAGCTAAAGGGTCGACACATGGCATGAAATAGGGGTTCCCAGTAAAAGCAAACGGTTATTGTCCAGGAAATCATTACCCACATCGTAAAACGTAACCGTGCGGGGTTGTCTGTGAATGTGAAACGTCGACAGACAGGTTTTCACTGCAATATCGCACCCTGGCGTCCGGTCTCCGCTACTACACGTAGACTGGGCTTTAAAAGCTGAAGCTGAATACTATAAAATGGAACTTACTGAAAAAATCACAAATTTCTAGCAAAGAAAAATAACAGCAACAAACATAACCAATTAAAATCTACCCATTTAAGGTTACCCAGTCTAAATGTACTTTTTCTTCGTTCACTTACATTTAGCCCAGACTATCCGACAAGTTATCTGGCTAAGCAAGAAGGCCAGCTTCGTGATAAACACACAAGCCTACAGCATGCACATAGCCGACAGTTGATATCGAAATAGTTCTCTAATTTTAAGTAAAGTAAGTAGAGGGGACTACATGGATGTCACTTTTCAGCGTAGTCTGCTCAGAGACTAAGAAAACGGCAGACATGCATCCCATCATCCTACCACGCAGATTTAATTAATCAATTAATGCATTTTCAGCAGAAATAAGGTTACTCACCCGTCAGAAGATCTGATGCAGAAAATCTGGAGCCATCAGCCCATGTGTGCCGAGCAGAAGGCGACCGCGGTTCGGCTCCATATTACACATGATTCCGACAGGACCAAAATATCATTCTGTTATGTCCATTCTGCATGACATTATGATGGTTTATAAACAGTTCCTATTCTCTATAACCCAGGCTCCAACTCAGAGAAGAGCAATAAAACAGAATCAAACAAAGTTGATGTAGTCACTTTTGACGCAATTTGCGAGGCTTGGTGCATAGTGATGAATTGGCAGTAGAAATTGGAAACCTTTTTACTATAACAGTTATTCGGTTATTTACTACAGTCTTGAACATTTGTGAATGAGTTGATGAAACGTTCATGAAGCGAAAAACTTGCGCCGATAAAAATCAGTGGCACGACTTCAGTTCGAAATACCAGCCATTAACTTCGGCGTGTTTGCCTACATCCTTCACGACAGGTTTCTTTAAAAGACACGTTTCCCTGGCAGTAAGTTTTAGCTCCAAACATCTCACTGAAGGTAATCTGTAAATTGAGAAAAGATGACTTGACCAGTTTCCTGCTATGTTCTGTTATCCGACAGAAAATTAACCAGTAAGCCGGTATATTTGGTTACAAATTTATCCGCCGTTACTGGCGCACCGAAGGCCGCTCAGTCCACAGCTGCCAACTTCATCCGATTGCGCCCGCGCTCGCGAAACGAAATCGACGGGCTCGTGCCCCTGAGAGCAGTGGCGCCCTCTGCAGTGCCGGCACAGAAGAGCTACGTGCGGAGCGGCGAAGGGGAAAGAGACCAATGGGGACGCTTTAATGCTCAGTTACTCGGGTTTAAGTCCAGGGGTCTCAGCTAAACAGGGGCCTCAACTAATCTCGATTAATACCATTTTAAACTTGGAGTTAGCACCCGTTCTGTACGCCAGTCCCTCTCAATATATTATTTAAATATGATCGTCAGGGAACCCCACCCCCCACGCCACTCGGTTGGGAGCCGAATATGAGATGCTTTCATGAGGCCCGAAATCAAATGTCGGGAGGATAATTTCAGTAAAGCAGCTGAGAGCTGTGATTGTGTAAGAAGTCATATAGGCCATCTGACTAACTTGATTAAATTACCTTTGGAAAACCAAAGTATATATATGCAGACAACAATCAGGTATGCGTGAGTAACTGCTTTAATACAATGTACTGCAAAATCCATAGGTGCCTGAACAGTACATTACTTTAACAGTTTCTTTGGCTCTTAGTTAACTATGGTTTTAAAGCTGTCAGTTAAAAATGTTTATTAAAGGCTACTTTGTTCAACTCCCCTGATATGTAAATAACCCAATGATTTATTATTAGACCTATTACTTAGGCAGAATGCATCTTAAACTGATGTGGACAAACTAAAATATGAGCAGATATTTTTATTTCTTATAAGCGCAAATGTTCAGTATGGCTGGTTAATCTAATAAGGATACATTGTGGATCTTCAATACAGCAGCAGTGAAACCCATAGATTCGTACAATTATGCATGACCGCAGTTCTAGGTGAATACACTGGGATGTTGGTGAGAATAAAATAATTATCTAGCCATTTAGGGTGTTTAATGGGGTGTTTTAGTTTGCCCATTGCAAATAAGGATCGGTGTTTCCAATCAACCCTATTAACTGGAGAATAATGACTCAAAATGGTGATTTAAAAACTAATTAATGTTTGCTTTGGGACTTGAAAGTGCTCTTTTGGTTGTGTTACTGCAACAGCACATAATAAATGCAATATTTTTTGCTGCAAAGATAATTATGTTTAATTAAATAAGCCGTACATCTTGCTTTTTCTTTTTTTTTTTCAGAAAATGAATCCCACTGCTTATCCTACTGCACTGTTTCCAGAGGTCGTTTTTCCGAGAACAAGAAAGGACAGAATGTATTATATTCATGTCAGATGTTGTTGGCTGTATCTGTAGAGTAGGCTTAGCACCATCTCTCATAGTTATAAGTGTATGGGTAAGTCTTTTGATTTTAAGGATATTGACTCCTCTTTCAGTCTAATTAGGACATAGGGCTGCGGTGGGGCACCTGTTTATTTTGAAGTACAGGGCGTGTAACTTATCTCCAGGTCTCTGTCTAAGGATGCTGCCAAGGCTACACTAGAGGCAGCTAGGAACTCCAGAAGCAGTAACTCGTTAAGGAACAAGGGACAGATAAAGACTGTTCTTTAGTTTTTTGAACACAAATTGCTCATCCCACGTTTCCTAATATTACCCAGGTGGGCTGTATGTCCCGTCTGCCTTTATCCAGGGTCTGCATTGCATATCGTGACCATAACTGCGGTCATCTCAGACAACAAAGTGGACTTGTGAGCCTTGCTCTTCATACATCGTCACGTTTGAAAGCGGTCAGCTGAAAGCAAACAAGCACCTGCAAGAACTTAGGCGAGTGGACATCCTGTTCTTTTAGGAAGTTTATAGTTGCAGTTGTACCTGCTCCTTTGTCTGTTCATAAAAGCACCAGGCTTCCTTATGTCAGTGGTGTAGATTTCAGCCTAATATGATGCCCATGCTATTGGATAAGCTTCCAACATCCTTGGCGTATCTAGCAAATAAATGCATCCTTTTCAATTTGTACTTTATAAAATATTAGTGAAATATTTGTATAGTAAGTTTACAGCATAAGCTTGACCAGAAGCTTCTTGTTGCATATGATTTTTGTATGCTTATTTTAATTCCTTTCTTGGAAACGTCCTTAAAGCACTTTGCAAACCCTGTGGGTAAAACAGTGCTATATAAGCAAGCGAAATAAATAGGATAGCAGCTGCCAACATTGGTCAGCAGGCCGGAGTGAGATTTTTAACTCGAGTCAAGTCTGCACACACACATTTACATGTATGTAACCGTTTTACCTTGTAGTCTGTAGGGTTTGCAAACTGCACCAATTCTGAGGCAGAATCGTATTATAAAAATCTTTAAAATAAGTAAAGATGGACATGCTCCAGTGAGTGGTCAGTCACTGAGTCATGCTGGTTACATGCGACTCCATGGATATCCCTGACAGTTATGGGCCTTACTGGTGCAAGTATTCCCAAGTCACCAGTGTCATACTGGAAAAGGGGTTCACTTCAGGGGCACTTAAGTACTGGGGTCTCAAACATATAACACATGTAGCTTGTTAGCTAGTAAAATTTCTTCTAGACTGCTGATACAACCTACACCAGAACATTCACTGGAGACAAAAATCAAATCACAAGAACAATGCTAAAAATTAAAAAAGTTTATTTATTCAAATAAACCGGTGGCCCACAAATTTAAAAGTATTTAATAAAAAAAAAAAAATGTAATTATATAAACTCACCCATGACTCATTCAGGCAGAGGGACTGTCAACCATAACTAATATTGTTACAACACCAAAGACTGAGGAAATGCGTTTTTAAAACAAAACCAAAAGTGGAAGGACTGAGGATGTGGCCGACGCTGAGGGCTTCAGGCGTTTCGGTCGATGCGGACGTCCACCTCTCTGCCGTTGATCTTGGTGCCGTTCATCAGGCGGCAGGCTTGCTCCGCGCTCTCCGGGGAATCAAAGCGAACCGTGCCACAGCCCTTAGACCTTCCATTTTCCATCTTTATTTCAGCAAACATCACCTGACCTGCATCAACACGGGTAACAAGACTTGGCATTCTGCTATGGAGGGGGCCAGATACTCATTTCGTTCGCTCAAAAGTTGGACTCCTGTCTGTCTGGATTCTATAACGCAGTGAGGATACATTTCATATACAGAGGATCAACTGCCTCAAAACAGAGGCACACGGCTGAGTCGTTAATCTGATACCCTGAGTACTTTCAGCACTTACCACAATGCCTGAATTTTTCCTTCAACTGCTGCCACGTAACATCATAGGAAAGCTGAAAAACAAAAATTAGCGACGTTAAGTTTTAAAAGGTCCAAGCAGTGACAAACCTCATACATGGATGTACAAGTTAAATGACAATTCAAGATGGCTGCCATTTCATGAAAGTCCTCACAGCTTATCTACTCTCTCATCTATTCTTTAGATATTTTTCTGCATTGGATGTATGCACAGCCCCCACCTCTACTCCTCGACAGTAAAATGGGCTGACAGTCATTCAGGTATTTAGTTATGTTTACTACCATCACTATTTATTGACCATTACAAAGGTTGTGAACATCTTTGTGTGAAGAATTTCCAGTGAGGGAGACATTCAAAGGCACTCACATTCCGTACAAATATCTGGCAACCCGCCTTGGACCCAGAGCCTCTGTCTGACATCACGGCACCCATGTGGGTGGTGCCAGTGCCGTAGCCGCCGTAGCCGCGGTTCATGTCCATGCCGACCCGGTCAAAGCTGGAGCCCATGCGGTCCATGCCACCACCTGAACAAGACGCACAGGTTAGTATAAAATGCTCGCCCCCCCCCCACTCGCAGGTTAGTCTCTTAACAGGTCCTCTACTGTATGTGACAGAGAAGCATCCTGTAGCTCTCTGCTGAGAATTTTACAGAAAATAAACAAAGTGCGGAGTTACCCAAACCGGCGCCCATGGGCCCACCGCCCGCACTGGCCATGCCGCTGCCGTAGGCCCCCATCCCGCCACCTGCGGAACGACAGTCCAGCTGAGAGCGCGCCACCAGGCAGGGACTGGGCACAACCAGGCTTGCGCAACAGAGGCGCAGCCAGACAGACAGGGGCGCAGACAGACAGGGGCGCAGACAGACAGGGGCGCAGACAGACAGGGGCGCAGACAGACAGGGGCGCAGACAGACAGGG
>JAODLC010000021.1:15037046-15047551 GCA_026781145.1 Hippopotamyrus pictus
CCCCCCCCCCCCCACACACACACACACACACACACACACACACACACACACACACACACACACACACACACACACACTTCCCATACTCACCCACACAGTCCTTGTTGTGTGACAGCTGGAAGCCAGGGTTGCACACGCAGTTGTATGATCCCACGGTGTTCTTACACGTCCCATTTCCACACGGCTGCCTCTCGCACTCATCCACATCTGTAATGAAACCACGGGCTCCGTCACTGCAGCTCGCTCTCACCGGGATGCCCCGCTGGCCGGTCAAACTGGCCCACTGAGATTGACCGAACACGCTTCACTGCAAAGTGCCAGAGCTGGATCTACCCACCGATGCACATGGAGGAGTCCGGCGTGGTCTTGTAGCCATTGGGACAGGTACAGCGGTAACTCCCCTCCAAGTCAATGCACTGCCCGGGGCTGCAGACGTTGGGGTTCTCCACACACTCGTTACGGTCTGTCCGAGGGGAGAAGAGATCGAAGGTCAGCCAACCCCTTTGGCAGCCCTGAGCTGCTGCAGAAGATGGCAAGACACTGAGTGCCGAGGGGGTAAAAATGTCACAGCAGGACACTGCAGCATTATATATGTTACTGTACTTGTTTGACCACATACGACCATAATTACAGCCTGCTGAGCTGTGGCCCCATGACTGCAAAGGACTAACAGCCATGGCGACCAAAGGCTCCATACATTCTGTCCTGCTGAAAATATGGCCCTGCACCATAAAACTCCCTACAAACGGCATACAAAACATTGACATTTTTCATTTTGTCGCCTTTACACCCAAATTTTGTCGGCAGGGTGCTGTGTTCTCACTCTGTTTCTTATGTACTGCGGGTGATTTTCATGCACAAATATTTTCCACCAAGTTCCAACCAAGGCATCAGATTCTTATCAGACTTCATCACTGACCGCAGTTGGCCATTGTCTTGGGTTCTCTGATTACATTTTCACAGCATATAAAAGGAGGAAGAAAAACAGGAACTAAGCAAGCATTGTGTGAAAGAAAGTACTGGAGGCCACGCTGTAATGGGCCACTGGGCTTCCCCCGCTAAAGCACTTCCGTGTTTTCCGGGGGACCAAAGGGAAAGCCTTAGAAAAACAAACAGGGCACCCTTTGGGCACAGCGTGCAGCTGGATGGGCTTGGGACATCCCCCTGGAGAACACCCTCACGGCTGCTTTCCGTGCCGAGATACACACTAACATTAACACACTAACATTAACACAGAGGAGCTGAGTTCGCCAGTGCTCAACCACAGGGACTCCATCATCAGGCGTCACGGGAAGCCGCAACCGGTGTCGGACATGCGGCCTCAGGCGGAAATTCATGAGCCCTAAATGTCCTCCAGCCAAGAGAGCAAAATGAGCTGTGAAGAGGCTATAAGTGGTAAAGGAGCCCTTTGTGGTGGTTTTTGGGCATAACTGTCCCTGGCGAGCTGGCATGGACGCGCGGAGGAGCAGCCGTACCGACGCAGCGGCCCGAGGAGATGAAGCGGTAGCCCGGCTTGCAGTCGCAGCGGTAGCTTCCGGCGATGTTCTGGCAGCGAGCGTTCTCCTGGCACACTGGGCCGTTCTGGCACTCGTCAATGTCTACCGAGAGAAAGGCAAGGGGTCATGATGCCCTACCATGTCCCTGACGCACCGCGCAGCCCAGGGGGGGGGGAGCGGTGGACCCACCTTCGCAGACGAGCAGCTTGTCGTTGTAGACGAAGCCCATAGGACACTCGCAGCGGAAGCTGCCGATCATGTTGATGCACACGCCGTTCTCGCACACGCCCGGGATCTCCCGGCACTCGTCGATGTCTGATGGGCGACACGAGGAACCCGGGCAGCTCGCAAACTCAACACCGCACCCACATTACGCTGATACGACGTAGAACTGAAGTCCTCATATCCATCATCAATCAATCATCGCTTGTCTGGTACAGGGTTTAGGTAACACGCGCAGACACACACACACGCGCACACACACACCCCTGCAGTGACACACATCCTGCCCCCCCCCTCCCCCCAGCCTCGATGCCAAGCTGCAGTAACCAAACGCTCGATAAAGCATAAGCAATGGCTGGATGAGCGTGTAGATGGATGAGGACGCGTCTCTTACCTATGACCTGGCCGGTGTAGATGTCGATATAATACCCAGGCCTCTCGCTGCCACACAAGACCGCAAACTCATCTGAGGGGGCAGGAGAGGTAGACCGTAAGCTGGTCGTCCCCGTTGCCAGCGGGGGCCGCACTGTGGCCACAAGGGGGCCCATACTCACTGGTGCTGGGCACGGGGCACTGCTCGCATGGCTTGTTCCAGGCACGGCCGATGTTGTAGGAGCAGCAGCACATCTTCTTGGTCATGTTGAAAGTCAGCTCGCCATCGCAGGAGCCATTGTCCGAATGGTAGTTCCTGTAACACAGGCTCTTTCGCATGTCTGGCACGGGTAGAAAAACACAGTCAGAGCTCACAGGGTTGTTAAGGCAACGGTGTCCTGCTTTTCTAGGCCGTAGATGACTTGGTAAATAATGTAGTGCTGTAATTCCCAAGCATGCATGTGGGATTTGTACTAGACTAGCAAATATACAGATAAAAGCATACAGACACACACAATACACACACACAATTATAAAACCCTGTGTAGTTTTGTTTGTGGGATATTTCCACCAGCTCCCATTTTAATATGATTAACGATCTCCTAATCCCAAACCACCAAAACTGAGAAACACATGGAAACTGAAAACAGACGCGTCCCCGTGGTCTCCGTCTTCTCAATCCCATTCCCTACTGGTCCCCACGATATTGCAAAATTTGCCCACAAAATACATTACATATGTCCAGCCAAAGACACAAACCCATAGAGAAAGAGACATGGACAGGCACAGAGAGGGGGACAGAGACACAGCAACAGACACAATGACATCAAAACAAAGAGAAAGAAAGAGAGAGAGAGACAGAGAGCAAGACACTGACAGGCACAGAGACAGGGACAGAAATTTAGAGATAGTCACAGATAGACAGAAAAAGGGAGGGAGGGAGGGAAGAGAGAGAGAGACTGACAGGCACAGAGATAGACAGATGCTCACCCATGCAGTTGTTGCCTCCGTTGACCTGCATGTAGTCAGGAGGGCAGATGCAGGTGTAGTTCCCAATGGTGTTGTAGCACTGGCCGGGTCCACAGATGCCAGGTTTCTCACACTCATTAACATCTGAAGAGCAGACCAGAATAGCTGTCTTAAAAACTCACACTGCTCCCCCCAGAGATCACGCCTTCCTCAGCGATTGCAGCTGGGAATCTTCATGGTCCAAATGTTTTCTGCTGGGCAACTGTTGGCCTAAGCACCACAGCCACATGGAAAGGCCACCCCTCCCTGTGCCTAAACACGCTCTGAGAATCTGCTCTAACGTCAAAGGGGGCCAACCAGCAGTGGGTGAGGCGATCCCCCTGGAACCAAGTCCCCAAGTTCGAGCGGATCCTCAGATTCCGTCACCTTCGCAGATCCTGGTCTCCTCGTTGAGCTCGAAGCCTCTCGGACAGTCGCACTGGAAGCTGCCGAAGGTGTTGATGCAGTCGCCGCCGTGGCACAGGCCCGGCAGCTCACTGCACTCGTTGATATCTGTCAGACACACGTGAGTCATCAGATTTTAGCAAGGTGCGGAACAGACGCGGAACGGACGCCCACCTTACCTTCCAGGATGACTGTGATGGGATTGGGACGAAAGCCCTCGCCTCCTGGGCACAGGATTTTGTACTCCGCTGGAAGAGAAAGAACCCCACAATGTGACAAAACCCAGACCAGCATGGGCTCCAACAGCTTCCACATCCCAGCAGGGACTTCATTTGTTATCTAATCATTAAAATGTTTGATGCAGTGCTGCCCAAGTAACCTTGATTAAAATATACTATTCAGGTTAATGAAGCAGAACAAAAGAACTTAAGCTATATACTTTAACAAAAGAGCCCCACTCACAGGAATTGAGGGGAGGACAGGCTTCACACGGGTTTCCCCAGGCTTGGCCCAAGGAGCAGCAACACGAAGCCTTGGACACACCCACGCCAATCCCATTGGAACACTCCAGGCTTTCGGATGCGTCACCTCGGGATCGCACTTCCAGGTAGCAGTTCCCAGATCGTTGGTCTGAGGAGACACCATATGTTTTTGCGAGATCCCAGACGCCTTCCCTGTCCGTGGCTACCCAGCCGAGCCAGGGAATGCTTCCAGGGTGCTGATGTGAACAGTGATTCTCACCCACGCAGCCGACTTTCGTTGGATTGAGCTTGAAGTCCGGGGGACAGTTGCAGATATAGCTGCCGGGGGTGTTCACGCAGATCCCGCTGATGCACCTCATGGGGTCCAAGCACTCATTGATGTCTGTCGAAGCCAAAGCAACCATACAATAAGTCACCGGTACAGTCGCAGGCATCGATCCAAGGCCTCACTGTGCTACAATGTATCACCTAGGGAGAGCTAACTACTAGATCCAAAGGACAGACATGTCCAAAATGAAAAAAAGTCTGCCAGTTCAATCCCCTGGAATTTGAGCAGCAATGCAAAATTTTAATATAAAAAGGATGTTTCGGATCAGGCCAATCATTTACTTCAATAATTACCATTCTAACTCCAACTTCCCTTCATTCTCCAAAATTCTCGAACATGCCGTTGCTAGTCAACTAGCTTATCTCCAACACAACAATCTGCTTGATCCAATTCAGTCTGGCTTCCTCCCTTTCCACAATGACAGAATTGCCTTAAACAATGTTCAATGTTCATCTAATATCTGCCGACTCCAAAGGCTCAGCGTCCAGCTCCTCTTCGACCTGAGTGCAGTCTTCAACACAGCATCCCACAGCATCCTCCCCACAAGATCCCATGATCTGGGCATTGAGGGTACTGCCCTAGACTGCTTCTCATCATACTGTACCTGACAGACAGGAAATCATTCATTTCTGTCTCTGGCACATATCTTCCTCCTCTGCAGTCACTCATAGGGTCCCCCAATCAGTTCTCAGGCTTCTGCTCATTGTCCTGTACATCCTCCCTCTCAGCAGCGTCAATTCGTTAATTTAATTCAAATTTCCATTGTTATGGCAAAGATACCCAGATCTACTCCAGCACTAAATCGATCTGATCACAACCCTGATCCCAAATGGAAACATGCCTACCCGCAATTAAGACCTGGATAATTTCCTCAAACTGAACAGTGACAAAAAAAGAGTTTATATATCGGCCGTAAAAGGTGGCTTGTTTCTCTCCTCATCGATGACACACTCGTTTATCCCTCTTCTGCTGTTTGCAACTTTGGCATTTTTCTGGATCCTTCTCTCTCATTAGGCGCCATGTTTCACCCATCAGAAAAACCTCCTTTTTCCACCTGAATAACATCACCCATATCAAATCCTGCCTCTCCCAACCTACTGCTAAATCATCCCTCATCCATGCCTTAACTACTGTAACTCCTTCCTGATTGGCATCAGCTACAAATCTCTGCACAAGCTTCAAACAGTTCAGAACTCGGCAGCTCACCTCCTCACAAACACCTAGACCCATCCACACATCTCTCCTGTTCTCCATAACCTGCACTGACTGGACGTGATATTTCACAGCGGATTCAAAATTCTTCCCCTCACCCACAATAATCTTGCCCTCCCCTGTCTGTTTGATCTTCTTCTACCCTACCAGCTCTCTCATACTCTTAGATCGTCCTATTCTGGGCTCCTCATTGTACCTCCTTGCAAACTCCACAGCCTTCTCTGTGGTGGCTCCTCACCTTTGGACTTCCCTTCCTTATGACATGCATCACTCTCTCTCAGTCTTCAAATCTCATCTTAAATCCTTTCTGTTCTCCTCCGCTTTCTAGTTCCCTCTGCTCTGGTTTTTTAAAATACTGTTAGCATCTTTGGGTTTTGAAAAGCGCTGTATGAATCTAATCTATTATTAACACATTAGCATCCAACACAGACTTGTTAAAAAGTGTTTTCTGATCCATGTCCTAGAATGGCACCCTTGTTGTAGGTGCTAGGCCAAGAACCGGCCTTCATTGACCAGTCAGCTTGGGGGAGTGGGTGGAGAAACTGATGGAGAAGCACACTTACCGGTGCAGTTGCCTCCACTGCGGTCCAGTTCATAGCCCAAGTTGCAGTGGCACTGGAACAGGCCCGGCGTGTTCTGGCACCTTCCATTAACACAGATTTCTGAGAAGGTGCACTCGTCTATGTCTGAGGTGTGGGCAGAGTAAATGGCAAGTCACGAGCAGAAAGGATCACGGGACGAGTGTTCTTTCATGTCTCGGGTCACAAGCAAAAGCACAGCTCAACAGTCCGCGTTCACGGGACGTTTAAGAGGGCCAGAGAGAGCGGCGGCGGGTTGGTGTACCTTCACAGGCCTTGCTGTCCAGCGTCGGCACGAAGCCCATGTCGCACTCGCAGCGGTAGCCACCTTGGACGTTCAGGCAGTGGCCATTCTCGCACAGGTTGAGGTTCTCAGCGCATTCGTCGCTATCTGTTAGCCAGCACACCAGCCATGTCATAACCAGCAGGACTCACACGTCTCCTGTACCGTTTGGCTCCACTAAGAGAGACGCTCGGCTTTATATTAGCCTGCCCCAAACTTTTCGATTATCCTAAATATCTGGTCCCTTTGCTAATACCTCTGGGGGCTGACAAACATGTGTGTCTGGACCACAAAGATCTGTGAATGCAATCAGAAAAGTAAAAATGCCAAGAGTCTCATATTTTGTTTGGTTACTTATGGTTAAGGTTAGGGCTGGGTGGGGGTTAAGGTCTTCATATTGGGATTAGAGTTTTGCCCATAGAAATGGGGAGTCCCCATAAAGATATAGTTACAAAGCTGTGTGTTTGTGTGTGTAGTGCTCAGGAGAAGCTGGCCTTGCCTGTACAGAAGAAGCCATCCCCAGAGAAGCCCTCCTTGCACACACAGCGATAGGAGCCCATGGTGTTCATGCACTCAGCGTTATTGCTGCACATGTGTGTCCCGTTGGAGCACTCGTCCAGGTCTGGAACACAAAGCTGCCATCATGAGTTCCTATTCGGTGTAATAATCTCACAGTGAACTTTGGCGCCTGTTTGTAAGGCCCTCCCTGCACCCGGGACTCACCTGTACATCGGACTCCGTTGCCAATCCATCCTGGGCTGCAGCTGCACTTGAAGCTGCCGGCGGAGTTGGTGCAGGAGGCATGATGGTCGCAGTTGTGAGCTCCAATCTCACACTCGTTGATGTCTGCAGAGGATTCGGCAACACAGACAGGACAGAAAGGCCAGGGTTTGAATCCAGGAGTGAATTTGAGAGAGTAGACTGGAGCTGGGTGGGGATGAGGGAGCTGTAGGGGTGGGGGACATGAGGGGGGGCCTAGGCTCTCCTCTCACAGGTAAGAGAGATCTTGACCTGGAGATCAGGTGATGTCTGCTGTTGTTTGAGAGACCGGCAGGGCTGGGGTGTCATTCAGCATTGAAACCACAATGTCAGTTGCACTTCAATTGGCACCACAATCAGCAACACCATGGAACTGTTTACAGAGCTAATCAAATCCTCTAAAGTATGTAACAAACATCCTGACCACTGGAACCAACCTCATCTTGCATGTCATATTTTCCAGAGCTGCTGAACTGAAACGGGGACCCAAAGGAAACAGACATTACTCAACCCTGACCCCATGGGGCAGGGGGTCCTTTAAAGCGCTTCTCTGGTGTCCTGTGAGGGAACCATCTGCTGATTTAAATCCCCATTAATCTCAGCATGGTCACAACATCCAGTTGTTAGTGAATGTGCAAGAATTCCAAAGCGACGGAACGCAATGTACCACTGCATTTTTGGCCTGTCCGCAAGTCCAATAACGGCATGGCAGGAGGGACTTCAAAAGGCCCACAGCTGTTCGCTGCATGTTGGAGCTTCTCTCTGCACCATGCTGCGGTGGCAGCTCTGGCCTAGACAAGCCGCAGTCAGCTCCAGCCAGGCAGGGACCTGCACATTGCAGCACTATGCCACTTCCAAGAATTATCACCTAACAAGCTAATTTGGGACAAATTCACAAACCCAGTGCCACCCATGCAGAAGCACCACTGTAAAGCCTCGATCACCGTGCCTCCCAGTGTAATAACATAAGATATGCATTGTGTCTTGCAATGCAATTGTGTTGAATACAGAATTTGTTCTATATCACATATTTTATAAAATAAAAAAAAATGATATTAAAAAAACACCCAAAAAGCTCCATCCAGGAGCTGGTGACTCGCACACAACCTGACTACATGAAACAGAACATGGCAAAAGGATCAGCAAGGAATCTCGCAAGCCTTTTGGAATGTCAAGCGTTTGACTGTGGATTCAATGAGTCATTTAGAAAGTCTCCAAACAAAAGCAGTTTGCAATCAATTACACCTCCTCTGAACGGGCCGTGCGCAGTCCTCCAGACCTCTGCAGGGGAGTCCAGCGGGTCTTTGATGGAGGGGAAAAAAAAAAAGAAAACCTGACCTCTGGAGCCAAAAAAATGCAGAAGAATCCACCAATAAAGGGGGAGCAGAAGTGGCTGCATTCAGAAACAGTGTCAAGGATCCTCGAGCTGGCTTCAGTGATGATGAAAGCAGACAGCAATGGCTTTAGAGGGGCTAAGGCTTTGCACGTGAGGCGGGGGGGGGAGCGGAGAGGGAGGAATGACTTCAGGCATTCCGGAACCCTCTGTGATTTCAGGCATGCTGCTGGTCGCTGTAGACTTCCCATATGGGCTACAAGGCCCCCGGGAGCAGCCGGGCGCAAGCCAACACTGACCCCTCCCATGCATGTACTCGTCATACCTCGGGGATTAGATTAGCTCAATAAACAGCTCTGTGTCAGGAGATGGGCTTCACTGAAGCTTTCGTTATCTCAATGGTATCTTTATGTCGCACGAAATACGAAAAGACCAACTCGTTCCCCCGTGGCTGTCATTTGGGGCTGGCTCATTCTGTGCCGCATCCGCTCATAAGGTAATCCACCCCAGAGACAAACCATGTGACGTTTGGGATTTCTGCAATGCTGGGCGCCAAAGGCGAGGGCATGGCTGCCTGGGACCCAGGTGAGGAGAAATATGTCATCCATATGCAGGAGGAGCGTGACTGACAGGATGCTGAGCCACACGACGAGATGGGCTGTGAAGGTACCGCCCTCGAGCATCTCCCAACCGCGCCCCCCCCCCCCCCGCCCCCAACATCCTGAGCACTCTAGAAGCACAGAGGCTGAAAGGCAGCACCAAGCTACGTTTCATACCACGCCCGCTTTGTCCGTGTGCGTCTAACGTGGCTTGTGCCGCCGGCCATTTCGCCTGACCTGCGCTCCAGAATTCAACAAGTCTCCAGAAATCCCAGTGAATACCAAGTATCTGGAACTTTCCTGCTCAAAGACTGGCCGGTGTCAGCTTTAATGAACATTAATTAAAGTAGTCCGCCGTTTATTTTTGTCTGACCTTTGCCCCAGCCAGCTGTAACGTTCACTTAGACATTGGCAGCGCAGCAGGCAGTTTTATTGACATGGCATAAATTGGACGTAATGTTTATTCCGCTTTAATAGCAGTGGCGCGGCGGAACAAACAAAGTAATTCAACACACGTTTCTCGCGCCGCCGTTCCTGACGTGATGATGTCACCCTGAGGAGCTCGCCAGCTGGGCTCGCACGGAAACCCCCGTCTGAGGGCCACGAGCTGGTGAGCTCACAGACGCTCATCAAATGCTTGTTTTCCTCTTGATTTCTTTAAGCCTCTTGATGTTAATGACAGCACTTGACTCATGTAACACTCCGCCTCCCCCCTAATGGAGTGTCTGAAAGTTTCTGAAAGCTACAGAAAATGCCCGTCTTCTGCTCCGCCTCCAAGCCCCATCCCAGACGCATGCAAGGATGCCCCCGCCCCATCTGCTTTGGGCCCCCTCGCCCTCCCTGGCTGGCCTACCTGTACAGCCAGTGCTGCCCTTCCTGACAGAGAATCCCAGGTCGCAGTGGCAGATGAAGGAGCCCTTCGTGTTCTCACAGTTCCCGCTCAAGCAGATGTTCGGGTTGAGGACACACTCATCCACATCTGGAGGAGGACAGCAGGGAGAAGAGGCGCATGGGCTAAAAATGCAGAGGCTCTTTGGACCAGACCAGAAAAGGAGCCCCTGGATTCACAGGGAAAACCTTCAGAAATCTCTACAAGCTGGATTTATCAGGCCAGACCTCTGAGTTTCAGGCAAACTCATCATGCTGCAGGACACCTGATACCTGTCTGTGTCCCACTGTGCAAAAGAGCCGCAGCCCTGTACTGTACAAACACACGCATAACTCCTTTGGCTTTTCAACACCTTGCAGCTTATAAAACTATAAATTAGCAGAAACAGTCCACTGCCTTACCAAGACACATCTTCATATTTTCAGAGGACATGAACCCGTCAAAACACAGACACTGGTAATGCCCGGGGTGGTTTGTGCACTGGCCCCCTTCACAGATGTCTGGGTTGTCCTCACACTCGTCGATATCTATGGAGAGGG
>JAODLC010000021.1:15047651-15058587 GCA_026781145.1 Hippopotamyrus pictus
GGGGGGGGCATGGCATCAAACATTGTCACTTCATGGGCTACAGGGAGGAAATGTCTTTGTGGGCAGCTAACAGCTCCCCCCCCCCAGGAGCAGGGGACTGGTGCATGGCAGCCGTGCCTCACCCGTGCAGCTCCTCTGGTCGGGCATCAGCGCGTAGCCGTGGCGACAGCTGCATTCGTAACTGCCCTCGGAATTGGTGCAGAAGCTCTCGCAGCCTCCGTTCTGGATGGTGCACTCGTCGACATCTGGGACAGGTAGATGGATGGGTGAGCAGACAGCAGGCCTTGGCACGGAGAACAGCATCGATCCCAGTCATGCGATCCATACCGACGCAGGAGAGCCGGTCCTCGGTGGACTGATAGCCCGTGTCGCAGGAACACTGGTAGCCACCCACCATGTTGACGCACTGCCCGTTCTTGCACAGCTTGTCGCTCAGCTCACACTCGTTGATGTCTGGCAGGTGTAGAGAAAAGAGACAGGAGTTTAACATTCCTGTGTCCCTACTGATCTCAGTGGGGGCTTGGGGGGGGATGTCCTTCTGTTCTACATGAGCCCCCCCCTCTACAATGCCACTCTCTCTCTCGTACACACACAAAGATACATCCTAACAAATGAACGTCCCACTAAATTTATCTCGCACAGATGTCTGGAAGTCGCCACTGAAGCCATAGTCTTCCCAGGTCTTGAACGCAATTGAATCCATCTGCGACCTGCTTCCAGACAGCTCATATTTATCTCCTCATGTGGAGAAGCTTCCTGGCTGCAGTCTAAGTTGGCGAGGAGCTCTCTCCATCTGCGGGGCCCAAGTCCCAAGCCCAGGGCCCGGCTCGAATGCACTGCATGTCTTATCTGCCCTGCCGTGGGAGTGAGTTGCTTCCCCAGGGCCTACTCAGACCGAAGTACTGTCTACACACGTGGGATGTCGGCTATCTGGGCCCCTTATCTGTCTAGACATACAACAGCAGTTGGGCGTCTTCAACATCTCGCCATACCGCTGTACGTCTCTGCTGCCAGATGAAAGAAGTTCCAGGGATGTGAAAAAGTGATCCTAAAATGATACTAAAGGTAACTGTGAGCTCATTGGCCCACAAAAGGCAATGCCCACCTGCAAACCCTGCCCCCTGAGCTACCCGAGGCCCTCCCCCTGCTCACCCAGGCAGGCAGATCCGTCGGGCGTGACCTCATGACCTGGGGGGCAGACACAGTAGAAGCTGCCTTCTGTGTTGATGCACAGGCCGCCTCGGCACAGCAGCGGGTTGCGCTCGCACTCGTCGATATCTGCGGGGACAGAGATGTTGGCCTCAGGACGTGGAAATTCTGCGACGGTGTGACGGGTGGGACAGGGTGTTCGGCACTCACCCATGCAGTTCTTCATCATCATGAAGCCGCTCTCATACCCCTCAAAACACTGACACTCAAAGTCGCCCGGCGTGTTGACGCATGTGCCCTGGCCACACAAGTCCGGCGAGATGCGGCACTCGTCGATATCTGCATGGGCGACGGGATGGCATCAGAGCCACGCGACGCAATAAACAGAGGGACTAATGTAGCCTGGACTACCAACACCATCCTCTGATGGGGTCAATGCATGTTAGGGCCACTATAGCATTATGTTTTCAATGGGGCACCCAAACAAGATTACAGCTGCACCATAGAGGAGGACAGCTTCACGCCGCAAGCCCCCCCAGGGGCGGACCGCTCACCCGTGCAGTTCCTTTCGTGGGAGTCCAAGGCGAAGCCATTATTGCACTTGCACTTGAAGCTGCCGACTGTGTTCCTGCACTTCCCGTTGGCGCACAGGCTGTGGATCATCTTGCACTCGTTGATGTCTGTGCGTGCGCACATGGCGAGAACAGGCGGAGGGGGACGAAGGAAAGGTCAAAGGTCGCGGCAGCACAACGGGGAAGGCCGCTGCCATTCCCTGCCGACCTACTAAAGCCCTGCTCACCCACTCCGAGCCGACGTACCTTTCAGGAAGGGCTTCCCGTTGACAAAGTCTCCCCTGTGGGAGAAGCCGAGGCCGCGGGGGCAGAGCAGGCTGAACTCGGAGCTGCCCCTCTCTGGACACTCATCGCACTCAGGGCCCCAGGCCACGCCCACCGAGCAGCAACAGGTGTCCACGCGGTGCCGGCCTGGGATGGGGGCGCCACAGCGCTCGTCCTCGTGGGTCAGATAGCATTGCTCAGTGCGGAGATCTGTAGATGACACACACAGACACACACACACCACACACGCACACGCAGGAATGTCTGCATTACTGTCTCTGCAGGCATGTGGAAATCTACAAAATGCAATTAAATGAAGAAAAGAAAAAAGAATATTTCGTTTTTTTAATTAACTGTAGAAAATGCATTTCTTAGGCTTTGGTAGTATCACGGTATTTTGGGGAGACCACGCTATTTAGAAACCTAAGTGACGAAATTAGCAGAAGTGTGGAGGGTGGTTCAGCAAAATATATAATCGGGGTGTGCTTCCCCGCCGAATTTCATAATCAAGATTTCAAAATACTGAAAAAGCACTGCTTTAAAAACGTTCAAAATACTATATACCACAGTATAATGTCAGGAAGGTATGACAATATTATCACAATATGACCACAGTACTGGCAAAGCGTAATATTTGTATTTTTTATTTTGTTTAAAAACACAAGCTGCGATTTGCAATGGTTGTAAGCCGTGTGACAGCGAGTCTGCACAGACCACATGGTTCAGACCACACAACTGACAAGCAGCAAGGACAAAAGAAAGAAAACCAGTGATGGGTCTGAGACTCGGGCTGCTGTCGCCAATGGTAACCAGAATGGCACCATAGCAGAGAGAGAGAAACAGGGGTAGGCAGGACTACATACCGATGCACGTTCTACCAGAGTCGTCCAGTGTCATTCCGCTGGGGCACTGGCAAATAAAAGAGCCCAGGGTGTTTACACACTTTCCGTTGATGCAAACTCCAGGAAACACCTCACACTCATTCACATCTATCGCCAGAAAAAAGAGTTAACAACACGGCCAGGAACAAATCCAGCAGTAACAAATGACTGACAAAGGACAACAGAAAAAACCAGACAGCAGGAGAACGGGACAGGGACACAGTTCATCTGAATACAGTCCTGGGTTTAGACATGGCTGCTTGAAAACAACAAAATGTCACTTTTCACGAGAATACAAGGTGAAGATGACACAAATGCCTTGATGTGAAGCAGGAAGGGTGCTGTCCCCAGACGTCCTCACCTTCACACTCTGTCCCCCTAACTCGGGCAAGTCCCTTAGAGCATAACCGATCTGAAAGCAGAGGACACAAGTCTTCACATCCGCCAGCGGCACTCAGCCAATGTCAATGACGTCCAGAACTGGCTAGAAAGGGCCTCAGCCAACAGAGCCCTTACCTGGCTCACAGCGGATGCAGGGACTGCCCCAGGCAGCCCCCAGTGTGGCACAGCATTGGGACTTCAGTATGCCTCCGTTGATGTTGATCTCACAGCGGTTGTCGATCATCTTCAGCCAGCATGTGCCCTTCGTGGTCTCTGGAGATCAGACATATCGCGGTCCTGCTGGGTCAGTGAGCATTGGGTACCGGGGGCCACAGGAGCCGAGCGCCGCAAATGGCAGGTGGAATTTACAAGTGCCAGACATTTTTCTGCAGCTAAAACATGCAGTATCCCAGCATGCACTGGGCTCATTCCTCCCACAGCCCCTGGCAGAGTAGCGACATCTGGACCTAGTGTGTATTTGAGTTCTTGCGTACCCATTTGACGTCATCTTCAAACTCAACTTCATACTTAAAAATAGAAGTACAGAGGATGGTAAAAATTACTGGATGTCATTCTTGCCCCGCCCCAAATATCGAGGATATATCAGTTGCATCCTCGCCAAATGAGACCAATCCTCATTGCACCCAGAGGTCATTCTTGGGAGGCAAGTTTGCAAGACCAGTCTTGCCAAGACCACAAGCACGATCTTTGCGTTCTTGGTATTGATTCAAGTCACAGACGACTCAAGACTTGAATCCAACTTGGACCCAATGACTCGACAAGACTTGAGATTATAGTCCCCCTCTGGATACCAGAACATTATTTTTATAATTTTAGTGCATATTAATTCTCTGCTGTCTGCATTTTCAGTTAGCTGAATGCAAGGTCTCCTGAGAACGTTTGGTGCAACGATGCATCACTCCCTGGACGTAAAAGCTGTGTGAGGAGAACCATGAGTGGATGCTCTCATTTCAAACTCTCTCTGCCTATAGAGACTGTAACCTATGATGTACTGTGGTGGGTTTTTGCTGCAGCAAGTTTTAATCACGAAATGTTAAAAAATTTACATAGGTAGGGACTCAAGTTACATGGCTCATAACTCAACTTGGACTTGAGTCAACAGTTTGATGACTTGTGACTTTGTGACCTGAGGGCAAAAATGATGGAAAGACTTGGACTTGAGTCAACAGTTCGATGACTTGTGACTTTGTGACCTGAGGGCAAAAATGATGGAAAGACTTGGACTTGAGGGCAAATGACTCGAGACCTGAATCGGACTGGATTGTTTTGACTCGAAACTTGACTCTGACTCCCCAAGGAATGACTTGTTCCCATCCCTGCCTGAGACACATAGATGGTCACATACCCACACACTGGGTTCCAGAGCTGTCCAGGATGCTGCCTGGGGAACACTGGCAGGTGAAGGACCCCACTGTATTCTTACACTCCGCGCCCACACAGGGGTTGGACTCACACTCATCCACATCTATAGAAGAGGGGGAAAAAAAACAAGTGAGTCACACTCCATGATCATGTTCAGGTCACACCCACTGGAACGCACACGCAGTGCAGTGACAAATACCTTCAGCTCCAGCGACACCTGTGATGGGGTTACCGGATTAGCTATACCTCGAACTACAGATGCCCTTATGGCGTTATGCCCGCACAGGTTCATGTGACGGACAGGGCGAGAGGGCGCGGCGAAGTCACCTTCACACACGTCAGTGAGTGCGTGGAAGTAGAAACCCTTCGGGCACTGGCAAGAGAAGCTTCCGGGTGTGTTCCTGCAGATCCCGTTGTCGCACAGGAGCCGGTTCATTGCACACTCATCGATGTCTGCGGAAGGATAAGGCTGTCAGTGCTCAAAGCCAGAAGGGGATGCCAGTGAGCTGATGAGTGTATGGGTGAGACAGTAACCCACCAACGCAGTTTTTGCCCGTAGAATCCACCTCATATCCCACGTTGCAGTTACACTTGTAAGTCCTCAGCATGTTCTCGCAGACCCCATTCTGACAGATGTCTGGGTCCAGAGCGCACTCGTTTATATCTACGGGGGGCAGTATGGGTGATCAATGGACCATCCTGTCCAACATCCTTCCTCGCTGCGGAGGTGACGAGGCCATACTCACCTCTTCCATCACTGGTGCTGCCAATTCCGTGACTGCACAGGGCCAGGAACTCAGCTGGAAAGCAGGGAACAGTCAGAACATCCCGACAAACTTGATTAAGGTTTTGGGGGTCCACCGGTGTGGCGACGAACCCCACTCTGTTACAACCAACCACAAATGATCCGACGCCCCTATGAGCTCATGAGGAGCCTTGTGTCCGACTGGCACATATGCGAGCCATTGGGGGTGGAATGCTTGGTGTCGAGACCATAGAGAACAACAAAAACCACATCAAAACACAAGTGGGATGCTGACTTGACCGCAGAGAGGCTGCCAAAGGAAAATAACTTTGATGCTGACAAGAGAATGCACGCCTCTCTCGACCCTGCCTCTCGCTCCCAAAGGGACGGCTCATCACCAGAACCACACGGACTTCTTTGTGACTCACGGCGTGACTCACAGCGCAGCAGAGGATGCAGCCATAAATAACATCCCCATTCGACATTCTTCAAGGTTTCTGCATCCAATCAGAGCTGACCGCAGACAGCCCGTGTCAGGTAGACAGGTGCCTCAGCTTTGCGCATGTCTGCCGTCTCACACTAAGGGGCCTCCCACGTGTTCTGTAGAGGGAGCCACTCTCTAGGTCTCTTAAACACTTGTCAGTCGAAAGCCTGCGCAGGTGGCTCTCCATTATGGGTCACACTGGCTACAGTGGAGTATACTGCTAGGGTGGACGACCTCCATCCCTGCGGGTGGCGTTGTAGCTTCAAGCACTAGTATGAAGCGCAACTGTTAATTACACTCATAGAAGGAGCATGGTCTCCAATAGGCTGCACAGAGCAGTCCATTTCAGGGGCCAAAAAATTAAAAACCTTGGACTACGCACATAAGTGGGGTATTACCATTTAGTAAAGATATTTTTTAAATATGTCATTTGGTATATAAATCCATTATCTCCAGGATGAGAGGTAATATAAAATTTTAAGTCTGTAAAGGAATGTGCAGTTACATAAAAAAAAAAAAAATATCAGAAACGATAAGGAATGCATGAAAGTTAATCACAAATGGTCATTTGTCTTTGTTTTTATTTTTCATATTTACCAGAAACTGAAAAACTGCATGTATGTGTTTGGCTGCACAATCAACCGGATGGATGTGAGATGAAAGGGATTCTGGGAAATGGGAGGATGCTCGCTCAATCTCACTGTTTGAATCCAAACTAAAGACCTATCACTTTCCTTCAGCCTACCGTAAATAAGACTGCTGGGGCCACTGTATATGAAGCAGATGGCTGAAGGCAGAGTTGACCTTTAGATGTTACGGGGGCACGGGAAATCAGGTGAGCTGTCGGTCTCCTCTCCTCCGCTGTCCAAAGGCTCTGGTTTACTATCCATATGGACTTGCGTTACCCTAAACTGTTGTTGCACTCTGTGTTAAGTGTTCTGGGACAACCATGATAGGAAAGACACTATATAAAAATGAAGTGAGTAGAGTGAATACCTGAACTGTGGGCGGGGCACGGCTGGCAGGGTTCCCCGAAGGCGTACTCCAGGTTGGAGCAGCAGCATTCGGACTTGGTGACGGCGCCGGGGAAGGGCGCCACACACTGGCCGCGCTTGTAGCCGCCGTAGCAGGTGCTGCGCATGTGCGTGTCTGTGGGGGGGAGGGCTGTGACTGAGGGGGGGACACGTGGCAGCAGGCAGGATGCCTGGAGGTCCCCTCTGAGTCCATCTGCACTGATGTTCCACCAGATGCATATGAAATACGTACTTGGGACAAGTACACGGCGACCCCCAGACAGCAGCAAATGCGCAGGGTGTTTATGTGTATGACTGGATAAGCACATTGCACAACAAATCCCAGATTTCCATGGCAAAGAGCTGGCCTCCATGTGGGCTCTCAGAATGTTCCAGTCAAATAGAGATGTAACATCCCGAATATCCCTGGAGGGTCTCCCTCCCCCCACTCGGGGATACAACAAACAGAGCGCCCTGGATTAGCCGTTAGCAGCAAGTCTATAAAGGACAGCGGGACTCACCCACACAGACGCGCCCGTCCAGGCCCACGGCCAGGCCGGCCATGCACTCGCAGCGGAAGGAGCCCTCAGTGTTGACGCAGTGGCCGTTCATGCACATCCCAGAGACCTCGCATTCGTCAATGTCTGCAGGGAAGGAGAAGCAGAGGCTCCTGCTCATTCCGGAGGGCAGAACCGTGTGACGGCACCAGCCATTCAAAGAAACAGTGTTGAAGTTAATGACAAGTCTAAAAACTGGGAAGAGGTTCTGCTTCCTTATTAAACCATACTGCGGCATCAGGGCCGAAAAGGGTTCAGAGTACTTATTAAAGGTGCATATCACTCAGCTCCAGGATTCCACCCCCCCCCCTCATTCACTGCATTGCTTAACACTGCACACAGCTTCACCCAAACAGTACGTATTCAGCTGGCCCAAACCATTACGTGACTTTACAGATTAGGCTGTAAAAATAGCTGAATAAAATGAGATGGTCAGTCCTACCCCTATTATTTCTCCAACAAACCCTGCAGCCTTATAAGGAAACAATGCAACGGGCGTTCCAGCGCACAGGGGTAATTACATCCCACTGTGTTGCCCGAGCCGAGAGACCTTTAGGCTGGTATCTAAGGAAATGTTCAGCCCTATAAACACAACTGATTTCCTGAGAACAGAAGCGTGAATTTGTGGATTTTGTAACATAGTGGTTCCGTGGGTCCTAACCCTGCAGTGAGATTTCCTATAACTATATACTGAGGGATATTAAATTCCCATAATACTCACTCATGGAAGAGGTGCTCCTCAGCACAGAAATTAGCAAAGCTGCACCAGTGTATGTGCTTCACACCCACCTGTGCAGAAGCGGCCGGTTGGGTTCAGGACGAAGCCGGGTTTGCAGACGCATTTGAAGCTGCCGTCCTCATTGATGCACATGCCATTCAGGCACATGTTTCTGATCAGGCACTCGTCCTGGTCTGAAAACAGACGTTCGCAAATAGCCGACTTGAAAGGTGTGCAGTGCACCGCATGGAGAATTCACACCCCTAGGGGCTCTGACCCCAAGCCCTGCCGTGATTCCAATTGTAAATGCTTCTTGAAACAGAAGAAGCAGTGGTCCTTCACATCCCTTCCGGTCTTACTAGGCTACTGGCTCTCTGATATTCATTCAACGGCCGATGAGAGACATGTACTTCCTGGCACTGTCAAGCTAATATAAAACTCGCCCATATCTGAGAACATCGTCAGGCAACATAAAGAGCAGAGTCAGAGCAGAGTCAAAGTCAGAGAACAGCCAGAGTAGAGCAAGGCGTCCCCCAAACCTTGGCAGTTCCTTCCATCTGAGGAGAGGTCGAAACCGGCGTTGCAGACGCAGTGGAAGCTGCCGTCAGTGTTGACACAGCGGCCGTTGTTGCAGATGCGCCCATTCGCCACACACTCGTCCAGATCTGAGAGACAGACAGGTGGGTAGAGGGGAGAGGGGACGACCTTACCGAGACCCACCTCAGACACAGCAAGGACTGAGGGACGTGTTGGACCCTGTAGCAGCAGAGTGAATGCGGAATAACACATGGAGACCATGTAAAGTCATCAGTTAGGAGACTTCAGCTGGAGAAGTCAGGACGTCAGCAATTCTTAAGGGGGGGGGGGGGTTGGTCCCACAGGAGTGTATATTGGTTATAAAGCAAAGGTTGCAACACTGGGCCAATGGCATGTGTGGAATCCAGGATTGGGCACTGTTCTTAGACCTTTCAGTATGGGTACCACAATGAAGTGCTCAGCTGTAGTATAGTGTAAAGTGTGTAGTAAAGTGTAAAGTGTGTAGTATAATGAAGCGTATCTAGCTGTTTGCGACACAGAGAGGTGTGTCTAGGCCAGCAGTACCGGTTCTGGATAGAGGTGTGAGCCGCATCTCACCTCTGCACTCTGTCCGTGTGGCAGTGCTTTGGAAGCCCGGAGGACACTCGCAGAAGTAGGAGCCGGCTGTGTTGACACACTGGCCATGCACACATGGGCTATGCTGACACTCATCCGTGTCTGGTGGGGGCGCCATCGAATAACAAGAAACCAAAATGAACCAAGGGGAAGCACACAGCAGACATGATGTTATGGTTTAAAACAGCATGCAGGTCACAAGGTCCGGGCACATGTGGGAGCGAAAAGGCTCACCGATGCACTCGCCGCGCACGTCCAGGTAGAAGCCTCTGTTACATTCACAATAGTAGCTGCCTGGGGTTGGAACGCAGCGGCCATTCAGGCACAGGTTGCGGTACGCCTGGCATATGTTTGTGATGTTCTGGGACTGGATGACTGCAGAGAGAAGTTGTCGAGCGGCCATCTTAGAGCAGATCGGCAAAGATGAGAACTAATCTGAACTGACGGAATAAGTATAAACGGAGTAAATCCAGATGGGGGGTGGTCATCTGAGTAAGTATGGGGAGAGGCAGTAATCTGAGCGAGTGCAGTCAGGGGGCAGTAATCTGAGCGAGTGCAGATGGGGGGCAGTAATCTGAGTATGTGCAGACAGGGGGTCAGTAATCTGAGTAAATACAGAAGGGGGTCAGTAATTTGAGTAAATGCAGATGGGTGCTGCAATCTGAGTAAGTACAGAAGGGGTCAGTAATCTGAGTAAGTATAGAAGGGGGTCAGTAATCTGAGTAAGTATAGAAGGGGGTCAGTAATCTGAGTAAGTATAGAAGGGGGGCTGTAATCTGAGTAAGTACAGACAGGGGGGCTGTAATCTGAGTAAGTACAGACAGGGGGGCTGTAATCTGAGTAAGTGCAAACAGGGGGGAGGCTGTAATCTGAGTGTTAATAGTATAGTAACTATCTGTACAGGAATTACACTACACCAGGGTTATTCAAATCACGTTCCTCGAGGTCCGAGCACTGCTGGTTTTACAGCCTTCTTTTACCTGTGAGCCAGGTGTGAAGCCTCTGACCAATCAGAATCAGTAATTATTAAACTAGCTACCTGGGAGAACTGAAAACAAGGTCTGGATTTGGAATCGAGGTTCAGATTTGAAGAACCCTGCACTACACTATGACAATAGTGAAGCTGGACATACTGGGAGGGCCCATGTAACCTGGGCCAGTCCCCGGGTCAGGAATCGTCAAGGTGCCTGGTAAGAAAGGCCTGCTGGGGTCCCCTGGACCTCCAGGCCCTACCGCTGGTTCGAACGGCCCCCCGGGGGCAATGGGGATCCCGGGGCCGATTCCGGGGCCGGCCCCTGGGCCGATGGGGATCCCGGGGCCAATGCCGGGGCCGAACCCGGGGCCGATGGGAATTCCGGGGCCGGGGATGGAGACCTGAGTGCACAGCCTCTGGTGCTCCTCTGGAAGGGAAGGATACAGCATGCGGTCAAAGCTCCCAGGAGCCCCTGGGAGATCATGGTACTACTGCCATTAAAAATATCAAACAGGGACAAAAAAAGATGCAGACATGTTTACTTTTTTCCACACTGAGGAGGCTGTTTAGAAAATTTTAAAATAATAAACATTTTGGTAACACTTTACTTAAGGTACGTGTGTGTAACGCATTATAGATACCTTCATAATGCATTATAATGCAT
>JAODLC010000021.1:15059221-15093124 GCA_026781145.1 Hippopotamyrus pictus
CTCCCCCCCCCCCCCCCCCAAGGGGCTTCCCCTCCACCCACTGACACAAATATTTTTCCAGTTTTAAAGCATGCATCACGAGAAAAAAAATCTTATTTCCAGAAGAGAACCAACAAAAGTACCAACAAAAGTACTAAATGCAAAACATTTCTGTTTGTTACTGTGCAAGTGGGTTACACATGTAGCTGCCCCCATTATGATATAAGCAACAAATCTAACATTCAATAACTATACTGTACTATACTACACAAGCATATTATGGTAAATAACTGTAGTAAACTATGCAGATAGTAACTACTACAATATATTAGACAAAGGAATTATACATGTGGCATATATAGAATATATATCCAACAGAACAACATCATGTGCTCCTATGGCCTACATCAACATAATATAGCATAGAACAGTTATTGTCTGTTAGTATAGCATAATTGTTTAGAGCGATTCCATGGTGTGCAAGCAAATTTATTTAAATAAATGTTTAAAAAACACAGCTCCAGTTCACTTAAATACCAGCTCGTAATACGGATAGTTTTCCATATTTAGCCAAGATGATGACTAAGAGCAGTGGAGGGGGGTGATGCTTATGGCCCCACCCCCCGCCAGCCAGCCCCATGTGCAGCTCCGAATCTCCGGTCTCTCCCTCTTGTGAAATCGGAGGTAACAAGCTGACCTAAATTCCAGCAGCCAGGTTTCTGGAGCAGTGACAGGGCAGACGTCCACCTTGGAGTGAAAGGCCCGCTGAGGACAGCCGGTGCCCATGGATTATTTCTGTAATGGCCCACGTTGTGTGTAATCGCGGCCCCACTTGGGCTCAGGTGTAATTAGGCCCTGGCCCTTGGAGCACCACATTCTACGTCACACTCTCCTTACCAATGCACCGGGAGCCGTCCAGAGCTGTGAAGTATCCCTGGGGACACTTGCATAAGAAACTCCCTGCTGTGTTCGAACACTGGCCCCCACTGCACAGCCCAGTGATGGTAGAACACTCGTCAACATCTGCCAGGGAACAGAAAAGAGTGTCAGCAAGGCAGGTGGACTACATAAGTTGGGGCGTAACGCACTCTAGTCCTACACACTCCAATCCTCCACATCATTCAAGGTCCTCTCCAGCCCTAAATGCCAGTCATACCGCACTCCAATCCTTGCACATGACTGTCACCGTGGACATTGGTCCTATATCTGCCGTTCACAAAGCACAGCAGTGTGGTCGTGGTTAAGTATGTGGTTCACCACTTGAAGAGGCACGTGTCGCGAATAGGAGGCAACTTCCCCACGCAGAGGCGCGGACGACACACTTGCGTGACAGCACTGACTGCCTCGGCTGCCCATCTTAGCCAGGAGAACTCAGGGAAAAATGAATACTCTTCCTTTAAACTCGAAAATTATTCTAGGAATCAAATTTCTTCCCCTTGGGCAGAATACAACACAGATTTTAACTGCAAATGATTGCCACAAATACATCTTTTACCATTTTAGTAGATCAATTTTTTTATGACTGGTCTGTAATTCATCAATGCACTTTGTTAATCATCCAATTTTTTTTTTACAGGTTTAATATCTAGTACAATAGGCCTTTTATTTATTTGAGCACTTCGGAAACACTTAGGCTTGTTATAGCACAAGCCAAAGACCTTTTAAAGTAACCGAGTCTTAAATACTATCAGTCTGAAAAGGAAACCAGCTGCAGATTATTTCCTGCAGAGTGCAGGTAGCTTCACCCGCAGGGCGTCTCCACGGCGCCTCAGGCTCGGGTTCGAGGTCTCATTCAAGGCCATGGTGGTAGAGCTCGCCGGAGAACAAATCCTTCCTTCTTCAGCCGTATAAAAATGTTTGGCTGCGTTCCTGCCCTGGGTCTGTGTCCGCATCCAGCACATGGCTTAGTCGGGATGCAGATGCTCGCAGCTTAGCTGCTGCAGCGCTTGGTCTGAACATGGTGCTTCAACTAAATCGGTCAATCTTGCGATCACTAATGCAGCACGAGGTGACAGGGTCCACCCGGAGCCCCTCTCAGGCTAGGAAGGGCACAAGTCAGGGGTATACACAGGACGGGATGCCAGTCTATCACAAGGCACGCATTAAAACAAACACACACGCACACACACACACAACAAACAAACAAACAAACAAACACAAAGTAATTCAGAGATGTCAATTTGTCTAGCTATAGCTTTTAAATAATAATAATAATAATAATAATAATAATAATAATAATACATTCATACATTATTTTATTTTATAGTGCAGTATCATGTCCTAAGCTAAAGCTATCCACAAAGCACACAAACAGCGACATCATTAACGGACGTGGGAAGTGTTACCCTCGCATTTTTGGGACGTCTCGCTGAACCTGTAGCCAGCCGGACACTTGCACTCGAAAGAGCCGATGGTGTTGACACAGTTTCCCCCCTGGCACAGTCCGGGAATAGCCTGGCACTCGTCCACGTCTGCCAAGGAGCAGAAACAACATTCTACACAAAGCCACTTCAAGAGGACCGTCCGCAGTTCACAGTGAGAGAATGTCATTTTAAACCAGACGGGCCGTTTGTTAAGAAGCGCGTTTCCTCTCACCAGGCCCGACAGACTGTAGTGATGTCTTATTTTAGATGGACTCTTAGGGCTTAGTAATGGCACCAGCACGTTTACATCAATATATTATTCCGGAAGTGCCTTTGTTCACTGCATACTGCACAGTGATTTACGGCTTATCTACTGGTTCTTTCCCACTGGCATTCGGGATCCAGGCCGTACCCCAGCCGTACCCCGAAGAGAGACTAGTTATGCCGCGGTTCCAGGTCGCTCCGCTTTTTCTGCAGATGGGTCAGTAAAGGCGGGGTTTGGAGAGCTGCAGTGACAAAACTGAAGAGAAGCTTCGCAGTACAGCTCGGTTCTAGGTGACCGTGGGAAAGCAGTGTATACCACCCTTCTCCAACTGCAAAAAGAGAGGGACCCCCCAGGACTCCCGAAATGGGTCCCCAGCTCAGTAATGTTCTGCTGGGTGCCCCCCCCCCCCCGCCCAGGTGATGAGAGGCTCAGCCAGCATGGAGTACGGGGCACTGCATGAGCCAGGGGGGGTAAGGGCACTCAGAGTGGCCTGGGGGTGTTCGCTGAGGTGGTTCACAGGCAGCCAGACGATAGAGGCATTGATACAGCAGGTAGAGCTGCAGTAGAGGCCAAAGACAGCAGGAAGACCTTCCGAAGAA
Organism: Hippopotamyrus pictus; assembly: GCA_026781145.1. Classification (NCBI taxonomy): domain Eukaryota; kingdom Metazoa; phylum Chordata; class Actinopteri; order Osteoglossiformes; family Mormyridae; genus Hippopotamyrus; species Hippopotamyrus pictus. Next base: position 15,062,428 of record JAODLC010000021.1, read on the forward strand.
CACTAGGTGAGGTCCCAGCGCACATCTGGGTGAGGTCCCAGCGCACATCTGGGTGAGGTCCCAGCGCACATCTGGGTGAGGTCCCAGCGCACATCTGGGAGCCCAAGAGAAGATCCAAGATGTCGGGCTCAGCCGATGCCTCCCTCAGTGCCTCCCCAACCAGCTCTCCCAGTACCGTGAGCTAATGGAGCTTAATACCCCAACCAGCTCTCCCAGTACCGTGAGCTAATGGAGCTTAATACCCTAGTTTCAGCACAGCAGTCCTGGTACTGGTGGGGGTGCCTTACTATGCCAGCAGTCCCAAAGTAATGTCACCTGGGAGCGTTACCTTTAACAGGGGTACAGTGAGAACAGCATAGCCACTGACACAATATGACAGTACCCTGGATAGGCAGACACTAGCTAGCCATTTAGCTGTCTGTCGCTTCGTTCTTGATGCTCTAAAAACATCTGTGCTTCAGGCTGTGCAAACTGAATCGCAGACTCTCAGCTGGTATCTGCACACAGCAGAAGTGTCAGTAAACGGCAGCCTGACACACTCCGCTTCATTCCACAGCAGCCTGTGCATGACCTAAGCCTTTGGAATTGGTCAGTCACAAAATGAGAAAACTTCAGTGATTCAAACAGAAGCCGGACCATCTGATATTCTGTGATTCATAATAATCCAGTCATTAGTGCAGCCCAGGTCTCATAATTCTTCAGCTGGGATTAGATTGGAAGAGGAGGGGCTGCTGGCTAAGGGACTGTAACAGCCTCTGTGATGCCTTTGTGAACGCAGACACAGACAGACAGGCAGAGCACAGGCGGACAGGAAAAATCACAGAAAGACAGAACAACACACAGGCAGGGAGACAGAAAGGGGCAGGCAGATAAAATCACAGACAGAAAAACAGAAACAAGACAAAAATGAAGGCAGGCAGACAGAGCAAAACACAAACAGCTGCAAAGGGAAACAGAAAAACTCATACAGAGACACTCAAACACAAGCAAAGACACACACTGTGACACAGACAGACAGACACAGACTAATACACAGGGAAAGAGACACAGACTAATACAGACAGACACACTCACAGAGACACACACACTACAATCAACAGAAAATGCCACAGGTGATCAATGTTTGGTTCCCTGACCTTTTCCACATACTTGAGTGCTCATTTGTCATCATAGTAACACGGTAACGCATTCCTATACTCTGACACAACTGCTGTTTAGTTATTCGGATTCATTTAAATCATTTGTTTACCTCCTGGAGCACTCACATACTTCATCCAGATTGCAAGACACAGCCAAATACATAAAAGGGTAACAGCAATATAATTATGATAATCCCTTGAGCCGCGGCATCCTGCAGACACCATGAATCTGGCAGGATGTCACGCTGCCTGCGGTCCGGGGTTCTGGAAGGACAGGAGCCAGCCTGATGTGCAGCACTGCAGCAATTTAGCATGAATACTGAGCGATGCCATTCTCAGCGTAATAACATTAACTGAGATTCACTTCAGCCTGCTGAAGGGTGTTCACAGGAGAGAGAAAAAAAGAGAGAGAAAGAATCTCACAGACATGCTGTTTCCACATTAAGTAGAAACAAATGTTAAATACAAAAAGACAAGAAACAACTGTTTTCTTCAGAAAGAGGCAGGCTGGACATGGACATTGCTGATCCCCTTCGTAGTATATGTTGATTACAGGACCACGCCAGTAGGGCGGCGCTAACCACACCCGCATCAGCTCCCCCTTTCAGCAGGATACCTTGACACGCCCCCGTGCGATGGTTGGGGATGAATCCACGGCGGCAGGGGTGAGGCTGGGCGGGGCACATCTCGCAGGGGTGCCCCCAGGCGCGGCCCACGGTGGCGCAGCACAGCGTCTTGGTGCAGACGATGCCGCTCAGCTGGCCCTGGCACATCTGGTTGCTGACGGAGGCGAAGCACGGTCCGGTGCGGTAGTCTGTGAGACAGAAGACAGGTGCAGTGGCACTCATTCCTAATGCTGCAGCTCGGCATGCGGCACTCATTCCTAATGCTGCAGCTCGGCATGCGGCACTCATTCCTAATGCTGCAGCTCGGCATGCATCGTTTGCCTGGTTACATCATTATTCAGCTGCGAAGCAGGGCAGGGAAAAGATCTGGTGCATCATGGTCCAAATCCACAAAACCACCGGCTGCCCGATGCAGACACAGGGTCCACAAAAGCCTCTGAGGCTCCTTCCAAAGCCACCAGCTGCATAGTGGAAGTAAAAAATCCAAAAGCCTGAATTTCTGTTTCTGGGTATCTGGTGGATTATTTCACACTTCATCTGCTGTGATCACTCTACAGGCAGAACTCTAAAGGGTCACAAAGGACAACTGGCAAAGTGTGGCCACTTAATCAGTGTTATTTCATTTCAAAAGTCCTACTTCCTGTTTCATGCCAATTTCGCAGTAGAAACTACAGGTAACCACAGTAACGAAGGGAACACCAACTGAGTAACTCAGCAGGACCGGGTGCCGGGGGGGGTACGCTCTAGCTGCACCTGGGGGCTGATGTTAGAGTTGTCATCAATGGCAAAAATCAACATTTGGTCCACTTGCGGCCTGGGAACGGGGGCGGCATCACCCTGGAACATCCCACCTCCATCGATCATGATGCCTTTGTATTTTACTGGCATCCACCCTCCCCCCTACAGCTTTGACAGGACGTAATCCACGCCAGAAGTATCCCCTGCACATCACATCAAGGCTGCCAGAGCGAGACACCGTGGGAAACAGACATGCATGCCAGTAGGCTGCTTTTGATGTGCTCCACACTTGTTGAGAACATGGTGAGGAATGACTCAGCAGGTCAAATATTTTTCCATCGCTCATTGCCCGTTGATGTCTTCACCGCTTTATGCCTGACAGATCCATTTCTGCAAAGATTTCTGCAGATCGTACTTAGAGAAACTGACTGTTCGTGTCTCAGAACAACATCTGCGGACAACGCATTCGGAGCTGCCCACGAGCTTTGCCTTGAATCATAGACTGTTACATGAACATCACACTGAAAGGAACCGGATCACAGCCACAGCTGTGACGACGTCTTTTCCACAGGCCTCCATTCCAGTAACATGTTGAAAGGTGATCACCAACAAGGTGTGCAATCTTCACCACCCAAATCTAAGTTACTAAGATGTCGTCTTATTCTGGGCAAGGAAGACAAATTACCAGACCACTGCTTGTGCCCAGAATTCTCATGCAATACCCTAAGCACGACTGAATGCTTAGATGACTGTATATAATTTTTTTATATGTGGTATTTAGCTGTATTTCTTCAAAGACTCTGGACTGCACACCACACCACAGCAGGCATGAATGGGAACGGACCAGCACACACCCCCCAACTTGCTTGCCGTCAAAACCCTGGTTTCTTCTCTTTGTATAAGCTACAGACTTAATCCATATTAAACACTTGGATGGGGGCTCAGAATATCTGGCCCACTCTAAAGAACAAGTCAATTAGTGTTTACAGCACCTCCTCACCACTAACAGGTAACACAACAGAGGAGACTGAGTGCAGGAGCCCAAGGACACACCCCTCCTTCAGCATCGTGCCTGATTCATTCTTGTTTCCATGACAAGACATCGCCTAAAAGGCCCATAAGCTGATAAACTGTTTGCCCCCAGACTCTCGTATTTAAACCGCAAAAAGGTTTCATGGGTTCATTAGCACCTCTGCCGACTGTCGGTCTCGAACACCTCGACCCAAAGGCACGAATCACTTACGGGGCACGACTCGAAAGGGGATAAAAATGAAAGGTTTACATCAGCAGTCTGCGAGTCTCCCCGCTCTCAATTATGCCTGGCAGCGCCGCATATTCATAAATTGCTTCCACATTTTAACACAGACAAGCGACAGCAAGGAAAGAAAGAACGAACGAAAAAAAAGGGGCACAAAAAGCTTATCTAATCCAACACAGCAATTATCCAAACAAAAAAACTCTGTGCGTTTTCCATGGTGAGCATACCAAGCGGAGACGGTCATGTAAGCTAACCTTCCCAGCACATTCTTCTCTTTGTTAGAATATGAAATGCTTGGAACGTGGCTGGGTCATCTTACTCCCCTAAGTGAGCTTTAAGTACTTTTCCAGGGAGGCGAGGTGAGGCTTTATGCTCTACGGGCCATGCTTGTTTCACGTTCAGCTGTTTTAGCTCCAGCTAATTCCATGTATTGTTTGTTTTGCAGCACGAATGATTGTTTTTTTCATCCCGGCATGAGTGATGAGATTAACACGCACCATGTTATGCAAAGCGTTGCTTGGTTCACTTCTGATAAGGCCCAGTATGACCCCCTAACGATGCAGGAAGGGGGGGGGGGTTCTGGCATTCTGAAAAAGTTTTTCAAAAATGAAAACGGTTTACAAAAGCATCCAGCCCCGCCCACCTAGATCATGGAGAAATGATGTCAACCCAAATGCAGCATCATGTGGTGCGACTGCCCGGGAATGACCAGAGGCCCTGGTGGGCACCTCAGCGGAGCGCTGGGGGAGAGGTTGCATGAGTGGTGACCCAGGGAAGCGAGGGGGTGATTGCCCCCTCCAGGGGGACACAGTGGCCCGCCTTCATGGCAGCGCTGTTCTATGGGACCACAGGGGCCAAGTACAACTGCAGGACCGGGCCAACTCCCTGCAGACATTTGGGAGCCATTAGACACGTGTGGTGCCAAACCCCTTGCACTCTCAGGATTCAAGACGGAGTGAGGGAGTGATCAGAACCTGACCCCAATGGGGCTTCACAGACCCAGACAAGGCAGAGCACAACATCACACCCTCCTTGTTCCACTAGACCAGTGTTTCTCAAACCAGTCCTTAGGGATGCATAGATGGTCCACGTTTTTGCTCCCTCCCTACTCCTAGGGAACTGGAAGACATGGACCATCTGGGGGTCCCCAGGGACTTGACTTAAGGACCTCCATCTACCAGACACAGATTAATAATCTGACTGCTGGCTGCAGCTGAATCACACACGTATTCTTAAACCCGCGAACCCCAGTCACTGCCCTCACCAGCATCCAAACTAACCACCATTACGACCACTCATTTTGTTCACACTTGCATGTTGTGCACCCCACTCAAACAGCATATGACCAGCAAATTAACTGGATCGTTTGCATTCCCGCCTCAAATGGAAAGGAACTGTTCAAATAAAGACACTGTTCATATACTGCAGCTGTGTTGGGTGGTCCGAACTAAACCCCTGTCACACGGCATTGGCCAGACCAATCACAGCTGTCCGTCTACTGAGCACCCATCTCAGGGTGAGGAAGCATGCAGCCTTGACCCACATCCAAGCAAGCAACTAGTGTTTACTTAAAAACCATCACCATGGAGCCAAACTGCTACAGAAGAAGATATATACATACATACATACATACATACATACATACATACATATATACACACACACAATTTGTATTTATATCTTTGTGGGGAAAACCGCTAATCCCAACAATGACAACCTTATCCCCTACCCAGCCCTAACCTTAACCATCAGTAACCAAACAAAATACAAAGACTTTTGCCACTTTTAGTTTTTTGATTGTTTTATAAAACTGAGCTTCCCCTTGTGGGGACCAAAAAAAATAGCAGGTTTTTATCAAATTGTGGAGACATTTGGTCCCCGCAATGTAATATATACATAACCCACACACACACATTCATATGCACATATACATACATCTTTTTTTTAATGTAAAAGGCATGTCACGGCAGTCCACAGATGCACCCTTTGACAGTAATCCTGTGCTAACTCCTTTTCAGAGAAACAGCTTATTGATATACGCCCATGACATGTGGGGGCTTCTGAAACAGGCATCCTCTGCGGACACAGATCCACGTAGGATGGCAAGACTCCCAGCTTACCCCGTCAGCGCAATCCGGTGCGGATCACGGTCCCCTTTGAAGCGGAGTCACAGAGGGCACCTAAGCACCACGGAAGCTCTGCAGATGTTACAGCTGCAGCCAAAGTCAGGTCATTACATCGTTTGTACACCGGTACGGTGGTTTCTGGTGCTGGCTGGATGCCGGCCAAAGAGGAATGTCAGACCTGATAATGTGTATCTTACGGCATCCATGTAAAGTGCTCACGTGGCCCCACCGAGGTACTTCAGGCCCGGGAACTGACTCCGCTCCACCCTCCAGGCAAATCAGACTGCCGTAATATGGTCTGTAATACAATGGGAAGCGATCTGGGAGAAATCGGCGGTAATGAAATTCTACGGGAGATGACAAGCAGAGCGAAGGAGCTGTGGGATCAGCGGGCCGCTTTCCGGGGGGGGAGACTAGGTTCTGTTTTGCCACACAGTGCCCAGCGGCCTTTCGGTGCTCACGTTACGGAAGGCTAGGCAGGCCTATAACACCGGGGCCTGCAGAGGGCAGCAGAGAGGCCGGCCAATCAGACACAGAGTCTGCATAAATGTGGCCTTTCGATTCGAATTCAGGGCTGCCAATTCTCACACATCTGGCGTGACACTCACGCTTTCAGACTCTGACGCTCATGCAAGAAATCTAATGCCAAATCTATATTATTCCATTATAAACCTAAAATTAGCTACATAAAAACACTGGGGTAGTTTGCAAACCGTAAAGACTATTTACAAGGTAATAAAACATGTTACATGTATTATATTCATGTATTACATACATGTTACATACATGTAAATGCATGTGCATGCATATGCAGACTTGTTTCAAATTCTCACTCCAAACAGCTGACCAAAGTTGGCAGTTCTGCAAATTCCATTTCAAATGCAGGGCTATACATACTCTCAGGGAATATTTAGTATTCTGATAAAATAGAAACATATCCAAAGTTACTGTCAATATTAATCTGTAATATTTTTTATAGAACAAACATTTCATTAAAGGTGGTCATATATTGCAGTTTAATGAAAACATCGCATTTAATGAAATAAAGAGGGCGAAAATGTTTAATGAAGAACATGATCTTGCCAGATCAGTAGATGACTGATTAGGTGAGGACAACTGCTAGCTTGTTTCTGCAAGACAGTTAAGTTACTTTGTTGAAGAACAGTAGTCCAAACTTCCTGCCCATAAAAGACAAACTAAGCATCTTTGTTTCTGCTGGAGACCCGGAATGCATCGACATTCTTTGGGTTTAGACGAGACCTCAGTTTGAAGCCGAAACAGCGCTGTGTTTGGGACAGACGCACCCGGCACGCCTACAAATGCTCGTTCCCGTAATGTTTACTTATAGACCAATGGAACTTTACAAAAAAATAAATTTGTCAAACCTGGCACAATGAAAAACACAAGAACATTTTTATATGCTCAGAAGCAATGGGTTCCATGCATGACGTGGAAATGTTTGCCGTTCGCTTCAAGCCACAGGGACGTAGGGGCTTGTCAGCTAGAACAAGAATAGGTTTGGCACCTGAAAGGCGTCACCAAACCAAGTCGCACTGGTTTGATCTTGAAGACATCTGATCTAATGAATGCTGTGGGGGTCCCTCAGAATTCTGAGTCATACTACACTGAGAAATAGGACCTCTGTGTAGTGGGAACATATCACACAGCTGAACGATAAATTTCCATTAACAGTTAAATATATAAATTCAGTTATATTTCAAAAAAGGCACTTCACTCCTGCAGTGAAAAACTATAATTAACATCAGCTGGACACAATAATTTGAGAAAAATATATTACTCAAAGTAATTACTCACATTAACTAAGACCCATAATTCCTAATAATAATCCTCCAGTTGTCAGTTCTCAATATGGGAACCGGCATCATCTTTTTATGATGAAGATCTTATGGTATGGTAGCATTTGAGGAGATGGGTAGATATGACAAATGCTGTAAAACCATAAAAAAAACTAGCTAAGAATTCAAAAGACAATATATATTCACTTTCACATAAAGCTCTCCATGAGCTGATCTACTTCACATGCGGAAGGTGAGTTAAAACGCATGGATTTTAAACGGCCAGATTACCACAGGAAGCGATGGGGAAGGGAAAAAAAAACCAAGAACCCGTAAAAAAGCCGCATAAGTGTGGCCCGCGGGCGTCACATCAGAGGGACGGCGGGTGGCTCTGAACCTCGCGGTGAGCCTTCAAGACATAAATCAAGACGCGGGTTAGTAGATACTCAAGTTCTCCCAACTATCTGTGGGTAACTCTATCCTAGGACTGGGGTGTCAAGCCCCCCCACACCTCTCTCCCTGTCAGGGAAATGTGTAGGCGGCAGAGGGGATGCGGAATTTCCTTCTAGGAAGCAGCAACGCCCAAAACACAATGTGCTGAAAGGAGGAGGCCTCAAGTGGGGGGGGCGACAAGCAAGCCGCTGTTACAGCCTGTGTCCGTCAGGTGCACTTCACCCCCCAGGCCAGTCACACAGCCAGAAGGTGCACCCTAAAGGCCATTTTACGCCATGCTGAGTCATCCCAGGGTCTCCCACAGACAGGCACATCTCTCCCCGCGGGACAAAGCAAGATCCGAGACCCATGAACAACTTCCACTTGAGCGGTCGCTCCTCGTGCTCCTTCCTGTCGTCCTCCTGTACGGCCGTTACACGCACGTGGGGAACTTGGGGGGCGGGGGAGGGATATGGAGCACGCCTAACTGTCCGAGATCGAGAAACAACATCTCCAGCGTAAGCGAGTACGAATTCTGAAAAACAGGGAACACGCAGCAGCGACGTGCATGCTGGCTGTAATGAAAGGGGAGCGAGTTTGCGTGCAGCAGGCAGAGGCGGGAAAACCCATGGAAAACCTCGGCATTCCCAGAGCTGGGACCACAGTCCCGTCATGCAGCCTACCTCTCTCACACTGAGCTCCAGTGAAGCCGTAGGTGCAGGCACAGCGGTTAGGCGCCACGCACCGCCCGCCGTTCAGACAGCCGGTCTCACACACCGCTGTTAGAGGAAAGAGACGTTGCAAGATGAAGTGTGTACACTCTAAACCGTGGCATCTGTGGATTTTTTTATTGATCTGTGGTAACTTTTGCATTGACAACTATTTTCCTTAAAAAAAAAAAAAAAAAAGTCAGTAAGAGGGGATAGAGCTTCTGTTGCAACAACAACTGCACATCGCCACGACAACAGCCTGTGGGAGTGGCCCTTACGTTGTCCACAGTGCGCTCCGTTGTATCCCTTCTGACACAGGCAGCGGTCCTCAGCACAGGTGGCCCCATTCATACAGCGGATGCTGCAGTGCTGAACTGTGACACAAGGAGGAGGGGGGGGGGGTCAGTGAGGAAGAAACATAGAGCTCCCCCTGCTGGTAGGCCATCAAAAAAAAAACATCTCGTGATAGCATGGTGTAATGTAAATGAGCGTCTAAAGAAAAATGCCAGTTGATGAACTGAGCAGGATCCATCACCCAAACACACTGAAGATTTTTCTGCTGCTGTTCTGAACCAGCCCAAATTGTTCAATAAACCACAGAACATAGAAACTATCATCTGTGTCATTCCGTACATTTTAAACTGCAATAAAACACATCATGATGGACTAGGGAAGTTTTTCTGCATGTTTTAACAGAATATAATTTAGCTGCAAAGCAGTACCGCTAAGCTCTGTTTTATGGGATCTAAGAAAAACAGAAGGGATTAGGCAGGGGACAGGAAATGACATCATCTGTCACATAGGGGCTGAACTTAAAACCACAGATTGATTCAAATTAGGCCAAGTACTGCCAAAAGCTAAATCACATCCCAAGTGAATAGCACAGTCATTTACTGTCAATTGTTAGGAAGGGAAACATACCTAAAAGTTTCTCTTAATGTATAAAATAAAAAGTCCTTCATGAGTTAACTTATTTAAGGTTCATTTTCCGTCAGTCCCAGCCTCTTTCTCATGAGGGGTAAAATTACAATCTGATGAAACAGCAGGAGTGAAAGTGTAAGAGGAAGCAGGGAGGAGAGCCTGTTTCAGATGGGCGAGGCCAGCGGACACAGCAGGACAGAGTCTGCCTCAGCGCTCCGTCACACAACTTGTCCAGATGGTTACCAACCTGACTTTGAACCACAGGAGGGGGCAATCTGACCACTGGGACATGTGCAGAGGTTGGGTCTGGAGCAGAAGCCATCCCCACAGGAGCTTCTGCAGATCGCTGAAGTGGGGTAAGAAAGCCAGATCACAAAGTGCTAGAACGTTCTACAACCTACAGAAACAGGACAATGGGTCCATGAAGATCAATATAATACATTTAGGGAGTGAGCAGGGCCCACAAAAGTCTATATAACCCATGTAGAGAGAGAACAGGGCCCGCAAAAGTCTATATAACTGATGTAGAGAGAGAACAGGGCCCACAAATGTCTATATAACCAATGTAGAGAGAGAGAACAGGGCCCACAAAAGTCTATATAAACCAGGTAGGGAAAAAGCAGGTCTGACATTGTCTACATAACCCACGTAAGGAGAGAACAGGGCCCACAAATGTTTATATAACCCACGTAAGGAGAGAACAGGGCCCACAAATGTCTATATAACCCACGTAAGGAGAGAACAGGGCCCACAAATGTCTATATAACCCACGTAAGGAGAGAACAGGGCCCATAAATGTCTACATAACCCATGTGGAGAGAGAGCAGTTCTTGTGAATTGTGGCAAAACAGAGGGAGCACAGTTATTCTCTGCACAGTCCTGATGTCATGGTCACCGGACCAATTCAGTTAAATGTAATGGAGATCCTAGGCTGACCTCCTTGGCTGTTGGTCCTTAAATAAAACGCCAGATAAACGAAAAGGCCTCCTGCCAGACTGCAATTACCGAGCGGCGAGCCACTGACTGAGCGCCTTCCCGAGCTGTAGTGCGTACGGAGAGGCCAGCGTGGAGCTGGTTAGATGATGAAAACTGGAGCGAACGCAGCACAGATCTGCACTAAGCATCAAAGGCAACAAGCCGCTAGACAAAAAAAACTCAAGAGCACAGAGCGAGTCAAAACCTCCCGGCCAGGCATGTGGTGGTTAGTCCACATGGGGCCTAGTGACATCACCCAGCTTTGATGGCTGGGAAACACATGCAAACACATGCAAACATGCAGGCCCACTTCAATTCCAGGATATCATCACACAGTCCTCCTTATTCTTATATTACAGCACTGCTCGCTGTACAGTACTAAAGGGTGTGCCGGGACAAATATTTTTTTCAGAATCAAAACATGTCCACCCTGCATATTCTCCCTCAGTCATCAGTCCACCAGTTGAGCTGAATGCAAACAGTTTTCAGCCGTGGCTCCAGGGAGCCACTTCTCTGGCCAAATATAATGTTTGACCTTCACGACAGGGAACTTTAGTGATGAAGGGATGGGAAAGGAAAATTGACACCCCCCCCCCAACCATCCAACCCCACACTCTTGTTTCTGTAGCAGAGAGGAACGACCACTACTTACGGACGATACACTGGTTGCCTCCTGGCAAGGTCTTCCACCCAGGGCAGCAGTACACATTGTAACGAGATCCACAGACATTGGGACTGAAACCCAAACAAACATGAACATTCATTGTGTGCATTGAGATCATACAGCTTAAAGAGAATAAGCTGAGGTGTTGACCACCCACACCCCAAGACAAATAAATCATATTTAACAAACAATAAGTTTTGTTCTAGATTTTGTTCTATATTCTAGATTTTATGATGATACATTCAGATATCTTCCTCCAAAAGAGATGTGGCTCGTTCCTCATGTTCTTCACCAGAAGGACATTATGGAGACCCGCCATAGCACTTTGGTACAGTATATGACCTGTCCGTTGTTCTCACCATCCTTAAAAAGGAACAACACCACCTAGTGGCATTAAATTGAATACGTCTTAGAACTCAAAACACGACATGTGCATGACATAAAAAAATGCATACGAAGGTCTCTTTCATATTATAGAAACCAGAAAGGACTAAAAGTGGTGTCATTTCAGTTAATACGTAAAAAAAAAAGCTTTTAGAAGCTATTGTGTTACTAATTAAGTTTATTTCAGCAAAACAAAATCACAAACAATAAAAGGTAGTATTATTACCATAATAGAATTTGGCAATCGAATAATAATTCTATTCGAATAAAAAAACAACCCCAATAGTAACGTATACTATTGCCACTACTACGAATAATAATAATAATAATATCATCATCATCATCATCACCACCTGCCTTATATTTAAACTGTGGTCTTGAGAACAGCCTTCCTTGTAAATTCTTGGCTCAGGACTAAATATACAATTATCCCACATACCGATTGAGCATGATACGGAGAATGTTGTCCTTTACCCATATAAGGGGGTGTGGTGTTTATCAAAAATTCACTAAACAGCGCAATATAAATGGTCTTAAATGTCAAATATCACTCACAAATACAAAATGCGTTCATGTTTCAAGACGTCTTTCCAAACAAAGGACAAAGAGGACGGACTGTCCTCGTCGGTATTTCATTTAGGCCTACTAACCTTTCCATTAAGATCGCCTCTGGACAATTTATGGTCTACAAGTTTATACGCCTGTAAACCCACCGCCAAACTTTTCAAATTAATAATAGGGTAAAATATCCTTCCCCGGTGTTTTTATTAGACCAATAAACAGATGGTAACATTGGAACTCAAACAGGTCCGCCTGAAACACACTTGGGCTGTACTACGTCTTAGGGAATTAAGATACAACCCCCCCCCCCCGCCAACCACCAGAAAAGCGCTCCAGAATACAGCACCGCGAGCTGAAGTTTCAAGGCGAAACAGCGGCAAAGAAAATGACTGAGAAACCATGGAAAAACCACAACTGAATTACAAATTGCACATTCAGACAAAAAGACACAAAACACAACACTGCCAATTTAATTCATTCGCGGCCGTAAGTTTCAACGTATAATACAGCAAAATATCCAGTGAACCAACTGTGTCATATGCATGTCAAATATTTGTGTTCAGTGTCACAGTTATCCGTCTGCTTCCTTTGTTCATTTCTAAAACATCTATTTCTGAAGTAGCAAACAGCATTGAAGTTACCCCTTCAGCACATCCTGACTGCCGCCTCTTCTCTTCGCCCTGCTGTTGACGGGCTCGGCGGCTCTGGGAGCCTCGCTGTCCGGCGCCGCACCTCCGGCATCTCTGACAGACAGCGACAGCAGAGCTGCCAGCCCCAGCCAAACCTTCAGCAGCCGGCCGTGCCACATACTGTTCGCCTGGTCCCTCTTCAAAGCGAATCCACTTCAGGGGGTGGAAGAAGCGGCAAGTGCTTCAGTTTAAAGATCCTTTTCCGAATCCACCTCCTGGCATGATAGCAAAAAAGTTTAAGACAGTAAAATATTTATTTTAACTTTCCAAGTATGAGCTTTCAGAAGATGCTCAGAAATTCACACCGCCAGTTTTCCTAGAATACACAAAAAGCCAGCTCTTACCGTATCCTAGCCAATACATCAATACACAGGTTTTAAAAGTTTGAAAATTATATTTAAAGCGTCCCAGATTTACAGTCATGACATAGTCGTCATTGTAATTGTTCTGTAAAACGAAGCTAGATCGTGAACGAAGCGGCTACCATTTACAGTTCCCCTCTGCTTCTCCAAATGAAAAGAATGTCTTCAAAACTCCGAAAGAAAAAGCACGTATAAATTAATAGCACGGCAATGCAGACAATTGCAATAGCGAGAGAAAAGCATAGTCCCAGAACGACTATTCTGCTGAGGTTAGTGTATTTATCACCATATTTATTACTATATTACCTTGCCAGCGAAATGTTTCAAAGTGATACCGTCTCCCCACTTTTTAGCGCATTCAAAGAAGTTGGGGCATTCTGCAGGGAATGACGAAGTCAGCTGCTGTCCTCTTTTCACTCGCTCCCTCCTTCCCTCCCCATCCCACCCTCTCTGCCCGTCCCTCCCAAGCCCCTACCTCCTTCTCTAGAACTTTTTCTCTTCTTCTCGCGATAGGGAAATCTCAGAATTCCTCTGTTTATTTGGTAAAGAGAAAAAACGATTAATATGCTTAACTGTCAGACTGGGTAGGTTCCCATCGATGATCGGCCCATTTATCAGCTGGCACTTTCACCGTATCGCTGTCAGATGTGCTCTGTTACTTTTTACGCGTTGTTTTCCGGCATCGTTATTTTTTCATGGCTCACTGGTCCAGTTTCTTAACCGCTACATCATTTTCTCATTCTCACATTTTCAAACGAAACCAGATGTGGAAGCCATCAAACAAGAATTTTATATAACACAGTGAATTATCATCTTCATTTGACCTCACTGTTCTTCAATCCTAACAGGATTTTTTTTCTATAAGACAAAGGAAATAATTAATAATAGCTCTAATATACTTGATTCAGAGGGCCTCTATTCTTCCTACATCCAACCACCGCCCGCTGCAGCTTCGTGCCGCTTGCATTTCGCAGGTACCGCTAACCTTACGTCTGTATAGCTGAAAGGCGTATGCAGTGTAGATCGTGTGCTATGTTGTGACTAGAAGCAGAACTCATTCTCTCCCAGACGACACTATAGTTTCAGAAGAAAACCAGAAACAATCAAATGCATCTCCCACCACCAACTCTTTCATACCCACTGCGCCATATGACAGTACAATGCTTCCTCCTCGAAATGCACTTGTATTTTGAACGAGTACTGAATGCACATACCCCATTCGTACAACAGCCATTTTGTACTGTAGTACTATATAGCGACAGGTTCTTTTGCACAAATTTTTAATATTTAATTTTATTATTGTTCTTTTTTGCAGATATATATCGTCTGCTTTTACTTATGTTATTCTTCACTGTATTTATTAATTTTTCATTGTATTTTTCCAAATCAGAGATAGGCCTACTAGACAATTTCCTGTCACAGTGATCAATAAAGTTCTAGTTCAAGTTCAGAGGGAAAATTCTGGGATTTACAGAGTCAAAAATAAAAAGGCTTGGCAGTTCCCTTGCAGAAAGATGTAGAATGTCTAACCGCCTGCAACAAGAGGCGCGTATGTTTGACAGGCCAGGACAAGGTTAGGGTAAGTGCGCCACTCAACACTTTTTTCCCCAGAAGGGCTAGAGAAAAAATATTGCCTTACTTTGCACTATCAATTAATGGCATTTCCTCCCTTTTGAAACCCACCAAGTTCATGCCCTTCTTAATGTATTGTCCTTAATGTACCCATTATTATAGTTAAAATCCAAATGTAAAAAAACTGACAGTAATCATTTAGCCTCCCTGACATTCATCCACAGATGGCAGGCATGGGAATCAGTGGGATACCGCTAGCATTCCGCAGAACATCTTTAAGAAACTGGAAGGTGCAGCATGAAAAAAAGACTTTTTTTTGACAGAAGTGATCCCTGTCACTGAAGGATCACAGAACAATTTATGAAACAATAAGTCCTAAGAAGACGATTCAAGAAATCCTCTAAAAAATACAGAGCCAAAGCACTTGAATGACAAATCATATTAAATTCTATATCAGCATGATCTAAATGAGAAATAATTCTGGTCCCCAAACTGCCAAAGTCTAATATCGGTGTGATTGAGTGCCAAAGTATTTTGCCCACATGCTGAGCTTAACAGCATGAAAAGCAGGAATTCCCTTTTGTTCTTGTGAAATCGTACTTGAGGGTTGTTGTGCTGTTGAATATTCAGTTAATCTCGCTCAGAGGTCACTAATCTTCCACTAACAGTTGCAGCACAATCCCCTGCAAAGATAGCAGGGAAAGAGGTGAAAGGCAGGACTTTTTAAAGCATGGGAATGTTCTGCCTTTGCCAGCCACGCCCACGTCCTGCTGGTATGTTTTCACAGAGCGAGTTAAGTCCTTCCACACTGACCTGGCATGTGAAACCCACTAGGAGGTCAGAACCCTCTCGTATTGGATGAACATTTTAACCACGGTCTCGCTTTCCAGAGCACGGGTCACGGATGCAAGATCATCGAACTAGGATCCAGCGCAATATCATGTAGCTTAAAATTCCCCATTTGCTGTTATTCAAGGTTAGATGGTTAATATTTTACTTGAAGTGTCAAAACAAAAAGGATGTAGGCCTTGGGGAGCGACTCCTCTGGCGGGGAGAGGAGTCAGATGCATTTTCTTCTTCTACTAAATGGAAAAAAGTTGCAACACTTCGTCGTCCATCGACATGGAGCAGCCATCCATAGGAAGACGACGAGGAGCACCATGGGAATTCAGGAAATGATTATATGACATCATCATAGTACTGCTTTCTTTAGGGCCAGGTATAGGTATCTGGCACAAAGGACTGCGATGGTTTTACGTTAGAGGCTGGGAGGTATATACGTTAGAGGCTGGGAGGTATATACCACAGCCACCGGCGGCCATGGATATAAGTGCTGGCTAATGCCACTTGGCACTTTCTGCAAGGTATTTCCTTTCAGCTGGTTTTCTTATAGGGCCGGTTAGAACAAGACTTCCTTTCTACTGAGCCTTTCGTCTTTCTGCAAAGGAGCAGCAGACACTGCGCTCGCTGCCACGATTGTGTGACATCATCTACTGGGGGCTGGGGGCTAAATAAAAGCCTGCACTCAACTATAAACATCTCTGTATTCTTCTAAGGTATTTATGCTAGGCCTAAAACTTTATGAATCCAAATGAGGGTTTGAAACAGCAGGGTTGAAGCAACGAGGCAGGAATTGTTTTGTGATGATGCGTGTGTCTATTCATGGTACTCTGAATGAATCAGATCATTCCAGAAATATACAGGTATCTCCTGGCAGTTTTGGGGACAGCCTGGTGTCCCACCGTCTGAGATGTCATTCTCTTCCACATTCCTACACTGTTTGCCCCTTTTGATTCTGCTAGACATTCTCCATCTCTGGCCATATCTGAGTGCAAGCGAAGACAGCCTCCACACAGACTGCCAAATTCCCACCGAGGATTGGGCGGCGTTCTCCAGAAAATGCAAACCGCCGGGGTCGCAATGAAGCTAACAGCGACTAACAACCACCAATCGCAAATGGCCCTAAGGCACAGGGACGCACCTGAAATCGTGGTGGTTGAAGGCTGTTCACAAACTGCCGGCCTTGTGAGGCTAACAGGAACTGGGCACTGCGATGGTGGTTGAAGTGGCTCCCCATTGGTTCTGTAAAGAGCTTTGGGAGTCTTGACAAACGTTGTATAAATTTAGCATTCATTCATTGTGCTTAAAGGATCTTTGCTCGCAGAACCAAAGCACCTGGCATAGCTGAGTTGATAGAAGGCCTCTCTGACAGGTTTTAAAATGAAACTAATTTCTCAAGGAGTATCAAGCTGTCACCTGGCTATGACCATGTCTCTTCTGGACTCAGGAGGGGGGGCGGCACTAGCTTGGTGCCAGGGAGGTCTCTTCTATCACTCACTGGGGCTCTTCATCCTGAGGCAGACCCCATACAAACTATTTTACTTGTAAGAACATTGAGTACCGAGTATCACCAGACAGAGGTTGTTACTGAGGAATCCAAAAAAAAGGAACTGGGTTAGGAAGCACTGTGATTGGTGAGACAAGCCTGTGGATCTTACCCGTGGACTGGCGTTTTGTCTTCTCAGGCCTGTAACAGACAGCCTGCTCTGGGCTCCCAGCCAGCAACACCAAGTAGGTGTTGAGTGAGGTGCCTATGGTTCACCTACATGTGCTGCTAGGTCTTGGCAGCTTGAGATGATCAGGGGATTCATCATTGAAAACTGAGCTCAGGACAGGCACCTCCTGAGAGCTTATGAAAGCAATGAAACCAGGCTATCAAGAACCCTGGGTCCTGGTCATTCTGAATCCACGCTGTGAAGGATTACCTATGCGTTTGCAGGCCAAGGGCACCTCCTGCTCTGAGAGTTTGACGATTGCTAAAAGAGCTTGCGTCTTCGTATGACATATTTGACCATCTAAGGGATGGAAAGTCAAGCTTTCCTTTGTGTAGGGGTGCGTCTGAGGCCCCACCACATGATGCAGCCTTGGGTGCCTGGGCGCGCAAGCAGAAGGCCCCTTCACAGAACACTGCCAAAACAAGAGTGCAGAGGATGCAGATCCCGCATGGTCCATCCATAGGTGGGAGACATTTCAGGGTCTACAGAGATATTCCCCGCCAACTCCAGAGCGCGCCGTTCGTGCTGGGTACACTAGGCCTCCTCCCGCCCGCACTTCTCCGCTCGGGACAAATTTCAGAACTCAGAGCAAGCGGTTCTGTCTGCCTCCCGCACGGCCCACGCAGCCCCCCCCGCCTGACATACCCCAAGTTGATTCATTGTTTTCTGTAGAGAGCCCAAAGAAAGCAGTCATGAAAGCAGTAATGACAAATAGCAAATATATGAGACTTGGCCTGTGGTGGAGGAGCTTCCGTCTAGAAGGTCTCACGGACTGCTCATCTTCCCAAAAGCCAAAGACATAAACAGCCCTGTGCACTGGCTAACTGAAATGAAGTCTGACTTGTTGGATCCTTCAGTCCATAAGCACATTTTGCTGGTGAGAAGCGAGAGGGGTTCTCTCTCCAGGGACTGTGGCTTGGCCCCTTTGTGGTGGAGCCAGGGTAGGATGTTTAGGGTGTGTCGCCCCATTCCGCCCAAATCCTCCGACAGCATCGAGCCACTCGTCCCTCCGTCTCTAGTCCCAAGCAGCCCTCGCCTGCCATTGTATTAAGCTAATCATATACTTACCCAATTCAAGCAGGCTTAAGATGAGACATAATGCGAGGATAATGGAGGGGGGGAAAAAAACGTCAACAATTGAAATTGGCGTTTTTAACTGTCCAAGTTACACATGCAAGTTCTTCAAAGTGATTACAGCAAAGGAGAGCCTGTGTTGAGGACACTGCTGGTGGAACTGGCCCGCATGGTCTATTTGCGGCACAGCCATGCTAATCGCTAAATCGTGAGACAAAATGATTTCATCCCCCTGGGATCAAGGCTGCTTATGTGTCTTTGGCCAGGAAGGCCTGAGCACAGGACCACCGGTTGTTTGTTCTGCTCTTTTTGGAGCAGCAGCCTGCTTGCCAGCGGGTACAGTTGGCTTTCTTTCTAGGCGCCGAGACCTATCAGGACCCACCCAGGCCGACACAGATGCAGAGACAAAAACCTGAGGAGAGGCTCTCCAGCCCGAGCTCTGATGTGGATCTGGGCTGGGAGTAATCACTCCCATCACCGCAGCAAAAGAGAGGGCCGGCAGTGCAGTAATAAGCAGGGCTGGAATGCCCATGCTCCAGCCCGCACAAAGCATGCGGCTACATGTGCATTCACAGCTGCATCATGTCAAACCAGGCTTCAGCTGTGGGTGATACCCGGCCCTTTGTAATGTCTTCCTGCAATGGGGATAACTGTAATTATACACTATCTGTGGTCCAGATGAGTTAGTGATTTTTATTGTTAGCATATCAACAAATCCCCATGCTTCAATAGAACAGTGATCCCAAAGGAAATCTGTCTTTGCACCTACCCAGTCTTTGGGGTCACAGTGCAGGGGCCCGGGGGCTAAGGGCCTCACTCAGGGGCCCCAAGGGTGGCACCTTCTGATCACAATTACATAGTCACCGACCCACCCTGTGTTCCGTTTCACCACGCAACACGCTGGACTGGCCTTGCTGAGAATTGAGAGCGCTGGTAACTAACCTCTCATCATCAGCTTGTCAACACACTTTAACAGGCAGACGGGTAACAACTGCAGATTTAGCAGCCATTCGGATATCTATTTGGCTGGGTCTTGCACAAATCCGTGTCAGCAGGACAGTGTTAATAACCCCCCCCCCCTTCTTTAGGGAGGCATTTACTGAAATAGCAACATAAATAAAAAATGGGCGAAGGGGGGGCACATAGTGGAACTGCACGTGTCATCAGGCATCGGATGACATCACTCTGTAGGTCATTGGTGTTGCTGGTCATTTCTGTGGGCGAGGCGCAGACTCACACATGACTTAAGGGAACAGCTGGAAGCCAAGCCTTCCAACGCCCTCCGCAGGCTGTGGAGCTCCACCTCTGTGACCGCAAAGACCACTGCAGTCTGCGTACATGCAGGAAACCCACGATTTTTGGCTGCTTCCCATCAGGTGACGATCCACCATAAAAACAAGCCCAATACCTCAGAAATGGACCTCGCAAAGATCATTATGAAACATCCACTGTTAATCAGCCTCTCATTATTACGCAAGCCGCTTAGAAACACAATAACTGACCTGAATTCTCCATAAATGCATCTTTCTTCGTGAGAATGCTCTTTGATGTCATCCCAGAGAATGTGCTCCACAGTCCTTCGCATGGATCCACAGCTGGCAGGGGGATACTTGGGTTTGAGAAAGTGCCATTTGCTGTTCTCAGACTCAGAACAGCCTGTTTGAGGAACACTGAGTCACGTTAGGTAGCGTGCTCCAAATGGGTCCCGCTGGAACACCAGCGTCTCAGCCCAAACCATCAATAAAACCCACTCGCTAATGACTCACTCCCTGAATGACGACCAACAAACGAGCTCATTGACAGCCGCCAAGTCCCCCCTCCCACAGCCTTCTGGACAGGCTCACACTAACAGCAGGTGGGTTAACATGCATCAAGTCTGTTTAAGTTACCAACCAAACATTCAAGAACCCGATAAATAAAATCATCACGTCGCAGTTTATTTACGAACAAACCATTCGCAAGGACGTGTCCCACAGGCGCCTCGCCTCACATGCGTACGACTCCAGCGCTTCACGTAAACAAACGGGATCCCGAACCCGCCTGTTACGATTAGTGAAGTTCCCTTCCATCGACCGTCCAGAAAAAATAAATCCGATAAACGCTTTGCAAATAAAAATGGAATGGACTACATTCGGCTTGTTAATCCTTCATTTTGGAAAACAAAATCACTGGCCTGCAAAACGCTCGATTTTATTGACGTACCCCTCCGTCCAGCAAGGAGACGCCAGAGACGGACCAGGGACAGACTTAATCACCCCTGGACACATCAATGTCCAAAGCTATTGAAGGTGGTGACCCGGATCACCCGGATGTGCCCCTCCACACCACCGTCATGGGCATGAGCCACTCACCTCCCCCACCCCCCACCGTGCCATTGGCACGTCTGGAAGGAGCTGGGCCCTAATGTGGAGGCTCCAGACCTATGAAACAAACTGCAAATCCCAGGCTGCCAAACATCTGGAGAAACCCGCAATGTGCAATTAACAGCAGTAAAACACTCACACACACACACATACACACACCCACCCATCCCCAGAAATCGCAGTCGCGCAGCCAAACTGGGACAGTGATAGCGACACCCGCCCCCCCCCCCCCCGGGATTGCTGGAGGCCCAAACTGGCAGGACTCCCTACAGACCAAACGGCTGCGGCCCGCAGGTAACCTGGCTTCAACTCAGCCATATTCAATTAACCCAACACAAAACAGCAACAGGAGCAGGTAGTTATGGGAAAAGCTTTACATGAAAAAATACATTTATTAGATCCATGTGAAAATTATACACACTTTATGTGTAACAGCTGGGTATAAAAAAAAAAAAAAAAAAATCACACAAAGTCTTGACAGTACAAGCAGATGTGACGAGTGTATAAAGACGACACTTAACAAACAAACAAGCAGATGGTTTTTGAGGAGCAGAGCAACATGACGAGCCTGGGGCTTCATAGATTTGTTTACTTCTGAAGGAGGGACACTGGGCTGTCAAACCCACTGTCCTGCTGACAGGACTTCAATTCTGAGAACAAACTCTTGGAACAGACCCTCCGGATCCGCTCCCCCTCAGACCCAGGAATGGGCTCTCGGGTCTTGGCCTCCTCCGTATCCCTCCCCCCCGGACCGGCGATGGGGGAGGGCTTCATATTGGGCCTGGTTTGCGTGGTCGGAATGTTCTTGTAGGAAGCCCAGCTCCCAGAATGAGACGAGTCGTCATCTGTGTGTTCGGGTTCGGTACTGGAGATGGCGGACGGGGCGGGGGAGTTGCTGACATGCTTCAGCATCCTACCGCGGATGGAGAACGCAGGATTCTGATGGTCGGAACGTGTTCCAACACCGACCAGGCCCCAGACATTCTGGCCCTTATCCCTGACCGGAGGTTCTTTATCAGAGATGGGTTTGACCGCAGACTCTGCAGGGCGCCTTGTGTCCATTCCTCCCAGCCACATCTCCTGGTTTTGGCCGCGCAGGGTAACGTGGGTTTGGGTCCCATCTGCCGGCCTGCTTGCAGAAGGAAGGCATTTCACGTGTCCCGCAGGTCTTTGTGCGAGGGAGCTTGTGGGGTTGGGTGGCCCCTTAGAGTGCGTGCCGTCGAGCACTTTCCTCTTTCCCGACGTTACCAAAACACGAGGGGCATTGGAAGACTGAAGGTCACGGACGTTTTTTTCAATCCCAGAATGCTCTGCTGCAGGCCTGCCGGCACGGCTAGCGAGAGAGCGCGCCTGCTGGTCGTTCTCCGCAGGCCCGCTGCTCTGAGAGTTCACGTCTTTGGCTGGTGGGCTCGGTCCAGATAACGTGCGGGGAGCTTTGCCTGGCTCCTCCCCAGCAATGGGCTCCGATTTCGACGTGCTCGCTTGTTTACAAAAGAATAAATCTCCATTTTAAATCAGACACACAGCACCGCCGGTGGATCTGACATGTGAAGGATGAGGGATCTGCACTTACCCAGAAAAGCACGACTCCTTCCGCTGGGTTTCCGGGACACTGGTGTCTCCAGCACCTTGGCCATGGCAGCCAGCTTGCTCGCTGCATTGATGATTTTCTTCTCCGCCCTGCAAAGGCAGTTAAACATGTGCCCAGGACAGCAGGGAACAACAGGGCCCACGAAGGCCACAAACTCTCTGATGATCTCACCCTCGGGCCTTGTCATTGTCCTCCAGGAGCTCCTGCAGGCAGGTGAGGTAGTACTTCCGCATCCTTCTCGCTGTGTCCTGCCTCTCCCTGAGCACCTCGGCCCGGATCATCTCCAACGCCCTCGCCTTGCTCTCCTGGATGTAACGCAACATGTCACCTGCCCAAGAGAGGCAGACTCACTCAGTGGGATCCAGGTTCACAGAACTGTATCATGTGCGCGTGGGAAAATTAGATTCTCCATAGTGATGAACACAGCAACAGCAGATAAACAGTGACATAAACGTGGGATGGCCTGGATGGTGAAGCTGGGATAGAAAGTGTGCAGCTAAACTGGTGACAACAATCCCAGATATGGTCCCCTAAGAGAGCGTAAGGCTGAGAGGACATCCACCGTAACCAGAGCCCCCAAGCATTCATTCCTCCAGCTATATACAAAAAAGCATATTATCTGCATAGTAAACTAAAGTAATGGACTATCAACATATATACACACAATCATCATATATACAAACAATGAAGATCAGAAAATAAAGCAAAATAACTTTATGCTAACAGCATCCTAGCTGCCTAACGATCAGAGAAGTCACAAGTCAATGAGTGTGAAATGTACATTTTTCTTGTGACTGGTATGCAGTGTCTAATACAGGCAGCCTGAGAGGGGAGATCAGGGTGACAGTCTTCAGATCAAGGAAGACGAGTGAGCTGCCACAAATTAAAAGTACTTAGGAAATGGTTTAACATTCACTTTACTAATCTACTGATCTGATTTAATCTGATTTACTACAGTCGACCCTTCTGCACTGACTTTCCCCATCAAGGTTTCGATATATTGCGTAAGAAATTAAGCATAAGAAAACAAATGGAAATTTTCTGAAAGTTTTGCGAAACTATATACGCAAAGACGAGCAGGTGACACAAAAACGTTGGTAACCCCGTCGACTGTACAAACAAAATGAAGAATAGTGGCCTTTGCCAAGAAACTTACATTTTAGACTGAAATTAAATTAATTCTACAGAATTACGAATAACTCAGAGAGAAACACAAGTTTGTCCTTTTCTAAGGTTAAAGTAGTTTAAACATTCCACCACAGAAACTGTAAAATTGTCACACTGCACTTTTACGAGCCACTGCCTTCATAGCTCTTGCTTAATCGGGAAGCAGAAGAAACTGCCATTAAATTCTGAAGATGCTGTACACAGAGGAACATAAGTGTGAGGATGATGATGATGTCAGAGTCAGTGAGGCTGCAATATTCACTCGGGGTCCTTCGACTCGAGTTGCCCCGCCCAATGCATCGATTCCCCTTACGCACCCCGTATCTTTGCTACGGCTCTCATGTACTGCTCCCTCATCTCCTCCAGGCCACCCTGCAGACACTGTTGTCTTTCTGGGCCTCCATCGCCCTCGGGCCTGCAGAAGGGAGAGGCTGTGAGCACAGAGTTCTGCTCCTGCCAGGTACATCGAGGAGCAGGGATGGCAGGACTGGGGTGCGGGCTACGCACTGGAAGGATTCCGTGCTGCCGGGACGCCGCCTGTCACTTGCTCTCCGCAGGATCTCCTCATGCTCCTTCTTCAAGGCATCCTCGTGCTCCTCTGTGCAGAGAGATTTGCCCGTGAGACACTGACGGTGGAAACCTGTGAGTCAGGTGGAACATGGGGGGGCGGGGCTACCTTTGAGCCGCTGCACGGTGGCCTTGTGCTCGCGGACCGTCTGCTGCAGCTGCCGGCACGCCTTCTCCAAGTGCCTCTGCAGGTCCCGACACTGCCTCTGTAGCCGCTGCAGCCGGTCTGCGCAGCCGGGCCCACACTGCTGCTCCCCAGCCTGCGATGCAGAAGCTGGGAACGGACAACAGTGATCATGAGAACCGCAATCATGCAGATGCGGTTAAAAAGTTCTCCCACTGGTTCTAGCGAGAACAGCGAGAGAAAGAGACAGATAAAGTAACCAGAAGACTTCAGGGCTTAAGTGCGCGGAAAACGGCACATCTCACCCGCAGAGGTTGACAGTTCAGGTTCACAAAGTACAAATCGCGATCAAGGTTTTGCTACAATCAACTAATTGAGAATTGAGTATAAAGTATTACATTTGCAGAGTACTCAGCTGGTTGGTTGTAACAACCGTGGTCTGGATTTGTACTTTCTGAACCTGAAATCTCACCTATGGGACTAAAGGAAAGAGGACGGGAAACTGCAGTACCATTTCCTGTCCAGGGAGACACGGCACTCTGCAGAAATCATTCCCTGGAGAGTCATTGGTCAGTCAGGTTTGACTCCTGTGAGGTGTGGACTGCAAGAGGCTGAAACGCCCCCAGAGCAGTTCATCTCTGGCTGTGCTTCCCTACCTCGGACGCCGTTTAGCTCCTTCTCGTGTCGGTTCTGGGCTTCCTTCAGTCTGTCCCTGTTGACCTGAGGAGACGGGAAACATGCTGGTCACGGTCCCAAGTCCAGAGACATCCGCTGACCAGGGGGAAGGACACACGGGAACCAAGCCCACCTCCTCCCACTGCTGCCTGGCCTGAGCCACAGCCTGACAGAGCAGAGCTCTGCATGGAGCCTGCAGACAGGCTGCAGAGAGCCTCCCCACTCCTCCGGCACTGGAGTCCTGGGGGCTGCTGGGAGTTTGGACCTCATTCTGGGTCAGCCACTCCGGGTCACTCAAAAGCTGGCTCCGAATACCCTCGAGGGTGGCGCGGACCTTGGCCAGAGCCTCCTCCCAGAGCCGCTCCCTCTCAGTGCTGCTCCTGGCCTCTTGCAGCGCCTCCCACTCCTGTTCCCGTTTCCTGAAGTGCTGCCGGAGCTCCGCCTCCTTCTGACGGACGGCCTCATCCCGAAGGTGCCCGGCCTCCGTGCTGGCGAGCGATAGCGCCTCTTCCAGCCTGCCGCGCTGCTCGTCCAGGAGGGCCCTGAACTCCTGCTCATGGCGAGCCTGGAGGCGCGCCACCTCCTCCTGCTTGTCGCGGCTGCAGGCGGCCAGCGCCTGGGCCAGCTCGGCCTTGGAGCGAGCATCCTGCTCCACCCTGCTCTGCTCAAGCTGCCTTCGCAGCAGCCTCACCTCCTCCTGCAGCTCCTCCCTCATCGCCGAGGAGACCTGGCCGGGGTGGGGGGAGCATGCACTTAGTCATACTGGCATCACCTCCCTTCCTGATGGAGAGCCCAGTTTCCACTGTTTACACAAGCACCACCCTGTGAGACGGCGGGGGGCCCTAGGGCCGCCTCCATGCTGGAGCCCCAGTGCGTACCTTCTGAGTCAGATTCTCCTGCTGCTGCCTCTCCCAGTCCTCCCGCTGGGTCTGGAGAGCGGCCTGGTATTCCGGCAGGGACGTCATCTCCTGCAGCCAGCACGCGCGAGCCTGGGACAGGGCGCCCTCCACCTGGGGACAGCACCATGTTCACGATGCCGCAGACTGGCTTGGCTCACAGTGACCCCTCCCCCCATTTAACACCTCTGCCAATTACTGCTACTGGAAAATCAGGGTAGGGAACAGAAGTCACCACCATCGTGACTCAGCCCCTTAGGTCAGTGTTCCTCAAACTGGTCCTCGGGGACCTCCAGAGAGGCCGGCTAGGAGCTGGGAGGGAGCAAAAACAAGGGCTGGCTGGGAGTCCCCGAGGACCGAGTGGATAGACGCTGCCTTACTGCTCCATTCATGTGGATCCGCTAGCCACATACCGAGGGGCCACACTGAGACCGCCTCCCAGCCACAAAGCAGATGACCCTGCCTGAGCCGAAAGCCGCCTGTTTACCTGCTGCCTGGTGGCCTCCAGCTGCTCGCTGTGAAGCTCCGCCCTCACCCGCTGCTCCGCCTCCCGCACCGCCTGGGCCCGCGCCTGCTCCGCCTCCTGCTGCAGCTCCAGCCTCTGGGTGCTCAGCTGGGCCTCCACCTCCACCTGGGCGAGGCCCTGCACCACTCCTTCCGTCTGAGAGGCCCGCTCGCTGGCCTCAGCGCCTCTTACCCCACCTGCCTGCTCCAGCCGCTGGGCCCACTCCTTCTCCACCTCCTTCACAGCGGCCTGCACCACCTATGGGGGTTGGAGCCAAACATCCACAAAAAGACCCGTGCCATTAGGCTACGGGGGTGTAGCCTTTTCCACTTCTCAGGATACGAGGTCCCCAGAAATGCAATGATGTAATTAAATACCTAAAAATGACATATTACTGTGCTTTATTAAATGGGCAGGAGAGCCATTGGTGTGTAGGAAGTTTGCATGCTTTCTCCACATTACAGTTCCTCTCACCCTGCTGCACCAGCCGCGATCACCACCCCTCCATGAGTCATCATGGAAGATGAAGATGGAAATTTAGGGATGGGCCGATCCACATTTTCAGTTTTGATCCGATTCCGATATAATAATAATCAATCCTTTATTGTCCCTCATGGGGAAATTCTTTTTACGCCTCCCTCAACTTGCTCTTTGTAGAGCAAGCTGTCCGCGAAGGGCAGCCACCTGTTGGGGCGCCCAGGGAGCTGGGGGTTAAGGGCCTTGCTCGAGGACCCACAGACAGGCTGAGGCTGGGCTTGAACCGGCAACCTTGTGATTACAGGCAAACAGGCTTAGCCCACTGAGCCACACGCTGCCCCCCGAACTGCTGATATGGATACAGATTCCAACACAAACTGCAGCCTAGTTCTTCCCTGTTACTCATTAATGAAGGACTGCTTCCTTGCTTTGTGGGACTTCAGTCCTGCTTCTAGGATCCTGATACAAACAGTCCTAGCAGTGCACCTCACACCTGCACTTAATGCTCCCCGTTCCTTTTGAAGTTCACTTGATGTCATCCTCTGATTCATGAGAAACTGTCAGATAAGTTGACGGTTACCTCTGCAGTTAGAAAGTCTCTTTACGTGGCTGGTTTCCGGTCATTCCCAACGTGTGCCGCTTCACCTTATTCTTGTGTACTGCGGTCTTAGAAATATCGAACCAGGAAGCAACCTGCTGCTTAGCAAAGCTTTCGGCCAGCAGAACCACGAATCAACCAGGACTTTGAAAAAGCAGATTTGTTTAAAAATATAGAAGGGTCTCATATTATTTACAGCCACAGGAAAAAATACTTGTACTTTACATATGAATATTTTTAAACTACTAAATAAATGTAAAAATGCATGCCAAAAAAATCTTTAATTATGCCGCTAGAAACATAACGTACTGTTCCTCCTTGTTCGTACATCTTGTTTTAAGCATTTTTACGGCATTTTGCAGTTCAATATCTTCCAAGCAAGTATACGCAAGTGGCAAAAGCTTAAAAGGCCCACAATTATTCTCTCACTGGCAACAGAGTCACGACAGCATCCCCTCGTTTATGACAAGCTGCAAGGAGAGCGAAAAAACAGCCCCAAATCATCCGTCGCTTTTTCATATTACTGCCGTCGACTCGGACAGTTTGTGCTCTTGGTTCAGTGGGATTTTGGAGACTACTTCCACTTCTCAAAGATCTCTGTGCTACCAGTTGTTTCAACCATGAAATACTTCCCCCCCCCCCTCCTTATTTGATGTTCTCACGCCCCCCTCACTGCGAAGGTATGGGCATGAATGACGTCACAGCAGGCAGAACTCAACAAACGGCAGCATTAGTGAATTCAGTTTGAATGCTGCAAAGAACACACCTACTCAAAATAATGGTTCCCACAATGTCAAAATAACATTCTTTTTAATCACACTGTGGGGACATTTGGTCCCCACAACGTAATATATATACATGACCTAAGCACGCCCTCAGAGATGAGTTAAGACCCCACTGCGCGCCCCTTCAGCAGCCAGGAGCTGGGTCTCAGGGTCGCCACGGATTCGGCCCACAGTTGAGGCGGCTCACCTCGCTCTGCCTGAGGGCCACCTCCGCCTCCACCTGCCGCTGGAGCTCCTGCTCTCGCTCCCTCAGCCAGCGCTCCCTGGCGGCGGCGTGCTGCGCCTCCATCTGAGCCAGAGCGGCCTCCTTCCCCCGCTCCATCTGACGCCGCAGCTGGGGGGAGGTGAGGCGCGCACATTTCAGCTGGTCTCGAAAGCCGCTGCCGGAATGTCAGGCAGGACTGGGGCCCAGGCCAACCTCATTCTCATGTTGCCGGTGCTCCTCCATTCGGGCTCGGAGGCTCTGCTCCAGGCCGTCCTTCTCCCTGCAGATCGCGATGTAGCATTCCTGAACGGCTCCCATCTCCTTACTGACATCTGCCAGTTTAGACCTGCGGGGGAACAGCAAACTCGTCGCCGATCCAGAGGACTCGCACGTGCAAAGGCTCACTGCGGCCACCGCGATCCGCAGCTTAGCTGATGTCCCTTCATGATGGTGTGAAATCAGTGCGCCCCCTGGTGGCCACGCCCAAATCCACATTCTACCTGCTGTTAACAAGACACTGCGCCGTCGGGACTCACTCCAGCTGCTGCACCTCCTGCCGGCACTCCCTCCGCACCTCCTCCATTTGGACTGCATGCTCCTGGGTCAGTTCCGCACGCGCGCGGTTCACCACGTCATCCCGGAACTGTTGCTGGGTCCTCTCGTACCTCCACGAGACCAACCACAAAACAGAACCACCGCAGTGCAACATCAGGCTGCTTACAAGAAACCAGCTCACAGTTTCACATTAAGACAGTCTGATGAGCCTTAATTACATTTAAATGCATCTTAAGGACTAACAGAATTTCCCTCATCTGCACTGCCAATCCCCCATATGGTATTGGCTACCTGGCGGCAGTCTCCTGCTTCTCCTGGTCCAGCTCCTGAATCATCTCTCTCATCTTTGTGCAGAGCTCCAGATTGGCTGCCCGTACCTTCTCGTCACTCTGCTTCAGCTCTTGGTTCCGTTTCTCCAGTTTCTGGTCGGGCGACAGAACGGATAAGCGCGCTAGGTGACATTAAACCGGTGACCTGACACAAAGCAGGCCCTTCCGCTCGGAAGCCCGACCTCCACGCGGTCCTGGAGATGCTCCCTGTCTTTCCGCAGCTGTTGAAGCTCTTCCTGGGATGGTGCCATGCCGGATGCTTTCAGTTGCTTCTCCAAAGCGGTCTCCCTCACCTGCAGGGTGAACAGAGGAGCACCACATTTTAAAACACTTTACATGTTCTACATGACATTTTCTGCAGATGGGACATGTTTAGGTTGCAGTCTGAGTCACCCCATAGCCTGAATTCCTCCTTTGATACATTCACCTAGCTGTAGGCCTTCTCCTAGGGCTTGAATTTTTTGACCCACCTCCAAAACACCTTCTTTCCTTCCATGAAGTCCATGAGCACGACTGCATGTCACCATCACGGAGCCATTACGAAGCACCTTACTTGGCTCCTGGCGACAGCGGAGTGTATCTAATGCTCCTAGCAGGAGGCGCGACTCACCCTGGAGTCAAGGGCGCTCCTCTCGGCCCTGTCCAGCTGCACCCGCAGCTCCTCGGCCTGCCCGCGTGCCTGCTGCAGGTCCTCCTGGAGCTGGGAGATCTTCTGTCTCTTGCTCTTCAGGCTCCCCAGGAGACGCTGGATCTCCGCCGTCAGCTCAGCCGTCAGGTCCACCCTCGAGGAGGTGCTGGTCGTGGCGGAGGCTACTCCAGAACCGCTAAAGAGAAGGTGAAGACAGACGCCCGAATAAACAGGGGGGGGCACTACCATTCCCAGTACACACTCAGTACCACAACACGCTTTGTCACTTAGTCACCAATTAACCAATTAACTTACAAACGCCTGCATACCCATGACAACGGTTGCTTTTCCAGTTGGCCTTCTTTATTCCCAGTTCGACATAGGAGTCTGACAGCTGGTCCTCCCATTCTCTGTTGGATTCCAGGGAAATGACCTGTAATTTGACGGCCGACTCATACAGATTGATCTGGTCCTTCAGGTCTGAGAGCTCTTCCTACGACAGACAGAGACACCGTGTCAGAACCCCGAAGCCACGGCGGGGGGGGGGGTGTTATCCCGAGGAGGGGGGGCAGCCGGCCCACCTGCAGGGATCTGGTCATGCTGTCGCTGATGCTCTTGGCTGACTGCGCCTGCTGTAGTTGGATGCGCAG
>JAODLC010000021.1:15101658-15123014 GCA_026781145.1 Hippopotamyrus pictus
GGAGGCAAGGCCCACGGGAGGCAGCTGAGGGAGAGCGCAGAGTCAGAGCTGCGTAAACGCAGCCGGAGGCAAGGCCCTCGGGAGGCAGCTGAGGGAGAGCGCAGAGTCAGAGCTGCGTAAACGCAGCCGGAGGCAAGGCCCACAGGAGGCAGCTGCAGGCCCAGAACACCGGCCCAAGCGGCAAAATAAGTGGAAACGGCCCTCCGGGTCCCAGGTCATGTGACAGCAACACGGGTACCGCTAACAAAGTTCAGATACCAGACCTACCGGGAAGAGGCCTGTGCATGGGTAAAGTTACTGCTTAACTCAATCTCTTAAAGAAGGGAAAAAATATTTTTAAAAAATCACCTGCCTTTTTCTAATTTTTCATTTTTGTAAAGCTTCTTTTTTAGACAGCTTGTAAAGGAAACATCTTTTTTTTGTTGTTTTTTATTTAAGAATGAGTTAAACGCTCGTAGTCACGTCACACAGCGACCAGCGGATCTGCCCAATGTCCATCTCCAGCTCTTCCATCACATCACACCTCTTCACTCGAACCAGCATTGCCGCGTGCTCCTTACACAGGCTCCCTACACAGGCTCCCTACACAGGCTCCCTACACAGGCTCCCTACACAGGCTCCCTACAAACGATCCTCAAACCCCTCATTACAGCCACTGAACACCCACCACGGAAACCAGAAAACCGCCCGGCCCACCGCTATTCGCCTCGACTCCCATCCAAGCAAATCCCATCGATGAGAGAGCTGTGTATTCCCTTTAACTGGAGCAGAAACATTACCAGTCACCAACGCGGAAACCTGCACACATGAGCGACTGGCTACAGATGAAAATAAACAAGGAAACTTTCATTTTAAAAGAATCGGTGAAGTCTAAGCATGCTGAAAAATTTCAGTGGTGAACGACATCCTTCAGAGGGGGTTAGAAATGCCGAGACCCCAATAAACACCATGTTCCCATAAGTGAGCCTGACTGCTGCCTTTTGATTTGTGTCCAGGCAGCTAAGGGCACCACCTCCAGCCCGAAAGGCATGGGGAAGAAGTGAGGAGGCACTCTGGTTAAAGCATAACCTGCCCAACAGCACCTGGGCCCTCCCGACGGCCCCGAGGTGGAGGGCGAGTCACGCTTACGTCAGTCAAGCGTGACCGAAATCAGGCCGCCTCTAACTCAACGGCTGGCGGCTCGCTTCACGTCTGCAGGCCCGTGCCTCACTCACGTCCTTTCGTTCGAGCAGAGCGGCCGAAACGTAGGCCTTGGCCCCCGGATCCCCGAACGATCAAAAGGGTGGGGTCGAGCCAGACTCCAGACGAAGGCATACGACAGCAGAGCAGCGAGCGGTGAGGCCTTGGCGCTGCTCAGCCCTGCGCTGGACAGCCAGCGACGGCGCCAGCCCAATGACATCACCCTGGAACATTCCCCCCGGCTCCGCTTGGGCCGTGGGCTTGCAGAGGCTGGGCCACACCCAGCCTCAGAGGCCTTCTCCAGGGTCAGGTTAGCAACGCGGCGCTCCCACACTGACACCCAGGCTGGGCTTCACGGGACGAATAACCGTGGACCACAAGACCGATACAGACAACCAAGGCAGGGGCCCGGGGCCCTTACATCACACAGGGGGAAGCTGCCAGTGTCCCTCTGTGGACGGGAATATCAAAGACCATCAAAGCAAGCGCCAGCAATCCGAGAGCATGCATGTATATCTGAGAGCCAGCAGACGCCCTGCATTCAAAGTCATCCTTCAATACAGGAACTGCACTTTCACTACTGTGACCCGGAAACTGCTGCACCCACATTCCCTAGAATAACTCATCTGTTAGAAAACAATATCCTCCACCTTTCAAAACAACACATGTTGAAAGAGTTCGGTTTCACACTGCAATTCTCAAAGGAATAGCTTAAACGAGGCATCAAGCACAACGGGCCAGCCCATCTTGTTCAGAATCCTGCCTCAACTACGATGCAGTGGCTCACCCTTGTGGACATGTACGTGTACAACATATGCAGAAGAAATAAGCTAAAGAGAAGAGTTCAATGTCCATACATTTGATGACTTGATAAAATTAAGTCATTAAGGGCATAATAGGTTTATTTCTGGGAGGGGTGGGTCATCAAAGGGAAACCATAACAAATATACCAGCAGCAGATCGATACAGAGATGATCTCTGGGAAAATGTCTAAACACGGGCGTAAAGGAGACTCCACAAAAAGCACGAGAGCCCTGGGCTGATTTCTGAGACTCCGCGGCACGAGGACCTCATTCTACACGTCCATGACGCTGCCGGCTCGGAGTTTATCGATTTTTAAAATAAAATCATTACTTTATTCATTTGATTGTTTACAAAAAATATAACATTAGAAAAAACAAGTGCTTTTAACTGAAGCATCCCTTTCAAGCAGTAAGAAATTGAAAACCAAATTACAGTTCTAAAAGAAATTACAAAGTGTTGAGACCTTGTAGTGAAACCTTTTTTTAAAAAAAATAAATAAATAAATAAAATTTTTAAAATATTTTGTTAAATATCTCATTTTTAAAAATAGCGCAGAGTCCTTGGTGCTTTTAGAACCTGGGCTCCTCCAGACTTGTTTTGCTTTCTCTCTCAGCTCAGCCTTGTTCTTTGGTGTTTCATTATGGAGTTTCCTCTTTAGAAGGCAAACGTGTTCTGTTGGCTTTGAATCAGGGCTCTGTGGTGGCCACTGCAGAGATTTCAATTTCTTTTTCTTGCGACGCGCCCCCGAATGGCCCAAACTGCATGCTTTCCGTCATCATCAGCAATCACACACTGGGCGGATAATCATGCCTAGGACATGGACCCCAAAGGTCAAGCAAGGTGTGTTAACAAAGCCACGTGGAGGCCTTCTGGGCTAGCCAACCTCTCCCTGCTCAGCACAGCCCTATCAAGAAGAGAACAAGCTACACCCTACAGGAGGGCCAGCTCAGGAACCGCACTGGAACGGCTGAATCGGCGTGCTAATGAGCAGGAACACAGGAGGGTTACAGTAAGCCTGGTGACCAGCATGAACACTAACTAAACACACCACTACAAGCCAACGAACCAAAGTGCGTGTGGGAGTTGTCAAGGTGCAGAGAGAGCCACGTTCGGCTTGTCCTGTTCCCACGATGGAGGCTGCAGACACTGGATGTGCAACTAAAAGGGGACACTTAGTATAATATGACAACTGGAAGTAAAAGCAGAAAGACTGTGGATCATCATTTCTAAAAATGATTGTGTGCTGTACCAAGCATTCTTCCACCATTCCTCCTTAAAGCTAGCAGACCTCCCCAGATGTGGCATAGGATGGCGTACCTCCTGCTCTCTGGCGTAATCCTCCTGGTCATATTCCTCCTCTTCATGCTGCGTTTGGAGAGCAGCGCTGTCAAAGTCGATAGACATGCCGGCATCGGGAGCCGATCACTTTAAACCTGTCAAGCCAGGGTTTTGACACTGTTAATAACCAGCAATCTCCCTTTGGTATCAGGGTTTGGTCTGCTGTTCTTTTCTAGTTATTGGAAAAGGCTGGTAATAATCGACTGCTGCGAATATTTGTAGCGCGCACACACACACATATATTTATAAACCCATTTCCCATTTAAGGATAGATCATATTGTATCAATTCACGTGCACGGTGAGTTAACAGGAAGTGGAACACGTAGAGCTTTCTAGGATACAAAAGTTGTAGAAAAACTGCGATGACCAGGATAGGTAACAATAAAAAATACCTTTCTGGACGTTCAATTTGTAACTACTCTAGCATAAACAAACAGTCGCTGTGGTATGCTGAACCAGTACTACGCAGAGTGATAACTTTGCATTGATAATCATTAAAACAAAATACCACAATGTATACCGCAAATTACTATTTGACATATGAGAGACTGGTTAAAGCGATATTTAAAATAAATTCTGAAATACTAAAACATAGCGCTGACACATTCATTTAAAGCACCGTAAGGACGGCAAACAAGCCATGAACTTTACCTTTAACGTCTGACAGAAATGAGATCGGCAAAGTCTAGTATAAGATGAGAATCTAAACATGGATTTCATTAATTAAACTTGAACAAATGCCTACATTTCTATAACCTTAAAGTCTTACAAAACAAACTACCCAAATAATAGCGGTTAACGCTATATTGAGGGACATACTTTTAAATTGACAGTAGAAAAAGCCAATACCAGTGAAGCCAGGACTCACGTCCCGTGGAGATACCCAATAATAATCAGACGAAGGCGGGCCTTAGCTCCTAAACCAGGAAGAGGGAGGATCCAGGAGAAGCAGCTGCCGTGCTGTAGGTTTGAAAGATGGCGCCTCGCGCCGCGGGAAGGACCGCGTGCAGTGATTGGCGGGTTGGCCTGTCCCTGAAACGCAATACTGCGTTAATTCATATTCCCCAATTCCAGCCTTGTAAAGAAACCCAACATCGTATTAGCATGCATAACAATATATAAATAACTTTAAACATAAATAACTTTTTAACATAAATTGAAATATATTAAGTAGCACGTTATGGATGTGTGTCCTTTTTTAGATCTATGACGTTTTTCTATTAATGACTATGATTTAATAAATGCCGTAACGGTTTTTCATGCTGAGACTGACGCGTGGTCTTTTTGATGAAGCGAATAAGCGGAAAGGAAACAGGAACGCCCTCGACAGGAACGCCCCTCGTCGTTTTCATTGGTTCTTTCGCCATTACGCTAAACACGGACGTCATAGTTCACGCCAGGAAACAAATTTTGCTGGGGATATTTTTCAATACATCCATAACACAAACACAACATTTGTCCATGGTGTTACCTCATTAACGATACGGCTGCACAACTTCGGCATTACAGCTTGTTGATTTGACAAGACGCGTACTATTTTCTGTTGTTTATCGAGATGACATTATAAGGCTTAAGGAAAAACATAAAAAGTTACATGCAAACATTGCTTTTACTGAGGTTCTCCAGTAGTTTGTTTCCAAATGCCAGCGTCACGGTGGGGGCGTTCCTGTTTTTCAGAAACACCCTCTGATGGACTGCAATTGAACTCTGTTGGATTAAGCTGTGTCTCAGACATTTGCGTTTGATGTTTTCAGCACAATGGCCTTGGCTTTGTGGAAAGGGGCGGAGCTTGGTCCTTTGTCTGCCCTGTCACCTGATGTTAAAACAGACCCCCCCCATGGCAGACAGCATATGCTAGATAACCGAACAGATATAAAACCATCAGTGCAGCAGGTGTTCACGTTCAACCTCTCTAATCTTCACCCCAGCCAGAAATTGCCCACTCATTTGTATAGACTCACTTTCCCTCCTTCAGTCACATGCAAAACACCAGCAACACCCCCTTACAACTTGTGTACTGAAGCTTTGGCCATTTCTTACTGTCTGTGCGCCTTGCTTACATTATTAAAGCTAATTTTTTGGGTGCCCCCCCCAATGAAGAGCACCCTATAATCATGTGGGAAAAATGCCAAGCAAACATACAAAGGGAAAGACAAAGACTTTTAATTTAAGAAAAAAATGCATGATATACAATAACCTCCCTTTATAACAGAACAGTTTAAATAAAGAAGTCCAAATAAGCCAATAAACCCCCAGGAAAAGCCTTTTGTAAGTGAATTGTCAATTCTATTATGCTTAAAAAAGTTATTGCAGAAATGACAGGGAATCAGTAAAAAGTGATTGTACCAAGAATGAATATTAGGGCAGCACAGTGGCTCAAAACGGTAGCATGAATTTCACACGTACGGAACTGGGGTTTTTAATTCCACCTCTGTGTCTGGAGAGGGCATCTCCAAGTTGCTCACAGCATAAGACTTTGTGCACATGTGCCCTGCGTTAGAGTGGCATGCCATCGATGGTGTAGTCCAGCCTTGTGCCTTATGCTGCCTGGTAGAGGCTGCAAGGACCCCTGCCACTCAGAACAGGGTTAGTGGATGGATGGATGGATGTATGGATTTTTAAATAGCAATTCTGTCAAAAATACTTGAACCAATTTCTAAAGAAAAAAAAACAGTTATGGCATGAAAATCACTCTGGTAGCTCCAGTCCTTACAAAAATTTTTTGAAATATAAAATCCAAAAGCAGAAGCAGACATTTTTTCCTACATATTTCCTCATATATAAACAGACAATCTTACAACTATGTTCAATTAAAGTGTAATTAAAAAAGATTCAATTTAAACATTGCAATTGTTCATTTTCTCAGTAGAACACCTCTTGACTGGCTTTATATTTCAAAATCAATGTTTTTTTTTGCAAGTAATTACTGTGAGTCAGTTTAAAGGGACACGCTTAAATGTAATATAAAGAAAAGCAATATGCTTAAAAGTTCTTCATACAGCTTGGGTTTCACATTAGGTACAAGTAGGAATGTAGTAGTATTTACATTGTGCAAATGGTGCCTTCTCGATTGTTACTGGGTAAACATTAATAAAATACAGTAACGCCAGGAATATTGTTCACACACAGGTACAGTACCATTAGTATAAAAAGGGAGACGATTCAGTTTAGATACACCTCAGTAACACACTGTCATCAAGCTGCTTATTATCACACGTTATTCAGCTGTGTAAAATTCTGACTGGCTTTAAAATCTATACATTTAAAGTGCACCTTGGAGAAAACCCAGTCAGCTTTTTGACGTTAATGTTACAGGTCCCTTGATTGGTCTCAAAAGAGCAAAAGAAAAAGTGTGAGTGTATAAATCTTGCCTTATATGCTACAAAGGCTTAGAGTATTTTGTTCTGGTGACACAAACTGCTGGTATTTCTCAGAGGCTCAGAACAATGACACCTTTCCAAAGTTCAAGAATATTGAAAAGTCTATTCATTCAAAACAAAAAATATAGAAAAAAAAATACATGCAATTAATGGGAAAAAAGCCAAATGAATTTTCTTAAGAAGTCCTGGTTGTTTAAGTTATGGTTCCTAAGGCTGTCACCAGAGCACTGCATTTAACATATTCTTCAAGTCTGCATGCTGTGCTAGGCATCTCAGAATTAATTATCTAAAATGCAGAATAAAAACAGAAAAGAGCTCAATCAATGTACACTAATGTCCATCTGAATTATTTTCTAAGCCAAAGACCAGCCTGGATTCCATTTTTTGTGGGCTAAAGTCTTACCCTTTGAGAAAAAAAAGATATAAAAGTAGTATCGAAAAACAACAATTGCAGCAAAATTGTGCCACTAAATCTAGTATCGTCTGCTCAAGACATTTAAAATTGCACTGGTACATGTTACTCTTGATAATCTTCAAAATAATCTGTAGAACTATTAGTTTCATTTTATTATAAGTTAGTAGTACATGAAAATGTTTCGTACTTAAAAGTTCATTTCTGTGATTGTGACATCATAACTCCCATAAAACTAAATGGAATATTTGTTTTCTTACATTTGATTACCTAAACCTGTTATACGGGTCACATGTGCAAGCAATCTGTTAGCATCAATCATCTGCATTTGACATTTATGTATCTTGTGCAAAAATGAGTGCAGGTTCATTGTGGGTTAGTGTGATAAATGAGCTCCAAATTGACCAAACCGAAGCAGGTCTGGATTTACATTTCCTTCATTTTCAGCACAGTGCCATGTGCTGTCAGTCTACTGATACACAAATAACGGTAAATCAATCAGGCAGAATCAAGGAAGACACAGAGCTCAAAACCATCCAACTCCCACTAGAAAACAGCACAGCCTGGGTTTAGCGTCCCTTGTGGTCCAATTTAGTAGATGCAAAGATAAGTAGTTAAGACCTTAAAAGAATTTCAAACTTCTCAAACTTATTTCTACAATAATTTAATAAGTTTTCAGAACTGATTATAGATCCAAAATTGATAACAATTTTGAGATCTTAGTCCACTGTGTTGATGGAGATGGTCCAGGAGAACTTCCTGAGGTAATGCAGCCCATTCCTGTACCAGGTGGGCTGTCTCAATAACTCACATGCTATGAGTGGGCGGGGGGGTGTGGGGGGGTGCAGTCTGTCAAAGGGAGCCACCCTTGGCATCTAGCTGCTCTTCATAGTCCAGCGTGGGTTCGCTAAGCTCCACTGCATCCAGCTCTTCCTCACTGGGTACACCTTCTCCCACCACTGCCTGTTCATCTTCACTGCTATTCTGGATCTCTTGTAACTGCAGGTTCTCCAGGGTCTCCGAGACCCACGACTCGATCCGGCTGCTCAGGGGCGGCACCTCCAGGGAGACAGCTCCGTGGGTATAGTCCTCCTCTTCCTCCTCCTCTTCTTCCTCCTCCTCACCCTCCTCCAACATCCCGGGCACTAGCGTGCTGGCTGTGCTGGTGATAGAGGAGCTGCGTGGGTCCCTTCCACTGCCGTCGAGGGAGCCGGTCTCTGTGCAGTGCGCCGAGTGCTGGGAGGCGCACTCCAGTGAGTCGTCCAGGCGGACCTCCTCCTTCTCGCCCGCGAGCCCCGCGCTCCGGGGCTGACCCGCCACAGCGGTTTGGGCCGGCCTGCTGCCTGGCTCTCTGTCAGGGCCGCCCTCAGCAGGCTCCTGGACGTCTGACGACTCCACCATGTTCCTCCAGTTTGTCTCTAAGGGACAATGAAGAACCACAATGATTGGCCGATGAGGGGCTGAAGCTGGCCTAAAAGAATTTAAGCACAGGACTGAAGAGGTCTTAAGACAGGGGTGGCCAATCTTATCCACAAAGGGCTGGTGTGTATGCAGGTCTTCGCCGAAACTCCCTAATTAGGTCACTAATTAGTGGATGATTGGCTGAAGAGTCCTCACACCTGGGTTTGAACAGCTGACCTAAAGGTTATCCCAAAAACCTGCATACACACCGGCCCATTGCAGATAAGATTGGCCACCCCTGTCTTAAGACAACAAGACAACAACGTAAGCCTACAAAACACCATGGCGTTTTGGCCAGCATCTGAGTAACGCTGATAACTGGGGTGGAATTTTTGCTATCCAAAAAAAATGGAAATTTTCACTATTCCGCCATGTCATTTTCAAGTTGGTCAATCAAGCCAAGTCTAAAACTGGGATTGACAGAGATGACCTTGAACACATCATCACCTTAGAAATTTTTTTTTTTTTGAGTATTTTTTAGATTTAAAGGGGCAGTTCACCCCAAAATTGAAAAAAAGATATGTCTTAGGGGGGCTTTAGTGATCAGTCCATCTAGGCTGTTCTTCTGGGAGTTGCCTAGTTTTGCAGATGAGTTGTTCAAAATGTTTCAAATCAACAGCAATGTCTCTTACCAGAAATTATAAGCTGGTTATTGAAGATAATCCACAGACTTTGTAGTGAGCAGTTTAACGTACAAATTATTTCCTTCTACTGAACTCCACACACCAATCGTATCTGTTGAATTTTTGAAATGTATCTTTTTGGTGCTTTAATCACCACAGACAGAAATTCCATTCACTCATTATATTCGAGAGATGACCGACATTTCTACAGCCGGCTTCCCCAAAACTCCCAGCAGAACAACCTAGATCATGGCTCTTCAAATCTGGACCTCGATTCCAAATCCAGGCCTTGTTTTCAGTTCTCCCAGGTAGTTAGTTTAATAATTACTGATTCTGATTGGTCAGAGGCTTCACTCCTGACTGACAGGTAAAGGAAGGCGGGAAAACTCGACGACCGTGATTTGAATAATAGGGACCTAGATGGATAGGTCACTAAAATCCCTTTAAAACATCTAAAGGGCTGCCCCTTTAAGGTACGTACCTATGCCAAGAGATGAATACACAGCGTAATGCTGTTTTTGTTGTAATCTGACACGTGATTCTTTTTTACTACTAGTCAGCAGGTTAGTGTTCAGTATTTTGCCTGTGACCTTCGTCTAAATTTCCCACCTCAGGCGAGTGAGAAAACTTAATTTCCCACGCCGCTTATAAGCAGGAAGCTGCAGTTTCACGCCCTAAGAGGCCTTAGGTTCGGAAGGAGCAGGCTTCCCTTACCGTACTCCTGCTCGTTGACCTCAGATATGGGCTCGGAGATGACGCTGCAGAAGGAGATGGCGCTGGCAGCCGAGGGATTGCGCGAGTGCCCCATATGGTGATGTAGCTTCCTGACGCTCCTCAGCGCCTCCTCGGCCTGCTCCTGCTCCAGCGCAGACACCATGTCCCGGTAGGCTTGACGGGCCTCCTCCGTCAGAGACACCAGCTTGTGGAAGAGCTCCTGAGGGCAAGAGCGGTTAAGGAACCGGGCTTGTGACTGATGAGGGTACAGGGTTAAGTCCAGCTTGGATT
The DNA here is from genome assembly GCA_026781145.1 of Hippopotamyrus pictus. Taxonomy (NCBI): domain Eukaryota; kingdom Metazoa; phylum Chordata; class Actinopteri; order Osteoglossiformes; family Mormyridae; genus Hippopotamyrus; species Hippopotamyrus pictus. Next base: position 15,111,862 of record JAODLC010000021.1, read on the forward strand.
GAACACAACCTCATACATGCAGAAACACGACTTAAACCAGAAGCACATCAGTCACATTCCACAGAAAGCAGCTACAAGATAAAAGAGACCGTGTAACACTTTAATAACCCTGGATATTTTTTATCTCCTGCCCCTGATGTTGACCTTTCCCCGATAAAGGACGTGGTTGATGTTTAACTATAACAATTCATACCACATGGCATTACGCTGAAAGTATGAACAGACTGCACTGAGTGACAGTCATGAGTACAGCCTCTCTCTCACGCCCCCGCCCCAACACAGCCGTCGTGGGCCCCAGAAAGGTGCCATTCAGGCTCGACGACCCCCAACCACCCCCCCCAACTAACCTCGGCACCGGAGAAGTTGAAGATGCCCACCACACTGACAGGGACCAGCTTGTTGACGCAACGGCCCAGCGCCTTGCGGCCCAACGCGAACACAAACGGGATCTCCTGTTCCCTTGCCATGGCGATGACGTTGTACAGAGCTTCATCCAGACCTCCTGTTCACAGAGGGAGGGGTGACAGCCATGATTCCTGGTTCCAGATTACAGATAATGGGTTCCCCCCCTTCATTACTGCCGCCCAGGACCCTGAGGACCGGCACCACCCAGGCTGGTCCACACCTTTAGCCTGGATCTTCTCACAGTTGGGCGAGATGATGACACACTTGATCTTGAGGAGCTTCATGTGCTTGGTGACCTCGCGGAGCCCCATGACCAGCCGTCGCTTAGACTTGGCCTTGCTGGGGTCCCGCTGATAAACACGTTCCTGAAAACGCACCAGCTCCTGCAGGAGAAGGGTGGCGCTCTCGTCGATCTCCTTGTTCAGCACTTGGTTGCAGTACCTGAGGTATGCAGACAGGAACAAGGTCAGCGGTCGCCAGAGGTGTAAAGTACTTGAGCAATTTTACTTGATTACTGTACTTAAGTATTATTTTTGAGAATATTTACTTTACTTGAGTACAATTAAAAAAGAATACTTTTACTTTTACTTAATTACGTTTTTAAAGAATAAAAGTACTTTTTACTCCTTACAATTTTATTTATGGTCAAAAAGGAAATCATTTTAAAACACTCATTTTTGGAGATCACTTCAATCTATTTTCCTTTGCTAACAAACCAGTTGAATTGCGCTGAATCCCAGTTTAATTAAAATGTTATTCATTGTGCCAGTGAGATTCGTTTTCACATTCTATGAAATTAGACATGTTCATTGGTCTTTTGGAAGTGATGTCATGTTGCATCAATCACCACAATGCATAGCACCTTGACCTGGAAATTACTAAAATAACTAAATAACTAAAATCTTGCCACCTGTTTTCTCAGGCTATGGGTGAGGGTATCTGAGAGCCCACATGCAGTGTGCAGGCTACCTGACTGTGCAGGTTCCACACATGAGGAGCTGGGATTTGAGCCCTGGTTCTTGGGCTGTAAGGCAGCAGTGCTAACCGCTGTGCTATCTGGCCATCCCCCTCCAATGGCCCTCTGTAGGTAACTGATGTATTTGCTTTCTTTAGGCTCAAGCTCACATTCTCAGTGATCAGTGTTTCAAGTTGTCAGCAACCATGGTACCTGCAGTTTGGACCTGATAGTCTGTGTGAAGCTAAGCAGGATTTGGTTTGGTCAGGGCTTGGATGGGAGCCCAATTGGGTTGTTGGTCTGTGAAGCTCCTGGTTCTTTACTGTAAGGCCTCATTAAGGGTTGTTTGGTATCTTTCGGAAAAAGTAGGGGTGATGTCCTGACTAAAAAACTTTGAGTAGCATGTTACATATTTGCATTAGGCGTGCCTTGTATAATTAAATGGTTAAGTCTAAACAGTTCTAAAGCAGGATAAAACCTTGTATGTGGTTCATTCACTTCATGTTTTTAGAGATTAAAAACCGAAAACTAGAGATTCTTGTTTACTTATTGCTTTTACTTTTTTTTAATACTCAAGTAAAATTTTAATGCGGTACTTTTTTACTTTTACTCAAGTGTGATTCTGGCTGAATACTTTTACTTTTAATTGAGTAAAAATTTCACTCATTACTTGTACTTTCACTTGAGTAACATTTTTGAGTACTTTTTACACCTCTGGCGGTCGCTACAGGGCGACCCCCCGACCTGCCGTCCACTTCACATAAACGGTTGAGAGAAACCCTCGCGAACAGCACAGGGGCCAGAGGAGGATCTGAACTTACGAGGCGGCCCACTGACCTGAGATCAGAGGACAGCCCAGATCTCTAAAAGAAACCATGTGTTTGAAGAGGGATGCTTACTGACAGCACACCGCAAGCCAATATTCCGTTTGGGGGGGGCAAGGGTTTGAGGAACAGATCTATAGGTCTATAAATGCTTTGAGCGGAACTTGTTACTCAATTTGTGCTGAGAACCGTTGGGGTGCTTCTGCCCACCAGAGAAAACAGCACAGAAGTTACGACAATAAGTGAAACGGAACCACCCACAGGAAGGAGAACGCTCGGGACGGGACTCACTCTCGGAACCTCCGGCTGTGGATCTTGGTGATGGTTGAGGCAGCGAGGGGACTCCCTACGCCGGAGCTGGCCGGCGAGCCCTGGGACACGGGCGTGATGCTGTACGGGGAGTTCTGGCTGGCCGGAGACAGCGAGGGCTCACTGGGCACGCTCAGACTGTGCTCTGAGAAGAGATTCGATAAATCATTATAAGATTATCATCTAGGTGCCTGACTGACAGTTTAATTCAAAGGACTTTATGTTTTAAACAGAGGGCTGTACATACATTTCAGGTAGTTCAGGTTAAATATTTTACTCAAGTCTTACTGCAGAACCCTGAACTGAGACCCACACATCGAGGCCCCTAAACAAAGACCACAGCGAAGCTTCCTGCAACAGATTTTCACATCAGACCAGTTTTCCTTGTGACGCTGCACTTCAACTCACTGAAGTCGTTATTTGCAAAGACTCATCAAGTCAGAGCACCCTTGGGACCAAGCAAACATCAGGCGAACATCTGGCCTACTCACCGTCTGGGGTCAGGTGCTCCTGAGTCAGATCCTCACTGAAGGACAGCGAGGAATCATCTTCCTCTTCCTCTGCTCCTGCCACGTCGGAGTCCAGAGGCGGCTTCCCTTTCTTCCCCTCCCGCTCCTTCAGGATGACCTGCGGACACAGACACATATGTTCATGACCGTTCCTCAACATGTTAATGGAGGCTTCCTCAGCTCTATATGATCCCTGGGTTTTAATTACTCTTGACTATTTATTTATTTGTCATTCAATACTTAAAGGGCTCATGTAACTGTAATTGCTTGCTACCCATTAATGGAGCAGAAAGTTGTGATTTTTAATGCAGAAGAGGGTTGCATTGCCTCTCTGCTGCCCCCTGGTGCCTACCTTCTTCAGTGCAGTGGGCCTCTTTGCCTTGGGGATCTCCCGCTCCTTGCCCCTCTTGACCCGAGGGGCACTGGAGTCCAGGATGTTGTGAGGCGAGGTGCAGGCTTGGTTCCTGGCACTGGCACCTGAGAGCTTGCCCCCGCTGTCCTTGACTGGGAGGGCAGTCAACGTGCCGACTGGCAGAGTGACAGAATGACATCATGCTTCAAACATTCAAAATAGCTTGTATCACTGTTTCAGATATAAGATATTTTATTGATGAAATTCAGGTTAAGAAACTGCACAAGATATCTAAGTGTCAAAAGTAACTCCCTTTGACTGTTCAAGTTCTGTAACTTAACTAGTAGGACAACTATTCCCATTGTATAACCAGTCCTCAGCTTCTTATCGACACCAAGTTGCTGTCTGCTTTAAATTGATCGCCCTCTTGTGGACACCATGGCACTAAACCATGTACTCATGTTAACAAGAGAATGCAACAGGCAAAAACCCAGTTTTGCTTTGAGATTTTATTTCTGTACATGCCGAGTTTTTCAGTCTCGTTTGTTGAATCAATTGCGGGTGTATTCAACTGTGAGCCCTGGATCGTCTATCGAACCGAATCGTGGGTAGACTGTATCACCCCTAATTAAAGGAATGCTGCAGACCAGAGTCCAAACCAGAGGTGGAAAGTTCTTGTCCAGAAAGTACAAATCCAGACCAAGGTTTTGTTTCAACCAACCTGTTGGGAGTCACAGGCACTGAGTACTCAACTGGTCGGTTGAAACAAAACCTTGGTCTGGATTTGTACTTTCTGGATCGGAACTTTCTACCTCTGGTCCTAACGCAGTGCCCCCTGTGATGTATTTGATTTATTTGAATCTATCCTACAGAGCAGAATGTGAGTCCCTCCGGGAACACGCCAGAGCCACCCCCCCTCCCCCCATGGAGTGACCAAACCCACCCCACACACCAGGTCACTCTGTTTACAGCTTCCTGAATGGGAGAAAACAGGAAGTTTAATGACGACGACATGCAACAGTAGAGTATTTCCAAAGCACAGAAAGAAGCAGCTCATTACTGACTCATAAGGGACTCGCTCACTGCCCTGGGATCAGCCTCAGGCTGTGCTGCCTGCCGAGGATTAGGAATGTAACCTCACCTCATACCTTCCATCGCTAATTAAGCCACTGGAGCCTGAAATGATGCGACCCCATTGGCCCGGAGAGGTGAGGGGCGGGGCTTCCTGTGCTTTCGCTATGGCGGGACAGAGCGGCGAGCCGTGGGCACCTGTGTAGGACAGGGGCTTGGTGTTGGTCAGCTGCCGAGCCTTCATGGCCTGCTGCTGCTTCTCCAGGGCCGCCAGCATGTCTCCCAGATCCAGCTGCACTGGGGTCTTGCTCTTCTTTCCCGCCGCTTTAGACAGCGCCTCCTGCAGGCCACATGGAGGCGCTGTTCTCAGATCCGCATATGACCGCACACACAGACACCCAGCAGCCCCATAAACGACCCCAACATCCCAATGGGGGCGACTCCCTCCCCAGGTCCGGCCCTCCCACCTGCAGCTTCTTCTGCTCCCAGCTGATCTCCGAGTACTCCTGGGCAGTAGCCAGGGCGGCTGCCAGCGCCTTCTTCCTCTGGCTTTTGGCCCGCTTGGGCACCGAGGTGGTGATCGGTATGGGCGTCTTCACGATGCTGATGGGCGAGCCCTCTGGAAGACTGTCCAGCTGAAGGGAAAGACAGGCCGGCTTCAGCAGCGCCTCCCAGGACCCACACCCCCGGCCGGCGCCCCAGGGCTGGCCGCTTTGGCTGTACTTCAGCTCCCCCCATGACATCAACCCCAAACCCATCTTGATGCAATTGCTAAACCGGACTCTGGTCCTGGCATGGTGCGGCCGCCCATTCCGGCCACGTGCGGAGCTGCAGGCAGGATTCTCACCAGGCCCTTGGGGAGCTTGGGCGGGACGCATTCAGGGGCACCCCAGGGAGGACTTACTCCTCCTCCTCCTCCTCCTCCTGACATCAGGCCAGGAAACTCCTCTTCATCCTGGCCACAGAACACCATCTTGCATCTTGTCGAGCCAAGCGGAACACTCTGCTCTCCATTTAGCCCCTAGAATAGCCCCCGTTTTTGCTCTCACCTCAAAGTAGAGGGGCTCTGTGCTGGGCTCCGTCCCCAAAAGCAGCTTCCTCTGAGGGCCAGACCCCCTTTCTGTCACGCTGCTCCCACTGCGGCCCCCCTGCTGCACCTGGGTGTCCTGCTGAGGACGACAGGAGTCAGGGGAGGAACATGCCGCACGGGGAAGTGGGGGGAGGAGCGTGCCGTGCGGGAGAGTCAGGGGAAGAGCGCTTCACGTGGGGGAGTCAGAGCACTGTTAAGCTGGAAGCTGGAGGTACAGGGTGTTTGCTCTGGACTGGCTGCCGCAAACCTCTGGAGGTGGATTACCTGTGAATAGGCTCTCTGTTCAGATGGCACTCGTCCTTCCCTGTGACAGACACCATTCCTGTCCCCCCAGGGCCTCTGGGAGGCCACACCCAGCCAGCTGACACCTGCAGGGCAACACAAACATGGGGAAAAAAGAGAAGTGAAACAAAGCGAGCCAGAAAAACTGATGCCTGTACATATTTCAGTGTATTTTTCAGTCTCACCCATCATCACTGCAGCCTCCACCCCCTGTAAAAATGCAAAAGAGACACATATTAGCTTTGGATATTACCAATCGCTAATTACACACAACACAGAGCCGTTGGCAACACTAGGGGGCGTACCGCTGTGGCACCGTGGGAGACGGCGGCTGCCTGGACATGCTTGGGACTGCAGTACCCGCTGTCGCTGTCGATGTCGGCCTCGCCAGCCCCCTGCTCCCCGGGCGGCTCGAACCCCAGGTGCCCCACCCGCCTCCGCCGTGTCCGGCTCCTCCACAGCGACGCGCTGCCCCCGTCCACCGCCCCTGGTAAATCTGAGGAGCGCAGTATCGGAGGAGGGGGGGACACTGAGTTTACATCCATCTCCGTCTGCTCCACCCCGGTGACTCCATACTCTTCAATGAGCGAGAAATAAACCAGCACAAAGGTTTCACCTGCTTGGGTTTTCCTAGCCACCCACCGAGCTACAAAACACGAGCGGCGTGGTCACATGTCAACAGAGCAGCCTATAAGGTTATAGGGTGAGAATGAGGCACAGGGCGTGTGCGAGGCCACCTTAGAGTTTCTCTGAAGGGCAGGCACACGCCCCAACCGATCCTGCCCTCATCGCATCACTCCCAGAAAGCCCCGTAGCAAAATCCATTACACCCCAAGAAAAATAAACCTTTAACGGACTGACAGTTCAGGTGCCAGAAGACGGGGCGTGCTGACGGCACCTTCAGCCACCGAACGACACGCGGGATTAAACGGAGACTCTGTGGAGGTGGATCCCCAGGACAGACCCCCTTCCCAGTTACCGGTTTGCTGAGCAGCGTCCACCAGCATGATGGCTCTGGGCCGACCGTCCTGGCTGAAGGTTGGCACCTCCTTCTGGACCACCACGCTTCGGCTCGGAGCTCTCCTGCCTCTCTGGGGCTGGTACGTCGGCTGCTGCTGGAGTCCGAAGAGACCCAGACGAGGCCGAAATGTCACGATGTTCTCTCGCGAGATCACCCTCAGAGACAATCTGGACGCTCACCTTGGGTAGCGCGGTCGCCCGGGAGGTGGCCTTCGCCCTCTGATTGGCCGCGGGGACGGCCTGCCCCAGCGCTAAGGGGAGGTCGCCGCAGTCCGTAATGACGGCACTACGTGCCGCCACGGGGGCGGCGCCATAGCCAGAGGGGAAAGACGGGTAGAAGCTCAGCGGGGGGGGGCAGGATGCAGGCACCAGGTGGTAGTAAGCATAGTCGCTGGGCACCGTGGGCTGGCCCGCGGACAGGAGGTGGTAGGCCATGTAGGGGTTGCCGTGGCTGGGGCTGGGCTGGAGCCACCTGCTGTCGCCAGCGTACAGGGGGAGGGGCCTGGCCGGGGGCACATCAGAGTCAGACCTCACATGGATCCCACACGCTCATACCCGCAACCTCCCCCGTGCTCGTCAGCCCCCAAAGCAGCCGCTACAGTCACTGAGCCCAAAGCTGAGGGTCAGAAAGTGGGGAGTCGCCACAAACAGCGACCCCCGCAAACGTCCCTCCGACTGGCAGAAACGAAGTGGACATTTTCGCCGTGTTACTGCTCCTGCTGAGTGATTGCTGTGACAGCCAGGCCCCGCCCACCCAGGTCCGGCCAATCAAAACAAGCACTGCCTGTGCTACGCTCCTTTTCACAGCGCTCAGGAAGCCGGCGACCAAGTCGGTGAGAGCAGGGAACACAGCACCGAGACACCCTCCCCCAGAAAACTGGAGCCAGGTCCGTACCTGCTGGGCTGGTTCTCCTGGACAAAAGGGTAGCAGGTGATGAGATAGCTGGGAATGGGCGGGCCCTCAGGGGCAGCCCCGCCCACCTCGCCGGACAGTCCCATGGCCACCAGGCTGGGGTCCAGGGCCCTCTTCTCTGGCACGAAGGGCTCCACCTCGGCCGACAGCTGCACAGCCTGCGTTGGAGGAAAAGCATGACCACAGAGCATCTAGAGGCTAAGAAGAACATGAGAGGAAAAACCTGAGATGAGGCAGCACACTCAGCACAGTAGGCTGACAGCCGGAGAATCCCCACTGCAGTCGACTGCAGGGAACCTGCATCCTCGGTGCAGCCCAAATACCAACACTCTCTATTTCCAAACACCGCGTCACAAAAGCCCACGGTCGCGTGACGCAATGTGGACGGAGACACAAACACGCGCTTCAGGAACGCGACCGTCCACATGCTTGTGTTTATTGCGGGCTCGGTCAGGCAGCCGCATGTTTACTCGCAACTCAGAGGAGCGCAAGCACCAGTTCCTGAAAGCCGGCGGCACCCTGGCAACTGGCAGGTCTATACAGCACTTAGGTAAACGCTGGTGTAGGTGTAGACTGGGCCGCAGCCTGTCTGAATACTGCGATATCCACACAATAAGGCTGCAGGGAGCTGGAGGCACCCCAGCACTCAAACTTCCTGAGCCCCAGTAAAATCTCACACTAGGCTTTCAAAAATCATACTGTTAATGGGGGGTGGGGGGCTTGTGCCCCAGTACAGCTCTGTCTAACAACGCCCCTGGTGAAATGTGAACAATAGTGGCTATTTCAGCCATGGATAATTGTTGAAATACAATGAAAAGAATGGCTACTGTCTGTACACAAAGTGCTTTAAAAAGCAACCAGACACTAAAACACTAAAAAAAGAGAGAGTGTTGAGTAGCACAGCGCATAAGTACACCCTGCATAAACAGGGAAGGAAAACGCCCCCACCTTAGGGAAAGATCAGATCGTAAGGACAGTCGGTGGGAGACACCCGGCCGAGCGTGGTGCAGCCACGTGGTCTAACCGTGGGATACACAAGCAAGCCAGTGGGACTGGTGGGCTCGCCAGGGTGACGAGACACGGACCTGTAACCAGCTCAGACATTCCAAGCATCAACCTGTGAGCTGCTGATTTTTTACATCACCCTTAAAATTATGTACAAAGATACAGTCACAGAAGCATGATTATCGTCTTCCCGTGTCTGTCTTGGCTGCCTACTCGCAGATGAACCGCAAAGATCCCTATTACCCCCTATTCATATGCAAAAAAGTTTATAAAGGTCGGGCAGCAAGGATGAAAGACAGGATAAAAACCTGGTACTCTAATAATGCAATGGGAAATCCTGATATGAAATCCTGAACAGAATATTTCGAGGTACCTCTGCTTAATTGTTACCAATCATCCATACAAAAGACACAAGATGCAAGCAGTTCTCTTTAACATACAAAGCAGAGTTGGGCAAAGCCAAGTATCGGTTACCGTAACTGGGGTGGCGGGGGTGAAACAGCCCGAGCAAGGCAATCATGTCTATGGAATTGAATGCATGAAGTAAAACCAGTCAGACGAGCAGCACTTAAGCGGCTCAACAAGTAAGACAGCAGGGGAAGTCACTGTTATCAGCTGCACTTTGCCACCAAACAGATTTCTATTTAAACGTTACCTATTTTAAGACGGGAGGGGAAAAAAGGCATGACACCATGAAACCCTAAGACTCATAAGACAGCTAAGACTGGCTGACACGTCATGTCATTCGTAACGTTCGTGTGACTTGAGGTAGGACATCAATTAACAGCCCCGTTACGTTAGACAAAAAAATATTATGCAAATATTTAAACAGGGACTAACGAAGCATATTCCTACATATGGCTGAGTAAGAGATACTTCAGAGATTATCAAGTTGCAGGCGGCGATCTCCGTACGCAAACCGAGACAGCCAGCCAAACTGCCCAGTATTAAAAGGCACTGCCTACTGCCCCGAAACGGCATGGTCACATACATCAGGGTGTCGTCTGCAAATTAAATAGCACCATATACCTACTCCAAATCTCCTCCTAAGCAGGCCTGCGTTAATAAACCGCCAGAACATTATATAACCCCGTATACCTTATGGTCGCCAGCGTCCATTGCAGCCAGGAGACGTGTTTCACCCCCGTTCAGTGGCCTGTGAGTCAGGTTATTATTCTGACCATGGTCAGATCCGCATTGTTTCGGTGTAGCCAGTAACTCAGCTGGGACGTGCTGCTACGCAGATCCAACACTTGCGATCTGTCACTGCTGTACACATAAGCTGTACACAACGAAACTAGGAGGCGGATCCGTTACGGCGGCCCGGGAGGCTCCAAAAGAACGAATCCGCTACGGCGGCCCGGGAAGCTCAAACAGGACTGACCCACTGGGCGACGAGATTGCTTTACGCTTCGATTCAGCAGGACGCCCCCCCATTTATTGATGGTATGCATCAGAGGACTAAATTACATTTACACAACTTCCCAATTTTACAGTCAATTATTTCTAAAAAACCATTACAACATATGTAGTTTCACTGTGCACTAGGAATGTGATCACAACGGGGGCAGGCACTGTGTGGAAAAGGTATATATAATGCTAAAAACGCAATTTGGTTCTTCTGAGGGATGGAGGTGTTCGAACACTGCTAAATGTTCACTGATGTTGGTGACAAAGGGGGGACATTTGACACTTGTGAAACTACATAAAAAATTGTTTAGCAGTTTGAATGTGGTCATCTTGGAATATGGCAACATCACAGTGGAACAGTGTTTGTATTACATTGCTTCCTGGTCATATGACCATGCACAGCAGCCATGGAACATAATGACTCATACAAGACGTCTGTTCATTATACATTCCCCCCACCCCGACTAATAAGCGGGTTTTCAACAGCAGTCCTGCGATAAGATACAGCTGTGTGGAACTCATACAATACAACATACAATTTCTGTTGATGCGAGGTCACAGAGATGCTGATTTCAGTTCTTTGAGCATCTGGAGGTGGTACGTACACACAGTACCTGCCCCCACTGTGATCACATTCCCACTGCATCTGGAGGTGGTACAAACAGTGCCTGCCCCTGTTGTGATCACATTCCCAGTGCAGCTGGAGATGGTACACACACTGCCTACCCCCGTTGTGATCACATTCCCACTGCATCTGGAGGTGGTACAAACAGTGCCTGCCCCCAGTGTGATCAAATTCCCACTGCATCTGGAGATGGTGCACACAGTGCCTGCCCCCGTTGTGATCACATTCCCACTGCATCTGGAGGTGGTACAAACAGTGCCTGCCCCCGTTGTGATCACATTCCCACTGCATCTGGAGGTGGTACAAACAGTGCCTGCCCCCGTTGTGATCACATTCCCACTGCATCTGGAGGTGGTACAAACAGTGCCTGCCCCCGTTGTGAT
>JAODLC010000021.1:15123114-15133184 GCA_026781145.1 Hippopotamyrus pictus
TTCCCACTGCATCTGGAGATGGTGCACACAGTGCCTGCCCCCGTTGTGATCACATTCCCACTGCATCTGGAGATGGTGCACACAGTGCCTGCCCCCGTTGTGATCACATTCCCACTGCATCTGGAGATGGTGCACACAGTGCCTGCCCCCGTTGTGATCACATTCCCACTGCATCTGGAGATGGTACACACAGTGCCTGCCGCCGTTGTGATCACATTCCCAGTGCAGCTGGAGATGGTACACACAGTGCCTACCCCTGTTGTGATCACATTCCCAGTGCAGTGTCTCCACACCTAACTTTGCCGTCATAACTTTCATCAGTTCTCCTTGACATTTTAAATAATTTTGCAGTGACTGATGCACCAATAGTCTGAACCATCCGGCCTTGGGACAGTGTTGCCTGCCTAATATTAAAAGGGAAACTTACTTCCAGGATCCTACCTAGCAGTACAAACCTTTTAATGTTCAAGGGGGTAAAAGTTACATCATCGTTAAACATCTGGGTCAGGGGGGTAAAGCTACGTCATCGGTAAACATCTGGGTCAGGAAATATGCAACAGGGCAACCAAAGTATGTCCGAGGGCATGCATACTATATTGTGTGTACTGCTTTAATGGATGAGGAGTTGGCTTCTAGCTAAATTCTGTATGCACTGTATGAGTAGGCAATCTTTCTAGTTGTACTAAAAAGTGTCAGAGAAGCATGTGCAAAACAACAGAGGTTTAACTAAGGGAGTACAATGTCTGAGCCACAGTTTAATTCAGCTTCGATGACATTCTTACGGCCACAAAGGTGCCACACGTTTACAAAATTTGCTTAAGTACTGATTGAAGAAAACACAGCTTGATGACTGAGTATAGCGGTGTGTAATAAACATGCTTACCCATCAGGGGAAAATGCTTAAACAGGCTTACAGCTTGGGCCACGTTCCTGTTGACATATAGCTAATGCAGAGGTGGGAAATGCTAACAAAAAAAAGATTTCTGTCTGGTTATTCCCTTCCAGTGTGATTTTTTTTTTTACTCAGCATGGGACATTTCGATAACTCCGCAGAATTATGATGTTCTGAATGCCAAAGCTGTCTGCACAAACACAGACAGCAAATCACATAAATCACATACTGGACGATAAAAAAAATAATTGTCAAATTCCAGATGTATCCATATTTCTGCTGAAACTAGGCCTACCACAGTGTGGAAAAAAAACACCCACAGATTCTGTGGCAGGGACTGAAGTCCTATAGGCTATGGCATGTGTCATTCAAGCCAGCTTGCTAACAATCGCCTGGTTGAGCGAATTCAGCTGATTTGTCCATTTGTCCAAAGCTGTGTATCGGGCTCCGCCCCTCTTCTGGTGATCAAGTTCCAGAAGTTGGTTGACTTGATCAATGCGTCCATGAATCGTGCTGAAAGGTAAAAAATCAAGGTATTATAGCTTAAACATTAAAGCAAAACTTACACACCCTACACTATATACACTATATTTAAACAAAACTATTGAGCAAAAATACTTGCAAGAATAATCAAGCCCCATTTATCACCATTTATTCTCTGTGAAAGACGAGTTGCTCACAGAAACAACCTTTCCTCACCGCCAAAGTCACAGAGGAGTGGCTGCACTTACTTGTCCAATATACACTGAACGAGTAAACTCTCAACATCTCCTACATCAATGTTCAGCTCCTGAAGGTCCCAGAAAAACAAACTTGTCATAAACAGCCAGAGAAATAAACACACAGCCATGCCATTATTAACCCAGGTTACCTTTGAAATAAAGGGGATGTGTATTCTTGTGTAAGGCTTAATTAATTTGATGAGAACTTGAGTCCTGATGTTCCGCAGCAGCTCTGAGAACACAAGTAATTCACACGCTGATTAATCAATGAAACATCCAAGAGGGTCTACAAAGCCATAGGAACAGCAGTGGAAGCTCACCCTCAATGTGCTCCCTTATAAACGGATCATCCATGATGTTACTGTGATTGGTCTTCAGAATTTTCTCAAACTCAGTGATGTCATTATTCTGATAGGCACTGTCAAGAAAGCAAACCAAGTGAAACGTCACATTCACCCTCGTTAAGTGCGCATTCCCGAAAGCGTGGCCCATGCTACCCCTCAGATTAGTTATGATGGAGTTAAGGAAGGGAAAAAAAAAAAAAAGACATGAAACAGGAAGTGGAAAAGAAGAGATAGGAAACATTTACGGAGCTCGGTCTCTAACATGACTGGTTAACAGTAAGCCATCCTCAATATGACAGCATTTATTATTAAAGCGTCTTACCTTACTAAGTTTGTCATAGCCAGGATCTCTGGGTCGTTCTTGTACGGCTTTGCCTATGGAAAAGGCATCCAGACTGACTACAGATAAACACTCAGCAAGGGACATTTTCAAATGCTAAAGAGAAACAAAGCAGCAGCACTACAGGAACATCAGGAACGGAGACCAGAGTTTCATCCATCACTGGGGTTCCGGTACGAGTTCCAGACCCATTCTATGCATCCAGATTCAATCGACCAATCAGGTGAGGCGCACCGATCACCTCGATGGCACACTGTGGTTACGACAGCAGCCATAAAGCCTCACCTCCTGCGAGTCGAAGGGGTTGATCCCCGACTTCATGAGCATGTTGGCCAGCACCAAGTACTTCAGGCAGGTGGTGCGGCGCGGACTCCCTGACTCGTCATAGTTCTTGAATGCCTCGAAGAAATCCGTGTGAGCCTTCTCAAATTCGCCCTCACGCAGGTGCATCTTACCGCCACACTCTGAAAGACAAAGCCTGGGCTCAGCAGGCCGTCGGGACGAGACGCCCCACCATGACGCGACTCCTACTACTCCATTCGTGTAGATCAAAATGATGAAATGTGCCTGGCACAAATAAAGGAGAATCTTCCTTCATATTCCGCTATAACGCCCTTTCAAATGAGGGGTAAGCAGGGCCTCAGACTAAAATATGTGACCACAGGTGTTGTGTGGACTGTACGACAGTGCCCCCTTGAGGTTAACAGAAAAGCAGCAGCAGCACAGATTGGGCAGAGAGTGCCGTCACCTCTGATGACGCCCATGATCAGCGGGTGAGGGATGGCGGACTTGATGTGCAGGGACTGTTCATATAAAGCCTTCAGCTTCTTGTTGTTCTTCTGCGCTGTGTACATCTGAATCTCCAGGGCGTAGATCTCCAGCAGCTGCGTTCCCTTCTTTAAGTCATCCTCACCGTCGTCAGTCTAAACAGTAGGTGGCGTGGTGGTTAAGGACACAAACTCAATCTCGACGTTGCTGGGTCGGACCAGAGGCACCTTGCTTTGGCACACCCTGGATGAAGGTACCCGACCTGGTTCAACACATTCAGCTCTATTTCAAGCTACAGCTATTTGGACAAAAAGGACAATTAAGCATTTAAAATGAACAGGAACAGAGGTCAAGCCCCCGTTGAGCACACTGCCGGTTAACCTGCATAGCTGGAACAGACAAAAATGCCTTTGCCACAAGCAGAAATGAAAGCAATGAAATCGGCACAGCCTGACAGAGTTAGACATGTCCCTAAATCAACAAGAAAGGGGTTTGCGTTTCACTTCTTCAACCAATCACAGTCTTCATTGTCTGACATCACCAGACTGGTTTGTTTTTCTTTTTTTCTTATTTTCAAATTCAAGGTTTCCGGCCATCAGGCAGGGGGAGGGGGGGCGGTTTGTGGCGCAACGGGATAAACCTTTATGCCGGTGATCGGACGGCTGCCGATTCAAGCCTTGTTTTTATTGTTATTACTATTGTCAGCACCATCATGAAAAAATGAAGACGTGCCCTTACATTGCTCCATGCAGCTTCTGCACGTAAGCAAGTTCCTACGCTTTGTATCTTAACAAAGAGCATACACAAGAAAATGGGCACTTTACTTATCTGTGCGCCTTGTCGCTTAACAGAAAACACTGGTTTTAATTAATGCGGTGATGTCATACAATGAAGACTGTGATTGGTTAAACGCAGGCCCCACCCTTGTTCACCCAGGGGCACGTCGAATTCTGCAAAATCAGGACATGCCATGAATTCTCACTTCCCAGCCCTAGTGTGTCAGGCAAACTGAATAACCTGCCAAGTCTTTAAAGTCTCCTATAAATAACCAATAAGATGGTCACCCATTAATAATGGAAAAGGTCCTCACAGGTGCTGCAGTTTTTCTAATACTGCACCACTGCAGGTGACAGGACAGAATGGAAAGCGGCATAGATGGTGTCCAGTGTATCTGGCAAAGTCCATCTCCAAAAAACCACCTTGGTGTGACTCACAGCAGCTCCGAGTCACAGCCGGCAAGGTGAGCAAACGGTGTCTTAAGAGGGCGGCGTGTTCCTGGCTACCTGACATGACTGATGCAGCTGCCTGAGGATCTTCTGCAGCTTGCTGTACTCCTCCCGCTCCAGGTACAGCTTCCCCAGCTAAAGCAGACGGAGAGCAGAGCACCTTAGCGACAGACACCGGTCCAGCTGCCACTCGTCTGCAGCCGGCAGCTCAGAGCTCACCTTGGTGTTGGTCTTAAACCAGAGCCGGTCGTTTTTGGCATCTTTCAGGGCCTCCAGAGTGGTTTCATAAAACTCTTGCAGCAGGTCCATCTAGGGAGGGAAGTGACAGAATAAATAGGGGTGTGATTGGCACCCAAAAAGGACTCTGAACCATTACCATGCGACACATCCACATAAGTACATATTATAACTCTTTTTCCTCATCTACAGTCCAGTACTGACACTAATTCATGGCTGATGTTGCCATTGCTTGCACCTTACTTTCCCCTATTCATCCACCCACCCATCCATCCATCCAGAACTATTCCAACTTACCAGAATAATCTGTCGACTTTCACAGAGAACCATTCAAAACAGCAGATCAACACCACACACTCTCTAATTTGTTCCAACACCGACTGCATGTCGGGAGTGGACATCCGAAATTAACAGACCTTTCGCCTCCAAACTAATGCAAAGAGGAACATTTCGACAATGCTGCTTACATTTGTACCTGAGCATTCACTGGAAGCTGAGCCTAGCTGCAATTGTGCAACATTCAATTCAATTTTATTTGTAACGCGCATTTTCATATTCTCTCAAAGCGCTTTACAGTTTCCCTGCCCAAAGCCCCTAGATTGTCTCCATGACAGATGCTTGCTTGTTATGTGCAATTTGTCCCACTTGTCCTTTGTTTTGGGAAAAAAAAAAGTGTCTATTAAATGAAGGAAAGGTAAATGTAAAACAGGGAAGACAGATTCAAACCTGTTTGGAAGTGGAGATATAGTCCAGAATGGAATTGATGGACTTCTCCGAGTAATTCCTGGTAACGGCACTGCGGATGTATGTGAGCAGCTGTTTGTACCGGTTCATCATCTCAGGGAAGTTTGTCTGAAAAACGCAGCAGTGGAAGAGGGTGAGCACTGCACGCAGGCTGATGGAGCGCAGGTCTGTATGGCAGTGAGGCACTCTGTCAGAGTCCAGACCCGCTGTGTTCAGGTCTGCTTTTTGGTACCACCCACCCAGGCAGGCAGGTCACCATAGTAACATCAAACATCTTAAGTATCAAAGTGCTGTTTTCGGCTGCTTACCAGTTTGAAGTTGATTTTTATCATCTGTTTCAGTGCTTTGAAGCCCCATTCACCCTTTTCACCCTCAAGCTCCAAAACCTGTTGTGCATAGAAACACCCAGTCAATATCATCACGTTTCAATTAAGTTCAGAGGACGGCCCACGCCCAGGCACATTCACGGGCAGCTTAGTATGAACGCAGAGACACCAAACCTTCTGAAAGCTGCTGAGTGCAGCCTTTGGATCATCTTCCTTCAGTGCTTTAGAGTTGTAATATTGGTTCTCCAAGTCAACGTTGGGTTCAGAGTTGCTGTCTTCGGAGTACTCCTACAGCAAAAGTTAATAATGGATCAAATTTTTAAAAAAGCAAACAAAAAAAAAACACAAGAAACCCTTTCAGCCAATCAGGTGTTAGCTCTTCTGTGCATTAGCAAGAAAGAAAAATCATTGCTTGAAAATCGAAAACAGGGGATTACATGTACACCCAGCATGGTGGGCTATATGCAACGTAGATTAAAAAAAACAAAACAAACAAAAAAAAACAAAATAGTGGCTTAGAAAATTAACTTAAAAACTAACAAATCTGTAATAAATGCTGCACGTAACTGGATCGCATTATCTACCTCAAATGTCTTTTACTGTTAACTGTGTTACATTATGAACGATGACAGATGCACAACAAGTCTACGAAACTGAGAACCGCTGCCAATGTTTTATTACTATTTAGGCATGGCAATCGCGGGAGGTTCTGCAGAAACGTATCGCTAATCGAGAAACGTCCGGAAAATCATCGGGTTCATGCAGCGCGAAAAACACTGGTTGGGGACCACCGGTCGGAGCGAAACGTACTCAAGGAGGACCCCCGGTGCGAGCAAAACATTTTCAAGGGGACCGGGAAGAAAAACATAGCAGTGCACGCCCGGCATTGGTTATCAGTTACTTATATGATAACAGACCAGCGATAGCGCATCCCCAGTTCAGCAATACTTTCATTTGGGGCTCCCGGTTTAACAAAATTCCGATTTTCACACGTACCAAGTCATAATCTTCTTCATCGTCGCACATAAAATCATCCTCCATGTCAGACATCTTGACAGGAGTTCACTGCCGAGACATCCCAGCATGCACTCCGTTTTCTTCCTCGTCGTCTGCGACAACTTTACCTGGAACACTAAAAAAAGGATTGCGCCACCAAGTGGTCTGGAAGTTAGACTTATTTTACAAGCTAAAATAAAGCAGGCTGCTGAAGACGCACAAAATTCCTTTAAAGCAGTCCCAGAAGTCTCGGCAGACTAAAATCATAACAGAGTAGCGATATAGCCCTTAAGCGTATGCATGAGCCATAACAGTGACTTTATGAATGGTTATAAATGATTTTAGGCACCAGTTCACTGGGAACTGATGCTTTGTTGCTTTTTTTTTCAGAAGGACGAAATAGACGGTGCACAAAATATCCCAAAAGCAGGAAAACACGCACGTTTTGCGTGTGTAAAACGTTCGAGTTAAGTAGTCTGTACGCCAAACGTTTAAGGTCGGTTGAAGTGCTCCGGTGCTTGGAGCCGATCGCCCTGAGAGCCTAGCGGCTGCCGGCCAGGCCCCTTCCCCTCCACGTGTTTTCCGCCTCAAGTGTGACAGTCAGCTGATACCTGCCACTGGAGCTCCCGGAAAGTCTTGGGCGTCAGTCTGTATCACTTATATTAGTTGATATAACCGAGATCGTGTGTAATTCATAATGGCTGCATTTCCACCAAAGCTGCAGGTTCAGCTAAGTGAAAACAAGAGGTAAGTGTGTGAGCAAGACTTTGCTTTGACAAATGACATAATTATTCACGTTCACTAGTTAGCATTAACCGCATGCATAAACCTTCTTTATCATAATCAAACTACTAACTAATATAGTTATGATCCGGAAAATAGTTTTGTCATAGTGTCTCATTCATTTCATTGCCGTGTATATTTCCAGGTTTCAGAAACTGAAAGAAATCTTTACAGAAAAGTTCGGAGAATCTCCTTTGTTTTACGCATATGCACCTGGAAGAGTTAACTTAATAGGTAATTCGTTCTTAAAACGGGATTTAATAATTTTTTTTGAACGGATTTTAATTATCAATGGACTCATTTATAAATTCATTCTACTACGATGTTTACGTCAATATGCAAATGAGTGTGTTTCCTTATAGGGGAACACATTGACTATTGTGGATACGCTGTACTTCCCATGGCGGTGGAGCAGAACATCCTTATAGCCGTCTCGGTGAATAAGTCTCCGACCATTGAGCTGGCAAATACAAATCCGCAGTACAAGTAAGATCAAACGGCCTTAAAGGTTGGTGGTAAGAGTTGGCGTGAGGAGGTGCCCTTTAAATGTCCGCTGCCAGCGAGTCCTGTCTTCGCCCAGGAGATGGGGCGCTTACACCGTATTCAAATGTGCTGTGTGCTGCCTTACAGAGATTTCACGGCCTCCACCGACAACATCGTCATAGACAGGACAAAGCCTAAGTGGTATTATTACTTTATGTGCGGAGTCAAAGGAATTCAGGTGAGACACGCTATTGTGCGTGTGGCGAGATTTTTGTTTACACGCTATTTGTTATACTTATAATGCATTTTTCTGATCTTTAGTATACAGTAAATAAATGAATCAATGTTTTCATTTAGACTTGGATCTCGGGGCTAGATTTTCTTTAAAGTAATCAGTTTTGTTTGTATTTGTTTTAAATAATCACATCGTAAATAGAACAATTGAAATGCTCATGTAGAGTATAATATGAGTATTATATGCTTGGGCACTGTATGACCTCGCCTTAATGGGGCACGCCCATACTTATTTAATGGGGTCTCCACCCACAGCCCAACTCCAAAAAACCCAATTCCAAAACCCTCATTTCACAACAGTTTCCCTGTGCTGTCAATGCTTCATTTGACCTGGGTCAGCTAATGTCGTCGGCAGTGGTCTCTCTCACCACCCTGTCTATGTGGCATCCTCCTCATAGGAGCATTTGGGCCTCACATCGATGGCTGGAATGCGGTGTGTTGTTGATGGCACTGTCCCTCCCAGTTCTGGCCTGTCCAGTTCCAGTGCGCTGGTGTGCTGTGCCGGCCTGGTCACTCTGGAAGCCAACCAGCGGACGCTGTCTAAGGTAACGACCGTTCATCAACGTGACCGATCCACGGCTGAGAGGGACTGTGAAGAGAGAGAACAGCCTCCTGAAAAAGCCTTAAAAGAAATATCAGGATCAATCGAATTATGCTCAGGGTCCCACTATGAGTGTGAACTACAGAAAAACCAAGCCTATAAAGGAGATCCTCAGGAAAAGCATTTAAAAGAGCAGTCATCAAATGACCATTTCCTAATATTTCGGTTTCCTTCCTCTGTCTGCCGTCCTTACTGGCTGTGCAGCTTCTGAATACACATCCATGGCATCGCTTTGAAGTGGGGGCGGCTTTGAGTGGGGGCTCATAAACCCCCCCCCCCCACCCCAGCCCGGCCCCTCTCTTCACCGCTCACTTGACCACGCTGCGTATTAATACGTCCGGAATGTAAACATGAGGGCCATATGCCATTTCATTGTCGGCTGCCAAAAATGGTTTTATGCAGAACCTACTGACCGCCTGCCTATCCATCTAATCTCCTTTTTGACAGTTATTCAAACAGTACCAAAGCCTTTGTTTCTCCCTCGATTCCCCAGCGCCGAGCTTGGCAAAGGAGCGTGTTTACATTTTAGTGCACGTTACTGGACTTTATAATACGATAAATGTACTCCCACCGTTCTGAGAAGTGACTCTGAATCGCGGTTTGGCTTTAGCTGTCCCTGCGGTGCCCATGTGTGTAAATGATGTATGTGCATGTTGTTCTTTTCTTTGCGAGTCGTTCTGTTGTGAAAATGAGGTTTTTCCTCTGATTCGCTGACAGATTTGGACACGCTCAGGACCCCCGTAACGTGTGTGTGTTGCGTGCGTCAGAGACTGCGCCCGAGGCTTGTAGCTGAGAAAGGCCGCACTCGGTGACAGAGCCCTCATCTCACACCGACATCGCCATGGCTGTTTAGCCGTTTTGTTTTCATCTCCTCTCGTGTGTTCTTTTTGATGCTTGGTTCTCGATAAAGGAAGCAGATGTTAGCCGTGGTTCTCGGCCTTCTGGCCCGGTTCCATGACCCGCATGTTCTTCAGCAGCCCCTGCCTGTTTTCAGTAGACCTCAGATGAGCATGCGTGCATCATTGCCATCTATATTTTATACCTTATTAAATCTGCTGACACTCGTGCCCAGGCGTCTGTGTCACCCGTAGTCATCAGCGCTGTGACAGGATCCCATAGCAGATCCCAGGGTCGTTAAAGGAGCAGCGCGCTTCATACTGCCGCTGCCTGAAGGTTCCTTAAACTTATTCGTATGTCAGGGGAGAAACCAAACAGATGCTGCAGTAAGCCATGTTCGAGGCCCCTTCTTCCACTCCTCCCCAGTCTGGATTTCTGTGTTATGCACCCCCCCCCCCCCCCCCCCCCCCCCCCCCC